>JAWNML010000061.1:1340000-2540000 GCA_035044125.1 Drosophila ochracea | reverse complement strand
CCACTTAAGTAAAATAAACTAATTTAAAAATTATTAATAAACAATATATTATAATCAATCAGTTTAATCTGCTCAGACTTAAGCAAAGTTAGCGTGAAACCAAGGAAAGTTAGCCACAAGAATATCTAATAAGAATATTGCTTTTTGCAGTTGGACAACAACAAAGGCCGTATTTGATTTTCAAAATGCCGCCAACTAAACGCAAATTTCGCGCTTTTCCCGCAGCAGGCACCCAAATTGGCATTGATGGAATTTTACCGCCGCCCGGCAAAGGTTTGAGCCGTCGGCTGTCGGCGCCAGCAGGCAACAACATTGATGGCAATAAGGAAAATATTCAAATCCGCAGCAAATCCAAAATACCAAAATTACCCATGCCAAATGATAAAATCAAGCGCAAAGCGCTGGGTAATTTGACCAACAAGGCAAAGCTGCATTCAAACGATGAGGAACAGAAGCAGAAGCAGAAGCAACTGCCCAAGAAGGCGACGAAGGAGCAGCGAAATGCGCTCCTCGATGCTGAGAATCTGATCGTGTTCTTTTCCAACAAACCCATGCCGATGCCATATGCAATGGCCGGATTAAAGTGGAGCCTTGTGGACCCAGCTGTGGATATGGAGGATTTTGGTTGCCGAACCTTTAACGATTGGTTCCAGGTATCATTTAGCGCCAGGGATATGTTCAACTATTTGAAACGGACTGAGCCGAGGCAATCAGTCCATGATTATATGCCACAGCAAATCCATTTGACAAGATTGATGAGATCTGGTCTCATTAACTGGATGATCCTGGTGCAGTTGAAGCTGCAACTCAAGCCGGAGACACCTTATCTGGCCGTTAGACTCGTTGATCTCTATTTGTCCCAGAAGCTGATTGTAAAGGAGAAATTTCAGCTGCTTGTTTTTGCTGCTTTTCTGATTGCATGGAAATATCAAAATTATCAGTTGAATTTGATTAAGGAATTTGTAAAGATTGGCGCTGGTTGGCACAATCGAGATGAACTCATCCAAATGGAGCTGGGCATATTGTGTACTATCAGAAATGGTCTTGGGATGCCGCTATCCTACACCTACTTGCAGTTGTGTGCGGGTGTTGTCCAGGAGACCAAATTGACCCTGGCCCAATATATATTGGAGTTGTCGCTGACGGATTATGAAATGATTGGATGCAGTGGCTCACAGCTGGCATCGGCTGCTCTCTTTATGGCCCTGCGCATGCATGGAGGCAATAAGAATCTTAATCAGCTGACCTGGACAACAACATTAGCTGACCACACGGGTTATAAGTTGGCAGACTTTGCCGGGATTGTCCCATTGCTAAATGCGATACTCCATAAAGAGCCGCAGTCCAAAGTGATGGCGACTCACATGAAGTTCTCGGCAATGACCTGCTATGATGTGACCAAGGTGCCGCTGCTCAGCAATCAGGAGATGTTCCTGCACAATCTCGATCTGAACGGTATCAAATTAAATAAATTGAGCAAGACGCCGCTCCTGGAGGCTGATGAGAACTTTGGCAAACGGAACGTTTTCACCCCGGAAGCATCCGCTACGTGGAAACCAGTGCAGCTGCCCATGATCAAGTTGCCTCCATCAGCAGCAACTGCCCTTAAACCGATGCGCCTCATCTTCAATGATTCTAACAGCACTCAGAACAGTTCCAGCTGCAAGTCAATGTGTCTGCAATTAGATTTCAGCATACCGCCTTCGTATAGTTTCTTGAGTCAGTGTGCCAGCTGTGCCCACGTCAAGATGTCCACATTGAACCTGGCCCGGTATATTCTGGAGTTGTCGCTGGTGGATTGTGCAACGATTGAATGCAGCGACTCACAGCTGGCATCGGCTGCTCTCTTTATGGCGCTGCGCATGCATGGAGGCATTGCTAATCTTACTAAGCAGGCCTGGACCACAACATTGATCAATCATACGGGTCATCAGCTGGCAGAGTTTGCAGAGATTGTCCCGGTGTTAAATGCAACACTTCATGGGGAATCCAGTGCCAAAACCATGGCGACACGCATGAAGTTCTCGCAGAAGATCTTCTATGAGGTGGCCAAGGTGCCGTTGCTCAGCAATCAGGAGATTTTCCCCTACAATCTCGATCTAAATAATAGTTTTTGAGAACAGAGAACAGATTTCCATTAAAATTCTTTGTTTCCAGTCGCATTTTTAGTCTTTTATGCAGCAAAGCTGATTCTCATCGTTTCCTTATTTATCTAACAGAGCTGACAATTATAATTAAGACAATTAATAAATTTTACACACATACTTTAACCATCGATTTTTTTAGATTTCGTGAAACTATTTTGCTTTTACTGTCCACAAACGAAATAGTGACATTTCCGTGCGTTCAAACAATTTTTCGAGCTGCGTGCTTGGCTCAAGACGTACTGTAAATGGGCTGCATGACAGACTGGTATAAACGACAATCGATAGCGGATTTCAGCTGAACACGACACATCGATGGCTGCCACACATCGATATCTTCATTAGTCATTTTTTACACAAAAGCAAGAGGAAAAACGGTACAAGTGAGATTATTCAGCAAATTCGTTGCAGTATTTGGTCTTAATTAATGCAAATTACAAATCTTTTGATGTACGTAATAAACCAACAGTAGTAACCTGGCAGCTGCCCAATTAGGAGAACAACAAATATAAAAATATAGTGTGTACGTTGTTATTGTGACGCATGAAAATCGATTGCGTAGCAGAGACAAAAACACCAAATACAAAAAAGTGCAAGTGCAGAAAATAAATACAGAGTAAATTGAAGAAAACGACGACGTAATTCAATAAGAATTATAACAATTACAGCACACATAATTAATAGGCAGCTGAGTGAGCGTCTGTTCAAAGAAATGGGCATATTTGGGCAATCGTCGCCCTTCGACGCCGATGTGGGTAAGTCGCCTCCCCTCACCCCACTTCCCTTCCACCCTTCTCATAACAACACTGTCCGCTTGTAAATGGTTTCTACTGCTGTTATTGTCTTTTACTAATCTTTTTGCTCTTGAGCAAACTGACAACCACCCTCCGCCTCCTGAAAACACAAACAAAGAAAAGAACTGAACTGAAAACAAAATCGAGTCACATGCGTCGCTTTTGTCGGGATGCTGATGCTGCTGCTGCTGCTTCGTCTGTTCATTGAACTCTTCTCTCTCTCTCTCTCGCCGAAGGTGCGCTTGCAGTCGCTGACCTTGAAGTCGGCGCCACAACCCCCACAACCTCCACGTATTCTAACCCCCCAGCAACGCTTGCTTTTTATTATCCTTTCTCTTAGTGGTTTAATACAGTGATTGCTCGATAATGATGAACTTTAGAATTTTGAATTGGCTACAAACTAAAACTTATGTATTCTATGCAATATTTTTATGCTTTGAGATTTATGCCCACTGATCATGTTTTTAAAACAATTTCACATAAGTTTTTCTAAATTGCAACCGAAAGGAAACAAAATTATTACAATGTTCAAGAAGTCTTAATCTAATTAACATTACAAAAAATTCATATTACAAATTGTCACAGTTCCAAGTTTAAAATTGCAAATAAAATAGGGGCATTCCTGTAATCGTTGCTTTGCTTTTTTTTGTCATATATTGATACTGCTTTGATTATTTTTGCATTTACTTATCATATTTGCTAGACTCGCACTGTGAGTCAGACTGCTGCTGAATATATGACTGATAAGCAAAACGACTGGCTAGATTGTTTTGTCAAAAGTCATTGTTCTGTTTGTGCCTTTTATTTAAATAATAATTGGCAAGAAGGCAAAGCCACAGACAGAGAGAGAGAGAGAGAGTGAGAGTGTGAGAAAGAAACAAATGAACATCCCTAATTAATCGTCGTATTATGCCAGGTTTTATATTTGTAGTTAAATTGTCAAATGGTGAAATCGGCTCCGCTACGCTGATGAATTAATTATTTATTATTGTTATATATTTATTAAATTAATTTTTGTGTTCCCTCTAGAAAGTTTCGTTACTTCTTTCTTTCCACTTTCTCTTAATCGATGTACTACTTATAATTCCTAGCATGAACCGTTTCGAGTACTCTGCAATGATCACAATAGACTTTATTATGTAATCAATTCAAAGCCCCCTAGCCCCCTTTCTCGCGAATAAGCTTTTGCATTTAAATACAACCAGAAATCTTATAAATTTTTATTATTTTTGTAATGGAAATGAAATATTACATTTTATTTTTAATCAAGTATTTACTTTATGTATTTTTTCTTTTAATTTCTATCATTAAGAAATTAATTTTAAATACCTTTTCTCGCGAATAAACTTTTGCATTTAAATACAACCAGAAATCTTATAAATATTTATTATTCTATTTGTAATTGAAATGAAATATTAAATTTTAAATTTTTTTCAATTTGCAGAAAAGGCAACCAGCGAGACAAATACGAATGATAACTGGTCGTTCATCCTCGATGTGTGCGACAAGGTCACAACCAATCCGCGCCTGGCCAAAGACTGCCTGAAGGCAGTGATGCGACGCATGGGCCATGCTGATCCCCATGTCGTTATGCAGGCCATCACATTGCTGGATGCATGCGCCAACAACTGTGGCAAGCCATTCCATCTCGAGGTGGCATCACGTGACTTTGAAACCGAGTTTCGGCGACTGCTCAGCAAAGCGCAGCCAAAAGTCTCATTGGTAAATCCCCAACCCTTCCCCCATTACGATTCACTATTTCATATTGGATATTTGCAGAAAATGCGTCAAGTGCTGAAGAACTGGGCCGAGAGTGATTTCAAGAATGATCCGGAACTGAATCTGATACCATCGCTGTATGCCAAATTGCGCAGTGAGGGTTACGAATTTAGCAATCTGAACGATAAGAGCAACAGCAAGTCAGCGGCAGCCAAAGCGGCAGCTGCCACATTGGCCAAGGATCCGAATGTGGTCAGCAGCCAGCAGGAGGAGGATGACATAGCCAAGGCCATTGAGCTGTCACTGAAGGAGAACAAGGGTAGTCCCAAGCAACAGCATCAAAGTGCTGGCGCTGCAGCAACTGCTGCTGCCGCAACAACAGCAACAACAACAGCAACCAGCGGTGCCTATCCCTCGCTATATCCTTCATTTGGTGGCAGCTCCTCCTCGGCCACGCCGAGCAATGGCAATGGCAGCAGCAGTGCCCCCGCCGCCTCTGCCGCTTCATCAGCTCGCACTGTTCGCGCTTTGTACGATTTCGAGGCGGCCGAGGAAAATGAGTTGACATTCTTTGCTGGCGAGATAATCCATGTTGTGGATGATAGCGATGCCAATTGGTGGAAGGGCTACAATGATCGCGGCGAGGGACTGTTTCCCTCCAATTTCGTCACTGCCGATTTGTCTGTGGATCCCGATCGCTTGGACATCAATCAGCAGCAGAAAGCCAATGCTCAGAAGCAGGCAGCCGCCGAGGAGGAGGAGGCGGCGGCGGCGGAGGCGCTGCTGCAACAAAAGACTGAGGCGGCTACCGCCGCACAGCAGCCCGTCGAAATTGATGAAGCCAAAATCGATCGTTTGCTGCATCTGTTGCACGAGGCAAATCCCGAGGATCCGTCGCAGGATAGCGACGAGATGTTGCGCCTCGAACAGCAGGTCCATCAAATGGGCCCGCTTATCGATGCGGAACTGGAGCGTGTAGATCGCAAGCATGCCCAGCTGACACAGCTCTCCAGTGATCTGGTCGATGCCATCAATCTGTATCACACCCTAATGCGTGATGATCGTGCAGCTGCCGCACAATTTGCTGGCGCTAGTTTTATGCCAGGCGGCTTTCCTGGCGCAGCGTTGTACGGTGCACCCGGCTATCCCAGTGGTGCTGTTGGCGGCGGTTTTCCTACCGGCCAAAGCTATCCGGGCATGCACTCTTCGCTGCCGTATGCACCACAGCAGGCGAACAATGCGGCACCGCCGACAACTGCATCCGCTGTCCAAGGCTATCCCGGACAAGTTCCCATGCCATACCAAAATGGACATGCTCCACAGCTGAACTGTAATTATAAAAAGAGTTAACAGGGTATGCCCTTGTAGAGTATACAAGAAATGCGGATTTTTTTTGTGGTTTTAGCTAAAATAGAATCGGTTTCCGCTTTGGTTGCCACAATAATAATACACTCTGCAAGGGCATACAATATATTTTATTTAAATGATTTATTTTTAATACAATTTCGTATACATTTGCAGCGCTGCCGCCTCATCTGACCCAATCGCCGGCTGCGTCTGTGCAGCCCCCACATCCCAGCCATCCTCAGCCCATTTATAATGCCCAGCCCACACCAGTCACTACTCAACAGCAGCAGCAGCCACCCACAAATTATCATATGCCACTGCCTACGGATCAGCAGCAGCAAATGCCGCCATCGACGCTTCCACAGCAATTTGCTGCCGCACCACCAGGAGCACCACAAATCCAACAGCAGCCCCCGCCTCATGCTTACATGTCGCCACAGCATCAGCAGCAACAGCAGCAACATCCACAGCAGCAGGCCTATTTGCCACCAGGCGCAACAGTCCAAGCGCCACACCAATTCTATGCGCCCAATGGAGCTCCACCGGTTACACAGGGCTATATGGCGGCGCCACAACCACAGCAACAACAGCAGCAGCCGCCACAACAGCAACAGCAGCCACTTAATCACAATGATCATTTTAGTCAGCTACATCAGCAAATGGCGGCCATGTCGATGGCGCATCTTGGTGCCATGCCACCAGGTGGAGCAGTTGGGCCAGCACCGGTGCCAGCCTATCATATGCAAAACGATGCCGTCAAGAATAACATTCCTATCTATCAGCAGCAGCGGTAAAACCGTCAGCCAGCAATCGATTTCTTCACATGGCTCGCATCAATTTGCCAACAAGTCTTTGTTTGTTTTACCAATTCAACTGTTCCAAAAGATATTTAAACATCATTTTGCAACTATTGTTTGAACATGAATTTGAGTTTTATAATTAAGGCATCCGAATTTCTCTATTAATTGCCAAAGTATCTACTAAAATAGAAATTCCTTTTGAGTTATTCTTTTTATTTACCAAATCTCGGTTTATTATTTCAAAGAAAATGTCGGTTAACTGTTTGCAAGAGCTCCAAAAACTAAGTTTTTAAATTAAGTGAAGGGAAAAGAAAATGTTTGTTTTAATGCAATCTATAACATATACCATATAAAAAATTAAATAATATGTGTAACTCTATATTGAACGATGAGCAAGAGGAACACAGAACAGAATTCACTATCACTATTATGTATTATGTTTATTCTATTACTATTATAATTATATGATAACAACAAAAAAAAAAAGAAATAGCAAACGAAACGAATCACATTCATTATGCAACTTTATGCAAAACATTAAATGTTGATCAGCTCCAAATGCTGATTAATTATTAATACAATACTTTTATGAACAACTTTTTCATGCCTTTGTCTTTTCATAGAGCATTAAGAGAACGCATCTGGAGGAGCATCTGGTGATGGAATAAATCCAGATTTAACTTCCGCATATAAGTCAATGGAATGCACGGCAAATTCTATCGTATTGTTTATGGCTACAGCAAGTCGTTTATAAAAACTGTTCTGACTATCTGCCAATTAACAAACTTTATAGTTTTCGAATAGCTACAGAAATCGAATAAAAGAAATTTGTATAATTATCGAAAAATGTTGATGAGCTGTGCTAGTAATATGATTGTATTCTCAAAAAAGAAAAACATTTAAGAAAGCTTAAGCAGACATATCTGAATTAATTTTAAACGCTAATCTTTTGCTGCAATTTGTTATTCAACCGTCTGTTACAATTTTTACACCAGCAGCAAGAAGAATAGCGATGTATGTTTATCGATATTTTTCATACGCATTACATCGCCCAGCGATATTCACGGTCCTATTGTTGTGAACGAGGTAACCTTGTAAATTCGATTATTCTTGCGGCGCCTGCGTAGTCAGCTGTTCGGACTGTAAACAACAACAATTGGCAAATTGGATGCTTTTGCGTCGAATAAATAATTGGGCTAATTGGACACAAGAAGATCAACACGTAACCATGTGCACGCTGCACATTGAGGAGGAGACACATTTAGCCGTCATGGGCAGCCGCAATTTGACGCGAACGCCCAGCCCAATGCCGATGCAGAGGCCACCAGATGGAGAACTGACATTGTTCGACATTAGCTGGGCCGATGTCCTGATACCGAATATGTCCGTCTACCTATCGCTCAAGGATCTTTTCAATTTGCGCAGTTGTTCGCGCACAGCGTTGCGCTTTGTGGAATCAGCGCTGGAGAAGCGCACCGAACTCCATTTATCTGGGAATAATACGGCTAATATTCAGTTCGGATTTAAAGTGTTGGCGCGCTGCTGTCGCCGCCTGGAACAGCTGCATTTGGCCAGCTGCAAATGGCTAACGGATGAGCTGCTGCTGCCACTACTGCAGAACAACAAGCAACGACTCAGCGCAGTCAATCTCAACGAGTGCGTCAACATAACCGCCCTTTCCCTGCAGCCCATCATTGTGCAGTGCAAGGAGCTGCGTGTCCTTAAACTATCCAAATGCCAGTGGCTGACAACGGGCGCCGTGGATGCCCTCACACTGCATCAGAATAAACTGATTGAATTTGACATATCGTATTGTGGCGCCATCGGCGAACGTTGCCTCATCATCTTCTTTCGCAAGCTGAACAAATTGACTGTTCTATCGCTGGCTAATACGCCCAGTGTTACGGATCAGGTCCTCATACAGATTGGCAACTATTGTCGCGAACTGGAGCACATCAATCTGATTGGCTGTGCAGCCATTTCCGACTACGGGGTTCAGTAAGTACATATTTTACAACCACGCGCTCGTCAAATTAGAGCTAGCAGCAATTGGCAACAGTTTTCAAAATACTTTGGAGGAGGCAATCTAATTTGGGAGCGTATTTGTGCATGGCGTGTGTGTGTCTTCTGTGTGGCTCCTCAATGACGGCACACTGCATCTGCGTCTGCATCTTTTTTTGTTTTTTAGCGGTCTTGGGGAGCGGTGCATGCGTTTGCAATCGCTGCTCATTCAACACTGCCATCGGATCACGGAGCGCTCGCTGGCGCCATTGCGTCAGCGGGTGATGATTGATCGGCCACGTCCGCGGCAGGATGTGCACAATGCGCACAACTTGAACGATTTCTATCCCAGTGATTTTCTTGTTTACTAGTCGCATCCACAATGCTCTCTCTCTCTTCTCTCTCTTTTTCTTTTCTCTTCTCTTCTTTTCCCTTCTCTGCTGCTTTCGAGTGCAGCGCGCTGACCAACTGCTGTCCACAATTGCAATCGCTGATGGTGCAACGTTGTCCTCTGGTCACGGAACGCGTCCTGGCGCCACTGCGCGGACGCCTGCACATCGATCGACCGAGCATGGGCTACAATATGCCTGCCATGCATCATCGCCTGTATCTTCAGGTGTGAAAGCCACACACAACACAATCACTAAATAAACCAAAACAAACATTACGATTGAAGCTATGCTCAACTCTGTCTTGGAATTATGGACGCGATCAATTTAGTTTAATAATATTGTTCTTAGCTTAAGCTATAACTTTGTTAACATTCATTTAGGCTATGCAAAAATACAATATAGTAACTAACATACTCTGGCTGAAAGAACGAAGTTTGTTCATTGAACTTAATCAATCATCAGTCTAACTTTGTATATATTTTATGTAGATATATTCTTGGCAACACACTTATCCGTCCACATCAGAAACACACTCTACATTTTAAATAAAATTTCACATTTTAATATATGTTTTTAAATTTTTTTATATTATTTTTTTTTACAAAGTAAGCTCTTTTTTAATCCGATTATCATGCCAACATTTATATTTAAAAAAGGATGTTTTTATTATTTTTTAAGTGCATAAGTGTTATTTGTTAAAAGATATATTAACTAGTTGCCGCACTTTAAAGTGATCAATACTTGACAGCTTAAATTATTATTTTACTTTTTTCTCTGTCTATATATAAATTTAGTGCCACCCAGCCACAAGTTAAAATTCAACGCATATTCAACAATAATTTCCAGCTTTTTTTTTAACTTATATACATTTAGGAAACTATATAAAAAATGCTATTAATAAGCGTATAAAATTGAAATTGTGTGCATTAACATTTCCAACATCATTGTGCTGATATCAGAGGCGAGGAACTCGAGGTAGATTTCGTTGTGGCGTCTCCAGTTAGCCTCAACTGTTTAAGGTCATCGGTGTCACGCCAATGTCTATGGAGTTGATTGAGTTTCGCATAGGCGGCCATGGAGATATTCAGGCTAGGCATGACATCGTTCAAGCCCGGCTCACCAATGAACGCCAGACCGCAGAGGCCCAGGTACGTGTGGAATGGATCTGGCGAGGATCTTGGCCATTTGGCAAAACCACCAATCAGTTCATCCTGTGTGCTCAGTATATATTCACGATTCTTTGCATAGTCGGTTAGCTTGAAGCCGTTCAAAATACGCAATGCGGCGCCAATCCAAAACGAGTAACATGTATCCACGGGCTTATTGGGCCTGCCCTGAAACCCATCCATTTGACGGAAGACAAGCCAACGCTTAATGCGCTCCACTGTCGTCGCATCTAGCCGATGCAGCTGACCGCTCAACTCCAATGCGGCAAGGGCACAAAACGTGGTGCCACCATGTGATTCACCCTCTAGCTCCTGACTGAAACCGTAATCATAGCGCAGGCTGCTCATTATAAACTGAAACATGGTCTCCTTGTTGACGCTGCCCCAACAGTCGAGCATGTGGCAAATTGTGGCAGCACAATACACAAAACGCATATCATTCTCACTGCCATCGATGCAGGCACTGAAGCTGCCATCCGCATGCTGCACAGCCGCCACACCATCCGCAATAGTCTGACGATCTAGTCGGGACAGATCGTCGCCCAGCGTCACCAGCACTGCGATGCTCGTGTATGTCATGGCCAAATGTCCCCATTGATATTTCCGCATGCATTCCAGCACTTCAATGTCCTCGGTTTGGGGTAACATGGCTCGGCAACCCTGTAAACAATAACACATAATTAATTGCTATTGATAAATGAGTACGGTAAAAGTGCTAATGCATGTCTTAAAAACGCTTGTCTGATAAGCGCTTGATGTGATAAAAAATACAAATGCGATAAGGGCACCTTTGGAAGATGTATCTATCAGAACGATTCCGGTTTTATTTACTCTTTCCGAATGCAAATCAAAACAAATACGTAGCATATGTGTCAATTAATAAATACTTCACACAACTAATATAAATCATAAACAATCCAATTTATTGCTCATCCTAATATTATGATTTTACGGAAAATTAGTTAATGAAAATAAATTTTAAGATAGAATTTCGTTCTTTGCCAAGCTAATGTTTTATAAGGTTTCAATAAGTTGATCAAAGTTTACAAAATATAAATGCAAAATAATAAAATAAAATAGAATTTAATTGTCTGCAACTAAGTGCACTTATTCAATATTTAAAAAATAGTTTATTTAAGATGAAATAATTGCTTCTTTAGCGTAAAACGCTATTAAAAGTTCAATTTATTCGATATTTATAGAAGAAAAATATTGAATATAAATTGATATTGTTTATTTGTTTCTCTTATTGGGAATAACACATTCTTTAGTGTAATTTTTGTATACTCTATTCAAATTATATGGACAGTAATTCATAGAATTAAACTTGATTAAACCAACACCAACTGGATTTAATTGTTGACGTTGACGTTATTTAAATGTGTGTAATTTATGAGAATAACATTGGCGAATTGTGGGAGCTGAGAGCGAGCGACTGTCGCAGTGGCTGCTGCTGCGCCCCACGTAGAAAGATAAGGCTTATTTGCCATTGCCTTGGTTGGTTTGAGTTTGTTTAACTAGCTGGCAGGCTGACTGACTGACAGAGAAGTATTTATGCTCACCATAAAACCGGCCCGTTGCTTTTCATTGTCGCGTGGGATGACAAGGCCGCCGTATGTCCAATCGATGATGTCCTTGCGCAACTGTGGCGTTATTAAATGCAGCGAGTTGAGTACATCCAAGCCGCAGACGGCAAAGAACACAATTGTGCTCCTGTGTAGTTAAAATACACTTACTTATTAATTATGAATGAATAAAGTATAGAAGGATATAATCCTCACCTGGTGTTGTCGTGCGAGGACATCCGCGCCGGCAACAAGTGGAGAAAGCGCACCAAGTGCTTGGCATGCTTCGAGAGCAGCACGGGCTCTGGCTCGGAGGGATCCGTCATGTCTACAATGTGATAGGACATGATTTTCATATATTTTCAATTCTTCACTTCGTCTTTTGTTTATCTTTATGTGTGTGTGTTTTGTGTGTGTGTGGGTCTCTTATGACTAAGCGCCGTTGAAATTTGCATTCAGAGCTGAGATCGCTGCCACAGTGCACTGCTTAATGGCCGGGCACTGGGCACGTGTATGCATTTAAATAGCCAAGCATACATTACCTTGTTGTTATATTATAAGCCGGTTTTTTGCATCGCTCTCATGTAAAATATAAAAGGAAAAACGCAACAGTGCTGCTTGCTTACGTATTTTACACTTTCTGTTATCGATTGCAACGATAGTTCATTATAGTAAAACATCACATCCATCTCTAATGTCGCCCATGCACTGTGAATGTCAAAATCCAAAACAGCTGTTTTCAACCGCATTGCATAGATTTCATTTTTTTTTTAATTTGTAAATAAATTGCACTTAAAAAGGAAAAAAGAATTCAAAATGCGCATAACACAATATTTAGCTAGTAAACTGAAAAACTTTTCAAATCTGCCCAAAGAGTACATCGAGCGCAGCAAGAAGCAGGTAATGGAAATTTTGTTTTTGTGTTTTCAACTCATCAATGTTTTTAGAGCTCACGTAACAGCTGGAGAACCCTTATGGCTTGGGAGTTTTTATTATTTAACGCATTTTAATAATGTGTGAAATCTACTCAGGTCTATTGGAAAACACCACGCGAAATAAATTATTTACCACGCACCGTTGAGCGCAAGCGATTTCGCTATACCACAAACCGTTCATGGACAGGTCAATTTCGGCAACAGAATATGCCGGGCACAATGCGAAAAAAGGTGTTTATGGAACCAGTTGGTAAGCCGGTTAATGTTTTATATATATTGAAAAAAGAAACTTAAACATATACAAATTGCTTTTGCAGAGGACTGGAGCTTCTTCCGTGGAGATCGCATTGAGGTGCTCGTTGGCAAGGACAAGGGCAAGCAGGGCTTAATCACCCAGGTGATACCCGAACGCAATTGGGTTATTGTCGAGGGCATCAATTGGCATTATCGGCGTGTGGGCGCCGATAAAGAGTTTCCCGGCATAACCATTAAATCGGAGGCGCCACTGCATGTCACCAAAGACATACGCCTGGTGGATCCATCCGATCTGCAGGGCACCGAATTCGAGTGGCGCTTCACGGAGGAGGGCGAAAAGGTGCGTGTCTCGTTGCGTTCCGGTCGCATTATACCCATACCGGAGACAAATAATCAAACACACGATTACAAAACGCCCAATGCGTACATTGATCGCGAAAAGGATACACCAGCTGCCGTCGTCAGCGAGATAACTTTCCAGCCAAAGTTGTCCACGTTCGAAATGGACATCATGGAGGAAATGGGCATTAAGGAGGAGCGCACACCGGCCAAGAGCTATTGGTATTAGATTGATTCTATTGCTTGTTTATTAAAAAATACAACAAAAAAAGTGTAATTCGATTTACCAGCAAATTTTTACTATCAAATATTGGCTACAATTTGTCACAACTAGCAACAGTTTTTAATACAATTTACTTCGGTAAATGTTTAAAGCTAAAAAAAAATTAATTACTTGGCTGCCACAAAAATGTGTTCATTTGCGTGCCGCACCAAAAACCTCCTCGCGATGATCACGCAGTGTTCTGGCCAATCCTCGCACGGTTTCCTCCGCCTTGTCAAAGTCCGAGCGCAGGGTTTTATGAAAGGTGTCATGGTGCCAGGTGCATGTCTTGGAAATATTCGCCTCATAGCTGCTAAAAACCCGACTCGTGTGCTCATAACTATTAAAGTTAATGTAATTGCATTATTGGTGAATCTAAAAATAGGTCGAGCAAATTACCGTGCTGCATTTGCAATGTCCGTTATTAGGTAGGTGTTACAGTGATTGACCGCCAGCACCTGGCGATGGCTCATATACTTCAGCTCCACATGTGGCAGCGACAATTGCGCTGCCTCCAGTGACGTTAGCGATGCATGCAACAAACTGCGGCAATCCAGCGCCGATTGCAGTTTCTGTTTTGGATCGCTGCACAGGAAAATTATTCGAATTGAAATTGTATGAAATGGCAAAGATTCAAACTATCGAAAAGTGTTCAGTTCAAGCAATAAAATTTGAAATATGAATTCAACTTATTAATTGTATTTTCTTTCACTTTGTAGTATGATTGACACACTTATATATATGTATATATTACGCACATAAGCCTGCCCAGCTGCTGCCACTGTTTCAATGCCTGCGTTGCCGAGTTGGCTGCGGCGCGTAGTAGAAGACCACAGATGCGCCACTGTTCCAGAGCGCTGCCCAATTTGTCTCGTGTATCGCGTGCCACCTCCAGCTGGGCATCAATGTTCTCCTCAAGCCTGGTCAGATAGGTGCCGCCGCTGATGTAGGCAATAATGCCATCCTGTTTCACATAGAGCTCGTTTAGCTCCGCATAGCTTTCGGTCAGTGTTTTGAGGCGTTGCTTGCTATGTTCCAGGAGTTCACCATAATAACGTATGCTGAGTAAGTAGAGGGCCGATTCGCTTAAATTGGCAAAGAAGTCCTCGTGCGTGGAAGCCTTTTGTGGATCCCCAATCACGGCCAGGTTATGCGCCAGCTTAAGGTTGTTTTGTGTAATTAGGACAAATCGAGGCCACACAATAATTAACATACAATGGCTATTATAGTACAGTGGCCACTCGATAACTAGCATTTCTACATTTCACTTATTCTACGGCTATATATTTTCCATCTTAACTTCAATTCGATTAATAAGGTATTTAAATTTAAATCAAATTCATGTTAAAATTTTGTTCCACGAAATCCATTTGGGGTTGGAAAATAATAATAATAAATAATTAATAAAAAATAATAAATAACAAATAATAAATAAAAAATAATGAATAATAACTAATAATAAAGAACAATTTTGTAATTTGATTGAAAAATTGTCCATATGGAGTAACCACTGTAGCACCGCATTCAGTAGCCTGAGGGGCGTTGAGCACGTGGCAACGCATTAATTGTTCGACACTCACCTGGGCCAGGTCCTTCGTGGGCGTGTTTGCGACAATTTCGTTGCCACCACGCTCCGCGCCAAATGTCAGCGGGTAGCTGGTTAATTGATGTGTCACCCGCTCAACCCGCACCTCGCTTGCGTTCGGTGTCGCCTGCGCTGTTGTTGTAGTTGTGGATGGTCGCACCGGGTGCTCCATGCCCTCCAAGCCGAGCATAGCATCACGCTTGGCACGCAGATGCTCGATCCATGCCTCGGCGGTGGCCAGTCGCGGACCCGGACAACTTGCCTCCAATTTGCTGATCTGTTCGTCTAGGCGCACATATTGTTGCACAATCGTCTGGATCGGCAAAGGAATGGATCAGTTCAGTTTAGTTTCGATGAAATGCGAGTTATTGATTTGGGTAATTACCGTTACGCGACCATCAACATTTTTTTGCATGGGACGCATCGGTGTATTTGGCAAGTGGTCGCTAACACTTGGTCGCTCCATCGACGAACCGCAGCCCATCATTCAACCATGGAATGATGACATTTTCGTCAGACCTTGCAATTGCATATATGTATGTATACTCGAATGCCCACTCAAATATCCACGTCCGCAACGCTCGCCTGCCACATGCCGAATGGCCCTGTCCAGGGAAAAACAAAAAATGGAAACATTTTCGCGCTACTTGTGCAAGCCCAATCCAATCCATGCCTAACCAACCCACCCAACAGCCATTCATATATTATTTTGACCATCCACACTGAACCATTAATGTTTATTAGTGGGTTGCGTCGGGCGCACAGCGAATGAATTTCTGGGTTAGAGGATTCGAGGGGGACACAAGTTGATCCACTTTTGTTTGTGTGTGTCAACAACCAGTGTCCATTGAAAAGGTGCAAACGGGGTATATTAAAGTTGGATTGCATTTGGTACATCCAAATTTGAAAATATTAAATTTTTTAGTTTTATACGCGCATAGAAATCTAAAAAAAATTGATATTAATTATTAATTAAAATAGCTCAATGAATTTATAGCCTAGCTTTAGTTGCAAGTAAATCACACACAGATCAGTTTTTAGATATTTCAAATTGAAGGAAAAAACTGTTTTTTTTTCGACTTCATATTTGCAGAGTATCTGCTAGTTTGGCAACTGCAAAGTTTACTTCTGCATTGTTGTTTGTTGACTTGCATGTCTGTTCGCTTGTTCGCTGTGTTGCTTTTGTCAATTGGCGCACATATTCAGCGGCTTCCATAGCAAATTTAACAAACAAACAAATAATAAAGAACCACAACAACAACAACCACAGAAAAAGAACAACAAAACAATAATAATAACAAATTCTAGCAGCTGCTTAAGGCTGACACCAATATTGTGTATGGCTTAGTTACTGGTTAATAGATGGGTTGTAACCTAATCCGCCAACAGGATAACCATCTAGATTTTGATAAATTAACAGATAATTGTATAGTGTGGCATATAGTGTTGCATTCATACACAAACATACTAAAAATAAAAATAAATACAAATAATTGCGTGCTGGTTTTTGAAAAAACGATTTTATTTTGATTTAAAATTTATTGAATGCACAACTTAATTTACAATAACAATTTGAGTAGGATTTTTTAAACTCTCTGCTTTTAAGGTAGATTGTTTGAATTAATGATTGGAGCAATAACTAAGGATGAAGTGCATTATGATAAGTGCAAGGATAGCACGCAATATTAAATTTGATATTTTTACACAAGTGCGTCACCCATTTCAGTTTTTCTTTGCAAATATATCAAACGTCAGCTCGAAATGGGAAATTTATTACGTTTTTTTTGGCTTTTGGATGAGTCTCATTAAAATTTCCTTTGGTTGGCATATAATTGCTTGATTGACTGGCGACGAGACCTTGCACAATTCTCTGGAGGCGCCACATGTGCCTCTGTTCGATTTGTGTGTAATATGGTACAGTGGAGTCATAATATCATTTTTTGTTGTTTCAGTGAGTAAGTTTAAAATATCAAAAATATATAGCTTTTTAAACATTACAGAACATATCAATAGTTTGGAAACAAATCACGCAATAGAACTTTAAAAGTATTATAGTATTATATATATTATATTATATTACATTTTTTTTAAAAAGATATAACCTACGTATATTAATCAATATCAATATTCAAAATAGAGTAAATGTTCTTAAAAATGAATATTTATATTTTAAGACTATCTGATTAAACGCCGAATCTGCAAGTCAGCTTGCTGCAAATTTGTGTTTTGATGATTCGATGTCGATAAAAAGTAATAAAACTTGTTATTGTTGTTCACATATCTGTAAGAACCAAAAATATATTCCGAAGGGGTCTTAATTATATCTTAATCCGATAAACAATTTCTTCAGCGTAATGCTGATAGAGAAAAGCAAAACATTTAAAATGAATATTAAATATTATGTCTTAAAAAAAAAACAATTCACTTATTAAATTTTACTTGCATTTACCATAAAGCTTATTGATTTAACGCTGATGTTGTCATCAATCCTGATCAAATCTAAGCTAAAATAAAGTCGTATTGTTTTTAGTGCTTTTCATGGACGATATTCTTATTATTTAGTTTATTTGCTTTTATTGAGTAGTAAAAAACACTTTCTAATATTCAAAAACAGCGACAAGTGCGTATAATGTAATAAATACAATGTAATTGTTTAATTTTGAGTAAAACTCAAATCATAAATATTTTCTTTTGTATGTTTTTTTATTGTCAAGTGGCTATATTTTCCAAAAACATTTCATTAAATTTAATGTTTACATAAAAATACGTGTTTTTAAGCACTATAAAAAATGTTTAGCGAATGTTAATTGATGACTGACTTGGGGATTTCGATGTATTCTTTAAAATGTTCAAAAGAAATGGAAAATGTACCATTTGCCCGAAAAATCGTCACAAGCGAACTATATATATAAGATATAAATCCAACCTTGTCATTATACTCAACGGAACCATCTAACAAATTCAACACATTTAAACAGCAACTGCTGTTTTTTGACAAATAATTTTTTCAATTTGTACAGGCAAACTTCTTAAAAAAATCACAATTAGAAAACAAGAATTCCACTGACTAATTTAGCATAGATTCAAATTAAGATTTCAACACATTTTTGAATTCATTTTCCTTATATTTATATGCGTCATTAACATATCCCATATCCATCCCACATTAACAGAGTTCAATAAAAACTCAATGACAAATTCATTTAAATTTAAGAAAATATATTTATAAACTACAAAATCTTTGCAGTTTACTAGCTGACAACACTAAGATTTCAAATTTAGCAAAAACTGCATGGAAAATCGAAGCGATTTTGTTAGATTCTCTCTCAAGGATAGAGAGATTCTCTCTTTATATATATATTCCCAAGATATATATACATTTTTAAATACTTTGCCATTATTTTTCAACTGCTTCATTCTAGTTGATAGATACAAAATGCAACTCAATTTGTTTTAATTTCCATAGACCGCTTAAAGAATGCTTTGTGCTACAAATAGTTTAACATAAACATAGTAAAACTATGGATGAGTATATATATAATATAGCTGAGGATTGACCGCGAATAGTTTTCCCACACTTTAAGCAATAAACGGGCAGATCAAAATTTGCTCAAAAATTAACCACAAGTTTTCCCATCACTCAACTCGAAATAGACAAAGAGAAAAGTTTTCAACTTTTGTTTTATGCCAGTGTAATGCGATTTGTATTTGAATAGTTATATGTATGTATATTTATATATAATTCAAAGGCGATTTGTCGACTGTTTTTTGTTTTTTTTTTTGCTTAGTTCGTTTAGTCTTCAAGTGCAATGGACTGAGAATGAACAAAAGATACATCAAATACACATATGCATATATAATATACAATTGCAAAAGTACAAATTGTCATAACTGGTTCAATTTACAAAATGATACGCTTAAATAAATAATAATAAAACCAACAAAAATCACGAAAAATGGAAGTGGAGAAGAATAAAAAACAAATTGGATTGCTGTTGCAGGATTTTGTAAATCGAGCAGTAAAACAATTACTATGGAATTAAATACCGCGCTCAATAGAGCCAGATGTGCTCGAGGATGCCATTGTCCAATTGTGCCGCTGGCAGAGCCTTCAGCGTGCGCAACGTTTCCATGTAGAAGGTCAGCTCGGAGGTGACCACGCCATGCTGGGGCCCACCATTATTATAGATATTGAGCTTGAGCAGCTGTTCCTGCAGCTTATCCTTGAAGTTACTATGCACCACCCCATAGATCTCATGGATTTGCGTCTCGGGCAACACACCAGCGATCGCCTCGTGCAGTTTCACCAAATGCCTCGAAATGTGCCGGAATGTTTGCGATGGTATCGGCGGACGGGCATCCCATGCCTCCAACTGGGCCACAATGCGCTCCGAGACGATGCCGTGAATCTTGTGCTCAATCTCCTTGATGTGGCCCTGATAGTCCCGTTCGATGGCCTCATACCCGCTCATGCTCTCGAAATGTGCTAGTAGCCGGGGCAGCAAATACAGAACCAATTGCAGGGCACGCGACACCAGCGCCAGATTCGTGCTAGTTATCGTCTTCAGGCCGGCGACACGCATCGCCCCAGCGCCAATGATCAGTTGGCAGCTGCGCGAATTGAAGCAGCGTAACAAATCGATCACATTCCGCGCATGATAGCTGGCGAGGAGTGGCAAGCGCTGCGCACTCGCCCCATACTCGTACAGCATCTGGATGAGGAGCAATGCGACGCTGACCAAAGCAAATGGCTGTTTGCCCTCGACAAGCAGCACGGGATTGCCAATGCCATTAACATTTGCCAGATTGTGACTATCGATGCTGGAGATGGGCTGCTTCTCAAAGTCGCCATCGGCCATGCGTTCGATGATGCGCTGGAATGCATGCGGTATGTCCACTTGCCGCCAACGCTCCTGATCCAACAGCAGGGCAAGCTTCTGTTTGCGCTCGGCATGGAAGCGTTGAGCGTAACGCGACGCTTGCACCTTAAGTGCCAGCTCCAGCGGCACACTGACCGCCCCACAAATATTCTGTGTGGCAACACTAAAATCTCGAACCAGTTGCGACAATTGCAACAGTTCCTCCTCGCTGGCGGCGCAACGTTCCAGGCTTTGTGGCGAGACAATGTTCGCACAACGCTCGTGGCAATAGTGACAGACGGCCTGCAGCAGCTGCTGCAACTGGCCACTGAGCTGCTCATGATGTGTAGCACTGAGGAATGCCTCCGAATCGATTAGGTTGACAGCATGCTGTGGACTACTGCCACCGGCTGCTGCATCCGCTGTCTGTTGCATGATCGAGACAACGGCCCGGATGCGCTCGAGGATGCCGTGAAGCGCATGACTGGCACGCTGCAGCATCGTTAGCCATTCGTTGAGGGTCAAGTCGAGCGATTGCTCACCGGCCCCGGTCAAACAGAGCTCCCGATCTCCGCGCTCGAGCAGCTCGATGAGCAACTGTTTGATGATCGCTCGAATGGTGGCAATCGCCTCCTGCTGATAGCTCTGCACGAAACTGAAGTTCTGTTTGCGCAACAGACCCATCACAATGGCCACCAGTTTGTCCTCCTCGGCACAGACGCTATCTGTCTCCAGTTCGGCATCGGTGAGGGGTCGATTCAGATCCGTTGCCGCATAGCGTTCAAATTCTGTGGTGAGCATCTTATCGATGAGCTTTTCCATTTCGCCCAGCTGCATGGGCAGATGCTTGAAACAGTGCACGCCCAGCAGCTCCGCAGCGAGTATCTCCTGCGTGGTGCTTATCAAATCCAAGGCCGCCACATAATCCTGTGTGCCCAGGAGCAATTGCAGCATCGGTTGCGTCTTGTGCACGGTGGCCATCAGTCGCAGTTTGTCCAGCGTCGCATGGCAATGCTGGCGGCGTTGCGCATAGCGCATCACCCGAAAGCTATCGACAACGGCGCTTCCATGCAACTGGGCGAGGGAGGCGCGCAACTGATGCACTTGCTCTGCGGCTAGCTGCATTTCGGCAAGTATCGCATGCTGTGTAGTCATCGCATGAAAGAATGCCGCCGATTTCTGTGCCACCTGCTGCGCAATGCGCACCTCAACAATGTCCAAATAATGTGAGAGTTGCTCCTGCAGGTGTCGCCCCCTCTGCTGAAGTTCTACTGTGCAACTGGAGTTCTCCGACGGTTGCATATAGTTGGGAAAGACTTTGGCAAAGGTCGCCGCATGATGCAGTTGCAGTTGCGATTTCAGAAAGATCTCCGGCACCGGCACGTCAGCCAAATTGTGCTGCTGCTGCCGTGTTGGCGTCGTCGCTGTCAATTGCTGATCCTGCTCCAGTTGCTGCTGCTGCTGTTGGCGTCGCTCATGCCAGCGATAGCGTTTCCCAATGCTGCCCAAATACACCGTGAAATCGGCATGCGTTATATCCGGCAGTCGCGAACTCTGCGGGATTTGGCTGCGCTCGACGAATTGTTCGCCCCATTTCTTGGTGAAGAGATTGCTCTGTTTGCCACGCTGCGGATCATTAAGCACCGCCGGCAGATTCTGGGCCGACGAGTAGACGCCCCATTCTGGCGGTGCTTCACGCGTCAGCTGATTCACATGATATTTGGACACATGCGCATCGTAATCCCGATCCGAGACACCGTCCAGCGGCAATGAGGCGCACACACCATTGAAGCCATAGCGGCACACAAAGGAGCCACCCTCCCGTGTGCAGTGGCGACTCCGCAGGTGACTAAAATGAATGACAAAAATATATATTCAATTAATTAAGACAGTCTTATTTTGTCTCTCTACTCACTTGACAAAGTCGGCGACAGTTTTGAAGTGTTCCCGTGTGCAGTAGTAACACGATTGCCAGCTTAGATTTGTTGCGGGTGCGGATGTGGCTGCGGATGTGCCATTCGCATTAGAGTTCGAATTCGCGTACGATGGAAGCGATTGCTTGCGTTCCAGCTTCGCATCGTAGTCCGTTGTTTGTGTTAAATTGTGCTGCGCTGTGGCCATAACCACATTTTTTTCTATTTTATTTATTTATTGCTTTTATTTGTCTTTAGCCGAATTTTGTCGCCGCAAACGTTGACGTGTTATGTCAATATTTGTTTTTTATTTTCGTCTAGCTTCTTCACGTTGTTGGCTGTTTCGTTTACATTTTAACGTGTTGTCCGCTTGTTTTAATCATATTTAGCAGCGACTATAATCCATGCACGTATTTTTATTTGTTGATTTTTGCCGTAATTTAGCGAATGTAAGTGCAACAATATTATGATGACGGACGCCAGTGTTGTGCAGTGGTTGTTTGCATACGGTGGCATGGCACGTTCAGACTACTGCCTGCACGATGCGGCTTTGTAGCATTTCAAATTATTCGTTTCTGTAAAACATTTTCAAAATATTAGCACTAAGCATTAAATTATTAGTAAATTTACAAATGCAATGGCAAAGCTATAATTAAATTTTTTGTTTTTGTTTTTATATTGATAGCAGCTTTCAAAGATATCACATATTATACGAAATTGTTTATTACATATATTAAAATAAAGAAATTAGCAAACTTGTCAATTGAGTTTTAATATATTTTATCTATATCATCTTTGATAGATATTGGTATGAATTATACAACTTATATACCACCACCTCAATTGAAGTCAACCTTATCAAACAATTTGAACTAATTGTCAAACTGTAAAAATGCAAACGTGCACTGCACAACGATAGTATTGTAACGTGCCGAGCATGCCAAATAAATAGCAGCGTTTAACAGCACTGCAAGCGACACTGACAAAAAGAAGCAAAACATCAGCGGCATAATTCAACAAACAGAATTATTGTGCGCGCAATTTCGAATTGGGCCATGACCACAGCCCAAACGTGATAAAAAAAACGAAGCGGAAATTAAACAATGCGTTTGTGGCGCAATCGTAGGCTATGGGCAGTGTTGGTGTCGATTATCTGGCTGTGCACCATCGCCGTGCTGTATTTGTATTTAACTCACAGGGAATCGCCAAGGATTCGGAATGCGGTGCATGAGTTGCTCTGGTGGACGGATGATCTTCACTGGAATTACGATGAGATGCGCCACTGTGGCTTCGACACTTGCCGCGTCACCAACAATCACAAACGTCTGCACGAGGCGCGCGTTCGTAGCAAGAAATTTGGCTTGCAACTTCAAAATTTTAAGCATTTTTCCTTTCGCTTTACAGGCAATTCTTTTCTATGGCTCCAATATGAAGGTGGAGGAGTTTCCAATGCCACGCAGTGGTCGACACTTGTGGGGTCTGCTGCACGAAGAGTCGCCGCGCAATGTGCCGTTTGTGCCGCACACTGAGTTTCTGCGCCACTTCAATTATACGTCCACATTTAGTCGCTACAGCGACTTGCCACTGACCACCCAATATCTGCCACATGCCAGTGATTTGACGCAACTCGACTATCAGTCGACGTTCCTAAACAAGCAGCGGCATCAGTTCAATGAGCAGCTCGCATCTGTTGTCTTCCTGCAGACCGATTGCAACACAATGTCCGGCCGTGAGGATTATGTGCGCGAACTGATGAAATACATCCAAGTCGACTCCTATGGCAGTTGTCTGCACAATCGAGATATGCCAGAGCAGTGAGTGAAGTATATGTACAGTTATATATCTATAATCTAACTTGTTTTTCCACTTTCAGGTTGCAAAATGATTATCTCAACAATCTGTATTCGGATGCATTATTCCGTTTCCTTTCACCCTACAAATTTATGATTGCGATTGAGAATGGCGTTTGTGAGGATTATATTACCGAAAAGTTCTGGCGTCCTCTGATGGCGGGCATTATACCCATCTATTTTGGTTCGCCTAGCATACGCGTATGTCAAATGAATAGCTGACGTATTAATTAATTATTAATCTAGTTTTTTTTATCGATTAGAATTGGCAGCCGCAAAATCAATCTGCCATTTACATTGATGAGTTTCCTAGTGCGTCCGCTTTGGCCGCGCATCTGCAACAGGTGGGCGGCAATGAGAGTGCCTACAACGCGTACCTGGGCCACAAGTTCAATCGTCGCCAGCCCATTCAGAATCCGTTGCTGGTTAACCACTTACTGATGCGTGGCTATCAAATGAGGCGCAATGGCGAGCAGAATAATGAGGATTCACTATTCCATAAATTCGAGTGCTTGATGTGCCGACGCGCTGCTTGGACGGATCAGCGGCGACCGGCCAACAAGCGCCACTATAACTGCCCACTGCCACCGGTGTATGCACCGCTCGAGCAGCAGAAGGAGCCCAAATATGCGGCGGACTGGCGTTCAATGATGGGCGTGGGTCGATGTCAGGCCCAGTTACTGGATGCATTCTGGCGAGCGAATATCCCATATACCAAAGCAGATTTCGATGCCCGCTTAAGCGAGATGCTCGAGCAGAACAAGTGCAATTAACTATACAATTTATAAAATTTTTGAGCAATATGTACTATTATAAACCTCAGACGATTAATATAATATATAGTAATAAGTAATTTTAAATGATTCATCTCTGTTATTTTAGAAACGAGAAACAGCCTCCGTGATATATTCCACTTTTTATATTCTTATATAAATATTTACGACAGACATTTAAGCTCCTGTTGATTTTTACAATTCATGTTGTGAAATAACTTTTATAAAACCAAATATTATTCATATTTGTACCTGTTGTGCATTACTTTAACCTGCACATTGTTCAATTGTAGACAAAACCAAAGCGTTTGAAGAAACAGTTAAATTAGGAACATTATTACACAATAAACTTGTATTGTTCTAAGAAATCTCAAAATTTGACTGTTGATAATAAGTAAAAATGTAAACAACTAAATGCCTTCAAGGAAGCAATAAATAAAACAATTATGTGCCACATTTATTAATAAAATTATTTTTATTTTATTTAATTTTGACCAAAAACAGTTCACTATTAAAAAATGTTTACAAGAAATTCAAAAATAAAATTATATTTAAAGTTGAAGTTGAAAGTAACAAGTCAAATGATATAAAACTAAAAAGAATAATTAAATTAAAATTTAAAATAGTAATAAAACAAAGTATACAATAAATTTGGTGATATTCAAATGACATATTTCTTAACATTTATTGCAACGAAGATTATGCCAAATTAGATAAAAAATTGTTCAACTTTAGTAGCTTAATAATAATTAAAGTAAAAGAGAGAAAGAGTGCAACAGAAAAATAAGTAGAGATTGACAAATATCTGATCTTGTGGATTAAGATAAATTTATCACACTCAAAGATTCCCGAAGATATGTAAATATTAAAATTTTGATTACGGAAAGAGAGGAATATGTAAAATAATACATTGCAAGATCGTCCCTAAATTTTAAGACCATTGCAAATGTGGAAATGGAATGCATTATAGAATAATCGCGTAAGGCCTACAAGGGAAGGTCTGATCAAGGAATTTGTAGATATGTTCGAAATAATTATTTTTCTCGCAATATATGTAGCCTTAGTCAGGTCGAGTTTGTGAATATAAATCAGATTATCGAGTCAGAAAAGGAATAGAAAATTTAGCGTTTAAAATTCAGAACCGGAATGGGAACCTAAATTAATTTTTAGTACAATCCCAATTTCATTAAGTACACAGATTTTTAAATTTAAATAAATCTTTTCTGCAAGTATCATATTTAATATATATTAATAATTAAATTTCTTAGGATTTTAATCAGGAACTTGAGACAATTGGTCTTTATTTATTTTCTATAAAAAACAAATGCAAAGTTGAATTGTATTTAAGAGCGACTCGTAACTGGGAGCATTTATTGGTTATCTTTCGAGTAGGCTTCACATTTGCCACTGCATCTGGAGATTAACTTCTTTCAGTTGTCCCATATCGATGATCCACATGCTGCCGTTCTTCATCATTTCGATGGCTTTCATGATTTGGTTGGCTGCCTCCTCGGGCTTCTGACGCTTGGCGCTCTCAATGGCCTCGACCAGGTGCATGGAGTGCTCCCAGGTGACATTGTCGCGAAGGTTCATCATCATCTCAGTGTTGGTTAGACCGGGGCACATGGCCATGAACATGACGCCGGTCTTCTCATAGATATGCCTGTCAGCCATCGAGCGTGTGAAGCCGATGACGCCATGCTTGGCTGCCGCGTAAACAGCAAAAGCTGGCGCCGGCTCCAGTCCATAGACGGAAGACATGTTCACCACCAAGCCACCATGGCCCATTTGGGTTTTGTCCATGTAGACCATCGCCTTCATAGTCATGTGCATCATGCTCGTCTGTGTGAGAAATTTGTGTAAAAATATGCAACAAATTCAATAGGGAATTAATTTTTTGTTTAACTTACCAAATTGATGGCAATCGTTGTGTCCACATCCTTGTCGAGTAGCACATCCTCACAGTTGATCAGCACATCGATGTTGCCCATCATTTGGCCCATCTTCTGCATGGCCTGCTCAATGGAGGACTTTTCCATCAGGTTGACTTGCATGAAGACCAGTTTAACGCTGGCATTTTCCGCCTGCAGCTTCTGCATCATCTCCACATTCTCCATGCGGTGCATAATGCCAATCATTTTCACCTTCTGATGCTGCATCAGCTGGTGCAGCAATTGGAATCCAATGCCGGTAAATCCACCCGCAAACACAACATTCTTGCCCGTCCAATCGTACATTTTTGCTGCTTATTGGCCACTGATTGGGGCTGCACAAGAATCCAGTGTCTTTTATTCATGTTGCACACAGTTGCATTCGCTGATAATTCCGATTGGAGTCATAGGTCTGGGGTCATATTGTTGATTGACGACAAATACCCATCTGGACTACGCTCGGACCAGATGCAAGGTGTCTTCAGATAAGACTGCTCGCCAGATCATTGCCACCTGTCTAATTCCTTATCACTATTTATAATTAAACTTTGCTTCAAGTCTTGTACAGTGGAAATGCCAAAATTTACAATGTGTCTTGGATAATGAAATAAATTCAAATATTGCATCACATGATATATCTTGGACTAGTTGATGCATCTTTATTGTCAGAGTGTAGTTTTATATAATATCCAATCGATTGAGAGAGTGTTAAAAATCAGAACTGATTTTAACATTTATACTGAAGTTGGTGCAGAAAGTGTATGAATTACTTTGTTGGGAATTCGATTAATATCGATAAATGCAAGTTGATATCGTCTACAAATATAGAGCTAAGGTTACCAAACTTTGATGCTAGATTACTGTTAACCTCTTCCCAAGCACAAATCGCGTCTGTTTAAGACGATAACCCAATAAACACAAAATAATTAAACAGAAATTTGTTTTATAATAATTAAATAATTGTATAATTTATGTACAAGCGTTGAACATTTTTTTGTGTGCTTAAAATCTACTGAAATGTTTTAGACAATCACAGATGTTTATGTTATAATGAAACTAGCCAAATTTTGAGCCACAGAAAATTATGAAATCAAATTAAGCAATTGTTGAGTATTGCTGATTATACAAATACTGGGGAAAATATATATATATATATATATATATATATATATATATGTATAAGAAATATTATAAGATATTCAGTAATTTTGCAAGAAGTTTTTTAATGCGAAGTAAACATATACTTTGAATGCATTTTTTAATATTTCTATTAAATTTATTCCGCTTTCTTGGCAGAGATTTTTTTTTTTTGTTTAAATCAATTAAATTATTAAATATGTTTATAACATAAAGTTAGCCTGAAAGGCAACCTATGCCAAAATTCCGATTGGAAGTGACTTAAAACTGAACTAGTGTCATGATAGCGTTAGGTTCAAGGCCAATGTGCTCAGCGCAGGCAAATCAAATGAATCAAACCTAGTAGAAGGCAAATGAGTGGCAAACCCGCTGCACGGATTTGGGTTGATGTGTCTGTTGTGGGCGGTGGCAGGGCTGTCGATGTGCTGGCAGGGTTGTCGTCGGTCATCGTTGTCTCCTCATCCGTTCGGGAATCGGGCACATAATCACCGCAGGTGGGAAAGTTACGTGGCACCGGCACCATCTCATCATCGTCACCCACTTTGACCACCAGGGCCATTCCGATTTCGGCATGGAATTCGATATGACAGTGGAAGAGCCAGTAGCCAGGATTGTAGGCCTCGAAGCGGATGATCGTGTAGCCACCATCGGGCACGGTGATGGTGTCCTTTACAGGTGGATTTATGAAATTGCGCTTGAGCAGCTTAAACTGATCCAATTGCTTAATCTGCAAAGGGAAATTTTGAAAATGTTTATCAGAGATTTGTTATATAGAAATAATGGAAATATATTCATGAAACCCTTTATATATTTGTTAAGATCTCTTAATCATATTCGATATATATAATATTCCATATGCTAAGTTGGCATCTGTCAATAATTCAGCTCATGGAAACAAAATCTTAATTATTTTCCAGATAATTGAAATAATCTTAGTAATTACGCATTTTCCAAAGCAACATAAACTTTCTCAAAATTTTTTAAATTTGAATATTTTGCAATATGCTTTGTCAGATATACAATCAGAAAATATAGCCAGGAAATTTAGCAAATCAGCCTAAAAAGAATATCACCCCAAAAACCAGAAAAGTTTCTGGTTTTTTATTATTTTCTAAGTAAACGGAATACAATCTTAAAAGTAGACAACTTTTAGAAATGTCTGTTATTGGGAAATAATTGTTTAGAAATTAGAAATAATATCTCTTAAAAATACTTATTAAAATTAAGAATTCATTTTAATTAAAGAATTAATAAAGAAGATAAGAACTGTTAGTACTTGTAGATCAGTGAAAGATTGTAGAAAACACAACTTTGAGTTTTAGAAATATGCTTTTTGGCGACAAAAGTAATTTTTTAAGTGTCAGTGCTATTTTTTTCTTCTGTTCTGTTTCGTAAACCGACTTCCATTAATAACTCTCATATTTAAAAATTGACGCAACATATTTATACCTTTGGATTAAATACGATATTAAAGTTGCTGGGTAAATACATTTTGTTATAATAAAAACAAATTAACTTTTGCTAGCTACCTTAACTAAAAAATATTTATTATGAGTGGGTTAGGAAATTCTAGAAAATTCTTGACAATATAGTAATATATTTATAGATTAGCTGTATCTTTTCAAGAGGATTTAGCATTCCGAATTACACTTACCATTTCAATGGTGACATTCTCGCCCAGGCGCTCGAGTCCGATGACGCGGAACGCATTGCCATGCAGATGGAATGGATGATTGGCATAGAAGGTGAATCCCTCGTCGACAATGATTAGCTCGACGACTGCATTGCGGGGCACCTGGAGCACATGATGGCACTTGCAGAACTCCTGGCGACAGTCGATGCCCTGCTGGGCGAGCGTTGTCTCATTGCAGAATAGTTCATCGTTGATCTGATGTCGTTGGGGCAGCAGCGCCAGCGAGGGGAACTTGAGGGAAATGTGATTCAGTTGGGGCGTGTAGAGGATGTTCTCTTTGGTGATGTTCGTGTCCATGCCATAGTAATCGCTGTGATGGAATTCGGGATTGTCCTTGCGATAGAAGTCGTAGTACACAAAGAACTTGTAGTCTGCCTCGGGCTGCAGCGTGTCATCATCAATACCGGAGACCTTATCGTATATGGGCAGTGCCCGCATCTCTGCCACGGTTTTTGAATCCGCATAGCCAGGACCACGATTCATTGCGTTCAGCTCAATTCCCTCAGCTTTGTGGGCGTAACCCAGTGCAGCAGTGGGTTCGCGATCGGGTGCACCCTCGTAGCGCAATATGGCCACCTGGAAGGCGGAGGTGAATCTCTCGCTGCAGTCCATAAGGCCCTTGAGGCGCAGCCAGTAGTTGTTCACCTCCTGATTGGCATTCAGCACAAAATCGAAACGTTCCCCCGAATACGTTACAATGGAGCCCACCTGCATCGCCTCAATATCATAGCCGTCCGAGTTGATGGCGGTCAGTGTATGATTATCCACAGACACCACAATCGGGCAGTTCAGATACTCGGCGTTGATGATGCGAAACCGATATCGGAATCCCCTCCGCACATGGTACACCTGGTGCGGTATCAGCTCCAACGGTATCTCATTCACATTGCCTCGCCGCTGACGCGAATGGACCACAACTGAATCAGGCAACGAACCGCTGCTGTTTCTCAGCGGCCCAGTCGATCCCACTCGCTCTTCAGGTGCCAACAATTTGATTAGATTCGGTGGCGTTGTTGTGGTTTTGCCAGCTGTTTTGAATGGTTGGACTGAGAATTGGTAGACAATATTAATTATCAGATTTGCTCGGAAAAAAGTCGTCCTGAAATTTGGTTTATTATCAAGAAATTATATTCTAAAACGCAAGATTTATTATCTTTCTAAAAACTAAATGTTCGATGCATAAAGCGTTTTTTAAGCAAACATGACACGGCGGTGTTTAAACTATTTAATTTAGCAAGTTTATTTATGACCGAAACAAAAGCGCGCGTCTGGCTTGCTTGAATCTCCAACTCGGACTCTTCGATAGTGAAAACTATCGATATTTACTAAAATTACAATGTAGTGTTTACATAAGTGTATAAGATTTAACAGAGTTATGTAAAGTAGCGATAAATTGGCAAATTAACAGCTGATCATTCAATATCGGTTGTATCAAAATTAGTTTGACCAAACACTAAAATTTTTCTTTTCTTAATTCCAAGTTTTTTAAAATGCAACAAAAAATATTTCTAGTTTTGCAGGTTGAATTTAAAATCGTTTTTCTGTTATTTATTTTGTTATTAAAAAATAGTATATAAAAATTCACATACATAAAAAGTAAAATGATATTTTTTGACTTCTTTCTGAATTTAGGAAAGTATTTTTTCGAAAATTAAAGATTTGTATATATTCATTTTAGATATTTCTATTATTGAGATATGTATTTCTGAATAATAGAATAAAATCGTTCTATTTTTAAGAGATTTTGGTTTATTTTTATACTTAGAATTATAAGGATTTTTATTGTTTTAAAGTATAACTTTTCATTTAAAGCTGATTATTTGCATTTTAAAGCCTTTTTTTTCCTTTATTAGACAATTTCAAGTATTTATTAAAAAACTCACCTTGATGCACATCGGCAAGTGTTGATGGTTCAACATTCGTTTGAACGTTTGATGAATGCTGAGTCGTAAGATTTGAACTTGTTGAAACGTTTAGGTTGAGAGGCTTTGGTGGTTCTGTTGGCACTGGCTCTGTTTCCATTCGATGCTGTCTCTTCATGTCCGCCCAGATGCGATTGTAGTAGCGACCACGCCCATTGATGAGAATATTGTGCGGCTTATTGTCGCCGCGTGAGTGATGATGATAGGCAAATATACTAGCGCCCGGCTCATGGATCCAATCCTGGACAACCAGCACATGTTCGCCAAGATCAAAATCGTAGAGACCGCCATGCGGTTCCGTGCTCTTTGGCCGACGTATAATCAGTGGGCCAAAGACGCCATCTCCGCGCTGCATGCCGGTGTGCGAGTGCCAGAAATGTGTGCCCGAGTTATCCGCCGGAAAGCTGTAACGAAAGGTGGCATGCGGCGAAATGGGGCACTGTGTTATATGCGGCACACCATCCATGTAGGGTGTCTTCTTCTGGTGGAGGCCATGCCAGTGTATCGTGGTGCTCTCGCCCAACAGATTGTTCTTCACATCGACGATAATCTGATCGCCTTCGCACACCTCAATCGCCGGGCCGGGCATCATGCGATTGACAACGGTAATGCTCCGCTGCAGTCCATCGCCCATGATGCAGTGCGGCCGGGCGCAGTCTGTCAGATTGAGCGGACAGTCAAAGCAGGCCTTCGAGAAGGTCTGATACCATTCGACCACAAATCTATAGTGACATGTCATCGGCTCGGCACCCGTTTGGCAGCTGCGCACGCAGGGATGCTGCTGATACCAGTCGGCTGTCCAGATGTCCTGCGTCATCTCAGCGTCGTCAATCTCTTCGATTCGCGCTGTTGCCAGCGGACGACAGACGAAGCAACAGCTATTCCGATAAATACGCTCCGCCGGACAGCTGGGATCGATTGGCGGGCAGCTACGCTTATAGCTATTGATGACAATCTCGCCATCAGTGTCACGGCGAACGCACTCGAGGAGCGTGCAGTCGGCATCATTGTGCCAGGACTCGCCCACTGCATACAGCGTATTGTTGTGTTGACAATGCGTCCTCACGCACTCCCCACAACAGCTGCTGGGGGTTTTCCGCAACTCGGTGCCCTGCAAAAATTGCATTATTCATTTTATTACATCTTACGGAATTTGATTTAGATAGGCGAGTAAGTTGAGATGTCGTCAAAAATTAATTATGTGAAATTTTTTTATTTTAATATATATTCCAAATATTCTTAAATAAAATTGAAATAAATTATATTAATTAGAATTTCCCTTTTTTGAAATTTTCCTCAATCCATGCAACAAATGTTGCACCAATATTTGTAATTAAAGTTCGCCCAGAAATTTAAAATTTCTCCCTCTAATAAATGATTATTTGAAGATTCATTGAATAATTGTACCAACCACATCGCAGTAGAACTCGTTGCAATCAATCTGTGTGGCGACTATGTGCGCCTTTGGCTCGTTTCCGACGCCTGCGGCACACGAGTAAACCACGCAATTGTCCTGTGCATCAAACCAAACGGAGCCCTGCTCCTTCTGGATGGTACTGTTGCGCTCAAGGTACTCACAGTATGTGCTGGCTGCAATTGAAGGGAATGCATGAGATGTTGTTAAATGCCAGAATTTCATATACTCTTCCAATGGGTATTTACAAAACTTAACAGCTTTCAACGAACCAATTTACCAAACCATTTACGTTTGTTGTAATTAATTAATATAAATAAAGGTATCTAAATTGCGTTATGATCGAATAAATTACCTATGACAATATGCAAAAATATAGTTAAATTAAATTAAATTAAATCACATCATAAAGCAACATTTGAATAAACACTATAATCGTGGAATGTGTGAGAGACATTTATCTATATTAATTGATTTGATATGGATTTTGTTGCAGCTCCTCAGTCGTTGCAACAAATGTTAGATTAATTCAACAATTTTCAAACGACAGTTGTTTCAAATAAATGTGTTTGTAAATGTAAATCATAAAAATTATTTTTGCTGATTTAATGTTTTATAAAAATTGATGTCAAGCGCAGCTTAAAAAAATTTACATTTTTAATTTTTAAATGAGTGTTTCAATGCCATGAGAGAAAATATTTACAAGGGTATCCAGACTGCGTTCAATTCAGTTTATCCGCTTAGCTCAATATAATAATTGTAATTAATAGGAGTTCAGGTGAGTTTACGCAGCCAACTGAAAAGCGTGTAATACACGAGTTTTTATACCCCTTACAAATTAAAATAAATATTTGGGTTGTAATAAATTTGTGAAAATGCATGAACAAATAAAAAACTGCTAAAAATATGGACATAATCGTGATCAACATCAGGGTTATCCGATATTAGAAGAGCTAGAGACTTTAAATGAAGTGGTTCGGAGACTTATGTATTTTTTTTATTAGTCAAATTTATTTAAATACATTATCATACGCATCTTTATTCTATTTTGTTTCAGCAAAAATGGATTTCTGCTGCAATATTGCTTTCTGAAAAAACTTAACTATAGAATATCTTCCAGTCGCAGTCTCTCAATTAGCGCACTTTTACTTATCTTGTATTGTTTATTTGAGAAACAGATGTTAAAAACGTTTAATTTCTGTGTACACAGCGAGAAAAAAGAGAAACAAAAAAACCAGACAACAATGTACTTTCGTTATTTGCGTTTGTTGTCTGAGTTGGTGTAATTCACCGGCATAAATGTACAGGTTTATAACTCGAATTATTTAAACATATACTAGGTATAACTCAGACTCGAATATGAACTTTGTAACGAATCTGAGATATTACCTATATACACGTGAACAAATAAACATTAATAATTGGTAACTGAGGTGCTTGAACCGAGTAACAAATTCTGAACAATTAAGTACCAATTTATTGACACTTTGAGTAGCTTTCATTGTGACATACACAATAATATAATAAATAATATACAATAAACAAGTGTCCGATATAAATGTCAGGATTATAGAGTTTATTCAAATGCTGCTTTATGATCCGATTTAATTGAATATGCCAGTTAAGTGTTGATAAACTATATACTTCATATTGTCTTAGGTTATTTATTCGACCATAACGCAATTTAGATAACTTTATTTACATTCATTAATTACAACAATATTTTGCCCTTCGTAGGGGGTATTATGGTAAATTGGTTCGTTCAAAGGTGCCGAAAATTATCAACTGTTAAGTTTTGTAAATAATTAAGAGGGGAAATTTTTTTTGGTCGCATAACCTTGACAAAAATTCCGCAGCTGAACCAATAAAAGCTTTGCAATAAAAACCTGCCTAGTTAATCCAAGTAATGTTATCATAATTATTTCAGAAACAGTTTTTGGGTTAATTCTAAAAGAAGTAATGAACGCTTAACTTTGAACCTCTGTTTCTATTTGACTCTGTTTTTATTGGTAAAACTTGGCTTAAAGTGTATTTGATAGTCAACCTTCTGGCGCGGTTTTGAGTGCTTAGAAAAGTAATCTGCTAATTGGAAAATTGATTTCGCAAACCTGAAACCTTATAAAATATTTGTTCATTAAAGTCTGTATAAGTTTATGACCGAACAAGATTTCTGCATTTAACGATTGCAAATAATCACAACGCAACAATGATAAGCACGTTCCAGCTGGAAATAATCTGATTCTTTAATTTAAACTATATTTAGGGTATTGTAAAGATTGCCAAATTTAATGGCATTATAAATGCTGAAGTGGATAATCAGAAAATATATATTAGAAGTAGACAAAGATAAGGTCGAGCAGTCCATTCAAAGTTGTTGGTAGTTGGATTCATTTTAGAATGAAATAAATGACTGTAAAACAATCTGTTTAAAATGTGACTATCTCACCTGTGGGCCTAACTTTTTTCTCTCTGTATTAAATAATATTGGTTAATTATGTTTATAAACAATGTTTATAATATATTGTAAACCTTATATTAAGATGCACTTTTCTTTTTCGTAATTTTTGGGCATAGAAAATTCGGTTGCAGCTATAAGCGATTTCTGGTTATTTATTTTCTAACTCTCACTTAAATAGATTTTATATCATTAAAAAAAATCCTTAACTATACGGCTGTCACTTACATAACAAAGTGAATAAAAAAAGAAACACATTTTATTGATTTTTTTTATCAGAAGAGGTTTGGCATAATTATAAAGAAAGCCCATTCATATACATAATTGTGTCTTTTATAGCAACTATTCCGAAGTCCGCTAGCCTATTGGCCCAATGGTCGTAAGCGTCATTATTATTGACAGCTAATGTTAACACATTCATTGGCTCGTTATGGCCATTACTATGATTGAAGTTTTAGCACTTATTATACGATATACGTATAAGCAATGTAAGTAATTACGTAAATTCGCATGCCATTGCCAAGTTGGAGCCAAGCATTATTTACATTACACATTTGCAATTAACGTTTATGCTAACTCAGACAATATTGGCCAAGGTCAGCAGCAATAAACGGCAATAGCTACTAGATATTTTCACACGCGCAACTATTGTGGCTGTGTTTGTGGCTTCAAATTAACATTTTAATTTATCATTTCTCGTTTGCAGTTCACTGTTGACTAGCAGAATTCTGCTGTTATTATTTTAATTTACAGCTGTTAGTTTAATAGCACTTATTGTCACTTATTGAACTCACCTGTAGATTCATCATTTACGTTTCTTAAGCCGTCGCTCACACGAAATGTTAACATCACAACTCCGTAAGTTAACAGCAGCTTCGCTGTTGCTCCACAGCCTTTGTTCCTCTGCATGTTATTGCATTTATGTTGTGTCTCTGTTGATTTTGCTATTGTTCTCATGTTGTCATAATTATGATGGATGCTTGTTTTACTTGATTGGGCTTTTTGCTGGAATCGCTTGATTTTATGCTTCCGCAAGCTTGGACCTTCAGCAGTTCTTGTTTATTTCCAATCGTTTATATTCTATGGCTGTAAGTTAGACAACAATTTTGCCAATTAGTCTTGGTGGAATGAAGAATGTATGTAATTATAGTCGACATAGCATATTTATAGTAATTATATAATTTACTAACTCCATACAAACATATTATACTATCGAAACTCAAAAGCTACATAATAAACTGTTGTTTGTTTTAGTTTGTAAAACAGAACTTAAAATAACGATTATAATAATCATCGAAAAAAAATTATAAATCTTTTTTTATTGTTTAATCGCTAAAATTTTCGATGCAGATATTTATCTGCAGGCCTTTTTAATTGATGACAAGAAAAGATAAATAAATACAATATTTTTTATTGAGAATAATAAATAGAAAAATAAATAGTGTATATTTTGTTTTGTATTTCTCTTTCTCTTTAAATTTCTATCAATAAGTTTTAAGTTCTCTTCCCTTTAATCTGCGCTTAAAGTAATGCCAAAAACTACTTTGACCCGATAGTGGCGATTCAAGACTTTTTGCCAAATATTTAGTATGGACAGAGGGACGGCAATAGCCACAGGGTAACAGACATAGATTGTATTTTTATTTAAGTATGATTTACGGCTGGCAGTTAATGCTTGTATGGCCCATATGCCCAGTTGGGTCAAAACAGTAAAGATACTAGACTAGGCAATTGCGAGGCTCTATCAGCACATGGCCAGCAAGCCAAGTTGGCCTACACGCAATGCACGTACAAATTTAATTAATTAGCACTCTGTTCTTCAAAAAAAAAACAACACACACAAACAACACACACACACACATGCACACATATAAACACTACAGATTCCAACAGTCACGTCTGTCAATGGGCGTTTATAAGGCCGAGATAAACACGGAAACGGAGACGGAGACGAACTCGCTGCTGTAAAAGGCAACTGGTGGTGGACCAAAGATTGCTCACCGACAGATGCCCAATTTTCTTTACACATACACACACACAGAGCATATCCAGAGAGCTGCGCATAAATTATGAAAGCAAAGCAAACAAAAAAAAAGAAGAAAGAAATACTCAAGAAAGAAAATGCGGGTTGGAAAAACAGCTAGTAAATATAAAAATTGGATAAAGAATTTTTTGTGCGCTTCCTTCTTGGCCCACTGGCACATATTTAGTTGCCAACACTTAAAGCGCCCCCAAAGATTTATGTTCTAGTCCGGCTCAGAAGCTAACACAATTGTGTTAATTATAAATTAGGTGGCACTTCATTAAAAGCCCCAGATAAGTGCATATATTTATATGCGTATAAAAAATTTCCCAATATTTAATGGCTTGTAGTTTTTCCAAAAACAGAATTTAAATGCAAATTTGCTTAACTATGCTCATAAAAAATATAGTTAAATATATATAATATTAATGTAAACAAAACAAAACTCTAGTCGAGAGTAGCTGGCTAGACGATATCCTGTAAGCAGCCAAGCATTCATGCAAAACAGAAATCGTAAAATTGGAATTAATAATTAAAATTTATATGATTTATAGATGTGATTAATATGCGATGGTCATTAAATATTTTTATCATTAAAGATAAAAATATACTTGAGATGACGCTGAGTATCTGTTAATGTTAAGAAAAGAAAAAAAACAATTAATACGTTATAATTGTCTCTGAGTTTAGTTGATTGAATTTAAAAGTAATCAACTATACATTCTACATTCTTTTCATTTACAACTAATTTCCCATATAGTTTTCTACAAATCGAGCTCGATCTTATTTAAAGAAATTGAAAGATAAATTCATTAAATTGCATCGACATATAATATACCCTGTATCAGCTACATGTAATTAGAAGTAAGAAGGAAATGAATTAAATCAGTAATTAATTAGTAGTATTCATGATGCCTTTTTACCTATGCTTGACACTTCTACTTCGAAGTAGGGTAGGGTATCAGAAGTCTATATTTATCTGCAATCATTTGTGTGAACTGCTTGTGATTTTCCTATTGAGCCATGACTAATCGTTCAATCAAGCGTCTGTCTGCAATTGTTTAGTTTAGTGAAGTGACAGACAATCATTTGATTAGCATGACTACAAAAAAAATTCCCGTGAAAGTTACCACAAAAGTCACGTTGGCTACTTGCTACCCATTGTTTAAGCTTCAAAGTTCTAGGTAAAAATCACACAAGTTTATTTAGCCGATATGAATAATATGGGTATTACCTGTAATTTACACCTTTTTGGTTGTGCTAAATTACATTTTGGAATTATCACATTGACGATCTAGGTATTTTAATCTAATAACACGTTATTTGGAATAGGTTTTGGTTGACTGCTCATGCGAATTCCCTCCATGACTCCTGGGATAAGATAATTAATGATTGCTAACAACTAATGCGGATCTAATAAATTTATTATAATGATTGCACTTGCTGACAGACAGATCAAATGCAAATCGATTACTTGAATAGACTAGCTGATGAATCATATGAGATCATCGGTCCTCAAGTCTTTAAGAGCATGAGACTTCCATATTATCATATTCCGATCTGCGTATAATTTAATGCAGTGCAAATTGGCTTTGACATTGTCATTAGTCTTTTGTTGTATGTATATCTATTTTTATACATATTTATATATACATATTTGTGTAGACTTCAGCTGAATATAGCATAGCTTAAAAAAACCTGGTATAGTTAACATTTTTTTTAATAATTTATATACTCATAATATCACGTACTTGTATATATAATTTATTTATTTATTTATTTTTTGTTTACAAACTCAAGTTGACTAATTACAGTTTTTAAGATCAAAATACTTAATTATACAGCTCCAATTCTATGAAAATATTACTATCTTCTTGGTTACGTACTTTCTTTATATTTTTTTTATGGCAGTAGCTTATGCAAATTTCGGGTTTTAGAGCTATTTACTTCACTTCTCTTCCGGCAAGTCAGACAATATGTCGGATAGACTTGCATAACACAATTTGTGAGCATCGTTAAGTTGTTATGTGGCTCATTGTGTTGAGTGCAAGTATAATTTTGATTTATTGGTGATTTTTTTTTTATATCTATTTTTGTATCGTTAATTTGTACAAGACGGCATTTCAATTATTCAGATGCGACAGTTGGCCGCATTTTTTTATTGGCCAGCGAGTTGTGTTGAACTAGGTTGAGAAACAAAAACAGTATGTATGGAGTGGAAGTTTTAAGCTGCTTAACGATGTGAAGAAAAAAAAACGGCGTATTTATTTGTATATATATATATATATATATATATACATATATATATATATATGGGTTTTATGTGCGCATGCAAGTGAGTATATGAGTTGGCAGAGTTTGCTTTTTTAGGAGCTAGCTCGCCTGTCCGGGTTGGGAAACCCCAGTTTACGCATTCTATCTGTTGCATACCCTGTAAATCTTTTTTACTCACATGCAGGTTGATAATGTCTCTTCTCTTTGGGAAAACTTTTAAAATAATTCAATTGTTCGTCAACTTGGCTAAAGTTTTTAAAGCAACTGATTTCGTGACTGAGGCATTATGCATTATTTTTATGTTAATTACCAAAAAAATAATAATGATTGTCGTAACAACTTAATATTAAATTAGTAACTTTTGCTGTCTAAATTACAATTGTCATAATACAATTGTTTATTATGCTAGGGTAACAGCTAGTCGACTAGTCATCAAGCAGCTTTATAAAATTACACATTTTAGTTCAGCTTATAAATTATTAAATTATAAATAATAAATATCAAAATATCAGCGTGTAAATTCTTGGGAATTCCGCGTTCATCGTTGTCCAATTAAATGCTGCGTCATTTAGGTTGATGCTCTGGAAAACAAAATTTTTCGAATCCGGTTGTGGCCACACATTCGTATAATCAAAACAAATCTATAGCTGCGATCAACGGAAATTCAAGAGCAAGACAAACTCTAAATCATAACTCGAACTTTAACATAATGTTGTTGGACCTCGACTACTGCTGCTGTTGGACTGACTACTGGCTAGTGGCTACTGGCTACTGGCTACTGGTTGCTGGCCACCAACTCACCAATTGAAGCCAAGCTACGTGCCAACCTGCATTCGTCTTATCTGTCACCTATATTACTGGTTTTTGTGGCGTCGGAATTTTTAGTATTTTCTTTTGAATTTGTATTCATTTTGGAATTGAACTTTGATTTTTCACTGGTTTTGGAAAAATACCTGTTTACACCAGAAGGCGTAATTTTAAAGAAATAAAAACTTGAATATTCTCTTATTTGGATGATCAACAAGACAATAGGAGTTTTTAGGACAGTTGGAGTTTGCTGAATATCCTTACAATGTATTGCCGTGCACCAGAACTTCTCCTTTTAATTGGGTAATCATTTTAACAATTTCAGTGTTATCAATCGATAAATAAAGGCATTTAACATATACCTTAAATTATATAGTTATCCAACTTCAGAAAATTAATACGTTTTGCACTAATAACTTTAATATTAATAGTTGTATTATTTTGAGTGACCGAAAATTTAAAATATGCAGAAACATGTTCTATTTACTGTTTACTATTTAGCAATATAAGATTAAACTTTATATCCCAGAACTCTTACTTCAAGGTTATTTAGCTCTCATTATTGAAGAAAACTATTATTATGTTTAAGTGACAAGCCAAATTTTTTTAAAACTAATTCCATACCCCAAAATTATAAAGTGATGAAATCGCATTGAGAGTAATGAAATTAACTAGCGTTAAAATTCGTTGTTCTCAAGTATTTTTTAACTCTTAAAAAATGAGTTTCAAATTTGGAAGAATTATATATGCATAAACTATATGCATATATATAACATAAATTTATATGATCTATTTAAATATACTTCACACGTAATTAGCATTTCCTTACTTATTCCATTGAGCGTTTCGACGGCATACGAAAATTTGACGTGTCACAGATTATGGTTATATATTGCACGCCAGAAATTATCGTACAACTTTTACTTATCACTTTAAATAATAATTAGATATCGTTAGATTTTTTTTTAGCCCAGTCGTCGACAAGTTTTATTGTATTCAGATTAGAACTGTGCGAATGGCAAATAAACAGTCTTACACAAGTTGATGTTCGTACAAAAAATGATGCCCTTTATAAATTTTGACACGCACTAAGTGGCACAGAGCAACAAGGGAGCTATATACCCAATATATATATATATATATATACGGGCCAACTTTTGGGTAGCCGTTGTGGATGCGCGCGAACCGCCGTTGAAATCTCAACTAACTCAATTTGAATGCGACAAAGGCGTTTTTGAAGATTCCGAAACTCGCTAAAAAACTACAAAAATTGTTTTTAGCCTTTTTTTATGGCTACCGCCAAGCGTTCAGACTGCTGCAGTCGCAGCTGACGTCGCTGTTGCTGCTGATAACAGTTCAAGTTACGACGTTCGCTTGTCTCGATCGTGTTGCGTGAGAGCGAGAGAGCGAGTGAGAGAGAGAGAGTCTGTTGCTTTTAATTACGTGCACTTGTTTCGCCTCCACGACTGTTGACATTTGACTGCGAGCAATGTTAACGCTTAACAGAGCTCTGTTTATCTTCACTGATTGGCCGCATGTTAAACAGTTTGTGAGAAAACAGCCGCAGATATTTGATTAGAATCGCATATTTTGTCGACAGACCGTGTCTATGACAACTAATGTCTATGGCTGTCTGTCAACATTTATTAAAAGTTGTCACATCGCTAATAAAACCCACCTGCAAATCACAATGCATAAGTTTTACATACTGTTCTTTTTGATTGGTTTCCCAGTTTACAGTTCTATGTAAATAGAACTAGCTTTTTTACATACATACATAATTGTATCCTTCATTGGCTTGGTTTATTTATTGTGATCTACATTTTCAACTGTTTTGCTTTTGTCACAACCTAATTGGATTCTTACATCAATGAGAATATTTTTTAGTTCACCCCTTGCCCAAATTGGAACTGTTTGTGTTGAAAACTGATTGAAAGTCACAGTTCTTTTATATGTGAACTACACAATGTTGTACACACAAAACTTGTATATTTTACATACAAGTTACATGCCAAAAAAATATATTTTTAATACGTATTGTTGTGTTAAAATTAGAAAAGGCATCCAAAGTATTTAATTTTGATCAAAAATCATCTACACCAAATCACAATTTATTTTTACCTTTAGATAAATATTAATTAATAAAATCAAAGTATATACATATAAGAGTTACAGAGTATAGTTGTTGTGAAACTGTTCAAAAATCTTGAATTTATATTATTGTTTATTTCCTGTTTGGCAATTAAATTAAAAATTTAGTAGTATTTTTGTGCTTTTAATTTGGGATATTTGATCATTAAAAATTCAAAACTTGTTGCATTAATTGCAAAAAATCCAGAACACCACAAAATGATTCACAAAGTTACTTAAAAAAAAATGATTGCTTTTCTACTTGGCGAGGCTGCTGATTTTTTAATTTAAGAAAAAAGAGAGAACAACAAAGTATTTATTTGTTGTTAAAGGTATGATGAGCTTCGGTTATAATTTAAATTTGACCGTTATTTATGTAATATTTAATTTTTAATGTTTGCATTCTTGTCATCATTTGCATTCGCAATTTGACTTCTAAATGCTCAGTGTATCATTCAGCGTTATTCACCACACACGCACACAAATACCAATACACAGATGTTAAAGCTTTCAAGCGCTCTCTCACGCGCTCTCTCGCTCTCTCTCTCTCTCTCTCGCTGTATCAGCAACTTTAAGTTGCAGCATCCCGTTAGTCGGCTGGAGTAATGCGGCACAGCGACAAAGACAGCAGCAGCGACCGCGCCAGCGGCAGCAGCAGCAGAGGTAGTTAATGTCATGTCCTTTTCGCAGGCAGCGTTCACAATTCAGTTCGTATTTAGACGTGCGTGCGGCAACAACAACAACGACTCGCCACTTGACACCGGAACGTTCACGCTGGCCACAAACACAAGCAAGCCCACTGGCAGCGCTGCGGCCCTCGACGAAGTGGCCAAGAAGTGGCCAAGAAGTGGAAAAGTGCTAATAAGCCAGTGAGTGTGTCTCGGAGTGTAACCGGTCGTGGTGTGGTGCGGTGTAATTTTGGCTTGGACAACTGGACGACAGGTTGCCGCGTTGAGTGTCCTGGTGTGTGTCTCTGTGTGTGTCTCTCTGTGTGTGTGTGTGTCTGTGTGTGTGTGTACTAAAGTGTAACCAACAAATTATTACCGTAATACTAAGGAGTGCGGCAAGCATTAAGGATTTCTCATGGACTACTGCCAACCACAAAGTTTGCTTAAAGGATTAAAGCATCTGGCATTGGCCGAGGTGAGCAGTCTATTTATCTATAGATTCTGTTTAGCAAACTTTACAACTTGATTTGGGGTTTGGCTTGGCAAAACTTTAATGCGCCTAACTGGGTTTCCTTCGGTTTTCATGTTTAGTTTATTTTTTGTTGTACATGTTTATATTTGTGTGGCGCTGCCAAGGGAGCTATAAAATAAAGCTGCCCAACGGTAAGATATCCTCCCCGTATGTCAGCGTCAATTTATATGGGCGCTTTCCTTCTAACCGGGAGTCAAGAGAAGTAAATTTGAATTGGTACCGACACAGATAACATATGGCTAGAGACGACTCGGAATGGCTTTAAGGGATATCAGTAATTCATTTGCACTTTGGGTATGATAAACGAGTTGGATCCCAAAACTTATCGCTCTATTTACACAAAATCAATTTCGAAAGATCGTAAGCCATTTGAGTTATATATTTATTGGTAGATGCCTAAGAAATATTTGAAAACTATTTACCAACGTTAGTATTTAAATTGATCCATATTTAAAGATAGAAATATGTTTAAGTCGTATGAGTAATACGAAATTAAATATTTAAAACTGCTATTAATTGATCGTTTTGAATAATTAAAGCTATCATTATTTAAAGTAAAATAAATAATAATAATTAAATACAGTAATTTCTGTTTTGTTTTGTAGAAATAAAACGGAAGAAGTTTTTCTTAAGCGCTCAAAAGTTAAAAATTGTTATTTATTTTTCTCAATCTAACTTTGAACACTTTTAGGTGAAAAATAATATCTTTCAGTTTTCCTACTTTATCTTCATTATTGTTGATGACCAAAAATTCACAACTTTCTTGAAAAGTGGAGTGAAGCTAGATTTAAGTTTGGCTGCATTGTTCTTTAAAGTTTAGAAAGCGTATTTATGCCTCGCATTTTACTGTTTGCCAAATGTTGTTTTATTAGTTTCCCGTTTGTTAGTAAAAAACAAAGTTTGCTCTTAATGCGCTCAGATATTTTGTTTTGCTTATGGTGCGGGACAAAAAGGTTTAATTTATGGCGCCTCAGATTGGCCGGGGAATTCACCTAAAACACATACATTCCCAAGCACAACCCAATGGGACAAAAAACTTTTTGGGGTTGTCAACTTTTGTCACTTTTTATGTGGCACTAAGACATAAACACAACATAGTCCAAGTGCCAACTGCTAAAGGACTCGCTAGCTAAACAAGTCAGTTGATTCAGACACGGTCCTTATGCATTTATCAAATTTTTTTATGGTTGACTCGGTGTGCGCGATTCGAAAACGGGCCGAAATCCGTTTTGTGCTGCTATCCCGTAATTGAGTTACGGGCCGTATTCCAAGCATGGCAGTAAGCTAAACAGACCCATTGAAAGCTAGAAACTTGGCGACTCCGATGCACCTCGGCAGTCCGCATAGAGTCGTATGCAAAGTGGCTGATTGAGATGGTGCTGTGACGAATGTAATTAAGGGTTCAACTCTGCATTCGCTTGGCCATAAAACATGCTGCCAACTTTGGAACCAATGCTGAAAAACAACAGAAATTGAGAAGCACCAACTGCAATTGTGCACGTTGTAAGGTTTACGACCGACGACAATTTTAAAAGTGTGTGTGTCCTGTGTGTGTGGTGTGTGTGTCGTGTGTATGTCCCTAATGGTGTTCACTTGATGTCGGCTGTGTGTAGTTGGAGTCGAAGAAATTCTTCATAGTCAAAGTGTATTATGAAATTGCTGCCACTTGCAATGGGTAATCAAATTGCGAATGCAACGAGTCGTATGCGCAATATGCATGTCTAATATGATAATTCCGAAATGACTGGCAACAATAATAAAATTTTATTGTTCGTCATTTACGCAGCAATTTTAATAACGAGATCTGGCAAATTGCTTTCCACCAGACACCATGAAAATATAATTGGACCGGATAGTTCTTGATGTGAGTCTTGGTGTGCAGAAAGACCATTTATTTAAACAAAGTATGCTCTTAATGTAAATGAGCATTTCAAATAAAGACAAAAACAAGCGATTTCCTTAGCACTGCTTTTAGTGTAAGAGATTTCAACAATAAAAAAAAAAACAATAAAACAATGAAACAACTTTTTGTCGGCAACTAAAAAAAAAACGCAAAGAAACTGTGAAAAGCGTCTGATTTTTTTTTATATTACGATTTGTGTCGATACGATTTAAAATGATGTACTACGAACGGAATAATTATGTCGTAAAATTGTTTTTCTCATTTTTTCTATACAGATATATAATCTGTCAAAAAATAAGACACATGACTTTTCTTGCGATTTGGTTTTTTTATAAATTGACATAAAAATGACAGGCAATCAATCTGTTTGCTTTGCGCTCGTTGCCAGTGCTGAAGAAATTTACATAAATCACAGAGCCTATATGTTGGACAAATCATATTTGCGACCAATATTTCAGATTTAAAGCGATAAGCGTAGTCATTCCTTAAATTTTTATTACTGAGATTTGTTGTCAAAAAGTAGAAACTAAAACATTTTAGTGTTTTTATGTTTTACGTGCATTTTAGATCCTTTGTGCCCATTCAGAGTCTACAGCTGCTTCGTTAACCATGATTCTTGCACGAATTAAAAACATTTTTTTCGGGTTGAGGGTTTCTATGACTTCAAGACAAAATACTGCATCTTCTTCTGTCTAAGGCGATTATGGCTATTGATTTTACATAGTCTTTAGCTAGGTGAAATCTTAGTCTAAAGTCTGAAAAGAGGCCAGTTTGTCCGTCCCAATGGATATTACTTGCTTAAATCGTGTCAGATTGCAACTGGCTAAAATACATTTACCAAGTTCGATTGTTGCAGATGACAGCAGATTGAAATTCAGCATATCTTTGATTAAGAATAATGGAAAAGTTTCTGCGAAAATTCTATTATGTAAAATCGAAAACTTTTCAAATTAATTTAATAAAATTAAAGTTGCCGATGTAAATTAACTTAACCATCCTTGTTCTTACTTTAACTATTCAGAACTCATATATTATTGATTTTGAAAATTTAATACTTACAAGAATCAACTTTCGATGCGGATCACGAACTTGTTTACCTTCTGGGGGAGAGACGTGCTCCCCTCTGGCTGCTGCATACTTTTGCCCAACTTCAGTATACCCTTTTTGGCCATTTTCGATGGGTTCGGGGTAAAAAGAGACAATTCCCCGCAAATATGCAGCCAAGTTGAAATCCTGTTTCACATAATTACGAATAATTAATAAAGTTGTTCAAAAAGTTATTTTTGGAAGAGCTTTGGCATCCTTGCGCCAAACATAAAACAAAATATTTAATCAACATTTTTAGCTTACTTGCCAAAAAGGTGAAGCCTTGAAAAATGCGATGTGAAGATTTCAAGAAAACTCGAGGTCTACAATATTTCGAGAAAAAAGAAAAGAAAAACCATTAAATAAAAAACGAACAGTTGAACGCCTATGGCAACAAGCTTTGGCAGTTGTTGAGTGCAAGCATTCTCCTGGGTGTTGCCAGTACTACGGATGCGGATGCGGATGCGGGAAGGAACATTCTGTTTTGTGCCGTTCCGTTCCGAGCTGAGCTGAGCTGAGATGAGCTTCAGCTATAGCTCGAGGCATATGGCGCTACCCGTTGACAGCAAACTATCTGCTCTCAGGCCGGTGACCTACTGACTTGGGAGTGTAGCCCACTTTCCGGCGCCAGCAGGTAGCGGCTCAGCTGCTGGCCACCTCCTGCTTGCTGTTGGCGTTTATCCACCAAACTCCAACCCCCATTCCCATCCACTTACCCATCCTCAATCCCATTCCCATCCCCATCGTACATCGTCGTGCGATGCAGTTGTGAGAATTAACTGCAAGAAAAATACTTTGCAAATTTAATTAAGCAAGCTGTGTGCCTGCAGTAGATGCAGCACATGACGTCAATGTCCCACATGCTCACTGGCGGCAACTGATATGTTATCCATATGGGCATGACTTGATTGGTGAATATTATACCCTTTCAAAGGGTATACATATTTTCACAGCCAATGTGTAACTTCTTAGTTTGGAAAGTGCAATTTGTAAATGCTAAAAAAAAAGAAAACTTATATGAATTGTAGCGAATTTTTTTAAAAATAATATGCGATATCTTATTATATTGTACTCTTTTATAATATAAATGAGTCATTTATTTATGAAGTGAAAAAATGACAAAACGAAAGTTTTAATTTGGCAAATAATTATTAACGTAAATATTAGAATTGTAGTTTGCTTAAAATCAGACTGCTATAATAATCGAATGACACTCATTATAAGTATATAGTATAGTAGTAATATTTGCAATATTTTTTATTCACAATCAGCTAATCTATAAATAAAATTATAGGTTAACATAAATTATTAGGCATTGGCTAATAGCATATAACAATTGCAGTATGAAAATTATTGTATATCTATTTATATTTGAATTTGTATTAAGTGATAGGGATGATCTTGGAATAAAATTGAATATAGTATATGTTTGAAGGGTATTTGATTGTCGACACAGCTGTTCTGATTGTCTGTCTGATTTTATGAACATCTTCGACGCGATGTTGTTTGATTACTATTGCAATGACTCAATTCCAATTGATGGATATTATCTCGACGATAAAATTGACGTAGGCAGGTGGTCGAGCTCTTTTGTCAAAAACTAACTGATACCAAATTAAAACTTATCTCACACGATTTGTTATCGCATAGTGAACAAGACAATTATCGAACTACAATTCAGGATATATACTCGTCATTGAAAAAAAACCCGCAGAGCAAATATTGAATGCCAGCAAAATAGTTGCCAAATTTAATTTTGGTTTAAGATTTTACTTTTAAACTGTTGACCATTTCACGCACTGTTCAATAACAGAAAATAAATTCCCTATTGTCTGGCTTAAATCAAAATGAATCTGGCATTTCTATAAATCCATTGGTAGTTAGGGCAATACGCAGGCTCATCGAATACTTTTACCAAATCCATCCATCACATTCATGGAAACTTTCGCTTGAACTGCGAGCATTCCTATGAGTTCATTTAACTACTGCAGAGTGGGCACTAAAACACACAAATATATTTCTATGTGCATGTTTGTTCGTAAGTACTTATATAACTTATTTTAGTGCTTACTTTTCAGCAGTTTTTCCTTTGGCTGTAGCATAAATCAGAAATTGCTTTACATACTGCTAACCCCGCCGCTTCCACCTCCAGTTCGTGTTGGAAGCGCAGGCAAAATGAAAATATTTTTTATATTTTTATTTTTACGTTTGTCATGGAAAATGTATTCGAAATATGTACATATACATATACATATGTGTGGAAAGCGAGCAGAAGAGGAGGAGGAGGAGGTGTACATGTACTTGGTATATGGCATTGGCAGGCCGCCTAAGAAACTATTTTCTTTTCATCTGCCTTTGCAAATGGATGCCGTCAAGCACCTATTGCATAAAGTAGTAAAAGACTCAAATGTATGTTTATACTTTATTTAAGACAAATAAACTTGGCAGCACTAACTCTAAAGCTGGATCTTAAATATAATTCCCAAAGGCATATTTATGGAAATTGTAGTTGACTTGCTTAAATAAACAACTTTCTTAGTAATATATAAATATATATTTTATATTTTAATATTTCTTATTTAGCTTGAAGCAAAAGCATAAAACTACTTTATCTTTCCTATTTATCCTTGAAAGTTTGCTCAATATTTGTTGATTACAAATACTGTTGCCGTTTCGACAGGTTTGCTGTGCAAATTGGAAAATATTTAGTTGAATCTAATTTAACACAAACTTCAATCGAAGTGTCTGTTTGCAGTTTGGTGCCATGTTCAAGATCGGCACAGTCATTTAGTCAGCTCGCATCGTGGTTTTAATTAAAAGCAAATATGTTTACATTTAAGTTAGTAAAACCACATAAACATTTCATGGCCATAAGGCAAATGTTTTACGATATCAGCCCAAAACCCTCCAGCCGCAAAATGTTTGCTTAGTTTTGGGTGTAGCACCAAATATTTACCTGTTTGAAATATTCATTTTCTTTTTTTTTTTGTTGAAATTTGTTTACACTAATTTCATGTGCATTTTATGTTCGAACTTTATGCAAAACGTTTGCATTCCATTTGCAGCCCTAAATTATTTGAATATGGTTTAACTTCTGAGCAAATTAAAATGATGTTTGACTTATTCAAAAAATCAATTAATATTTGTATGCATAAGCACGTTATAGTCTATAGATGCCTAGAATATTTACATAATAAATCATAAATAAATGCAATCAAAAATTCACAAGACAGCCAACATCCAACATCCAACATCTGCCAAGCATCAATAAAAGGAAGGCATTTTGCCATATGTACTTAAATAAATTAGCATAATAGCATTTGGCAACATCCAATGATTTCTAATGCGCCATCTTCTGTTTTCCGTAATCATTATTCGATTTTTATTCTCTTTCTTGGTTTCTTATCCATTCTTAGCTGGCATTGCTGCTCCAATATCAATGCGATTATGTTGGATAAAATTCACAAATGAATTATGGATTTGTTGTTATTCGTGAAATGTTTTACTCTGCACACCCAAAGTATTTAATTTTCTTTTTATCTTTATACTAGCTCTAATAAGTATGCAAAGACCCAACAAGTTATGTCAGAAATGAATCGATTCCATTTTCAGTCTCATTAATATTCAAATAAGTCAAAGCAACTTTTCAGCAATTTGTTTTAGCCTTGCCTTGCAGCAAATCGACTAGTTGCAGTTTTAGCTTCATTTACGGATGCAGAATCATTTCATTTTTAGCTCTACTTCAATATCGACTAATAGTCGGATTGGCTTTGTTTGTGGGAAAGCTTCTGTTGTTGGACAAAGGGGATTTGACCTTGTTCCGTGTTGCTTGCAGTCATCTTTTTTGTCGTTTTCGCAGCCGTGGCTTACTGACTTCTTGGCCATTGATTTTGGCTGTTATGTGGTAGCCAAACAATGCGAGAGACAAACTTATATATTTATTTATGGTTTGTCTGATCAGTTGGCAGTGCAATTTCAACTTTCCACTTTCAACTTTCCATTTTTCACATAACATTGTTTCGTTTGTTCTTCGTCCTGTTTTCCTGAACTTTGCGTAACGCCAAACTTTTCAGGCAGGCATCTGGCAAGTTCCATTGTTTTGCCAGCTGCTTTTCATTATTTGTTGCCAAATAATATATATGTACATATCAGTTACTTAGCTACGACTGCCAGCAGATAGGATCAAGCTGAGAATCACTCAAGTTGAATATTCTAGTTGGACTATCTTAATTTATGATGCTTTCTTGTTTTGTGTAAATTGATGTCATTCACAAAAAATAGGGTTCGAAATTCACGTTTTTATTAAAATTTTATTTCTTAAATGTATGCTAATCTTTAGAGGATTCAATTCTCAGCAGAGAATTGGAAAACTCAGTGTAAAGTAATATTAAATAAATTACAAATAATGTTAAAAAAAGATATTGATTTAAAAAAAAGATGCATCAAATAAAATTAAATCCAAAATATTATATATTGAGTCTATTAAAATTCAAAATGGTTCAGTTATTAATATAAGAGTTAGTGAAATCCAAAAAAGACCAAGCAGATCAAAAAATATATATGATTAGAGATTAGTAAAAACAATGTTTAAGAATGTAAAGATTTCTTAACAAATACAAACAAATTTATAAAGATTTTTGAAAATGCCTTTGTAAATAGTGATTTTTAGTTTCCCTCAATTCGATATTGATTTAAGCTTAATATTCACATGTGATAATACGAATCGTAAATGGAAATCTGCTGAAATCAAAATCCGTCAGTCCTTAAAGTGGCAATCCATGAAAGCATCAATGAGCTGTTGATTGACTGACTGAATGTTGGGCACCAAAGTGCCAACAGCAGGCGGTGCCTCAATGAGACTAAGACAAAGCGCGAACTGAAAGCACTCAGGATTCGAGTATCTCTCTCCTGGCACTTTGCCGTTTCGCCCCTCCCCCTCCCACTCCCACTCCCACTCAGACTTTCTTTATTGCCACAGCCAATGAATGGAAATTCCCCACACAGCAGAGATTGATGACGCACTTGAAGCGCTGCCAGTTCCAGTTGCATGTTCTCACAATTGCATGTTAGAGTTGAGTACTCGTATTCCGGTATATATATTTATATATATATATATATATATATATATATATCTTCACATGGTCTAGTCAGTTAGTATGGCTGGTGAGTGGGTCTGTCGTCGGCGTAGCCAGTTGATTAACCGTTAGCTGAGTGGTCTTTTTGCAGACTTTGTCGCCAGCTCGCCGCCCTTAGCCGGCATTTTGTTATTTTGACAGCGAGCATATGGCGTTTGCCTAACTGGGCTTACATTTTATAACCAGACTGTGCACAAGTGCGGCCAAGTACAAAATTTGCATACCATGCAAAGTGGTCGGAATAAAAAATATCATCGTTTAATGCGCTGCAAGTGGCAGCGACACCCATTCGACTCTTGGCCATAAAAATGTCGTAACGACGTGATATATTCAGAGCTGATTATATTTGTGAGTGCGTTGTAAACTTTTGTCCTCAATACTTTTACTTTTCCTTCTGAAATTCTCATGCCCTTTTAAGATTTCAACCGAGATCTTGGGCTGCAGTAGAATGAATCATTATATTTAAATGTTATAATTAATGTTTTTTCACGATTTGTTTTTAACATAATTTAAGAAAAGTAATCAGAAATTAATGGCATGCATATAAAATTTGTTTCGCAACCGATGATTTATAATAACCAGTTTTATTTTGCTTTTAAATGGAAAAAAAAGAAAAAACAAACAAACTCATCAAGTTCGCAGTTTGATTTTAATTTATGCTTGAAAGCTAAAACTGACAGTCTCTCACATAGTGTACATAAATAATCTGTTAAACAACTATTTATTATTTCATATACGGAGTGAAAACAACTTTCTCTTTGTCTTTCAAAGGGTCATTTGTCAGTTTCGCATCTAAGGGCGCGAGATATTTATTTTTACCACAACTTTTCCTCACTTGTGTGACTATCAATCAGCACAATCTTAGCCAGCAAAAGTTTGGCCAATCTCCCAACTACCACCACAAACTTTGGCGTATGTGAAATAAATAGGGGACTCAAGAATTTCCTTTAAATTTGCCTTAAACAGCATTGGATTGTCCCAGCAGCTGTCATATTTACATATTTGCGATGTCTTCCAAGTTATCATGTATTTGATTCTGACAATATGCTATTGTATATATTAAATTATTGGAATGCCAAAGTCAAATTCACGTGACATAACTTTCTCTACTCTCGGGCTTATTGAATTGTCGACATCCTCAGCTTTTCTCGACTCTTGTCGTTCGAATCGACAATGGCAACTTACATAAATGAAATAAGCGAAAAAAAGCCACAAACCACAGATAGACAAAATCCCAACATATTGAGTCCTCGCCCCATTTTGTGTCACTTTGAACATGTGGAGGAATTTAATTATTAATTTGATATTTTTAAATTGAAATAATAAATGCAAATAAATTGAATTTGAAAATATAATCCCATTAATTTTCATACTGCGACTAAGAATTTGATATTTCGGAAGCTCTACCATCCAAATAATTATTTACCTTGAAACAAAAAACCAAAATTTAAAAAATATTTATTTACATAAAGTACATACATAAACAAATACGACTGTGCCCGACTATGGTACCATATGGCATAAATAGACTTCAGTCAAATTTACAGGCTATTTATGAATCGGACCTCAACCAATTCGAATGATTAAGATTTGAAAAAAACAATAACATAAAAATCACAGATTAAAAGGATTTTATTTAAAAAATATGTTTAGAAAATTAGAAAATATGTTAAATAAGAGTTCTTATTTTAATTATATTTTGTTTATCTTGAAAATTAATAATTGTATGAGCCAAAGTAAGATTTTCATTTGAATTCAGCTTCAGATTTGAATTTTAAATGAGCGAAAAACTGTTCTAATTTAAGCTCTCTGCCTGACATCCTAAAGTCAAACTTAAAAATCAAAAATCTATTTACTTTTTCTAACTTCTAAATAGCTGTATACTAATAATTAAAATTAAAATAGATATTCGATTCACAAATGAACTCTGAATTTTATTGAAGTCTTTTTCTTTTCGACTTTGATTAGCTCAATTCAATTTAGATTTCATGGCTCGATTTATGTTTGATTTATTTGCATCTTGTCATTTTTACGAACCCGCCAAAGTTGTGCACCATAAAGTTTCGCCAATGACGACTTATCAGCCAACCCTCGAATATAAAAACGATTCGTTCCGGCTGGCAAATGTAATAAAATGCACTAAATTTGCAGCACTCACATTACTCGGGATTATAGCACCATTTTGCTGCGCGCATTTTCCAAAACCACAACTAACTATTTCATTCCCTTTACAGTTGGAAGCCCAAATGGATATGCAAAGCAAACCGAAACCGGAGCAGGAATTGCTGCAACCATTTTGTGGACTCAGCATTAATTGAAAAGCATTTCGCGGCTTGCTTGTGTTTTGTGCAAGTGTTTAAATAAGTGCATAAAATAGATAAAGCTTTTATAAAAAATAATATTAAATAAACATTATTGTCTCGATTCGATGAATAAGGATAGTATGTTTGTATATTGAAATCGATTTGTGGATTGGCTTAAAATATTGACTGGCTAACTGAAATCAATTTGGGCATGCGGCTGCTGTTACCACAACTGTTGCATGCAACATGGATGGCGAAAATCGGATTATATTAAATGTGGGCGGCATCAGGTTAGTGCAATAACTAATTTTACCACACGTTTCCATATGCTATATCTTATTTACTATAAGTATGTATTTCATTTATGCAAAAAACATTCATCTAATCCTTCTACACTCAAAAAAAAAGAGAGCGTCGATTTTTCAGGAATTTATAAAAATTATATGTATTTAATTTCAATCATACTTTTTATATGGGTACACACAATTCAAACATATTAGTCGATAAAGCAAATTATATTATTATTATATTATTATATTTCTGCTTTCTACATTATAAAAAGTAATTTTTAAAAAATAGATTAATTTCTACTTTTGAATAAGAGAAATAGAAGCATTTCAAACCTAGAAACTGAATAAAGTCAATTAATTATGTAAAAATAATTAATTTAACGAAACACAAAATAAAAAGTGAAATATTGAACAAGCTAAAGCTGATATCCTGTCACATTCAGTTATGTTACAATTACTATTTAAATTAATTTACAATGTACTATTTAAATAGTTTTAATCACTTTAATTCATATGAAGTAAATAAAAGTTTGAACATGACTTGCTACATAATTTGGCCAACCGCACTGGAAAATTAACTGCGTCCATTGATTTACATGTTTTGCGCTTTTTATTTAAATATATTTTTTCCAGCTGAAGGGACATTTAAGAACGATGCAACCCGCGCAACTAACCACAAATATATAAAATATATAAGATACAAATGGGAATGCAAATGCAGCAATAAATTTTCCGGTTGGACATAAAATAGATAGATTTCGAAATGAAAAAATAGACAAAAGCGTTGCTGAATAAATCTGGCGACTACTAATGGCAAACAAATTTATTGATTCCATTTATTTTCATCGTAGCGAATGTACACATATTTATATATATTTAAATAACTCTTTCCTTATTTTATGATCGGACATACTCTCTTCTGATTATTGAAAAGAGTATTTGAATACACCAAGAAGAGCATGCTTTGACTATGCTTGAATAAATTGCCTTCGCTTTTGCCTTGGATGCCTCAATTCATCTCGAATATTTGAAGATATTGACTTTTATATAAAAATCGCGTCACGTTGCGTTCTACTTGGCTTAAGTGGAGCGACTAAGTATTATGTGGGTGTTCGTCGTGGTTCCGGGTGGTATCGTGTGGTGGGGCTAAGTGCTCCAATATGTATGTGTCACACCACTCGAATGTTTTCTTATGCAATGTGCACTCTCAACTCTACGGCTGCATAATGTGGCCAAAGTAAACGGAATGACTACGTGTCTGGGACTTTGGCTACTACGCAGCATCATGGAATAGTTTTGCGAGGGCGGAGTGTGACAAGTTGGAGGTGGGGTTAGAAGTTGGGCCACATACTTTTGTAGCATACTTATACGGGTCAAAGCGGCTCGACTCTCTGCCCTGCTGCATGGCATCATGCTGTCACATCCCAGATGTTTTTAGCACAAATACCACACACACTCCTACATATATCTGTATATATATAAATATATATAAATACCTTTACATACATATATATATATATATAGCTTGTAGAGCATCACAGTAACATGGCACATCTAGTTCTTTTGTGTGTATTTCTCGCTACAAGTTGTTTGCTATTTGTTAAAGTTTCACATTGAATAAAAGTTTTCGATTTAAGCTGAAGCAGAGGCATGTTGGTATTTTTGCTCTAAAATAAGGGTATTATATGCTTATCACGAAATCTGTGTAGATGTGGCTATTTAGTAGAGTTAAAAAGTTGTCTTCGGTCCCTTAAAAAGTGACAGCTATTTTTGTTAGGCATGTAAAAGATCCAAGGATTTGTCTTTTAATTAGTCGACTAATTTATGGGCACAATTTTGTAAGGCACTTTATAGTAAAAAAAATGAGTACAATAATTGTCTTGAAATATAATTGCTTATGCACTTTACTTTTACTTAAACAAGTATATTGAACATTAAACAAATTAAAAATAACAAACACAATTTAATTGTTGTGGCAAATAATTAATTATAAGCTCTATTTTGAGTTTATTTGCACTTTGAAGAAAAAATATATTCAAAACCTAAGAAATAAAATGAAAGAGGATAGCTTGCTCACCTGAAGATTAAACAGTGCTATCATATTGTTTACAGGAGAGAATCAAGGTTATTTTTATTCTTATATTCTGGCAAATTTTCATCATCATACGAAAGAAATTGCACATTTTTGTCATACGAAAACAGTTTTCGTTTTTCTTTTTTTTTCTTTCTGTCATTCGAAATGTAGCTGTCAGTAAGTCTGTGTCTGGATGCGTGATTCTTATCATTATGATTACGTGGTGCTCTCTTTGTCATGAAAAAGCACACTGAATGGTTATATTGTATGTTTGGGGTGGGGTTGGGGGTTGGGGGGTTGGAGGGGTTGGGGGTAGGTCTAAGGCAGAGACGCGGCGAGGGAAAATGGAATATATGATGGGAGCTCCATTGCTTCGCTCATCAACGCAGACAATTGCGCTCTGATTGTATCTGTGGTGTAGCACACACAGACAGACACACACACACACACACTGAGGCAATAAAGTTTCTGCTGTGGTTGCTTTCAACACATATACATTATACTTAGTGCCGTTGGTTGTTGTTGTTGTTGTTGTTGTTTGCGTTGTTCCATTCGTTGTCACCATTGCTATTCCTATTCCTTTTTTTTTTTCTTTTTTTTTGGTGCTGGCCTCTGCTGTTGAAGCATCACTTTTCTGTGCTCTGGTCTGCCTTGCCTTGGCTGCCTTTGAATCTTTGATATTGTGTGCGAATTAAACGAAATGGCTAATGAAAAGTTTAACAGTCAATAAATAAAAGAGGGAGCCCCACGGAAAGCACAAAGTGGGTTCCGGATAGCGTTTTGCTCGCAGCTGGATGCATAGTTGTTGAACACAGTCCTAAACTGTTGACTCTGCCACTGTTTAAATTCAATTTTCTATCAACTTGAAATTGAATTCTAGTTTATTACAATAAATAATTCAAATTTATTCTTGAATATATATTGAAATATAATTGCATTTCACATTTAAATAAATTAATTAAAATGATAACTTTTGGTTTGATATAATTGGTTTGATTTAATTGGAATTTGTTTGCAAGTGAACAAAAACCTTTTTTTATTTTAAATTAATTTCCTGGAAACTAATGAATATTATTTTCAATTCCAAATTGTTGTTAGAAATAATTATAAAATAGATAATCGATTTTACCACAAATAAAAAAAATAATCTCAGTCTAAATTAGTTTTATTGTTGTTGTCCACAATGAAAACAGATCGTTATTTAAATCAATTTCAATTTGTATTTTCCCTTAATACATAATTCTTAATGGGAACCAACTGTTTACATTTCCAACCAAACATTACGACACTATAAATTTTCCGTTGAACAAAAACGTTGAAGCAACAAAAAGAAAATGAGTATACGAAGAAGAAGAAGACACGCGAAATTTGTGGCATTTTAAGCGTTGAAGCAGCCGCTTAGAGCCAAGTGTCAGAAACAATGGCACAATTCAGACTCCAAAGACAATGCCCGAAAGCAGCTACAAAACGACCGCGCCTGACTTTCCCAAGGAGTGGAGCAAGGTACAGGATCTGTGGCTAACAGGAACATTCGCAACGGGCTCACAAAACCGCAGGCAACAAGGGGCACAATTTAAAATCAACAGCTGCGCATTTCATTCTATGAAATGTAACAATAGAAGGAAGCATATATACTAAGTGAGAGTAATGGACTTTATTATATCCTGCAACAATGTCAATTTTGCTAACGTCTACAAAAACGTTAAGAGCTCTTCACATTTCCATTAATACTTGCTGTATTATGTGAAAAAACGGACGATAATTGTTAGGAATGGACAACAAAAAAATCCAATTGAATTGATTAGTATATGTGACAAGTTTCAGCCATACTTTAATTTGTAAATAGATATCTGCAAAGGACAAACTTGATAATACCTCTTGAATTCATTGTCATAGGCGCAGGGTATATAAAAAATAAGAGACGAAAGGATCTCAAAGTTTTGGCGCGAATATGAGCAATAAATAACTTTGCCGCTTCTTGAATGTTGTTTGTTATTTGTTGTTGTTTTTGTTTTTTTTTTCTTCTGTTTATTTGGTTTTGCGTTACTTTATTCTGGTTTCCTTTTGCCTGCCAAACTGTTTACAGTGGCCCTGCCGTGTTGCTGTCAATGTGCTGCTCATGCTTCATTAAGCTCTTGTTATTTAATATGCTTTCCTCTCGCATTTCCGTGGCGTATTTTCCGGCCTATTGTCACTCTATCAAAAGGTTCCTTAAACTCCATTAGTTGCGTTGGTAAAAAGGAGAAGGGGAGTTGCCGCTGAGGTTGAATACATATTTGTGGCTCAAATTGAAAACAATTTTGGCAGTAAACCTGAGAAAGGGTTTTACAACAAATAGAGACAATTGATATAAATATTGTACAGAAGTTCTTTGGCCCTCAAATAGCTTTCATTTTTGATTTCGTACTTATCCTTTTGATTTTCAACGACAATATCTATTTGTGAACACCTTAATTTAAAGAGAGAGATTACTAATGATAGGTAGGTTTTATTTAATTAATGTTACTTAATTGTATTCATTTAAAATACAATAAATTTGATTTTTTCCACAAGGTTTGGTTTTAAATATATATTTATGTAATAAATGTTCGACAGCTGCCTTTATTATTTTTGTTAACAGACATATTGTTGTTGGTAATGTTTTTATATCTATTTTTATTTATCTTTTTGGCTGATAGCTGAAGGGCGCAGCAGTTGTCAGAGCCATGTTTTAACTTATTTTTTTTTAACTTTTGGTTTATTTTTGTTATTTTTTGGTACGCACAATGGCGAATAACAAAGGGTACAAAGCCGCAAAATCATGTTGCAAACCTTGTCAGCTGACGCACACATGTATGCTGCCAGCGACCTTACGCAAGAGTTGCCACATTCCCTAGTTCTGTGCCCCACCATACCACTGCCACCCTCCCACCACCTTATTGTCGTGCGTGTGTTATTTTAACAGCAATTTTAATGAAGCGCAAAAACCGTTGAAACACAATTTGTAAAGCAAAGTGAAACTCAGCGGTGGCAACAACAACGACAACAACAACCACAAAAAAAGAAGAAAAAACAGTAGAAAGAAATACAAGGAAATGTTCTACTCAGAAGTCGGACTGCTGAATGCTGTTTGGTAAAAGTATTTTACGACCAAGGAGTGGGTTCGGCTCTTAGCCATGTCCCGCTGCCAAGCAAGCCAAGAAAAATTGCGTACAAACGCTTTTTGCCCGTTGTATTTTAAGCATCTTTTGTTCGCGCATCTTGTGCGAGTTAATTAAAAAGGGTTTTCGAATGCCCCTGCATATAAATTTTAATGTAATTCAATGTGGCAGCGCCCAAAAGCAAGAGTTATGTGCACCGGAAAAGCACCTTTGTTACCAAAAGTAACATAAAGCTTACAATAGTCAAAATTGTCAGGCTCTGATGATATTCGTGTAATGAGATTTTATCTGTTGATTTACTTTGTATTCTAAGTCATAGTCACGAAAGGTTTTTAGTACTCATGTGAAGCAGTACATTTTCTTATGAATTTTGTATGCAACCAAAGAAGTGTTTTTATTTTGCATTTACTCACATTTATGCAAAAGCTGAAACACTTTTGGCATGGAGTTGAATCGACATTTCTTAATTTAATAAATTATGATTTATTTACTTGGTGCTGCATTTTATTCGGACTATAATTTATATATTTTCTGCTGTCGCAATTTTTTAAATATGAAAATAGAACTTTTACATCTGATAACAAAAAGATTGCTTTGTCATTTTAATAAATTTATTGCTGTAATCTCGATCTTACAATAAAATCACATTTATTTACGTAGACAGATTCACAGATAATAAAAAAAGTGTCTGTGACTTTTATTTAAGGACTTAAGGCTACTCGAGGAACAATATCCTTTAATGTTGCTTAATTTTGTACTAACGAGCTAAAGAGTTGCAAAGGACACCCTAAAGCAATCTGAATAGCTTTGGGAGATCATGTAATGTACATGCAACCATATTGTACACTTGCTTGGCAAAATCAAAGAGAATTTCTAAATTAAAAATAAGAGGAAGGAAAAACAGCAGCTGCTAACAGTACTCTCAGTTCCGTCATCATATTTCATTCCGTTCGTTGTCAGGCTTAATGCCTTTTGGCATCAGAATATTTTCATACCCTTTTTGCATGAAATGCTAGCGAAAGGCATTATTAACCGAACACATTTTATTAATCAGCATTTATTTTTCACTTATAATAAAATACGTCTTATGAATATGATATTAGATGGTTTATATATAATATACATATTTTATATATTTTATTAAGGGTTGCATTAATTTCAGAAATCGACATTTTCAACAGTTATCGTTTTCGGGCTCGAGTAAACTAATTTGGAGGACTTGTTACTCAATAAAACATTAATTATTTAAAGCTTTGTCACAAGTTAGCATTCTTACTATAAGTATTTTGAACATAGCATTTACCTCACTGAAAGAAAACTTAAATACTTCGCCTAAACTTTCGACGAGTCTTACGATTGCCTAAGGAATCTTTTCAATGACTTTATTTCAATGTATTAAAGTGAAAAGAAAATTAGCCGCTTTATTAGAAGCCCCCTCAACCCTTTACGAAATAATAATATATATAACGAAATTATAGTGCATCTGTATAAAGAACACAACAAATACATATATCGCATTCGTGACGCGGCGTATCTGTTAGTCGAATGCCGCAGCTGAAAAGTGTCCTTGTTCATAGTGCAAAGTGTCTAAAATTCAAAAAGATGGTTAATACATACAGCATACCTACGTAGGCCCTGACTGCTTGCTGGTGATGGTGTTGCTGGCTGTTGCTGGCTGTTGCTGATGCATGATTGCCTCCTGCTGCATGCCACTGTGTTGCATGTTGTTTGCCTTGTTTGCTTTGTGTTTATGCAAATATTTGCAACAGTTAATAGCCAAGAGCATTGCAATGCCAACTCATCAGAAGGCTGGGCGTCTAGCCTGTCTGCCCTGCGGCATTGCCCCACCCGAAACCAAGCAAACCAACCAAACCACCCACACCACCCAGCAAACAACGCGTCCTTCACTTTCCCTTTGTTCACATTTCCGCATCCGCATCCGTCAAATGGCGCGTGCGTTTGCGACATGTGTGATCATCTACAAAGGATGAAAAACAACACCAAACAGCAGCGAACAGGAGAAAAAAATCGCGGAACGCATCGCTGCATTTTGCGTTTACATATCCCCGTGGCATCAAAATTCGTTAGCATCGTGTCCCCATCTTCTCGTCTGGTTGCACATACTTAGTGCCACTGTCGGTGCCACCGTTCATCCGTTTATGCCCCAGCAGAAAGTGTATTTCAGTTTTGACATGTACTATGTAAGACATCTCGAAACTTATAAGAAGTAATAACAAATTAAATAAAATATTTTATAAAATAAATATAAATAATAAATAACAATGAATGTTAACTAATTCCGCTTATATCGGATATAAAGCTACTACTAATTTTATAGGCATTTTTTTAAATATATTTTTAAGTGTTTTTTATAATTTAATTATGCCTTTCTTTGTCTCCAGTTCAAGTGCTAATTTTATATCGGTGAATAAAAAAGTATATTTAAAGCATTTTACAACTTAGTTTCCATATTGAGTATTGCTTACTTAAATTACAAACGTAGTAAATTTCCGGTCAAGATTAAATTGCTATTTCAGTTCCGATCTAATAAGTTTCTTGTAATTTTATGTGCAGTTATTTAGTTAGAAATATATATTATATAACAAAGGAATTGGAGCTAAATTCTTATCAGTTGCAGTGCAGTGCCTTAAGCAAATTAATCTGAGCAAAACGTTGCAAATATTTTACTCTCTACTTCATTACAGCATTTTAAATGCAATGTTCTTTCAACCTTATCTTGGGATGACACCCAGCTGCAAAAAGGCAAAATGCTTAAACGTCCAGCAAATATATAAAAATTATATAAATAAATAAATTGCATGAATTTTCAAGTAAATAAAGCAGTGACAATTATAAAGAATTTTACCCTATTTCTACCCCAAAAATTGTGTATTCATGCTTTAGTATCATTTTGGAGTCTAATTGTGACTTCAACTCTTCAAAGGATTTTGTTTGCTGCATAAAACGACGACATTTAAAATGCCGGAATCATAACATCCTTAGCCGTAACCTGCCAAAGTGGATGTCTACTCTACATTTTGAAACTGAAATAAATAGTTGGTTCATTTAAAATGTATTTATTAAATGGCTTTTAAATTAGGTTGCCATTTAAAGCTTGCCGCATAATTCAGGGATTTATGTGGAATATTTTATGTCAGTCTTTTTCCAGCTGCGCTTACCCATTTTCCAAGCATGACCCAATTTATGGGGCACCCATTGATCAGAATTAGGTTATCTGGGTACAAAATGGCGCATTAAGTCTAAATGTGTTAAGAGTGTTTAACTGTGGTCATAAGCTGTTGACAGCTGTTATTGGCAGGAATGTAGGAGGGGCTGATGGGTCGCATAATGCTGGCACACACAGCTGTGGTGCATTGATAGGCACTTTAAATATATATTTTGGGTTAAGTGTGTTGCAAACATACTCGCAAAGTGCATGTATGTGTGAGTGTTTAATTCGGCGTGAATGTGCAGTTGAACCTCACTTTTTGGGTCAACCAAATCCCGCAAGACCATTGAAAATAAAGTCCAACCAATTTGTTTGTTTTTTAATGTTTTTTAATTAGCATGTTAAATAAGAGTAATGAACAAACTGCTGAGCTGATTTTAAAACGACATTTTATTTAAAGACTATTTAATTTGCATCCATTTCCAAATTAAAATAATCATAAATATTATTTTTAATAAACCATGTTTAAATATTCTTGCTTACCGATTTTCTTTAAAATTTAACAAATATATTTACCATTTGGAAAATTCCATTTCTTTTTTTAGAATGAATTATGAATGTATATTTTTCAAACAAGGAAAAAACTTGAGAATGAAACGATGATGCGACTTAAGATGTCAGAGATGATGACGCTGGATAAGGGAGAATGTCTTGATCTGCATTACTTACACAGCTAATCCCCGTGGGTGGTTTCCGTTGGGACCGTCTAAGCCTTTGTTAAGACAAGAGCATTTGGGCCATGTTATCGCAGTGTGCGCTTTGTGTTTGCTATCTTCTTTGCGCTTCCCTTGAGCTTATCAGCGCAGCGCATTTCTGGCCATTTTTGCCAGCTAATGATGATCAAAGTCAGGATGTTTGCCCCTCTTGCGTTTCAACCCCGCCCCTCCACGCCTCCTCACTCGCGGCTAGGCAGGTGGCTAATGGCAGTTGTTCGTGCCATTCGCAGTGTTTTTGTGCAGTGTACCTCATTTTCTCATTTAGACCTTTTGGCAGAGCCATAACAATGTAATCGAGTGTATACAATGCGATAAACTCGAATTGCTTGGCACTAAATGCCACTGCGAAGCAAAGAAGCGAGCAAAAAAAAGAAAGAAAGAAATGTGCTGACAAATTGGCCAACTTTGCTCTTTTTTACGCTCTGCCAGTCCTTTGCTGTGCTGTCCTTGCAGCCCCCGCTCTCCACCCTCGCCCCCTTTATCGTGTAATGATGTGCCAAACTCTAAGTTATAGTTGCGGTCCATAGGCATCATAATTGTAATTGGCCCTACATGTTCTCGGCTACCATAAAACCAGGCGCACAGCCATGAAAATTGACCACGATGCACGATTTTTGATGGCTTTCATGTGGTGGGTGGTTGGTAAGGGTATATTAAACTGGTAATTTTATTAATGCACATAACACCATCCAAATAAATGAATGATGGCCGCAAGTTGTTCTTTATATTCTAATATTAATTCTTTAGAACTTAGTGCAAGCTTTTACAAAAGTTTTAAGTTTTCCGAATTTAGCTTTTTCTGAAATAGTATTCGATTATAATAATGATCCGAAATTGTCAGCAGTTCTTAAAAAGTTAAAGTAATGTTAAAGTAAATAGATTTGTTAACAAAGCATAAATTTCAGGTTGGAAAAAGTATGGTTTACTTTCCACAAAACCTAGACATATTTTATAGATATGACATAATATCAGACTTTTTGGCATTACTGTTTATCTTCCACAAAACTTAGCATACCTTAAGGAGATAAGATATGAAACTATATCAGTCTTTGATACTTTCTAATCAAATGGAATGCTATAAGTATATACTCCAAGTAGTTTTATTTTCGAAAATGTAGATATATTTAGCTTTAAGCACTTGAAGTTCTCTAAAAAGCGTAGTTATCGCGTTTCTCCTTCTCCAGTTCGTTCGACTTGAGCACTCTAAACATCTGCAATAGATATTATTCTAAGCATTTGGCTGAAATTTGTTATTTTAGAATAGATTAATAAGGTTATATTTAGCATATCCGAAGTGTATATAATCCTGAGCATTTAGGTCAAAGTATTGCTTATTTTAGAATAGATGACCAAGGCTATAATTTCGTTGATTCTAACAAAAATTAAAAGGTAATTTTTGGTCATCACCACTTGCCAATTCTCGCTGTGCGTTCCCCGCGCTGTGCGTTCCCCTCGCTGTGCGTCCTCCGCGCTTATGACACATTTAGTGCGCATTAGACGTTGTTTTCCGTAAAAATGATTTTCAATTATGCTTTGTGCTGCGAGTCCTTTTTGGCCGGGGACGACAATCCATAATGCTCCGCCGTACCTGTGCACACGATTCATTGCGCACGGCTGCACTTTTGGCAGTTCCCCAGGCACCCTTCCTGCACCAGCTGATCCACCACTGCCATGGCCATGTCCTTTAGCGTGTGCCATTTGGCATCATTTACAATTTTTGTAGTTTTCATTGTTGTAAAGTTTTTAGCTTTTGCTTTATAGTGTTTCATATTTGAATATGCATGAAATTGGAATTCTGAAAATCAATCAATTTCGTATACGCCATGTGCGCCGGGTAGGTGGCTCGTGTGGTTGTGGCCGGGACAGCAAAAAAACAGTATTAAAACCAGCGAAGTGGAAAAAATGCCAGTTATAATGTTGCAATTGGCAAGCAGATATCCTACACATAGACATTGAGTGCACTAAACCTATAATATATTTATTTATTGTCTGAAATTTACTCACTTAAAAGATGATCAGCTTAAGGATTACTAAGTAGCAATAGCTAGACTTATATGGTCTGTTTGATACATAAATAAATATTCTAGGTATTCTAAACAGGGTATTCAGCTTGTATTTTGTGTATACATAATATGTATTCAAATGTTGAACCTTTTTCACACAACAATAAACAATAAAGTCAAGCGCTGCTCAAGTCGCTTTCCCACTCATTAATTTTGCTTTAACGCAAATATTACATTGAAATCCACTCAAAATGCTGGCTGCCTTTCCTCGAGCACCTCGAAGTTATCTTATTTTATAAATAAATCAAACAAGCCGAAAGCACTTTAGCATTACGAATAAATTGTATTCAGGGCAAACAAAATACAATTTACTGCCGTAAATGTAAAAATGGCTAGAAAGACAAATTTTATACAAATTGCAAACAAATGCTGAACAACAACAACAACAACAACAACAACAACAACAGTAACAACTGCAACAAGAGGCGACTAAAATAAGCTGCAACTTTGCAGTGACCGCAAAACACTTGACACGCTCAGCTGCTGTCCAATATAAATGCAACAACGGTAGATGAAAGGCTGCTCGAGCTACAAATCCTCCTCCTAAACCTCATCCTCATCTTCATCTTTTGTTGCTTTTGCTTTTGTTGCTGTTGAGGCAGCTTATGTGTGTGTGTGTGAGTCTGCATGTTGATCCGGTGTGTTGTTGTGTTTGCTTAAAACAACTGAATAAAAAAGTGCATCCAAGAAGAAAATTACAATAAATAATATTGGCAAGGAAAAACCTTTAATACCCTCTTTATACAAAACTGATCTCAGTGGGTATGCTGCTTTGCTCGAAAATGGGCGTCTAAAATATGCTTGAAAAATATTGAAAAATGTCTAATTTTTTTAACATGTTAATATTAATATTTCATATTATTTGAATGGATCTTTTTTCATATTTATGTAAAGAGCATTTAATTAATTCCAATTGAATACAATTTATAGCCAAACATAATTTTTATCATATAATTTTATGAAACCACAATTAAAGCAGCAGCCAATTTCCTTTCGAGTTTCGAGAACATTTTACGTAAAGCTTGCTATTTTATAAAAAAAAAAAAAATTAAATATGCATAGAGAATATGCAAAATAAGCATGCAATCCGCATTTTATGTAAATTTTCGAACCAGAAACAATAATTCAATTGAAATTTGCCATCAAGAAAAAGAAAAAAAACTAAATAGATTTGGTTGTTATTTAGGAATGAATTACTTTTTAACTTTATGCAACTCTTTGATAAAATAGGAAGAAAAATAAGAATGAATCCAAATCGAATAATAAATTGATTTGGCACTCTTGGACTACAAGTCTTATTTATTTTTTGGAAGAGGCATAAAACACTTTGTATCAGATATACACATATATTTCAGATTGATTTTTTTATTACTTAATATAAATCAAATGGAAAATACACAGCAATTCCACTGACGAGTGATGCTGGCCGGAAATAAAGTTCCAATTTGTCACGACGCCTGCACAAATAGGAGCAATTTCGAATGCATTGGAACTAGTTTCGGGATTAGGAGTTCTTCTGCGACACCTTGACAATAACGCTCTTGACCTCTGTGTAGTTGGAGAGTGCGTATTCCCCATTCTCGCGTCCCTGGCCGGACATCTTGTAGCCGCCGAACGGAGCCTGAGCAGCGAGGGCATTGTAGGTGTTGACCCAAACGGTGCCGGCACGCAGGCCATTCACAATATAGTTGGCTTTGTCCAGATCCTTGGTGAAAACAGCGGCGGCCAGGCCGAAATCTGAGTTGTTGGCACGTTCGATGACCTCATCGAGTTTATTGAAGCGTATCAACTGCTGCACGGGTCCAAAGATCTCCTCGCGTGCAATTGTCATGTTGTCCTGAACATTGGCAAAGACCGTCGGCTGAACGAAATAGCCGGGCAGACCATCATGTCGATTGCCGCCGGCAACTAGTTTGGCACCCTGTTGCTTACCCGTCTGAATGAGACCCAAAATCTTCTCCATTTGCTCCTGATTCACCTGGGGTCCCTGTTCGGTGTCCAGATCGAAGGGATTGCCGATGGTGCGTTTCTTGGCACGCTCCGCACTCCGTTCCACAAACTCATCGTAGATCTTGTCCTCGACAAAGGTACGCGAGCCGGCACAACAGCACTGGCCCATGTTGAAGAAGAGTCCAAAGTGAGACGTTTCCACAGCATAGTCCAGATCCGAATCGGATAATATAATGTTGGGCGATTTGCCGCCCAGCTCGAGAGTTACACGTTTCAGATTCGTATTGCCCGAGGCCAGCTGAATCAGTTTGCCAACATCTGTGGAGCCCGTGAAGGCCACCTTATCGACATCCGTGTGATTGGCCAGAGCGGCGCCAGCATCTCCAAAACCGGGCACCACATTGACTACACCCTCGGGGAAGCCAGCTTCCTTGACCAGTTGTGCCATATATAAAGCCGTCAAGCTGGTCTGCTCGGCGGGCTTGAGGACAATTGTATTGCCAGTGGCCAAAGCTGGGCCTAGTTTCCAGGCCATCATTAAAATTGGGAAATTCCAGGGTATTATCTGGCCGCACACGCCCACCGGCTCGTGGCGTGTGTACGAAAAGAAGTCACCATCCATAGGAATAGTTTTGCCGTGATTCTTGTCCGCCCAGCCGGCAAAGTATCGCAGATTCTTAATGGCCACCGGCAAATCCACACTATAGGACATGGTATACGGCTTGCCATTATCCAGAGTCTCCAAGCTCTACAGAGAAAAGGAGAGAGAGAGATTGTTCATTCAAATAGATTCGTTTGGTTCATTAGTCTAGCTTGTATTTACCGACAAGTAAACCTGATCGCGCTCCATGAGATCGGCGAGCCGATAGATTAGGCGACCACGATCCGAAGCATCCATACGGCGCCAGGGGGAGCCCCATCTTTGTGGCAAATGGATACCTAGATTAATAATTTAAAACTATGATTGCTTATCTATTTACTCACTTGAAGGCCTGACGTGCCGCATTGACGGCAATATCAATGTCCTCCTTGCCGGCGGCTTGGATCTCGGCAATTGTCTGCTCGGTGGTTGGATTGATGGTTGTAAAGGTATTGCCCGACTTGCTCTTGTGCCACTCATTGTTAATGAACAGCTGAAACATAATCAAATCAAGTTATTTATTTATTTAAAAGAAAAATATTTGATATTATTTAATTAACAATAAATTTAGCATATGTTAAATGGATTGGGAAAAAACCGAAATTATCCTGCTTATAAATTTATTTGATATACATATTAAAGAATATTATCTATATTGAGGTGTCATCCATTGATGTAATGTAATGTAACCATCTACCAAATCTAAATTTGATTATCTTTAGTGTATTGTTCCTGTAACACTCGTTTTTTGATCGCCGAATAAGATGCTTCGGTGTTCCAATAAAGACATTGATTTCCACAAATTTCGTTCTCCTATTTATAAACGCTGTTTGAAAAAATATAATAATTTTAGTCTTAAGTAGATTTAATAAAACTGAATTACAATTAAATTTAAATATTCTACAATAAAGAGAAAACGTAAACAAACATTTTTATAAAGGAAATAAATTTTAGTTTTGAATATATTTCTTTTAAGACTAAAATTACTAATTAACTAATATAATGCGATGAACCATATCTTTTTATATATACTCTTGCTAAAATTAGTCCAACTGTACACATTTCATTGAATTTATTGATCCAAAAATGCCTTAACACAACAATAAATGATTTTGTATACCCAGAACCCATATGTACAATATAAGTTCTATTGGAGGTGTCCGGTATAGAATAGCTTGGAGAGTTATTTAATAATCAGTTGTATTTGATAAGCCATTTGATAAGCAGTCTTTGTGTTGTTGTTACCCAGCGGAAGCTTTCATTCATCAGGCTTTGTTTTTTATATAATTAGTGCTAAAATTAAAATTATGTGCAAGCTTCGACAAGCTCTAAATTTATTTCTAATCAAATCTCGGAATGACTGGCGTAAATCTAAACTGTTGATAAAAACTTTCCGCCAGACAAAATCGCACCTAGCATTTCGTGTCTCAGACAAAATAGGCATTTAAATATAAAAGTCATATTTGGCATATATATATATATATATATATATGACACTACTGACACTACTGACACTACTTATATATATATATATATATATATATAAGTAGTGTCAGGTGCAATACATATATTTATATACTTGCGTGCACACATTTAATCAGTAAATATTAAATCACACTTGGAAAAGTACAATATTAGTGGGGTCTATAGAAAATTATTGATATACAAGTTCATAGACAACAACACTTCATAAATAAAGTAGATAAACGCTTAACCACAGTTCATATTCGAGGCACATGCAAATTCACTACATTCATAAAGTTAATCATTGTAAATAAATATACAAATATTTATTCTGATTAATTTAGCAATTGTATTGTTAGGTAATCTTTGTATGTTATATATATAATAGGACTTAATATTTAACAATTTTTTACAATTGTACTGCAAATTTCTCAACAATAAGATAACAAATTGCGCAAAATGCTTGGGAATTGAAAAAGATAAAATACAATTTGTATGCATAACGTAAGCTCTTAGAATGTTGAACAATTTTCGACAGTGAAAACATTTGTATACAAAACCATAGACTTTTTATTAAGAGAGCCGGGCACAGTTCTAGTTAAGAGCGCCGGTTGCGTCAGCAAACGACAAAAAAATTGAGTAAGTGTGATTTAGTCGAGTGAGCTCGCTACGACATACCCTTGTGTCAGCACAGGCACAATTAAGAAACAAAGTTCATAAGTCTGAACTGAAATCACCTTGGCGATAACCATCATCATCATGCATAAGCATATTACGTGTTAATTAGAAGATTGTATCTTTTATTGCTATCGGAAATCGAAATATATCGATATTTGAGGAACGCATGCAGTTTTCGATAAAATAAAGCAAATTTTATCTGAGCGTGGTATACTAGAACCTATATTCCAATATTTTGAAGTCTATATCTATATCAACTCAGATGACGATCCCGATCAAGAATACATATGTATACTTTATGGATATGCTCCCTTCTGCCTTACACATTTGCACAAAACCAATATACCCTTTTACCCATTTTCAACGAGTTCCGGGTATAAAAAGAGTACGAACAACAAACAAAAACAGCCGGCAGTAAATACGCAATTCTTTTTTGCGCTCTGCTCAAACCACTATTCATTTGATGAGCATTCAGCTCACATTCAACGCCGAGTTATTTTCCTATTTTTGCATATTTGTTCGTGGGTGTGTGTGTTTGTTTGTGTGCATATGTTTGCATGTTTAACTAGAAGCAAGTTTGAACGCTAATGCCAGACTTAATTGAAACTGAGCAACTCAGTTGGATGTGAGTGGCGTGCTTGAAGACGAAGAGTAAATACATAAATATTCCAGCATTTGACTTTGCAAAAGGGCAGCTGCGATCTTCAAGGTCACATAAAAGTAAAGCAATTTTGATAGCAATAAGTCAATACCGGTAAACTATATGGATGTGAGTATGTACGTATGCGTGAGAAACACATGTTTAGCTGTGTGTATATATGTATGTATATGAAAGTATGCGTGTAAATATGTATATGTGTATTTACTTACGCCTGTGTAGAGCACTTCTGGACTTGTTTGTGGTTGTGGCAGCGCCGCCGACGAATATGCTGCAGCAGCGGCAATATTCTTATATTCTGCACGCAACAATTTGCTGGCTCTTAAGACACGCAACATGCTGTATTATTATTAGCCGTTATTTATTATAATAGAAATCCACAAAGAACAAGTGGCAAGCGACGATTAAGTAACAGAACAACACGTGCAATTTGCTCAGCAGCTGGAAAGCAACTGAGAGCGAAAAAATAATATTCAACGGTGCCCAGCGCACCAATGAACGTTTTTTAAGAGAAAGAGAGCACGTCCCTCACTCATACAGCATACGGCGACTCTCCAACGTCTTATGACACAACACACCCAGGTAAAATATATGCAAAAACACATACATGTGTGTATATGTTCGTGAGAGCGCGAGCAAAGCAAAAAAAAAGCTGCTGATCAAAAGTCACTCGAAAATGTTTAGCAGCTTTGTGTTCTCTCTTTCTCTTTCTGCGAATATTTTTAATGTCATTTGTGTTGTATGTGTTATGTGTGTGAATAAAGTTATTTGTTCTTTTGCGATTCCCGGCAATGATACCGGTTTCCAACAATTTGTCAACTCGAATAATACAGCTGTTTACAAATTGCAAAATTGGAAAAATGATACAAGAGGTGCCAAAGTGTAAGGCGGGTGCGAAACAGATGAGTGAAACTGATTGGCGCAGAGGGCCAGTGAAAACGAGTTCTTTACCGATTGCGCTGGGAAGGAGAAATTGTATGCAAAATGAGTGCTTTAAGTGGCAAAGTTTCAATGGCAAAAATTATGTGGGGAAAAAATAATTCAATTAGCATTTATTAAAATAAATTAATGTCTACTCATTAAGTGCTTTAATTTTGTCATAAAATGTTAGATATATTGAATTCTTTTAACAATTGGACGGAAAATTAGTTATTTAAAAAAAAAGTTTTTTAATGTACATTTTTTTAAAATGAATTTAACCCAATGCAACTTTTTGTTTTTGTTGAAATATGTTTGAATTTCGCAGCAACGATTAATACTTAAATATCGCTATATCGATTAGTATCGAAGCTCTGGTCACACACAAATTGTCTTTCTTTCTGCGCGTTATTTTCCTAAGTTCATGAGTTGCTCTCAATTTTTCAACAAGTAGAGATGCACACGCGCATAATAAATATAATCCATAATCAGAAACTGCGTTTAGCTTTTCATTTTATGCACGCCATTTACAACAGTTTTAGTATTATTTAAACAATTAGTTGCAGCCGCCGTTTACAGATTCGATTTTTTGAATTTTTGTCATTCACACTCAGCATAATAATAATAATCAAAAAACTTATTTCCTCACGCAAAACTTCTCATTTTGGCGGCGGCAATAATCAAACGGCTTCAATAATATTATTTTTTGCTTTTTATTTGCTGTTGTTATTTTTCTTGTTGCATAAAATATTTAATTTATCCAATGCAAACAGTTGACATAAAGGAAATGGCAAAAGGACGTAGGATGTTAACGGGCATTAAGTTTAATGTACACCAGAATGGCCAGGAAACGAGATCGCGTCAGATGGCTATAAATGGGAAATCACATTTAAAATAAATTGTCCCAAATTATATTAATTGAATTCAATTATATATTGTGTGCACAAGTTGGAAATTCAATTTCGAGTTTTCGCTGATGGGGCCACATTGTCGGCATAAGTTATCAAAGTGCAGATTTAAAAGGTAACAAAAATTTGTAAATAAAAACAGCATTGCTAGCAGAAGTTTTAAAACTGTAGATTTAAAAGGCAACAAGAACGAGTACAGTGAAAAAAAGAACGACAACCTAAAAACGTATGCGTGAAAATAGCGCCAAAAATCTTGAAAAAATTAATATTTTTTAATATCGCTTGATTCTATGATAAATAAAATACATTTAAGCTTATTACAGCCTAACTTTTTCGCTTTTTTATTTTTAATATATGTATATATTTTATCGAGAAATTTCCACTTTCTCCCTGAAATTAGTAGAAAGCGATTACTATATATATTCAGAAAATAAATTTCTCAATCCGAAAGTTGTGTCTATGAATTCCTGGGTAGATGTTTTATTTCGATTTAGACGAACATTTGCTTCTTAACTTATCTTTTTAGAAAATCAGTGTTTGCATTTCTACTTTTGAAAAATATATTTTTTAATACAAAATATTACTCGAATATATAAAAATAATCTTACTTAAAAACCAAAAACCGTTCTAGTTTTCAGTACGATTTTCATTTCAGAGTGATTTTCTTCGATTTTTGATAAAGTAATATTCGGGAATAGTGTATCTTATAGTCTTGTTTCTCAATTGAAGCTCTGTACCTAGAATAGAGTTTGGATATGGCGAAAACGCAGTGAGCAACATCATCATCATATCGTATCTGCTATTTGTAGGAACATATTGATTTGTATTAAGAAGGAGCTAAGACGCGAAAATTCGATAACAACCAAATATGACCTTAATTACAAGTTTATATAGCTATTTGATACTGGGTTATTTTCGGGCTTGTTATATAAGTAAGCCCAATGCGAAAGTTACGCAAAATTTACTTTATATATTTGGGACAACTGAAAGAAAGGGAGACACATACATGAATGCATACACAGGCGATTGTATGTGTGTGTGTGTGTGTGCACTGCAGGATTCAAGGATGTGTTATATAAATAGATGGAAAAAGTTATGTGGACTACAGTAGGGCTTGACTAGGAAATATCCTGTACTCAGACCTAACACATAAGAAAAAATCGACAAAAAAAAAAGATAATTGTGTTGGAATATAAACTAATCCAATTTACATCAATTTATGTGAAAGTATATATAAATATTCATCTGACAAGTATTTCAAATTTTCAGTTGGAGGTTGAACAAAATATAAGAATCTTAAATATGAACTTCTTACCTGTTTAACGCACCCATCATACCATTTGTTGCTTAATTTTATAGGGTATAGAGCGTAAAAAGCAAACATCTATGATGGCAAAAAAAAGGTCAGCAGAAAAGTCGAAATGTATTCAAATGGCTTATGGCTGGATTTAGTTACACTTGGCTCCTCGTCCTTGAGCGTGCCCCCCAACCCACATGCGTGCCCCCACCGCCTGTGGTTTTTTATCACTCACTTTCAGGATGAACCCACAAACCGAACCATGTTAGGTATAATTTTTTGTGGCTCGATTTAATGGTTAAGGCGAAAGGGTCAAGCAAATACATGCACGCAGACACACATACACATACTTGCACACACACACACATACACATACTTGCACACACACACACACACACACATTTGCACACATTTGAAAGAGTTATGGCAATGGTAATTTGTAAAGTTATTATGGCTTAAATGTCAGTGTCGAATGGGGCAACAGGGCGTATGCGTAGTGCAGCTGATTTATATGCAAATCCACTTAAATTTATTGCCTTTCTTCTTGCCACTCGTTGCAGATATGAAACCTATAAGGCGACTCTCAAGAAAATACCTGCAACGCGTCTCTCACGCCTCACCGAAGCTCTGGCCAATTATGATCCGGTGCTTAACGAGTATTTCTTTGATCGGCATCCGGGAGTCTTTACCCAAATACTCAATTACTACAGGTGAGCCAAGCAAATGACTACCATTATTTATTGTGTTATAATTGAGAAATAATTAGCCTAATCTTTTACATTTAAACTGATGGCCATTGCTTAAGTGGCGTTCTCCTTAACTTGGTCTTCATACCCTTTCCAACGCGAAGGGTATTATAATTTATTAACAAAAAACAAAATAAAGAGATAATTACAATTATTTCTTATGTAATACAAAAATTAGAAAAAGAGTTTTAATGTTATTTACATTTTTGTTGATTTTATTATTTAAAGTTTACACCAGTTTGGCTTAAACTAATTGCCAACATTCATTGAAATATTATTGTTATTCATTTTTTTTAACAAAAAATTACTTTTTTTATCAAGCCATAACTACAGAAAAATAACTTTATATTGATATTATTATTTAATATTTTATCGGACATTATTTAAAGAAATGATAGTTGCTTCTGTTTAGCTTGAGCTACTTTTGAAACAATTTAATTAATCTAGTCCCTGTTACCTTTAGCCAAAAACAAACAAGCTTTAATTTTAATTATGTGCTCGTTGTCATAAATCTAAGTTTTTTTGGCTCTAAAGTTTCAGCGAGATTTTAGTACAAAGTCAGAGCGCTCATTAGCAGGCAAAGATAAATGGAAAGTTAGCGGGCTTATCGCTCAATGAGTTAAGTTACTTAAGATTAATGACAGGTTGCCGCACCCCGCTTCCTCATTACAAAACCTGCTACAAGTGTAAACAAAGTTGCTGAAAGTATCTCATTATTATCCGTGTGGTTCGCAATAAATATAGTGATTACTTAGCTTTTCCGTATTGTTTGACATAAACACCTTTTCAAACAACAAAATTAATTACATAATTGCAAATTCCGAAAGTTTTTATTTTTATTTTTAAGTCCTCTACGTGAAATTATAATTTGTGCAGAAGCAATTTTTTTTTTATGTTTAGCTTTTAGTTTTCCCTAAATATCAATGGATAATTGTGTCACTTGACACAAAATTATAATGCAACATCTTTTGTTTGATTTTTTAAAATATGTAACAATGATGAAACCAAAAGATAAAAATGAATTTTAAATCTTATTATTAAACAAATTTATCCGTGCAAGCTTAATATTATTTGTAAAAATATTAGGTAACGGAATTGATATATATTTTTATTTTATTTATTTATTTGATGTGGATTAAAAAACAGAAAAAAAAAACAATGAGACCGAAAATATTTAAATGTTATAAAGAGAGAGGGAAAGAGAGAACGTATATTTTGTTCTAATTCATCGGCGTGTTATTATATATTTTTTAATCTGAAATAAACCTCTATTGTAAAAGTTTTGGAACCAATACAAAGATATTTCTTTTCATTAGCTTACATTTTTTTCGACACCACAAAATGAAGTCGAAGAAGATTAATTTGCTGTCGATGCCATGCTTTTCTGTAGGGTCATCGATTAACAACAGAGTAAATGTGGAAAAAAAGTCAGAATCATTATACACATATATATTTAGATCTGTTGGCTATTGATTATTGCAGTGGCCCCCTTTTTAGCCGTTGGCCTTGGCAGACTGTTTTTCCAAGTGAATTAACTGACACTCGGCGCACAGGTATCAAAGAAGCTGCCACAAAGCGTTGCATTTCCATGCCAAAGCAAAGGCTGCAAGGCTTCCATACATTGAACATGCATATATAAGTATATAGGTATACAGCTTTATAAGTATGTTTATGCACCGGGGATGAGCAATCGAATTATGTAGACGTCAGAAGCTTTTTGCAATTTTTAAAGCAATTTGCGAATTTATGCTTTCTTTTTATGCAGATTTCATAAATCGAGGTCACCAGCCAAATTGAGCTCCTTAATTGGATTTATGGCTTAAACTAAAGACAGTCAAGATGTCTAGCTTAGATAAAGCAATAAAATACTTTGATTAACCTTTTTTAGGTCTACAAAGGTTAAGAGTTCATAAATAAGTTAAAGAGCTGATACTAATCAAGAATATGCTCGTTTTATTTCCTTTGCTTTTTAAAAGCAAATATAATAAAACCAATTTTAATTAATTTCGAAAAATATATTCTTATGCAGATAATCTATTATGACTTAAAGCGGAATTGTCTAAATAATTTGTGCATATATGTATTATATATGAGCTTATATACACCTGATAGATGCTGCTTTCAACGTAATTAAAAAACTGCATTGCTGTCGGACAGATCAAAATGCTTTTAGTGGGTGAAGGAGCGGATATAAAGTGGGCGTGGCTGATGTGATGCGCATAATAAAAGCCACAATTCACATGTCCACCCGCATTCATAATGGCCTTGAGCATCCATTTCTGGGCTGTTGCCGATGCTGGGATTTTAGCTTGGTTTTTATTTGTTTTTTGTTGGGGGTATTCACAATTTAGCACTCACCATTCGGCGAACGAAATGATTTGGAGGTGGAAAAAAGCAGCACAACAAAAGGCGGCCAAAGAAGAGTTGCATAAAATATGCACAAAAAAAAAAAAAAAGGAATCTGCCCCGAATGCACATGTGTCGGACACGTGCCGCATATGGCCGTCATAAAGGACAGCCGAAACAAGTAAAGCAAGGGGCAAGAAATGCGATTACTTTTATTTCGAATAGTCACTGCATGGCTGTCCCAGCAGCAGCTGATATGCTATTACAATTTGGACAGCACTGCGGACAAGTCCCTGTCCTTGGCCAGCCAATTCCCCCACCCCGTGCCACAATCTCTTATTCACCTCACGCATCTGCAGCACTTAGCACACAAAAAAATAGCAATGGTTTTTCTCTTCTTTCCTTTTTGCACCTGTATTAAGGTCATAATGAAACAAAAGGCTATTTTTTTTTGACAAGTCAATGGAGCCGGAACTATGAATTTGGTCAACATGCAATTGCATATTGGGTAAGCCACAGTGAACTAGTTGCTGCTCTTCAGAGAGACCATGAATAAGATGCGATACTTTCGCAATGGCAGTCATCAAATAAATTGGGTAGTTAATTGCCGACACTTTTGCATGTTACCAAAACTATTTTAACAATACAATAAAGAGTTATGGAAAATACAATACATATTTGATGGTGAACCAGTGAATTGGTCACAATTTAAATAAAATAATAAATGAAAATATGCGTTACATTTTGATGAAAAATGTTTTAATTTGTTTACAACGATTATTTATAATTTAAAGATAAATCAATGATAATCATAACTAATATTCTTCGAATAAATTGTATTCTTTGCAGAACTGGCAAGCTGCATTATCCGACAGACGTCTGTGGGCCACTCTTTGAGGAGGAACTGGAGTTCTGGGGACTCGACTCGAATCAGGTAGAACCATGCTGCTGGTCAACTTATAGCATACATCGCGATACGCAAGTGAGTAACAGAATTGGCATCGAGTGAAGCCAGATTAGAATTCGAAACTAAACAAATTGCTTTTCATTTAATTGCAGAACACCTTAGCCATATTAGATAAACTAGATATTGAAAATGAGAAACCCACGGAGGAGCAAATAGCGCGTCTGTTTGGCTTCGAGGAGGCATTAAGTAACGGCGAGCTTAACTGCTGGCAACGATTAAAGCCCAAAATTTGGGCCATGTTCGATGAGCCGTCGAGTTCAACGGGCGCCAAGGTAAAATTCATGACCCACATAATTGCAAAATAAATTACTAAAATAAATGACTGCATTTATTTAGTAGCAAATAAGCCAAATCAAATATTTACATATATTAGTCTGTGTTCGAACTCCAGCTGAAGAGAATGAAGTGAAAAATTAAGTAAATATATTGTTAAGAAAATTTCAGGAAATAATGTTATCAATATCAATATATTTTTCTATCTAAATGTTTAATTATAATTTGTTGTTTAACTTTAGGTGTTTATAATGATAAATTAACAGTTTGACTAACTGAAGCTTATTGGGACAATTTATAAATTAGAATTGGAAAAATATACAAAAATAAAGTATAAACAACTTTAAGAATAGCATGATTCTAATAAACTAAATTCAAATTAGTTCAAATTAATTATTTGGTATATATAAGAAGAGCAGGATTTGCTTAAACTTAATTAAAACTCGCGAGAACTTTGACTATATTTAGATACACATTTGACACACATTTGATATCGATTTAAACAGTTTTGCATTGTTTTTGTGTACGCAGTTTGTTGCTGGCATGTCGGTATTCTTTATATTTGTTTCTGTGATATCATTCTGCCTGAAAACCCATCCCGGTTTTCGGGTGGATCTGCCCACCAGCTACGGCGCAGGCTCGCCACTGCCTGGCCACAATCTGCTCGCGCCGCCCTCATCTCAGCACCCGGCGCAGCAGTCGCAACAGCATCAGTACCATCAGCACAGCATAACGCCACCAAGCGGCAGCATTGGACCCACTTTTCGTGTCACAAACTACACCAGCTACAGCAGCGGCAACTTGAGTGCCGCTCAGGCCACGCCCATTGCCACAATGAAGGGCCAACAGCATCAGCGCCAGCGACTGAAACGCGAACAAAACGCGAGCAGCCTCAACGAGTTCCTGGAAAAGAAGATACTGGGCAACAGTGGACTCAGGCAGCACGGCTGGATCGAGACCTATGGCCAGCCGCACAAGGCCTTCTTCTACGTGGAGCTCGTCTGCAATGTTTGGTTCTTCATCGAAGTCCTTATCCGGCTAATTGTGAGTAGTTTTTCGCTTAACCAATTTGCTCAGCATACAAAATTACATTGAAAATGTGTTCAACATTGATGAAATAGCAGCATTTACAATTTTAAATGTTTTACTCAATAGTTTCAAATGACTTTAATATGGGACAGCCAATAAGATTTATTATCCTGAGTCCTAACATTTCTTACATTCATATTCCTAACCAGGGACACTTTTGACAAATTTATGGCTATGGAAATTTATGACTCCAGTTAAATCCCTTTTTGGGGTGTAATTTTAACACGCATTTCGAGCTGAAATAGCGCTTCCAACTTTGTATGGACTTATAGATAAATCAGCTAATTGGTTTATAACTATGTCCCTTTTCGAAATAAATGAGAAAACAGTAAATTCAAATGTAAGGCAGGCTGACTAGGGTTGCCCTTCTATGCAAACAACCCAGTAAATAAGAAACAGATTAAAAAAATTCAAAATTATATTGTTTCCATTGTGCTTTTACCTTAAATATAATTTATTTAATAAATAAATTATTAAATATTATTATTTAAAAAATAAATAAATAAATAAACTTTGACCATTAAATTTTAATTGAATATTAAATTTAGCTCTTACTTTTCTCGAATAAAAAAAAAAACAGCTGTTTGTAACATTGATGCTGTCATACTTTTTATAATATCGATAAGAAATTTGATAAATTATAGCAAAAATTACTAAATACTCTGGCTACTCCTCGATTGTTGAAGGTACAAAATGTTGTCTTCAAAAGTGTTAGAAATATTGTTAGTCGAAACATGTCAGAACTTGAAAAATATGGTTTTTGTTTACGTTAGATTCTAATTCAATTTTAAACTGCTATGTCACCGAATTATTTAAATAAATAAAATTAAATGGAACATTTATATTTTATATGAAAATTACAAAATAAATTTCGCTTGCCAGGTTTCACCAAATCTGTGGCAGTTCATCAAGTCGCCCGTAAATATCATTGACTTTACGGCCACGCTGAGCTTCTACACGGATGTGATGCAACGGATGGGCGAGTATACGGGTTTGTTGGAGGCCTTCTCCATTGTGCGCATCATGCGGCTCTTTAAGCTGACGCGTCACTCGCCAGGACTACGCATCCTTATACACACGTTTAAGGCATCGGCCAAGGAATTGACTCTGCTCGTGTTCTTCCTCGTGCTCGGCATCGTCTTCTTTGCCAGCCTGGCCTACTATGCTGAAAAGTTGCAGGTAAGTTCTTGAGCTGAACCAATCTTTAACCATTTAAATATATTTCGTTTAGTGACTGTCTCCAAAAAGCTTAAAAAGTATTTTATTTAATGCAGTAGGGTAACTGTATTCTTAATGTAATATTTCCCTTGTTATTTAAACTTACTGATTTTCATTGCAACTCTCAGCTTTAGCCCTTCCGGGCTTTCGCAAGTCCTTGGCGTATTGTATTGTTTTTGTTTTAATGGCACAATGTACTGAATTGCTTCCTACGTAATTCATTTTGAAAATGTGCTTTGCCTTTTGCGTTGCTAAATTGCAAAAGGAGTATTCTTTGTATATATATTTTTTAGCTTTTGTGCTATTTTTGGAATACTGCCGTCTGATTAAATTTGCATTTAACTGTTTGTCTTAAAATGAAATTAAAATACACTGAAATGCCTTAAAAATAGAAAATGAGTGAGAATTAATTCATGTCATTAATATTATTTTAGTCTTTTGAAAGAATTTAATTATCAAATGCAGTTGTTAAATTAATTTAAATATAATTAAAACTTCATCCAGGTTAATCTAAAGTCAATAATGCTTCTCTAAGAACTATATTTCTGTAATTTTGTTTTCAATAGATCTACAAATATTTTTAACTTCAAGTGGAAGAGTATTTAATCTTCGACTCTATATATATACTATTCTATATTTCATACTTTTTAATTCATCATTCGCAATTTTCCTTCGCAGGACAATCCAGATAACCAATTCAAGAGCATACCATTGGGATTATGGTGGGCAATTGTTACCATGACCACAGTGGGCTATGGCGATGTTGCGCCCAAGACCTATCCGGGCATGTTTGTGGGCGCACTGTGCGCCCTCGCTGGTGTCCTGACCATCGCACTCCCCGTACCTGTTATCGTTAGTAATTTCTCCATGTTTTACTCGCACACACAGGTGAGTACTTAAAGGCCCAAACCATTTTGACCAGACTTTAGAGACACAATTAGCAAAACATCTCAAAGATACTTAAACCTATTGGCAATTAACTTATTAAATGTGCTTAAGATGTCTGCAAAGATTTGAAGTAATTGTAACAATTTAGTTATGCAGCATATAAAATTTTAGTATTTCGGTTGACTGATTAAAGCAGCATCAATCGATTCATGTAAATTGTATCTATAAAATTTCTTAATTATCCTTTTACTAATTATATGCAATGAAAATTAAAGTAAAATAGAATATTTACTAATTGATGCTTTGATAGCTATTAATGAAAAACATTGATTTTTTATTAAAAAATCTGAAATTGGAATTTATTACAATTTGATGGCCAGATAGCAATAGTGGAGAAAATTGATATTTAATTAATTAATTTAATTTTTTTTATTTTTGTTTTTTGATTTGTATTCTTCATTTAATTCGTTTGCTCTGATGGAATTCAGTATGTTTATTTTATTATTTATAATAATGATTGATGATCTGGATTAAATATAAAACGGAGTTCAAGTCTATAGCAATGCATTTAAATTTTAATTTATTGGTTTTAATTAATTTAGAGTATACGCTTTTAAATGCAATTTTTTAAAAAGAGTTTTTGAAAATAATTAAAGGAAATGGTATATGATTAATAAATCATATAACTTATGTATATAAACTGAAATATATAAAATGAAATATTATATTTATTATATTATACATTTTATTTTTCTCATTAACTAATTTTTAATTTTATTATTTAAAATTTTTTGTATATATAATTTACCACTTCAATTTTAAATTGAACTTTAAATTTGTATTTTTTAAACAAAAGTATTGAGTTTCTTTAGCCTACATTAAATAAACAAATAATTAGGTAAACTTAATTATAAATGGAGTCTGTTTGGTTCTAGGCACGCTCCAAGTTGCCCAAAAAACGGCGTCGCGTTTTGCCCGTGGAGCAGCCACGTCGGAAACGGGAGCCGCCGGCGCCGCATCGGAATCGGACGAACGCCATTAAACAGACGACGCCCACGGTGCCGGGCGTTGTTGGCGGCCACGCCCACACGACTGTGCAGGCACCCACGCCCATGTTTAAGGATACCTTTGGCAGCGCTAAAATTGGTAAGTAAAGCGCTCTCTCTCTCTCTCTTTCTCGCGCTGTCTCTTTCCCGCTCTCTGTCTCGATTTCTTGCTCTGCTCTTATGTGTACGTATATCTCAGCAACACATTGTGCCAATTGCAGTAGTTGTTGTTGATTATCATTTGTTGTTGTTGTTTTTTTTTCGTTGTTGCTTCTTGTGTGTACAGCTGTTTAAGAGCAGGCAGCAAGTAAAATAGCCAACATCCAAAACAGGCAACACTCTCAGCAGTCCACTACAGCCAACACACAAAAACATACAGCCAACAGATACACGCAGACAACAGACAACAGACAACAGACAAACAGAACAGCAACAATACAACAACATCGACAACACTCACTTTCACATCCAGCCGCATAACTGCCACATATGCAGGCCACACACACCCACACACCCACTTACATTTACCAACACTTGGGCTGCATGTGGAGCTCTCCGGAGGCGAGACTAATTTCATTCAATTTATTGTTTAATTACTTTATTATTTATGCACTCTCCAAAGCCCCGCTCAGCTGCTATTGCTGCCATCGGTTCCCTGCGGGCATCTTGCGCTAAATATGGAAATGTGCAGCTGCTGTTTATTCAAAAGATTCATTTAAGATCCGCAGTACATTTATAGAGGGAGCAGCCTTAGTGTTTAAGCTTGGTTTTAATTCAAGTTTATTATTTGCATATTCAACTTTATTTGCTCATATTATTTAACATTTATTTGTTTTGATTTACATTTTTTGGTTTAGTCATTAAACAAAGCAGTCAAAATAGGAATTGTCATTTTCAGATCCATTTAATCATTTTTGATTTATATTTTCTGTTTGTTATTTTAACAAAATTGTGTTTGGCAAAAAATCAATAAATATTAATATTTATGTAAAATATTCTCTCATTTAGCAAATTAGTAATTAAGCTGCCATAAATTATGCCTACATAAAGTATAGAAAAATATTGAAGGCACTCAAATTAATTATTTTAGTTTCGGTTTTTGTGAGTAAATTCAAGTGCTGGTTTAGATTTACTTTTACTGAGTCTTCAGAAGATGCGTCTGGCATAAAAAAGAGAGCAATTCCAATTTTATAATTTTTAGATAACTAAAAAAAAACAATTTCTTTTTATTTATTATTTCTTGCAAAGATATTTAAAGGAAAATTTAAGTGTTGAATTTAGATTATTTCCTAGTCTTGTTTTTTATTTACTTATATTTCTTATTTTCTTATTATTTATTTTATAAATTACATATAAATATACAATACAATTATTATGAATTTGAAGCACGCACAATAAAATACTGAGAAGATCATCACTCGCCAAGCACTCACACACACACACTGACACACACACTGCCACACACACTGCCACGCACACTGCCACACAGACACTGAGATTGCCTACACTATGAGTGTGTATGTGTGCACATATTTGTGTGTATTTGTGTGTATTGAACATGTATTTCCTCGGAATATTTTGATGTTGTTTTTTCTGTGTTTTGTTTGTTGTGTAACTCAAATTCAACCCACTCCAACCCACCCCACCCAATCACAGTATGCGTGTGTGTGTATTTAACTGAAACTCGTAACTTGTAACTTGCAACTTGCAATTTGTAACTCGCAACTTGTAACTGTAACAAATGTATGTATGTATGTGTGTGTGTCAGGCAATGTGAACGGCGTGAATGTCATTGGCCTGCATCTGCACAGGGCGCCGTCAACGACCTGCGCGGCCAACTGCCACACCCACACTCCATTTAGTAGCACCACATACACGGCCCACAGTCACGGCCAAGCTCCGAGTCATGGCCACTGTGACGACACAACGACGACGATGACGACGCTGACGATGACGCTGCCGACGACGACGACGATGACGACGACGACGATGCTGCCGTCGCCGCTGCTGCTATCGGCCGCTGGTGCTGGGCCCTCGTACATCAGTTGTAAGTGCTTGTCTTGTCCCCCTTGTCTTGTCCAGAGTTTCTTTCTGCTTCTCGCACATCCCCCGCTCTCTCTCTCTCTCCCTCTCTCTCTACACACACACACACACACACACACACACAATCCGCATGCATCCTTGCACCGGGAATGAAAATGTTTGATATAATTTCCAAAGACATTCGAATTTCATTTTAATGGCTTGGTAAAAACTTTTATGTGTTCCACCTCTCTCCCCCCCCCCCCCACAATTAGTTGTCCAAGGAGTCATGCTCTGGGTTGTGAGAGGGTGGAGCTTGTTAAAATTTATCGCATGCTATAAATTTGAGTGCTATAATTTTGTCACTTGGGCCACTGCGAGTCAATAAAAAGGAAGGAAACTTTTTTACGTTTCGTTAGCATTTTGAAAGCATTGCCCTTGTTTCTTGCACATATCCTTCTCAAAGTACCCGTTTGCCCAGTTTTGCATTTAATTTTAATTACAATTTTATTATGATAGCAAAATGCCTTTTTTATGCCATATTTCAAATGGCCATTTTCGTTCTGCTACACACACACACACACACACAGAGAAACAAAACACTTGGTAGCATAGAAAAGTTCATTTACCGTCAAACAAATTGAAAAACTTTTTCCATTTGGTCGTCCAGCAAAGCTGTGGAAAAATTGCCCAAACTAAAAGAGCAAAATTTGTACGTTCACCCAATGTCAAAACATTTAAGCTGCTCAAAATAGCTCAATGTGCATTTTAATTAAAAGACTTAAGAACTGCAACGCACTTCAACTGAAAAGTGTTGCCCAAGTTCTTCTTGGTTCAACACGCAGAAGGCATTTCCCCCTTAGACTGACCAGGACGAACTTCTTACGGGGTTAATCAAATTTGACATGAACTGTGTCCACCGTTGGAATATTTCATTAATCACTTAAAAGAAAATTACTTTCAAGCTCGAACAACAGATAAGATTTAATCAGTATTAAGCTAATTGAAGACAGATCATGTTAATCCTCAGCAAATAACATTTAAACGAATAATAAATTAATAATTTATACTTATATATTTATTTTCTAAATTACCTGCCATATATTTATACCCGAGAGCTATATAGATAAATATCACGCTCCACCAATTGAGTGAGTCAAACAGGCGACGTGAAATTTCAAAATGCGAAAAGCATTTGAAAATAATATTAAGAACAGAACGGAAATTTATAGAGTTGGAAACTGAAATAAATATGCAATTATCCAGCAATTTAAACATTTCTAGGGAAGTGCAATTGGCCACTGCGAGCCAAGAACTCGAAGAATGCCAAACCGACACAAAAGCCAGGCAGGAAGCATTTCTAAAATATTTATTATATACCCTCAACCCATTCGATATTGAAACTGCGCAAAGGCAAATGGAATCATCTCCGACCCCATAGATATATATTCATAATCCAGATAAACAGCATGAACAAGTTGGTCTGAGAGACTGCAAATTTAATATATAAATTGACGTATATCATCCGCAGATCGAGTTTATTTTATTTGATCGATTATTCCTCTCGATTGGTGAATATCGATACAAATCGATTTCTGCTACTTAGAGAAACCAAATCTTTAAAAACATAACTCTTAAATGAAGAATGATTTGTGCATTGCATCTATTCATTATTAAATGGATCTTGGCATACGAAACATCCATGTTAATAAATAAAAGTGAATTTTTGTATTATGTAAAATAATCAAAATACAATGTGCAAAAGCAGTTTAATCAAAATTTGGTGAATTGAAATTAGTCCAAATTATTTTTGACAACGTTTCGATACACTAATCATTTTACCTGTAATGGTTTGTGTAGTTAACCCAGTTATACGTACAACATTATTCAATGAAGAAACCCTAAAATTGTGTCGCAAAAATTAGTTCTTGGACCTCAAATGATTGGCAAATTTCGTAACATGAAAAACATTTTAGGTTCTGTAGTGAAACATAATTGAAATTTAATTGTTTCTACAACTTCGAACATTTCCTTTTCCCCATCGCACTTCCTGTTAGTTGTAAGACTGTGTTACATTCCGTCGGAGGCTGTGTGAAAAATAGATTTCTGTGTGACCGGAAATGCCGTAGTACGTGCTGCAGTCAGTCACGCATAGTTGGCTCAACTTCTAAGCTCACTTCTTTCACGTACACTTGGTTGGGGTGGAAGGACCTCATTTTTGCTGGCAGTGACTGCGACTTCAAAGAGCATTAAAATAGCAAGTAAATCATTAGCAGGCATAGTTTGCTGGTTGTGGGCGTGAAAGTGTGACAAGGTTGCTGCCGACTTCTAGTGGTCATTAAAATGGGCAACGCACCACCAGCCGTGGCGACACCGAGGCGTCGACAATTTACGTGCTGCACACTGCACTGCTACTGGTATATAAATGCAAGTGCGTCAGCTCAGCACGAGGCATTCAAAATGCAACATTAAAAACACCCGAAGGCATTTTGCGGAAGCCCAACATTTACCCTCTATTTATTTTGGGGCTGGGTTGAGCGCGTTTTGCCTTGCAGCTGTAGCACTAATGAATTTCTATACCCTTACTGAGGCCATTTGGAAAACAACAGGCAATTTATAATGCAGTAAGGCAGAGCACAGTATGAAGACTTGATTAGATTTACGCAGAAAATCAGTCCTTCTATTTTAATATATGCCATAAATTAGCAAGATTTATAGCTGCTGAAAGAAATATAAGGAATATATAAATAGGATATTTAGCTGTCGGCATTTTGAATTTAACTTGGCTTTCTTGTTATAAGTACGTGTTTTAAATGTTTGCGTTCGCCGGCAAAACTGCAAAGTGAAATATTTTCACACTTGAGGGCGAGCTTGCTCTTTTTCAGGACAGCATTTAAATTTATAATGGCTTGCAAGGCGGGAAATGTGAAGTTGCAATGAAATATTGTTCTGAGGCAAGCTGTAATGGACTCATATTTAAATATTATGCTTTCTTGCAGAACGGCAGCAAATGGTCAAATGACTAAAAATGATAAGAAATTAAATTTATTGCATGATTGTAATTGGGCAAATATATTATGGACTCCAAAATTGCACATAAATTATCATAAATATAATCTCTCTCTATAAATATGTCTTGTAGTGCTTGCAGTTCACAAAATTAATACACATTTTTCCCCCAACTTGCTCATTATTCTTAAGTGTTTGTTATTTGTTAATTGCTGCACGTAATAAAAAGATTCAAGTACAAAAAAGTTGGCTTTCGATTGCACACTTATCGAGAAAATTATGCACATTTTCACTTACCCAGTTAAAACTTTACTCTTTTGATAAAAATTATATAATGCCCGCATACGAATGAAGATGAAACAAAAACCGATTTCATAACTTTTGAAATTATTTTATGAAACTTTTTATCAAAATACTGTACGAAAAAAAAAGAAAATATTGAACATAAAAAAAGTACAACAAAATTGTTTGAGCGCCTTTTTTTTAAGTTTTCGCACGGCCACGAAGGACTTTGTGATTGTTTGCCATTCCTTTCATTCATTTTTTTTATTTTATTTTATTTTTGGTAAACTTTTGCTTTAACTTTGCGCCTGCGTTACATTGTTTACTTTTGGCGTCGCAACTCAAATATTATGCTGGTTGCCTTTTAGCGGACTACTTAAGTGTGCCGGCGGTGCAGAGCCTGCAGCCGAGGGCGGCAACAACTGGACACGAATTCATGCTGCCGCTACAGCCCAAGCTTGTGGCGCCACTGGGTGAGTACATTATTTTGTAGGGCCACACAACTTTTTGATAGATAATTGCATTAGCCGGCTGGGGTGGGGGCCGAGGGGAGTAACTGACTGACTGACAGCATAGTTGAACCCACTTTCAGCCACATACAGATAAGCACCCCGGGGCACCTTGGGAGCAACTACATCTGAGCGCCATTGTGAAAATGGAATTTGAAAGCGACGAACAAAGGCGCGTTCTCGAAATGCAGCAACAACGGCATTGTGGCGGCTGTCTCCGGGGATGTTCAATCCGTGTGTCCTGTGCAACGTTTTCCACTGATAACGCTTGGGCCAATATTAACACACTGTGCTGAGCACACAGCTGCCTGCACATTGTCCTGAACGATAACCCAAATGCGTTGACATGCGCTTTGACTTCCGCTTCCGCTGGCTCGAATATTTTAAATGTCCTCGCCTCGAACTAAAACGAGAACCAACAGCTGCATACCCTGGCGGCTAACTACAAATGTTTCCAAAAATATATATATATTATAGTAAATTGATGTATATAGTTTTTTGAATTGATAAGAATTTAATAACATTCATAATTCTTGTGTAGCCAAACTCAAAGTAAGATCCATCCAAGAACTCAACTTTTAAACAATAGTTCTGATCCCAGCTGTATACTGATACTTATATACTGTTTCCATCAGACCAACAGGTGTCATGGACCTGTCGTGGACGGTTTCCCAAATGGAAATTCTGTAGAGGCTAGGCTTGTGGGAAAAGTTTCTCAGTCAGTTATCCATGATAATGTTAAAAATGTGATTATTTCTTTAATTGAACTTATATTAATAATGTGGAACAAAAAACTAATAATTTTAAAGTTCGGTTTCCAATTCTATGGTGAAAGAAAGCCAGAGACTTTAATTGAATTTCGCAGAGTGTATTTTCCGTCTGCTTTATGAGTAGAATATGTTGCCAGTTTCATTAGCAATGTGGGTCAGTAATATAAATATACTTTATATCTGCTTCTGTTTTATGAAAATAAATGCTAGGAAAACAATGCCAACAAATTGAGAACGCAGTTTTCGCTTATTTTAAAATAATTTGCAGAACGCAAGGATCAACATCCGTTGCAGCTGACTGCCCACAACTTGGCCTCCGACACGCATCAGATGTATGCTGGCCACGCCCACGGCACGAAGACAGGCACCGTGCTGAGTGTGCCGCCCACCATCAGCATGACGCACACCCAAATGCCGCCGGGCATGGCCAGCATGGGTCAGCGCACTCCCAATCTGAGCTACCGGGCAATGCATGCGCCCATCCAGCAGCCGATACCACAACAGTTTCAGCATCAGCATCAGCATCTGACCTCGTCCAGATCGAGCGGTGTGGAATCGTGTAATATTAAAATTTCAGTCGCCGGCTCAGCTGGCGCCTGTTCGGAGGAGCTAATGACGCCCAAGGTGACGCTGCTCGACGATCTGAGCGATGAGGTGAATTCCTCAACGGATGACTGCGGCGAGTGCTGTCTGGTGGACGATAGCGATACGTACGAGGCCAGCAACAACAATGGCTCCTGCACGAATCAGGAAATGGAGCAGGAAAGCGCCACTGCCGAGGAAAGCGGTGACAGTTTGGGTGGCATTTACATAGGGCCCACCCATTGATTTTCGGCCATTAAATGGGAATTTCCATGCTAGGTACATAAACATATATGCATGTGTATTTGCGTATATGTTTATGTATGTAAATGTGCATTTGTATATGTATTTATGTGTATGTGTATGTGTATGTGTATGTGTTGTATTGGCCATGCCTAGTTGGGGCTAAAAATAAACAAAGCCCATGACTCGACTCTTGCCAATACCCTGCCAAGGAGAGTGCAAACAAAATCGTCCATCAGTTCAGAGTCGAATTTGTTATGACTATATAGATACTATATAGACACAATAGAGATATATATATATAGAAAATACTATACGAGATACTTCTATAGTGTTTGACTATACTCAAAAGGATCTCATTTTTATTTAGCTCATTTAGTTTCATACTATTATTTCTTACTATTATATTTCTAGACTGTTATCGCTTTTGGTATTTGCTGTATTTAATTACAAATAATATGAACAATTATAGATTGTAACCCCTCCTTTTACAATCACAATATTTCTTATACGATTTATTCTAAAGATATATCAGACGCTTTCTTTTGCTTTAATTTATAATTTGCATCAGATTCTGATAAGTTTTCATCACTTACTAATTTTAAATTCTTTTGAATATTCAGCTAATAGGTTGCTACTATATTTTCATTATGTAAATGTTTATTTTGCTTCAATTGTAACCCCCTAAACCAGTTAAGAATATATAGTCATAATTAGAAGAATGAATTACAAATGACTGGTTTGTTAATTGTTATGTTATCTTGCTGCAATTTCTAAAGGGATCATGTTTAAAGCTTATGCAATCCATTCGCTCCAGAAATATATGTATAACTTTAGTTCTTTGTGAAGCTATACTTAATTTTTCATAAGCAAATCACAGTTTGCTTGGGCATCGTATCAAACAATTGCTTGCCTGCTCTTCTTATATCATCTCGAGGAAATCAAGTTTAATAAATATTAGTTTTGTGTAACGCCCCTGACTAAGACCTGGGTAAGGAGTCGAACATCCGTAACATTTGTGTTGTCCTTATAACTGTCATGTTGACAACTGTCATTGACAGAGATATATGCGTCTGTGCATCCGGCAAGGGACTGGCTATTCTCGTGCTAAGACAACACAAACACACAGCCGGACAGCGCACAAGGCAAACATATCATTCATTTAAACGTGTCCACTTACTTGTCCGGATCTGCCCAGGCAACGATAGTTTTCCTCCGTAGTCGGGTTTCGGTCTCTGGTGGCTGTGCTTGACACTCCAAGGTGTTTATTGTGTCTGTAAGCCTTTTGTTGCTGTAAACATGTAACTATAAATTTTAACACTTGAATAAGCTTCACCTATTTTTCATCTTATTTTTCTTCAGTCCGCCTCAGTCCGATTTCTAGTTGCACGCCCACAAAAAGTTCAAATAAAAAGTGTCAATCGGAATGTTTATCTGCCACATTGATTTCCACCATTTCAATGAACTTACACAAGTAGCTAGTAAGAAAGTTTTATAGATACGAACAGACTGGTCGATTTTCAGCTACCCTGGAAAAATATATCTTTCCTTTTGGATAATCTTCAATATTTGCCAAATATTGTGATTAGCTTTAGGATAGTTAGCTAGTTTGGAAATATTTGTACTTTATTTCATATACCCTTTGAGTGGTCGTTGCTTTAGGGTACAAAAACCATCTCGACACAATGGCGACCATAGCTAAAAGTAAATGGCGCCGAATATGATTTTCTTTAACCCCTTAACCCGCTTACTTTTTCTGTTTTTACTTTGCTTACTTTGTCACAGATGGCAGCATGGCTGCAGACTTACATACGAAAACAACTATATATATATATATATATATATATAAGTATGCATTTATTCTTTTGTTTTGTAACCGATAAGTCACAGACTTAACTATTTAAAATTTTTCTCAGTGTTTTTCTCAAACAAAGAAGATTTGCTTCATGTAAATAGCTGTTTGATTTTATTGGCAGGGTATCAAGAAGAAAGTTATACAGTGCATGTCCATAAAAAAAAACTTATCTGAGGTTCAAACGTAATTTTTGGTCCAATACTTAATGTTTTTTGATGTGAGCACACTTAATATGAAAACTATATATGAGAAAACAGAAAACCTAAGAAAGTGTATAGTAGTGCGAAAAAATTATAGATAATTACAAACGAAATTCAAAAGAGGCGTCATAGAAAATATTGTAAGTAGATAAGTTAACAAATGAGTAGAAAGGCTCAAAATCTCGTTGCAAATGAAGAATTTTATTAATACTAAAAAATAAAAGTAAACAAAAATTAAAAACAATTTTAAAACTTAAGAAATTAAATACAAATATAAAATATAATTGTTTATCTAATTAAAGAGTGGTTTAAACTTAACAAAAAAAACTAATGAAATAAAACAAAAGTTATCAGCTGGTTCAAAGAGCTATTAAAATTAAACAAAAGTTTTCAAGTTAACTTATGAATCAACAGCAGCAGTGATACCTTGCTCTAAATAACCTATTATTTTCCATTAATTTAAAATTTAAAAATTAAAAAATGGCCCCATTTCACAAGTTACATAAATAACAAAATACAAAACAAAATATACCAGCATGAGAAAGACTCCAATATTTGAAATGTTTCTTACGTTTCGTTCTCTATTAATGTACATTTTAATTAGAATTAAGTACAAGCCAAAATATTTAATTGCGTTATTGCATAGCAACAACAACACAAGAACAGTTTAATTTGATTTAATCTTAAAGGACATAATATGCCCGAATTGGCCAAACTAAGACGAATTCTGTAATTTAAATTAATCAAATCACCAGCTTTTCATTGTCATGTAGCTCCATCTAAGCCAGGTGAATAAATTTAAAAATTGTCTTTAAGCAAAACTATTCAAATTGAAATTCAATGATAAGAACTCAAAATCTGTATTTCCATAACAAAGCCATCACCGAATTGTAATTAAATAAAATATACATATATAAATATTGTTTACAAAAAAAGCTCCAAGATTGGAGCAAATTTTTAAATGTTAACAGTAACACAATTTACATTTAAACAAATTAAAAAATATGTGGCGTGTGTGCGACAACCAAAATTTCCAATTTTAAAAATAAATATAAAATTTCTTTGAATATACACACAAATTCAAGTGCGACGAAATTTCATCAGTGTGCTACCAAAACACGTACAATCCATACATATGGTAATTTTATTCTGAAGGACTGGGTAATTCAATTTTTTTTTTCCAGCACACAAAGACAACATCAACAAAAACAACAAGTGGGATTTGTTATACTCTATCGAAGGGTATTCTATTTTTGACATGAATTATATTTTTCCATCAATTTGTAAGTAACTTTACAGAACAAGTTTAAGCTGATGCTTAAGCCGATTTTTGAGCCCGACTTTAATGTAAATTAAAAGTGTTAACTAAATAGCAGCATTCTAAAAAATTTTTGTATATGCAATTTGATATATATATATATATATCTGTACAAGGGTATCTTATCTTATGCATACTTTATGCCATAATTTCTTGTTAATTTTAAAAGCAAACACAGCAGCCGCCATTTGGCCATTAGCAACGAATCCGCCAAGGTACCGAATTATAGCCGTATATATATGGCCATTTCGAAAAAAATTTATGGACGCAACAATGCTGCATGATGAGAATAGGGGCAGAAAAAGTGCTGAGGACTGCAAGTGATGGTGTCTAATGTAGACAATTCAACACCAACCAACCCTAACACACACACATTCATAGCTAGAGATATGTAGTCTAATATGGTATAAACCGTTTGCACATCAAAGCGCAAATCCATTAGGCATAAAACCGTCGGCCAGGTAAAAAAAAAGGCTGAAACGGAAAGTGAGAAGCTTATCTATGTGGGTATATGTGCGTGTATCTGCGTCTGTGTGGTGCCCCAAGTGTGTGCTAAAATAAGCGGCAGAGAATCGCCGAGAAAGGCGGCTCAAAAGCGAGCACAAGATTAATGAGCAGCACCTGCTTGCCGACAAATTATATGACATAATTCACTTTGAGCCCCATTCGCATATGTTTCCCGGGTTTCGGCTCCACAAATCTCAACCGGTCCGTTTAGAATTTGGGGGAATATTTTCGTGTACCAAATGCAAATGAGTACGTAATTCTTGGAATCGTTGGGTTAGTAAAATATTTCAGTCACACACAATAATAATTCATGGACTTGGAGTTTTCTTCTTGCGTTTCTTATGTTTATGTTTATATTTAGATGATATTGTCCTTGTATTTAGACTCGACTGTATATCATTTGTTGGCATAAATTAAAACATCCCTTTTTCTGATTGAAGACATGTTCTTGCAGCAATCTGAGCAGCATTCTCTAAAAATCCCTGAATGCCAATCAATGGGTTTGCTGTCTGGCAATTCAAAGGAAAAAAGGCTTTAGTTGAGTGGGCATAGCAACGATCCGAGTCAAATCAAAGCCTTTGACTTATACTTGACTTAATAAATTCTCACACATCAAGTTTTCTATTTATTTGTCAGCTACGTGCCCTCAGCAAATCAAATGCAATGTTTTTTTTTTTTTTTTTTTTTTTTTTTGCGAAACCCAACTTAGACGAGTAATCAAAGTTAGCAGATGTGTCCTTTTCCTATGCAATACAATCTGTGAATGCTTTTTCTCTTTTGTTTTTTGTTTATTTATTTTGTGATTGTTTAGCCAGTTTTTCCCATACCTTTGCCCTCTAACTAACGATGATTGACGATGATTGAATGTAACTGCCAAAAAAGCCACAAAAATAACAGCAACGACAGCTGCAACTGGCTCCAAACTATTTTGGATGTCTGAATTCGAGGTAAACAAGGCAGATTGCCATAGGCTTAAATAAAAATTATTCATTTTATTTCGGTAACCTCATTTCAATTCAAATCTATCAAGGAGTTGAACCCAAATGTAATCCTATTTGGAGGAGTTAACTCTGAATACAAAATTGTATTATATTTTGATTATGCTCAAATTTCTACAAGCTGAATCGTGATCAAAAAATGTACAATTTAATTTATAATTTTTAAGTTTAATTTCTGTAAAAATTATTGAGTATTAATATTGAAAAAAAAAACCAAAAAGACAAAGAAATATACTGAATAAATTCTTTATTTACAGATTAAATACTTTAAGGGAAGATTTTTATAATTTAACTTCAATATGACAGAGTTTGATTTATAAAATATAGCTATTACATTTAGCGGAATATGAATTTCATTTTATTATAATTTAATTTTTATTTATTAATTGTAATATTATTTGGGTATAAATTTATTATTGTTAATACTAAAAAATTTATAAATAAAATAATTATTTAATATGGAGAGTTAAAAAAAAAGCCAATTAGACCAATTAGGGTACGTAAAAGGATAGGTAGAAAGAAAGAGAGAAATAAAGAGTGAGAGAGGAAATGTTTGGTTCAGATTCTTAATAATACCTATTAAATGCTTCAGCTAACTTAATCATATGATTTGCTTATGTCCTTTCTCTCGCGCATGATTTATTTGTGTTTATGACTAATCATCATAAATCATACCATAAATACACCTATGGGGGCTATGATAATTAAGATCAACTGGTTTCAACAACCAACTTTGACAATCAAATAGCAATTATTGGAATGTTTGAGTCTATCTATGAATTATTGCAACAGTTAATGGGATCAGTCTTATGCTTGCATACCAAATTAGCTCTCATTTGGATTAAGGACCGCATTAATACAAACCCGTTTGACAGTTACTGGCAATACACCCATTCAGAGACACAATTTTGGCAGGCATGAATTGCAACGAAGACCGACAACAAAGCCAAAGAATTTATCTTCCGTTTTTTTTTTTTTTTTTTTTTGTGCTGTTCACGCAAACGCAATTTATTGTTACAGATAGCCAAAATGTATAAGACAGATGGCTAGGACGATGTGGAAAAGGGGAATGAAGGAAAGTCAATTTCCGTTGCGTGCAGGCTAAAAAATCTCGTCGAAATGTGAACTCGCAATATAAATTCCAAATGGATAGAACATACAACACACAACACACATGGCACACACACGGAAATGCGAGGACATGATTTGCTCCGTGGCAGACCCACCGATTCAGTCGCAAGCTTGGTTTCCTTCGCTATCCTCCTCCTCTTCGTCACCATCCTCCTCCTCCTCGCCTTCCTCCTCACCATTCTCACAGTTTCGCCGGGGGGGAAACATGGCCATGTGGCAGGCCTTTAGGGTGCGACGCCTATCGTAGCTGTTCATGCGCCAAAGGCTGCTCATCATGTACCACAATTGTTGCCAGGTGCTCGCAAATTTTTGCTTGGTGGCTTCCATGATGAAACAGAATAGAGAACCACCCACTGAAGTGGTGGCGAGACCTAGCAGCCAGTATCTTAATGGCTCCTTACAGTTGCCCTGGCTGAGGTAGCCGATCAGCTGCTGCGTTACAAAGCAAACAACGCGCTCCAGCCCACACCAAATGACCAGCGTTGCGATCTCGGCAAGAAATATGCAGGCCACAAGCTCAACGAATAGCTTCCAGCGCTTGTCCATGTGCTCGAACCGACGCGGGTAGATGTTAAGGTCCCACAGAAAACAGATTGTGGCCAGCAGAAAGAAATAGCTTCCAAGTGATGGTGCTGGCGAGCATGCATCCTCCGGCTGCATAATGAATATGGAGTAACCCTTCAACTGCAACAAGGCGGCGACGCAAACACACAGCATCTCCATTGTAATTAACAAAATATATACAAATTTGAGAAGTTTTCGCGGATGGTCAAGTATAAATACTAAATATTATAACTGTTTCTTTAATAACTTGCATTTAATTATGTTTAGTTTGACGTATACAAAATATAAGAGTGATATGAGTTTTACAGCTTGTCTACTTTAGCTTTTAGTTTGGATATAACCTGAAATATTCTGGGTATATTTTATTCCAAGTTTTTTTTTTACATATTTTATTTGCTTCGATATTTATCGAATTCCGTCGGAAATCGTTTTCAGGGAAATGCTTAAGCCAAATGTGAAGTTCCAAAATCAAATCAAATACTGAATATATATAATAAATACATAGTATTTCAACGATAATAATCGCATCTGTTCCAATTTTATTTTGATTTTATTGAATTTTAAATTTAATTAATTAAGAAATATCATTGACTAAACACATTCCTTGTAAACTGCTTTTAGTAAACATTAATTAAGAAATAAATGAATACAATTCCGTTAATATACATAATTATTATTATAGGATGATTTCTTCCAGCTTCTCTATATATCTGAAAATTAGAGCATACTTTAAAATAATTTCTTATCTTCTATTTCGAGTGCCCTCAAAGAATAGCTTTGCATCAAAACTTAATGAAGTGATACCGGTGGAGGATACTTTGGGGTTGCTCAGATTACTAACAAACAAAGTAACAATTAATTAATTTTGGATTTCTACCAGGAGAAGTCGATTTGGAAATGCCAGCAATTATCTGCTAACTCAAACAGCTAACTTAAATTCTGTTCTGGCCAACTGACAGCTGCCGGTCTACGAGTCCTAGTTCACACTCTAGACCACACACACACACAAAAATAAACACAGAGCCAAACACATTCTCACACACGTATATACATATAAGCTGACTGTGTAAATGGCATTTGAATAGGGTTCATTGTTGTCGGTGCTTGACATTGGGTTCGGTTCGGTTCCGTTCTGGCCAAGACCTGTCTGTCGGTCTGTCTGCCTGGCTGTCTATTTAAAAATTGATTTGTTGTTATTTACATGCCGCATTATTTATCAAAGATCTCGTTTAAAACGTTGTTTCTGCCTACTTTGATAATTGTGTGTCACATCGTGGAAGTCAAATGTTTTTTTTAAAGGGAGCTTAGAGGGTGGCTGGTGGTTGGTGGCTGCTATCAAGAATTCAATTTGTAAGTGTCAATGACAGTTTAGTCGATGTCACCTACCTTTTTTAAAAGAAATTTATATTTTTTTGCTTTTCTGCCCATTTTTTATTAGCTTTTTCTCCATTGAACCGAAAATGCCAGTTGATTTGCAAGCAACAAGTTGTCGGCCTTACAACCGAGGGGGGATCGGTAGGAAAGGTGACTCTGCGTGACTTTTGTTATTGGGTACGACGTGCATCAACGCAGGACACGGGCACACTGGCAATGTTAACGTATTTATTACCATAATTGCTACAGTCAGGGACATGTATAATATGCTCGGTGAGGGAGGCAGATGGGTCTTATTGATATATAGGGATTGTGTGCAATTGAAATCAGTCGCTCAGAAAAATCAATCAAAATTGTGAAATGACATTTGAACCAGTTGACAGATAAATGACTCTATTATCGACCCTTCTAAGCTTGCTTTTTGTAGTGTTAAAAGTATAGAAATAATAAATCAATTTCTATACGACCGAGAATTTAAATCATTTATTTATAAATTTGTTTATTTATTGATTCATTTATATATTATATTTATTTTTTATTTACTTATCTATTTATATGTTGTAGCGGGCCACTTGTAATGTAGATAACAGGCTACTCGTGACATATTAATAAGACTGTAAAATAACATCGTACATAACTTGTTATCGATATATATCGACATCAATGGCGTGATGATCATCTTAAAGAAGAAGAAGAGGTCAATCGTTGTGAGTAAAGTGAAGTGAGCAGATGTGTTTGAGAAAAACTATAACCTACAATATTATTTATATATTTTTTTCAATAATCAGCTTAGGTTTACTTTCTTTGAAGTTTCGATTTTTATTTTAGGAAGTAGTTTTGACCACAACAAGAAACAAAAAAAAATTAATTTAAATTTCTTAACCACCAAATTTTGTGAAATTTGATTATATATTTTTACTACTTTGAACAGGAAAGCAAGAATTAGAAGGATTCGTTTGGTTTGAAATCGAACAAATAGGATAAAATAAAATTTGTTTCAGACTGACAAAAATATTATAATAAATTAAACTACGAATAATAATTGAAGTGTCAGGAGATTAACTGTGGCTTACACGGATATTTAAATTTTAGCGCGCCTGAGGAAAACGTTATTTCCTGTTTGCAGTTGCTTTTTTTCATCTATAACTAAACAGAAAATTAAAACATATCTTTTCTTGCAACACGTAGTGGAAGCCTCATGAATTATGGATGGTCACGTGCAATATGCCCATTTTAAAAGCAATTTACTAATATACAAGATAATGAGAAAATAATGACTAAAACACCGTTAGCGATTAACCGTGCAGAACTTCAAATGACTGCGCTGCTAACATACATATATGTGTAAGCAGAAATACATACACCAAACTTCAAAAGTATTTACGCTGCGATTGTGTCTGCCACGGCTTGCACTTTAAAGGTATATGTGCTTGTTGGTTGTATGCACGTCTCTATAATTTCACACGTGCAACTTTAATGAACTTTTCACACTCATTACACTCATTGGACACAGGGAAAGCACTGGTATGCGAACACGTCACATAAACACACACTCCCACACACACAGCCACACAACTACATATACATAGCGTCGCTTAACTTCCGGTTTTGGTGAGTTTTTGTAACCGCACGCAATAACCTAACGGAGTGCATTAGAGACAGCTGCTCGACTTGCGGATAGTCTTTGCCATCAAATGACCCAACAGCAATTGCACTATTTTATTTTAAAATATTTATTTAAACTGTTTATTTATACTTATTTTAGGAATAAAATTATCTGAACTATTTTTTAAATCTGCCAATTTAAATTGAAATTATTTATATTGTTTGCTTTTAATTGTGTTAGGAAGCCCGACACCCAAACATAATTTCGAGTTTAATATTCGCCAGTTGTAGTTAATTGTTGCATAGTTAAAAGTTGCAAAAGTTGAATATAAACTTTATATATAACTCTTTAACTCTTAAGTTTCTTAAGTAATAAATAAATGATATTTTAGATTATTAAATTATATTATTTATCAGTTATGTTTTTCAAAATTGCGGAATTTGACCAATTTAAAAGTGACCACTTCAACTTTTTGCTGTAAAAAAGATGAATCGGTAAAATTGTGGAGGAGTACTTATTTCAGAGTTTAAAGTATTTCACGTAATTTCCCGTCATTTCAAAAGCCATTGATATTAATAATTAAAGGGATTTTCACCGTTCAGTGTGTTGAGCATAAAAACAATAAATAATATAAATCATAACAGTATAAAAAACTGTTTAAATTTGTGAAAAATGCTAATGAGACCAACATTAATCTTAATTTAAGTTAAATAAAGACTCGATATATTAATACACAGCTGAGATCGCTTCAACCTGTTGGATTTCCTTATAGTTTAATGGAACTGGTTCAAGAATAAATAGCATTATATGAAAACACCCCTCATGAACAATTAAAGACACATTTTGGTGATTTAAAAAAATACTTGAAGTAAACATGTTGTATATATTAAAAAGAACTTAACTCTTGCCTGTGTTAAAGTCGTTGAGGGGTTAGATATTAGGCATCAGAGCTTGTTTCATCAACCTTCTAGTTACAGGGTATAATTAGATAGAGAGACTTGTCGTGACTTGTCAAATCGTGCGCATAAAACTTTTGCCATAGAAAGTTTTACCTCAAATATCCTTCGCTGCAGTTGCTGCAAGCGCATCAGAGATAGAGGCAGAGAGACAGACAGACAGGTTGACAGAAGCAGTTGCAACCCAAAGAACAAAAACAGCAACAAAAACAAGAAGAAGACGAAGACGATGAAGAAGAAGAAGAGGAAAAACAACACGTTACAACAATGTTGGATGTCATCCACTACAGGGTGTACCATATTGTGTCTCACTCGCATTATACGTGATCTGTTGGTCTACTGTTTGGTCCTGTCAAAGGCGCCCCTCAGTTCCTGTTAAATTTCCCCCTTTTTCAACTGATACGGCTTGTTTTTACTGGTGTCGCGTCGAACTGCCACCCTCGAGACAAATTGATTTCGTGCATTTTTTGTGGAGCGCATACAAATTGCGCACCAACGGGCGGTTGACTTTGTCGCCCACAGTCTAATATGCCCTTATGTAGGGTATCACATTTTACCTGTTCAGTGTGTTACGCAAGTGGATATGTCATTTACGATTTTTTGTGATGCATATTCAGTTGATATAGTGATAGGATATCCGCAGTCTTACAGAAATATTTCATAAATATTTCACATATTTTGAATACCCCTTCTTTAATTAATAATTCACTTCATATTCATATATATTATTCAATTTATATTTAATTTTTATTTTTTATTAATTTCATTATAAATTGTAATTCAAATATTCACTCTTTTTAACATAATTTAATTTTAATTGTACATTTTTATTTATAAAACCTTTTTTTATGTTTTTGACTGTTTTAGATTTTATGGGGATGCTTCAAACCAAAATGACTTCAAGGAAAAGAGTATTAAATTGTCGTTAATCAGTATAAATTTAGTTCTTTGTGTTTTTGTTCCGCATGCTATCCCGCAAAAATCACGCTAATTGTAGCATGGCAAATGTGCCGTTGTCGTCAGCATTGCATACATTTGGTCGCTGGGCAAGGGGGAGGCAGAGAAGCGGCCCGGGCGTTGTGGTTCAAGTGCTGCCAGGCTCCATGCCAGCTGAATTACCATAAATTTGAATAAGGAATCGGTTGGTGCTGCTAGTTCAGTACTTGGAAAAATGTTAGTAATATATTTAACCAACATTGAAATCAATTTCGTGATTTGTTTTATTCATAAAAAGCTAAATTTCTTTAACCAACTTTCTTTAATATGTTATATAAGAGATCGATGGATAATTATTTATTTTTATATTCAGCAGTGAATTTTGAATAAATATGAATGAATGAATGAATATTCTATGAAATTGCCTTAACTCAAAATAAAAGTTCGAGCAATAAGTACAAATAAATAAATTATAAATTTTTTTTTTTTTTTTATCAAATGCTTAGTATTTTCTAAATTGTGGGCAGGTTTGCCCATATTTTTCGCTGTGTGCACAAAGTCAAGTCTTGTTTTGAAATGCAAATGCATCTCTCCGCAAAAGCAACATCAGCGGCCGACAGTGAACAATGATGCCTGTCATCGCTTTTTGTCAGTTGGTAGGTGCTGCATATAATAATGACAAGCCCCTACATAAACAAAGTCAATGCTTTCAGCTATTAGTGCAACAATACCAAACACTTCGCCATCAGCTCCAACACACGAACAAAGCCATCCCACTCACCTGCCACCTCACTCTTCTAGCCAAACAAAGATAAAGAGAGGCGGTCAGCCGCAAGCCCCACAATGATGACAATGCCGATGCCGATGATGATGATGATAAACCATAGTCCCAGAGCCATGCATAATTTATGGGCAAGTGCAGCACCGCCACTGGGCTACTGGACGACAGCTGACGCTGCTGCAGGGACTGAATGGGTAAATTTACATTTAAACACATTTCCACACTCATGAGCATCGAATTTGTGTGTAACAATTACAGTAGCCCCGAGGTGCTTCAAAACCAATATCACCAGGGAAATGCTTCGAGATGCTGAAACTCATATTTTGGCTAATAAATGACAAATCTTTGGGCTATTTTCCTACACATAAATACTGTAATTATTTGGGCCAACACAATGCAGTTAAATGATATGCATTCAAACCTGAAACTGAGAAGCTATTTAAGACAAATATATGTAACATGTTCATAGATTAGTTACTCTATTTAATAAGTTCACAAAATATTTCTAAGAAAAATAAAATGGAATAATTTTGGCCTTGCTTATTGAAACAATATCTCAATAATGCCAATCAAAGTTATTTAAATAAATTAAAGAGCTTGCGCTTAGATCTCTGATTTGAAATCACTTTTACAAATAATTGTAATTCTCTTTGAACGTTGATCCAATTACTAATTTTCCTTTTAAGTTTTTAAATTATTTTAATACTAATTTTAGCTTTCTACTTATATATAATCTAATATATTTCGAATCCTGCTGGGATACGTCTTCAAAGAGATTCACAGCGTTCGTTGAATAAACTGTGGTGTTTCAAACTATACTAGAGTATATATAAAAAAATATATAAGTAAGCAAATTTGACTTATTAAAAGAGATAACCATTCAATTACATTTTAATTTTAATTTACTTTAAGCTCTGCTTCTATCTTTTGGCAGGCCTGACATTTTCAGATTGCGTATTCGCCATGTTGAATGCCGCAAACATTTCAATCAGCTGGCCTTAAACCAATTTTAATAGTTGTCAGCTGCATAGACTTGATAAATGCCAAAGTGCCCGGCAGTTCCCAATTCTGAAAGCATCCCCTACCTACGCCTACCCCTCGCCTACAGCAACAACAATAGTATCACTGAAGTTGAGAGTGTTGCTTAGCCTTCAGACTTCAGTTGTTTGTCCCTGAGTTGGCTGTGCCTGACATTCAAACATTTAAAACACGATTTTCGCATTTACCTTTCAATTTGACTTTATTTTCTCTGCTGTTGTCGTTTGCCTTTACATTCCACACTTGTTCTTGTTGTTATTGTTGTCATTATGTTGCTTGTGCTTCTCTGACCAGGGCAACACCTTGACGAATGTATCTCAAAAATTAAATCAAATTTTTGGTCTGATTCGTGTCCATAACAATAGAACCCAAATGCTAATTCGTGTCACTATTCTTTGCCATTAAATAAATGCAAGATTGAATTTCATATTAAATTTTATCTTTTTACTGGAAATTAATGTTTGCTAATCGATACTTCTCTTGTCTGTGCGTACATGAAAGTATGTCCTTTATTTTGCAATCGTGCTTAATACATTCCAATGTCTAATGGACAATAAAATATGAAGCCCTGCATTTAGCGTGTGTAAATGTCGGGCTCCTAAACCTGGTAATAACCGTGTATTATAAGTATTTAAGTAGCTAAGCTCTGTTGACGCGCTTGTCATTGTTATCAACTGAATAGGCTGGCTCGTACCCTCAGGCACTGTTGTAAAACAGTTTAATGGCCGGGATAACAAGGTGCATCGTGTTACAGTTATGCACATACATGTATATAATATCCATGTGTGTAGCACAAGCACACACACACATGTGGTTGTAGTGGCACACGGCCAGGTGCTTGGCTTGCGGTTGGCAGTGTAAGTTGCCCGAAGTTGCAGCTCTGGTCACAGCCCGCTCCCCAGTCTAAGCTGTCGGCTCTAACCCAATTGCTGCCATTTTTAATGATTTTATAGGTTGCACTAAAGCCGCCCTGCAGCCACACTTGATTATTTGTTAGGCTCTGTCTCTGTTTCTCTAGTCGTGAATACTGTTTTGAACTATACAATTTTGACTGTTCTCGTTGTGTAAAATGAGTGTTGATTTTGTTAAATTATTAATGTTTACTGCTAAGGGGAAAGTCTAAATATTTAATTTTACATATCAACCCTGTTTTTAACATTTTATAAAGGACGTCTCAAGAATATAGATGCATACTTAAATATAATTTTACGCAAGACAGATCGGTAATCTAAGATACGCCCTTGTAAATCGGACTTAATTAGCTGACATTTAAACTTTTGTCCGGAGCTTGTAATATAATTAATTTTTTATATTTTTATTTATTTACGCAAATTGTACTGAATATATATCTCAGACTCCAGACTAAACTAGTTTTAATTGCGGGAACACTATAAAATAGTTCCTCATATATGTAAATAATTAACAAAATTAAATAATTTTTTTGGAATAATAACATTAAAATCACTAAAAAATTTAAGTTATGAATCAAATTGGATGCAATTTAAAGGGAAAAAATTAAATTTAAAATGAGAGAAAAATAATAAATGATGTAATAAATAATTTGTGAAATATATATAAAAATTAATATACATGTATAAAATTAAATAAATGGGGTTCTATTAAAATTGTTTTTCATGTACGTTGTTACGAGATTATTTTTTTCAGTGCCCCTTAGCACATTCACAAGCAAGATGCTCTGGACCATACTGCGCATTCTCACCACAAGACGACGAGAGGGCCAAGTCAGCAATTGTTAGATGAGTTTCATGGGAATCCTGAACTTGAAAGCTCTCCATTGCATATACATATATATTGCTGGGACAGGCAAAACATGTGGAGCATTTGAATGGGAGCCTACATCAACAGCAAAGCGCTTGAAATTCAATTCGGCGGCTTTAAGCAATTTCAAGTTATTAAAAGCAACGCGAAAAGTTTAATTGGAACTGCTACTGTGCACTGTGTTTGGGTCACTGGGGAGCGTAGACAAACACATACACCAAATGGATGTGATATAGAGTATATATGTATAGTGAACAATACTCTTCGGCACCCGCGGAACCACAAATATTCCAGTGCAGCCAGGCTGGAGCTAAATGTGCACAATTGAAGGCAATTGAGCAATTTTGTGTGCTCAGAGCGCCAGCCGGCGCATTAGCATAAATACATTTATTTAATATTTAAATTAGTTTCATAGTATTTCAGCCATGCATTTCTGAATACAGCACCGTCGCTTGCTTTTGTTTAGCAGCTATTCATCCTGCGGGCCCCACACATTTTCACTGATAATCCCCATTGACGCCTAAGTAATTGTCCATGACGTGAAGCAAATGCAGCCATTGTGACACAGCCAAGTGGGTTGGTTAGCTGCTGCCAATTCGATGGACTTAGTGGCAAAGTGGCCGGCGTCTGAATTTATCCTAAGTAAGCTTACTGTGAACTGACAAGTTTGCTGGTGGCTCATTGCTATGCAGGGTATTGTAAATCTACTTCAGGAAGTTGTGCAGGAAGCCTTTAAACTCGTATATTTACTTAGAAATTTAATTTATAAATCACAATTTCTTTGGGCAATTTTAAATTATAATTTAATTCATATTTTGCCATTTTATTTTATTACATATTTTTTATTTAAAGTTATTTAATTTGTAATTTTACTTTTCGGTTTTTAATGTTATTTTTTTAATATTCTTAAATTTGTGAATTTTACACAATCATTCAACAAAATGTATTTGCTCCACATAAAATAACAAAATAAATAAATAAAAAAATTTTAAAGACTATTTCTTAGTTTTCAAGAATATGTTTATGGTATGATTACCCGTAGGGTATCAAACCGAAACGATTTTAGGTTCCGATTCCAATTTAAAATAAAATAGTAAATTTCCTGTAAATATATTTAATATAGTTTTGTACTTGATTTATAGTTACGTAAAGGGATTTAATATCATGACCTTGTGCTATGATATTTTGGTTCCGATATGATCGCTCAAAAATTTAAAAAAAATTTCATTTTATATTCCGATTCTGAATTTCAACCGGTAAAAATGCGAATCCGATTCCAGTTCCAATTTGACATCCTGATATGTATTTTCTATATAGGCTCTTAAATGGTATTGGATTTTCTTATTTTTTCTACTGTAATTATATTCTACTCTTAAAGATTCAATGTAATGGATTCATATGGTTTTAGTAGACGTACTTGCCTTTTCGCCCGGATCGCAATCCATTATATATTGATGATTTCAGCTGACTGCTGCTTGCCAACAAATTATTCGCAAGAATTGCTAAAAATTTCGCGCAGAAAATATTACGTATACGCACGAGGGTGCGGGTGCCTGCTGTGCCAGGTGCAAATGCATGGGCAATTTACAGTTGCGCCCGACTGGCTGCTTGCCACCTCTGCTGCCATTGACCCTGCCCCAGTTTTGTGGGAGGAAATGTGAAAACTTCGGCGACAGCTTCTTTAGTTGTTTTCCTCAGTCTTTTGCTTACGTAAATACCCCAAAGCACTGTGCATATTTCCATATTAAGTATTTTTATTGCTAATGGCGCTTTTTACTTAATGTCAACATACAAGTCACGCCCCTTGCATATATATATATAAATATATATTTATATTTTTATTTATATATATATGTGTATATATGTATGTACATTTGCATGTATATCCACAAAAAATGCAAAAAATTGAATATTTTTATGTTGTTTTTATGACAATTTTATTCATCGTTGACATTGTTGCTGCTGCCGCTGCTTTGTTTGTTGCTTTTTTACCGCTGACGATTTTAGCGCTTGAGGGGCGGAAGTGCCTCCTGCACCATCTGTACCGCCAGTGACTCCTGCGCCACCTGTTATCTATTGATTTTTGTGCCTGCGTATTGTCCGGATACGTGGCAAGAAAGAACAGTGCCTCTGATTAGATACCCTGACAGACAAATGCAGCAAAGACATACGACAGCTTGTTTTGAAGTTTAATGACTGGAATCAGGTAAATATATATCATCTATTATATTCTTTGCATTAAATATTTTTTATTATTGTCGCAAATATAACATATAAAAATAAAACCAATTACTTAATAGCATATTATTTCTAAATTAGCGACTTAAACATATAAAACCGTAGATAATAATTTTTTACTTTGTTAAGTAATAGGAATTGATTTATTTATATATTTACCAACAAAAACTAAGTTTAATAAATTAAACATCTTTCAATATTGATCAAAGAAGATGAATCTTATAGAGATTAATGATGATTACAAGTCTCATCTATTGAGCTTCTTCAAATACTTATATGTAGTATATTATTTTGCAGTTTTATATTTAATATATTCCTATACATTAGAATTGCTTGAATGCTAGAATACCCTATCCATGATTTCAAATACTAGTTTTGCTTTTTCACATTCGACATATCTATTCATATATATTCATATATAAATAACAAACATGACTCGGAATTCTTTTATATTGCAAAGTTGACAGTTGAACAAATTTTAGATTGCCGCTTCTGGTGTTATCCATTTTAACACACTTGAAAATGCAACGCAGCACAGTGGCACAGTGGGAAATTATAAATTATACAATTATTCCAAAAAAAAATTGAAAACAAAAAAATAAAATGTAGATTTATTTAACTACACATCTACGGCGACTTTTATACTCTCTTCTTTTTCCCTTTATTTCCCGTCCTTAAATTTGTGTAGGACATATTTCTCTTGATAACTTGATAAATATTTCCCATTCATGTGTAGTTGGAATTTTCTCTAATACTAAATCCCGATAACAATAGCCCAAAAATGCCATTTCGTGAATGGCTTATTTAGTTCAGCTGTTATAGACTTTACTACATATAAATTCAGATGGTTCCACAGTGCACACTGGCGTATGGTGCACAATAGAATGCTGCTTGATGGGATTGTCTATGCGGAGGCTTGTGGGGTTGAAGTATCAGTAGAACAGCAGGGACTGTCAGCCGAGAATGGTTATTGTTATGTTGTTTAGCTTCCACAGGATGCACAGGATGTTCGTGCAGCTGCTTTTGAGTGCCAACCAATTTGGCCTCTGACATTAGGCAAACTGCTGGCTCTTTTGGGCATCCTTAGGTGTTGCAAAGTTTATAATTTGGGATTTGATTTCGCTTTTGCCTCGACCTTCGCAGCTTGTGCTAGTTCTAATTCAAATCAATTATTGATTTTTATTTGATTTTGCATATTTTATTCATTGTTTTTTTAGAGAGCTTAAATTGCATTTAAATGCTAATTGTTATTTTTTTTTTTAAATACCACCAGCAATTTTTTCCACAGTCCATTCATTGCAGCATAACGATTCACTTGTTTCTACATCTGTATATGTGCACTTCTTTACCCTCTCGACAATCTGACGCTAAAGTTTGTTGCACTTGCTTTCCGCCCTCAGCGTATTACTTTCCACTTTCCATTCAAATACAATTTCAGTTTTTTATTTTGTATATTTTTTTTTGTTTCGTTGGTTTCTACTGCCAAATTGCTAAATTGATTTAATGACTTAAGTCGCTTACATTTAAATTATTTAATTGCGTAAATGGTTCAATGGTTCAAAACCTGGTCTGAGAACTTGTGGGATGGTTCGGATGGGGCTGAGCTGAGGCCACCAGGCGGGTCGCGGGTTGCGGATAGCGAACGGCCTCCCCTCGGGGAGGTTAGCTGCGAATAATATGAGATTTCTCGTAAATAAGCAGTCCCGGACAAACAGCGGGTGCGATAATGTCGATCGTACCGACAAGGCGCTTGTGTTGCCGCCTTCCAAATTATAGCCTCACACATCACCCCCCCCATCTCCCCACATATCTGCCTACCACATCCTATCCCTTCATCTCACTCCGGGCCGGACTAAGGCGTCAGTCGAACCGTGCCGAGAGTCAGCCTGGCTGGGGGCCCGGATTAAAAACCAGCCCAGTCTCTAACGGTGAGCTCAGGCAAATGGCGACCGCCTGTTCTAATTTAGCCTTACCCGGGTATCGCGGATCTCTGCCCGGGCGGACACATTTTTCTCCGCAGCTCGTGGGATTCCATGAAAAAAGTATTATGCACCAAAATACCGCAGGATCTCCCTGCGGAGCTTGTCGCAAGACAGTTGGAGGGTCATGCCCCTGATGGGGAGCGACCCTCTCGTGTGGTAGACCATCCTCCACACCGTGCTGCTCCAGCAACAAATAGGAGAGTGCCACAGGCACAAGGAGCTCCAGTTATGGGGCATGGGAGACCGATGGCTGGTACACCCAGACCACCGCTTCCAGCACCGAACGCCGCGAGGCAAGGCGCCCAGCGCCCAAAAAGGAAGGGGGAGCACCTGCCACCAAGGGGTCAACCCGGTGGGCTGGATGATCCTAACCGGAGGAATCTCTGCGGTTCAAGGGTCAAATGGTACCTCCGGTACCTCCAGCAGGGACTCACCCCAGATGTAGCCCTGAAAAAGGCCAAAGAGCCCAGGGAGGAGATCGCAGCACCTACGTCAGCTCCGAAAAGATGTAGCAGCAATCTCACACCACCGGTGACCACCCCCAAGAGGATGTGCCCGGAGGTTGTGGGCGCTGCACGCGGCTCGGTAGCGGCAAAGGTGCCGAAAAATAGTGGGGCAGGAAATTTGGACCTGCGCCCAAGTACATCGCGTGCAGTGGCCACGAGGCCCAGCTCGTCAACACCCACCGAGCCTCGCCTGTCCTACGCAGACATGGCAAAAAAGGTGAAGGTGGCCGTGGTGCCCGTGGATTTCCCACGGGTTATGCTCAATCACGGAGATCTATCTGTGTTGGAAGAGGCCGTCGTTGACGAAATCATTGCGTCCGATGGAAATATCGTGGTCTCATTCGTGGGCATTCACTTCCGGGTTGGATTCCTGGTAATTGAATGCTTCGATGAGGCCTCGGCCGATTGGCTGAGGACCGCAGCGCCGAAGCTACGATCATGGAAGGGCGTGCCCCTTGAGTGCAAGGTGGGGGACGACATACCGTCGCCCCACTGCATCACGCTGTACTGTCCCAGGAGTGCAGATCGGTCTACCGAGTCCCTGTTGGTTCTCTTGAGAAGCCAAAACGGGATCGAGACCGATACCTGGAAGGTGATCTCCAGGAGAAACGAGGGAGGAGGAGCGCTCCTGGTGATTGGGATAGATGAGCTATCCAGGAACATAATTGTGGAAAAGGGACACCAGGTCTTCTTCCGTTACGGGACCATCCCCGTAAGTGGACTAAAGTCAAAGAAGACCAAAGAAAAGCCTCAACCTGCTCCAACGGGCAAGGAAGACGTCTCAGTGGGCAACATCACCACTTCAGACACTCCTGCCCCGGAGCAGGGCAGTCCGACTGCGCAGCCCACCGATCCGTCGGAGGACCTCGCTGACGACGAAGAACTGGCAGACGTGACGCTCTGCCAGGAGGAGGGGCTGCGGGACGATGACATCCCCATGTCCTCGCAGGAACTGGAGGAGGAGCTGCAGGATGCAGCTGCAGCTGACGCCGCTATGGCGAGCAGCGGTGACGGGGACGGCTCCGGGCCCCATTCGCCGTGTCAGCTGGAGCCTCCCCAGAAGTAGATGTCAAGGGGCATCAACACAGGGCTGGCTCAGGTGAACATCCATCGAGCTAAGGCAGCCTCGGCGGTCTTGGCGAGGATGTTCACCAACAAACACCTTGAGGTGGCCCTGGTACAGGAGCCGTGGGTGAACAACGGCATCAAGGGCCTGTTCACAGCTGACTCAAAGGTAATCTGGGATCGGAGAGATCCAACACCCAGAGCCTGTATTATGGTAAGGAAAAGTATTAACTTTACTATCCTTTCAGAATTCCTGACTAGAGACTGCGTTCCCATACTGGTGTACACCAAGGGCAGCGCGGTCTCTATGGTCATCGCGTCTGCATACTTCGCAGGGGATGCACCCTGCCCACCACCAGAGGTTGAGAAGCTGGTGGAGTATTGCAGGAAAGAAAAGATGCCGGTGCTCATCGGATGCGATGCCAATGCGCACCATATTATATGGGGCAGCAGTGACATCAATCTAAGGGGTGAGTGTCTAACTGATTTTATTTTCAAATATAATCTAGAACTAGGTAATGTCGGATCTGCACCGACATTTGTCACTAGGATCAGGGAAGAGGTATTAGACATCACCCTGATCAGTCGATCCCTAAAGCCACACCTTAGGGACTGGCATGTTTCCCGAGAGGAATCCATGTCTGATCATAGGACTATCCTATTTAATTTAAAATTAAATACGGATAGCAGTACACCAGGTCGCAACCCCAGGAAAACCAACTGGGAAGGCTTCAAGTCGACCCTAGGTCTTGCCCTAGCCAACGGGCCATCTGGTATACCCAAAAGGCCGCTAGAGCTGGACAGGACTGTTGGTGACCTCAATAAATGCATAACTAAGGCATTTGAGGACAACTGCCCAGTGGGGAAAAAGCATATGCAAAAAGATGCCCCATGGTGGAACGGCAGCCTGGAAAGGCTGCGCGTGACCACACGTCGACTCTTCAATAAAGCAAAGAGAGACGGTATTTGGGAGCAGTACCGTGAAAGCCTGACCTCCTATAATAAGGAGATAAGGAAGGCCAAACGGAAGAATTACAGAAACTTCTGCGAAAGCATAGTTAGCACGAGCGAGGGCGCCAGGTTCCATAGAGCACTGGCGAAACGAGCGCCTGATGCTAACTTAGCACTGAAGCGTGTGGACAACTCCTACACGAGCGGTAATTTACAGAAATTACTACTACTTTTCGAGACTCACTTCCCAGGAAGTACACCACTGCAGGAAATGACTATCGAAAGGGAAAGCAGATATAGGCCGTCAACTGACGACTGGGCATGCGCCAAGTCGACGGTTACTAGGGAGAAACTTAATTGGGCAATTGGTACATTCCAGCCCTTTAAGTCCCCTGGAACGGACGGCATATCGCCAGCCTTCCTTCAGACGGGACAGGAAATTCTCCTCTCCCGCATCAGGAAAGCATTAGTAAGTAGCCTAGCCCTCGGATATATACCGGGTGCATGGAGGAGAGCTAGGGTAGTCTTCATCCCCAAGGCAGGGAAGAAGGACATTACCAGCCCAAAGTCTTTCAGACCCATCAGCTTAACATCGTTTTTATTGAAAACGTTAGAAAAGCTGGTGGACTACAAACTCAGAAGCACTTTGCTTAAGCAAAGGCCGCTGCACCCAACGCAGCATGCATACAGAGTAGGCAGGTCCACGGACACAGCACTTTATCAGCTGCAACGTACCTTGAGTGCGGCAATTGATAATAAGGAGGTAGCACTGTGCGCCTTCTTAGATATAGAAGGTGCTTTTGATAACACATCTCACGATGCAATCAATGCTACCCTCGTAAGAAGAGGCCTGGACCATACTACCAGCAGATGGATACTTGCACTGCTACGGTCCAGACAAGCCACGGCATCAATTTATGATAGCTCTGTAACAGTCCTAACCACCAAAGGCTGTCCCCAAGGAGGGGTGTTGTCTCCGCTACTTTGGAGTCTGTTAGTAGATGAACTATTGAACAGACTTACCAACAATGGTATTCAATGTCAAGGATATGCCGATGATATTGTTATCATAGCGCGAGGAAAATTCGAAGAATCACTCTGCGACATAGTCCAGTCAGGACTAAGGATAACGCATGACTGGTGTAGGGAGGTTGGACTCAACCTAAACCCTACGAAAACAGTCCTCGTCCCCTTTACCAGACGACATAAGTTGCAGAGGATGAGGCAAATATGGCTCTCAGGGACCCTACTAGGAATGAGTAGGGAGGTCAAATACCTGGGAGTCACTTTCGACAGCTGGCTTACCTTTGGCACCCATGTGCAAAACACGATATTAAAGTGCTCCAGGGCGCTTTATACATGTCGTAGTTTTGCTGGCAAATCATGGGGTACATCACCAAAGATATTAAGATGGCTGTACCTAATGGTAGTAAGACCCATGTCAACCTATGGAGTGGTAGCATGGGGTGACAGGGCACGGATTATCACCGTGAAGAAACAACTACGAAAGTTGCAAAGGATGGCCTGCGTATGCATGACAGGAGCTATGCGCACCTGCCCAACAATGGCCCTTGAAGCCTTAATGGAGCTAACACCACTCCACCATATTATAAGGCTCAAGAAGAAAGCAACGCTTTTAAGGATATCGGCAGAAGGAGTTGGGGGCAACCATATCCTAAGCCATAAAGATGCCCAACTCCTCTCAAACGAACTGCCCCTGCTGATGCAACCCAGGGACGAAATGGTAGCCGAATATATATTCGAGCGAAATTTCACAGTTCGTATGAGCAGTAAAAGGGAATGGACGACTTTAGATGAAGTCCATCCCATGAAACCGCACACCATAAAATGGTACACCGATGGCTCACTCACGAATCAGGGCACTGGTCTTGGAGTGGTGGGTCCCCGGGTATTGTACCATGAATCCCTGGGAACACACACCAGCATATTTCAGGCTGAGGTGTGTGCGATAGGGAGATGTGCGGATTTCAACATAGAACGTAACTATCGGAATACGGATATATCCATCCTATCCGATAGTCAAGCAGCATTAAATGCTATAATGGGGACTAAGATTACATCGAGATTAGTCCATGAAGTTCGCTCGAAGCTAGACCTACTCGGGACTCACAACAGGCTCACCCTACGATGGGTCCCGGGTCACAGGGACATAGCGGGAAACGAAGCGGCTGATAAGCAAGCAAGAATGGGGGCAGGAAGGCCCCTAACAGGACCAGAACCGTATTGTGGCATAGGAAGGCACACTATACGACTGGAACTAAGAAACGAGGAGAGACAAAGACGGCAACAGAGCTGGTCAGAGGCAGTAGGACTCCGACAGGCCAGATGTCTCCTAGGTGGTTACAATCTTGTACGTTTTAAACAGATTATAACCATGGGAAAGAATAGCCTTAGAATACTCACCGGTCTATTGACAGGACACTGTAGACTAAGGAGTCACCTAACAAAATTGGGTATATATAGCAGCAATCTCTGCAGGTTTTGTGAAAGAGAGGAGGAATCCTCGATGCACATCCTGGCAGAATGTGTCGCCTTAATGAGAAGAAGAAGCAGCATCCTAGGAGCGCATGTCTTGAATTACAAAGACATAGTAGACCTCAACCCAACAAAGATCCTCACGTTTGTAAGGGAGTTGGGGCTGACGGAAGAGCTATAGGCTCAGAAGGGGGCACAATAGATCGAACAGGTCGCGGTGCAGTTTCCCCTCAATAATAATAAAATAATAATAATAAATGGTTCAATGAGTTCTTAATTGTTTTATTTAGCACCCTAACTTAAAACGATTTTAGTAAAAAGTATAACGAAATAATAATTATATTCCATATATTTATTAAAAGTTGATTAGATCGCAACTGTATTTCTTGAAGCTAATACATCGTGCCAATAATGTTATCACATCTTTGTCGCTTTCTTAAAATGTGCCGTGTTGGGCTTCTTTCATATATTTATTTCAGAATAAACCCAATATTGATTTTTTTTGTAATTCACGTTTGAAACGAATATTCGAAACTGGTAGAAAAGATATCTCCAGGTCGAGTATTCCCACCTAGAGCATTCTGATATGTTTATTGTTGTTGCTCTTTAATTGAATTAAATTATTCAGTAGTTCCTTGCAGTGAGCTCCAACTCGATATTTACATTCTATACCTATTAAAATGATTGAGGAAGGTATCATGAAGTTGTGCAAATGTATGTAACATTTAGTACAATTTCCGTCAATCTATTCTGGAATGAAAAATCATAAATTAAGTATTTTAAACTATAATTAACTTTAATTAATTTTTTTTATTCTATTTATGAATGCATTTTTGGGGCAGGGCATCTCCTAGTCGGATTTCATGAGAGCACCTTTAGCATTTTTACCTTTTTTTGTAGATGTTAATCCATTCCCGCTTGACATATCATGCGAAAGGTAAAATTGGGGAGAGAGGATTGCTGACGGATTACGGCAACGCCCATTTACAAAGCTGTTGTTAACATTTTAGGCTAACGACTAATTGTAATTGTAATTAGTTTGTGTAGTGATAATCTTTGTTTTTGCACAATTAAATTAAATGTCAAGCAATTAAAATTAACCAAATGTCGGAAACTGTCAAGCATTGAAAAATGGCGAAGGTTCAAATGAGCCGTAAAAGGCAGCCGGCTATCAACTCAACCCAAATCTCGACCCAAATTTCACACATGTGTGCGAGTGTGTGTGTGTGTGTGTGAGCCATATATGCATGTATAACCCTGCGCAGATAAACAACTGTCATTGTCAGGCAATGATTCCTAGTTGCTACAGTCACCGACAGGGTGCAGGCGATGTTTCAAAGCTGCTAAGCTGTGGCCTCCGATGCAGCACGTGCCCGCACATCGATTAATAGACTTTAAATTCGAACTTGCTTTACCTCATGGCCATGAACATGCCCAAATACAACATTCCAAACGTGTTATATATTAAATTTAGTCATTTAATTTTTTGCGTCAAGTTCGTAATATAAGGGAATTATTATAAATATAAATTATAGTCTGATTTCAACAAACTTATTTTATCCCAATACTTAAGCACCATTTAGTGCTTAACATAATACTATAAATAATAAAACCAAATAAATATAAATCAATATTAATAGTAATTGTTTTAATTGAACTGTTAACGTAATTCCGGAAAATCGTTCTAAAGAATGCCAAATCTATCCACGAGCTTAGAGATTTGACAATCTCTTCTTTATTTTATGTTTCATTCTTTATTTCTGTCTACCTTCTGAAGGTTTAAAAATCGAATGATTAAATATTAATTGAATTGGGATTTTTCCTAGGTTTTACCCTACCACCGAAAGAATTATTTATTATTAATACCTTTTTAAGATAAAGTTAAAACCCATATTTTATTTTTTTTATTTTATTTCAGTTATTTTATACTTTTTGTATTCTTTTGTGTCGACTGATGTAAAAATAAATTATTATTATTATTTTTTTATTATTTAATATTTTTCATTTATTATTTAGAATTTTAGTTTGTTTTTTTTGTTACATATATATATTAAAAAACGTTAAAAACGTTAAAATTTAAATCATTTGGCCGCTGCAGGATAAGTGTTCTTTGAGCTTTTGTTACTCTTAAATAGTTACAGGGTATCTCTTTGTCCCCGCTCGAGTCGAAAATACATTCATTTTTGTTATGTTAACGTTTGTGTCATTTTGCGCCAACTGCCAACTGGAAAGATATCACAGAGGCGCAGTCAACGCGTTAAAAGTTTTTTGTAGCATACTTTATAGCGGCACAGCCGCATTCAGTCACATACATATATATAAATATGTATATAAATGTAATACATTTGCATAGATACATATAGATACGCTTTTATACAATATGACTTTGTTTTGCTTGTGCTGCTGCTGCACAGAGTATCCAGGGTTTCCCCAGCTGGCTGTTCTGTTATGTTCTGTTCTGTTGTCTTAGGTGGCTTGGTTAATTTACATTTTCCTGGTAATTAAAATGTGTTCGTCCGCCCACTTGCTTTTACCCCCCCTTGGTGGGTGGAAAACTCGTTTACATAATTATGTGTGGCAATTTGCGCGTGTGAGTAAAGATTTACACAACACACAGACCAACATTTTGGAGCATAAATTTAATTTTTTTGCGAGTGGTTATTTCTTAACGCTTTTCTGTTGCTGTCTTTATGTGTTTTGTTCGACTTTATTTGGCAGCAACAAACAATTGTCAGCTAATAAGAATAACTCTATAATTTATGCGTTTGAAATCAAAATGTTGAATTAACGTTTTACTTTCTTGAAAGTTTCTCTAGTTATCACGCTCAGAAAGTTTCATAATGAAAATGATGCTTAGTGGCATCTTAAAATTAATTCATTATTTCTAAATATGCATTTTTTTATTTAAAAAACTGTACTCAACTAGATATTGCAGAAATTTATATAAGCTTTTTTTTAAATGCTTAGGTTTGATGTAACTATGTATTTATATATAAAATAGCACACATTACAGATATACATATACATATAATATGGCATGCAACATCTGCACAAAAACGTTTGTTGCATGTCCTTTTATTTTGATTCTCATTATGTTTTTTTTTTCTGGCATATTTATTACATTTTTGTCAAATTGTTATTGATTTAAATAGGAGAGTGTGCAGGAGAGTGATCGAAAAATGAATAAATTATTGTTGATAGGATTAAAAATGTAATTGATTTCATAATTATACTGTATTTTTTTTCATAATTAGCTCGAATCATTTATTTAAATTGGACAACATGCATAAGGTATTTTAAATACAAATGATATACAAATATTTTGTTAAATAAATTAATTTCGCCATATAATATTTATTGGGAATAAAGAATAAAGCAAGTAAAATTGATGACATAAAATTTAAGGCAAGGAACTTTATATTTATTTCAATGTGACTCGTCTCAACGATTACATTTGAATATATTTACTCAAATCACTCAATCGCATCCATATGAAATCAGAGATGATGCAGCTTGTATCCTACTCGTAAATAAATTGTTTGCACTATGCTAAACGGATGCTAGAGACCCGGAACATACAAAGTCAATGTGTCAGTCTCCTAAGTCAAAGTATAAAGCAATAAGGGAGAGATGGTCAGATGGTCTCTAACTTATGCTTAGGGTGTGTAAGCCAGCATAAAGATTTCTGGCCAACCGGAACTGAATAGAGCAGGGGATTCGTTTTGTGGGTGGACATTAGACACGCTTAGCAACTACACCGTCCTTCGCATTAACCCAGATTTGGTGTTTGTACGAAAACTTGCAAAACAAATTAATAACAACAACAACAAAGAGAGTCGCTAAAGATGCTGGTGGAACGAAAATTGTCAAGTGGCTGAGCTGCCCGCAGGACCAATTAGTACATCCTACCAGAGTTGAGCACGTGACGTGTTTTCCATGACAAGAACTCGTGTTCAAATTTGTACAAAAAATAAATATATCTTTAAACTAATTTCTCTATGCGGGTTAATATTTTTCTTGTTTCTTCATGCCAATGTATTTATATACTTCAATAATCCTTAGTTTCAAATAAATTTAATGATATCTTCTTCAGTGAATTCCTTTTCGATATATTGATGAGAAGTTAAGGAAATCTAAAGTATGTTCAGTAATATAAGAAAGCAGAAATGTAATATAAACCAAAAATCAAAATAAATTAGTTTGGAATATGTCATCTATTTCTTTTAGAAAGGAGGCCATCTCTATTGCCAGCGAGTGAAACTTTTCTTTTCATTCGCCTATTGTGAAACTGAATTCATTTCATATTTCTTGCTTCGGTTATGCCTTTCGGAATGAGCACATTAAAATGTATCGAGATTTGTTTCAACTCAACGATTTGTTGAGCACTTTGTTCCCGGTCGATTGTTCCGATGCGCTTGAATAGCTTTCACTCGTGGAAAATCATTTCTCGACCAACTCCAAAATTCACCCAAGGAGCTTAGGTCATTTCCAAGTTGAATTCCTTTGTGCGCAATTAGAAAATATATTTGTCGTTTGCTTATTTTTAGTGTCTATTGGCAGGGCAAACGCAATGAAGAGAAATTAATATTGTAAAATAATTAATCACAGCAATTAATATGTAAACTGTAATGCGTGGCAAGAATTTGATTTTATTTCAAAGTCGCATTTAATTGCTATTGCAATAAATCAAATGTCCGCGAAAAAAATGTATGTCGCAGCAAGTGATTTTGGTTGATCAAAACAGAACAGGACTCACATTAATAAATCTTAATGCTTTATTTTTAATTTAAAATTGTTGAAAACTACAATTAGAATAATAAAAGAAAAAAGTCAACATACATTTCAATATTAAAGTATTCTAATAATATAATTCTCAATATAAAAACGTTGCTGTAAATCAGTCTTCAGACAATTGAAATGTGGAAAATAACTTCTTGTTGTACTCCAATAAAAATTTAGTCACATTGCACACAACAACAATTCAAATTAGAAAGCTAATTAAATTAAAAGTGTCTCCTTTAGACACTGACAAATACTCTGCAGCAACACGAGTATAGCCTACATTTGAAAGCCTCAAAATTAAATTAAAGACAAGCAGAAATTATTGTCTTACAGATGAGAAAGAACCATTATTATAACAGAGATATTTTATTGTGATCTCTGTCAGAAATTGAATTTAATTATTTTCGAATTTAATTGCTTTTGAATTGTGAAATTTTCTTAGAAAATTAAAATACCCTCAGGTATAATAAAGGTGCCTCAAAGGCAAGGACTAAACTCAATTGGACAGCCAATTAAAGTGCGCAGCCAACAAATACTAATACAACCAGGAGAACTGCTTTATTCGGGAATGCACGACTGTCAAATACTCTGATTTCAGAGCAGTGTGTTTATGCAACATGAATCTAATTGATTGAGGTATTACCAAATGTTTTCAACTCCTTAGCGGGTTTGGTTTCTAAGATAATTCCGTCAGCAATATACTCGGACAATATCAATATACTGTTTTGCCCGCGGGTACAGAGTATAAAAACTGTTATGCTGGTGAGTGAAAAGCCTTTTGCTTTATGTTGCTTGCGATTGCCTGAAGCAAATCTTCTGTAAAATTTTTTTCTTCCGTTTTTTATTTTAATTTATGTTACTGGCAGAAGCATAATAAAATATTTTATTGAGTGTATTAAGCAGACGTATTAAAAGCCATAGGGACCGAAACAAGTTGGACGGGCAATGTTGGCGATCAAGGGACCTGAAAGATGTTCTTGTGCAAGTGAAATGTGTGCGGTGAATATTTTCCACACAACGAAAGCTAATTTCAGATTCAGAGCACAAACAAAAATGGTGAGCCAAACAAAGCTGTCAGGTGTCAGGTATATACAGTCAAGCACACACACACATACACCGTCATATACAGACATGAAGAGGCATGTGCAAAAAGGTGTTCCACGAGCGCTCTTTTTAAATTCTTGGAGCTACGGTGAAAGATATTAAGGCCAAATACTAGTTGACGACTTTGATGCCAGTCAAAAAGTTGGCCGAAAAGCCTTCAGCAGCAGAGCAAAGAACATGTTCACACATATACACATACAGATGCACATACATATATAGATATTCAGCCAGCTACTTGGCTATTGGAGATGGTAGGCAGCCACGCCCTGCGTCTATAAATAACAGCCGTTATGGGTGCGGCGTAGGCACAACCATTTAAAGTGCCCAATTTACTAACAGGACTCACTCAAACAAACACAAACACTCTCGAACACACACACACACACACACACACACACAGGCACACATATTCACAAACATTGCAGGCACCTACGAGAGGGGCTTTGGAAGCTTTGGTCCCTGGATCGGAATTTGATGTGGTGTTTCATAGACCAAATTGAAAGTCGGCCCAAGTGGCTGGCACAAACAATGGTCGAAATGAAAGGAATGAAAAATAAATATGAAAACCAATTGAACAAAATTATTATTATTTTTCTATTCTGGGCAAAGAAAAATTGAAAATGATTGCTACTTGCCCTTTGTGCTTATTGGGTATTTACTTTGGGGATCTAATTGATGTTCAGAATACATATAAGCTTATATGATTTTTCAGCATCGCCATTATATCTTGAAAAGGCAGTAAAAGTTAATTAAATAAGTTACAATTTTTGAACATAATCATTATGTTTTTGGTATTCATTGTGTTTTCGGTATTAATTTTGGATATCTAATTGATGTTTAGTATATATGCTTTTTCGACATTCAAATGATGCCTTTAAAGAGCATGTTAATTTAGCGAATCATAATTAAGTCTACCTCATTTGCATAGACTTAATTTGAGCTGTTAAATATTGCTGCATAAAATATTTATTTTTTTAAAAACCACAAAATCGCTTCTCTCTCTTCATTAAACTAATAACATTTGCAGTTAATTGTTGTATTGCTTTCTAGCACTTTGAAAGTTTGTATTGCAGTTTATGTGTATTTAAGATAGATATAAATCACAAGCACGAAAATTATTATTTATTAATTTTCGTTAGCTATTAAAATATTTAGTTCGTAGTTAGTATATATATGTATATATACAACACAAATGAAATAAATTATTAAGCATGCATTTATCCTTACACATGTATAATAATTAGTAGCTTTCTTTTACCGCAAATATTAGCTAAAAGCATTATCAATTTGTTATGAACTTAATGCGCCTTGCAAATGTCAATATATGTGTATGTGTCTGTGTGTAACTATATGGAAGAAACACACAGCCACACACATACACACTCGCATACAAACACACACACACGCACACTCACACAAAACACACACATGTTGTAACTTTTGCCACAAGCGTCAAGTGAAATTTGCCGGCAATGGGAAATCTAATAACAGCAAACATACAAACACAATAACAGTTAGTTGTTGTCACGTTGTTATTACGTGTGCGTTTCCTTGTGCGAGTGTGTGCCTATGTGTGTGTGTGTGTATGTGTACATGTGTGTGGAGCAGAGTTTTAATTTGTGTTTGCCACTGCATATTAAATAGACACATCAACGCCCAGGCAGAAGACAGAGACCAACAGAGAGTTGAAGCTGCCCCAAAACCGCGATGGCTGATTGAATTGAGGGGGCGGAACAGGAAGAGGTGGCAAGCCCATTTTGTGGGGCAACTGTATTGGTTGGTAACTGAATCGAAAATTGGCTCTCAATTGGCTAAGTGGACAGCTCTCGTTGCGTGTGTGGTATCACTGATTAAGTATACGTCGCCTGGGCTCATAAAAAATACATTAAATGGAAATTAGTTGTTATTGTAGGCCAACGTCGGTTAACCTGTCAAAGCATATTCCCTATTCGTCTCTCCCAAATTGACGTGACATATTTGATTATATTTTAATGGACATCATCTCCCCCTTACGTTCGATAACCTAAACAAGATGATATCATGATTTAACAAGTTTAAGTAAGGGCATATCGAAAAAATATAAGGGAAACAAGGAAAAGGCAGGATGAGTTCTCAAAAGGGACAGAAAATAGAATAATTAAATGAGCAAGGCGATGGGAAAATTAAATTCCAAATATATAAAAATTAACATAAATGATTTTCAGAATTTGATATTATAATCCAATATAATTCCCCAATTTTCAATCAAATCTTCTTTCAATAAAGGCGATAATTGAGATTTCTTAAATTCTAGCGAATTAAAACCCACTGTGAAGCTCATAACTAGTTGTGAACTCAATTTGAACTTCAAGTTTGAAGTTGTATTTTCAACCGACGAAAAAGTTGTTTTGACAACATTACAATCCAACTATGCAAAAAGTAAATAAAATTAAATTACTTGAAAAACCCGTGAAATCTAAACTTCTAAATTCGATTCGATTGTACAGATAGAAACTAGAACTTTTGTAGCCCCATAAACTAGAGTTGATATCTAGCTAAGAAATTTCTCTTATTTCTACAAGAATATATGTAAAAATAATTTAAGTCTCGTAACTTCCCAAAATTGTAATTGAATAAATGCAAGTCAATAATTATGCTATTCAGCTTTTTACTTTACACTTTGTTCAATTTATGCAATTGGAAGTTGTAACATTATTACGAAGTTAGTATAAATTGATAGAATAACAATGAAGCTACTACTTACATACACTTTCCATAAAATTGTAAATTTTACAACTTGCCAGCTCTAGAATTGCCAGGTGGTCACTTTACAACTTTTATTGTAATAATTTAAGCTGTAATCACCGGCTTTGAACTATTTTTGTTTGGTTGAAACATTTTCAGCACACAATTTTGGATGCAATTTATTGTAGTAATTGTGATCAATAAAGCAGAAATTACTTTTATTTTTATTGAGAGTACAATAGAATTGGTTCAATTTAACAACGAAACTTTTTCTGTGTGGGACTATACATTTATTTAAATATATAATTTACATATGTATGTAAACAATGCTGAGGATAAGCAACGTCGAAATGTCGTTTTTTTTTTTAATTTAACGTCGCAGCAAAAAATGATCAATTTAATGAATACAACAATTTGCATGTATTTTATTTATTACTATTTATTTATATAATATTTCAATTAATTTTACACCAGGTAGTTTAAATCTACGTGCTATTAGCGGCACACTTTCTCTTACATTCCTCCTCATCGTCAAACATATTCCGTGTGCCCCGGCAGCCGCCATAGATAAAAGGCTCACATTGGCGAGTTTCCTTTATGAATCGCCACATGGGATAGAATGCCCTGCATGGTCCCGTCTCAGATGGCTTATCATCGCATTCCTCTGACGGTTAGAATAGTTGAATATTTGTAATAGAATCAGTGGGATGCTTATACTAACTTGAATTGTAGGCATTGCTAGTTAGCAACAATGCGAAAAGTAAACAAAGCAAAGCCCAAATAAATTTCATTATTGTGACGGAAACTAAAGAATTTCGAATTGTAATCTCTGAATTTGGCAAGGCAACCGACCTGTTTAAATCGCCTACTTTGTGCGTAGACTGTAGAAACCATAACTACCAAGCTTAGACTCCAAATTTATAGTAATACATGTCTTCATTGCATGCTAATTAAAATGTGTACGAAATTTGATAATATATATACTTAACTTCAAACACTTAAGCGTAGTTTATGTACTTAATTATATAGTCCGGCTATTAAAAATAAAGCACGCGACTAATAAAAGAATTTTGGTTGGTCGTTAGATTGAATCCTTGTACGCTTTTCAATTACCATTTCAGATACCATCAATTACAAGGCTACAAAATTTGGGCGTGTCTGTTTGTGAGCGTCTGTGGTGCTTATTTTGCCAGTTAGAACGACAGCGCAAATCCCCAGAAATTAAACCGCAGACACACAAAAAAACACACCCACACACACACATACAGACACAAAGGCACCCCCACGCACACACATGTGTGTATATATGTATATACATACGCGTTCACACGGATTTCCAGCATGAAAATGCCAGTTGTTGTGATATTTATCAATTCGCTATTATGCCTCGTGTTGGAAAAGTGTTTTTAATGCTTGCAATCCATTTACCCATATCAATGACACTTTCCGTTAACCGCTGCCTATGCGCAATTTTCAAACGCTTTTTCTACTATTTGGTTGCTTTGAAGTTGGCTCTTTAACTATTTCATAACATTCCCTTAAGTATTTTCCTTGACGAAATTTCTCTTTTCCGTTTACTTAGTGAGTTGACAGCTATAAGATTTTCCTTAGCCTGTTACTTTGAGTAAAGCTAGAATAAAATCTCACGAATTGCAAATTACTTCAACTAAATTAAACAGCACTTTCGACGTGACATCGCTGATTTAAAATTTGTGCTGCTATGACATTTTATTTTAACGGAATTCATAGCTTTTCACTGAATTTGAGATACTTTCGCGAAAGCACAAAAAATGCTTATTTCCCAAAAATAATAAAAATATAAATATAGATTATAAAATATGTATTTCAGATAAAAGCTTTTTTGTACCCATTACCAACCAACAGCCCGATAAGCAATCTCTCTCTATCATCCTCATTAATTCTAATCCTAATCCTAATTAATTCCTTTCTGAGCAATTTGAAATAAATTCTAAGAATTAATTATTATAACGCGTAACTGGTTTGCCCTCAGCGACGAGAACATGTGTCAGGTTATGTGAACCAATTAGCTGATTAACATTAGTATAGATTATGAAAGGCATTTCTTTATTTATGCGGCTGTTGACTCAACCTCTCATAATTGAATATTATACACACAATTTAAAATTAAATTAAAATCTTATCGTAAGGCATATACATAAAATTAAATTCATTCAAATAAATATATATTTTAACATATCTAATTTTAAGTTTAATCTGGGAAAGGAATCAATTTTAGCTGTAATCATTAATTTTCGATGCCAATATATTAAAAAAGAATTTAATTAATTAATTATTTCTTAGTGACTGGTGTCTCGAATATCGAATATCAGTATCAAAAAATATCAGTAGTATTTTTAGCGGAAACAAAGAATATCACTTCAATTCTCACATTGCAGAGAAAATGGATAAATATATTTTTTTTACTCTTTTAGTTACATCCGTACAAATCTATATATGTATGTAAGTCTGTTCAGTTAGCAAACCCCAAAGAGCAAACATTATTTATGGAAAAGTTTTCCATTTATGTGTTAAAATATTAACAAGGCTTTTACTCGCATCCACACAGTTTGATAGCGACTGCAAATGTGGCTCAAATACTTTTTGGCAGCTCCAGCCGCTAAGCTCGTAAATTCGAGCGCATTGGTTTTCAATTTAAACATGTGTTTGAGGCCAAATAAGTAAGCTTTGTACATAATACAAACACACACATACATGTGCATTGTATCTACGTGTGTGTGTGTGTGTGTGTGTCGCCTTTTCCTGTTTATGTTCCGGTTTGCCTATAAGCCATTGATACTTTAATGTATGCACCAGAGTGCGTCTCTGGGTGACGGCTTACACCAGCTCTCTGAAGGATTTGTATATGCAAGCGTGTTCCAGCCATTTATGGGGCTTCAAGTTGGCTTTATGATAGCGCTCACAATACGAGTACATCATGCATACACATTTTTTGCGCTGATGGAAAGCCCCTTTGGTGTCATTGATATGTTGATTCATTTATTATTCAAATTAAGTGATTGTGAATATTAAATGGCTGCTGTATATTTCAGCCACAAATTTCCAATATCACTGAAATATCCGATGAACTTGACACCTGCCAAAACGCTTTTTTTTAATCATATTAGACTTTGCAGGCAGTGAAAGTGGCTGCTCTGAAAATTGATTGAACAACTTCCCCCACAAAAGGATTACACGGCTGAATTACGTTCCTTGATGAAAGTTCTCCAAACAGTAATCCCAATATAAGAAACAAAGATTTACTATATTTACAAGAATTAACAACATTTTTTGCATAAGACATAAGATTGTAAATTATGAAAGGTATTTATTCATTGATGATGTTCGCATCTGGAATCAATACAAATATTTATAATATCATCTACTGCATTTTAATAAATATGCTCAGCAGAAAGCACGGGTAAAAAATACAAATTCGATTAGCGATTATATTTTTGGTGAGTTATCCAGCTAACACAGCTATTAGATTTTAAAAAATCATAATTCGTGCGGAATTAAGTATTTAACTTATTTTTTTTAATTATATGCATATTAAATAATATCCACTGATTACATTTGGGTAATTTGGTGGATAGTAATTTAAGCTTTGCAAATACCCCTATCTATAGCTTGTAATTTATTTTTGCGTGTACATCGCCTATAAATCAAATCACAATGGCAATCTCACTGTATTGACAATGTAATTAATGGGTACAGGCCACAGCATAAACAATCAAAGCCTGCGTAAACAACAAGTAAGCTCTCAAATGGCAGCAAGTGTGTAGATGGATAAATACGCCACGCCCACAGCACGTACACACATTGTTTATTAGAAACACAAAACCGTAATACAATGCCAATATTTACCTTTAGACAGTATCTGTTGGCAATATTCGAATACAGCTGGGGTGAAATAAAGACTCGAATTTCACTTGGTTCATATCAAATATGCTAATGAGCCCAACAACCATTTCTAAACGTTTCTCAAATGAATTTAACACATAAGTACGTATGTGCATATATTTATTTATTGTTTTACTTAACGTTTTCTAAAAACCATTCGAACATTTAGATAAACAAATTGTAATTAAAGAAACATATAAGTGATCTCAAATTTGTAGTGAATAATTAAATTAAAAGTTGAAATACAAATAATTTTAGAAACAAAAGTTTTAAAATGAAATTCAAAATAAGAACTGAATTGACAAGCTTAATAATATAAAAAAAAATTAATTAAAAGTTAAAATGATAAATAAATAGGGTTTGAGGGTTTTAAAATATAAAATGGTCCAACATCTATAGCAAGGATTGAGGAAACTAAGAAAAAAGCAATAAGACCGAACGTTAATTAAAATAAAATGTTAAAGCTGGGGAGATGCATAAACAGATTTTCGAAAAGGGGTATTTCTTTCATATAGCCTATCTATGTTAAGTTACGATGTCTCTTCAGGCATTATTATATTTTAACATGGCTTTATTATCCCATTTTTTATAGTTTACTATCATAAGTTCAACTACATGCCTCGAATTCTTGAAGTGGATTAACAAGTGCTAAAGGAATAGTTCGACAACAAACAGTAAAGAACAAAAAACCAAACCAAAAAAAAATTACTAAATAAACTTTACAGACACTCAAAGCCAAATACTTTAAACTTTCTGCCTATTGGCGGTAAAATTTGGTTTCACAAACCAAACAAATCACGACAAGGGTTTTGAAAACCGCACACAACTTTCACACAACTTTTACCGCAGCAGGCGCAACAATATCCAAACAACAAACAACAAACACAAACAACAAGAACAAGAACAGTGGCAATTGAAATTGAGGATTATGACAGCAGCAAAAAACTCTTTGGACTTGATGAAGTTAGCAGCTAGAAGTCGATAGTTATCAGTATAACACAACGGAAGTATTCATTTGAAAAGCTTTCAATAGTGCCTGGTTTCCCTTTCACTAATAAAATATATTGTATAGCAATATCTAAAGCTAAGTAAATCTACATATATATATCGTTTGAGACCAAAGGCAGCTTGGCAAATATTAGACAAATGACAAAATACCGATAAAATCAATCATGTAACCTAACAAACTGGTATCATGTATATATGTATATCCACAGAATAAAATGACAAGCATCTCTAATCTCCTTTGTTCTCTGAGTTAAGTACGTTAAATCATTTAACAGATATGCTGATAAATGTAAATTTCTTAAATTAAATGGCGTATACAAATTGTCAAAGTTGTGTTAACCACCTAATTTGCTTGATGGATTCTGTACAAGTTTGAATGCATCATTAATGGGATGCTGACCATTGTCGCAATGGGAGAGCAGCTGTGAGATTGACTAGACGACACAAAGTGAAATGTAATCAATCAGTATTGAGTTTCAGTTTGTTTGTGTGCGACAAAAGCAAAATCAATGGAGCGAAATCTGTTGAACATAACAAGTCCAGCTCGGTGCAGTAGAATAAAACTGTTTCTGTAGTACAGTGTTGTTGATCTGAGTGACGCAAATACACTCATTTAAGTCACATGATTAATATTGCACAAGCGCAGCGCCTCGTCGTTGTTATAACTAACTTAATAAATTTGGGCAGACGAGCTGGAAATGACATAAACAAAGAAAATCAATTATCGTCCAGTGTCTAGACTGTTTTTAAAGTGTTGCAAATCTTATTAAATATTGTGCGCTTTAATATTTAATAATGGAATATAAACACTAAGTATTTGTAAATTTTCAAAATAAATATTTTGATCTCTTCGAGTTCAACTAGTATGTATTTTATTTGTATAATTTTATTATAGTAACTCATAAAATTGGACTAAGAAAACAAGGCTCTTTCTTATATAGAAAGCATACTACAGAAAATTGTGCTTAAATAAAAATTAAAATAAAAAAACAGTTGAACTTTCTTATAGATAATTTAAATGGGATAAGAAATTCATTTCATTATATACAATCACGTTGTTCACTGAACAAAGACAAAAGCTGAAGAAATAATTAGTGATGGACTTTTCTCAGTTCTGATAATCTTATGAAGTACAAATAAGCAATAGATAATGTCACAATATTCTTTTGTTCTGTCCAAAAATAGAAAAGAAAAAAAAGGAATCTTCAAAGTAGCCAAAATGGCAATCAACGTGAGCCAATGAGTCAACGAGCCATGAAGCAAAGCCAAACAAGCAAACCCATTAGCCAGGCCAAAGCGAGTTCGAGCTGAAGCTGCTCTTGGGCAAAGATTATGGTCAAGAGTGATGTGCTAGCTGGAATTGTGACCATTCTTTTAGTAGAAAAGTTGAAACACTTCCGTATGTACATACATATTTCATTTGAAGATAAGTGGTGCGACGTAACACCCAACTGCTTAACTAGCTGTCCATTTGTTGATAAATTAAATTAAATGTCTCCACAAAAATGCACAAATTTTTTGTTGGCATTTGTGAGCCAAGAAGAGAAAGCGTGGTAATTTATTGGGTAATAAGTAGGTCTCCTCAGTTGCGGATAGCCAAGAAAATCTAAAGGAATTTTATGGCTTCTATTGAAAATTAAAATGCCATTCAACATTTTTATACCCTGTACCTATTAAACTCATAAAAGAACGCATGTATATTCAAGATTGAGCATTTCGAGTATATTAATATTTCTTAATTTATTTGATGTCGACTTAGAGCAGTTGATCTATAAAAATACAACAAAATTTATACGATATATTAAAACTAAAATTAAATATTTATGCGCTATAAATTTAAAATTAAAAGTCAAACAGACCAAAAAAATTAATGGGTTATGAATTAGTTAAGATGATAAATGCAGGCGAAATTGCTAATGCCGAGACAGGGAGGTTTAAATTTAGATAATTAGAAGTATGATGTATTCATTTTATTATTATTATTTATTTAGATATGCACAATATTGTCCGTTTACATTATAGGGTATTAAAGTGTCGAAATATGACGGCAACGCAAATCTGGCAGCTTGGAGAAAGATGCTAGGGAGTTATTCTTTGTCAGTTGCTGTCGATATTATATCTCTGTTTTTTTATGTCTTTACTCTTATTTATGACAAGCCGCTTATTGAATGTATACCTATTGTATTTATTATTAAAAGTATATAGATTTTTTCTAAACAGCGCAATTTTTAACTTGTAAATGTGCAATAAATGAACTTTAATAAAGCAATTTATCAACATATCCTGAGGCAGGAAAAAAACTTAATAATTTTTTTCTTTGCAAGGAAATGAGAGCTGCAAACCGCTTCACTTGAAGGCCACACACACTCCCAATTCTCTGCGGCATTATCCAGTTATTTGGCAACTAAAATAGACTGCTGTGTTGATTTTACGACATTTTAGAAAATTTATTGCAACACCTTGCCAACAGCAGCAGGAAGAGCCGGAACTCGACGCGTCGTCAGCGGCACCAAGCCAAGGCGAGTAACAAGATTCAAGTTGGGGAAATTGCCAAAAGTCATTAAGCTTGCGCATCTTTGCAATGGGCAACGAGAGTTTCTCACCTCTCTTCCCAGGTGGCCAAACGTGGATTGCTAAAGTTGAATGCAGTTGCCTTGATAAAGATGCTAAAGGGCTTATTTTTATGCAATCCCATTTAATGTGCCCTCACAATATTCAAGTCTTGGTTGCTTTCCTAACTCACAACTGACGCTTACCATAAATATAATTTCAGTTTCATTTCCGCTTTAAGTGAAGAATGACATTTGGTAAGCAATTACTGTCAACACGTGGCGTATGAGTGATGCCACTTCCAGCATTGCTCACCATACTCCAACAATCATTAAATTCAAAGACTAACTGCGTAAATATGGCACATTCTGATTTCCCATTAAAACGGACCATCGTAATTTCCTTGAGTTGAGGGCCTTGTTTATGACGACAGCGATTATATATTTATTTTATAATTATTATCTCATTTGTAATTCCGATTGCTCTTTCGTTGCGAAATGACTCAATAAAATACAATAGACGTTTTCACGAAATCTGGTTTGAGAAGACAATGGTAAAATTGATTGAATTGAACAGCTGTTAGCTGTCTAAAAGTAAACGACTCTTTTGAATAAAATAAACTTTAAAACTTGACCAGAAATGAAGCAGATATTATAACCATTTTGAAACTGGTAAGTATATAATCCTTGCAAACTTATATTAAATGTAATATTTACCTGCACAATATTCTGGAATGTATATATGTATATTAATTATATAGCTCTATAGTTATAAAATTTACATTACAGAATAGGTTGTGCAAAAGCATTTAAGCACTTCCGATCCAATCAAGTAAATATATTCTTGGTTAGAATCACAGCTGAGTCGAGCTAGCAATGACCATCTGTCTGTTCGTTCTATAAGAGCAAGCATTTTTAAAATATGAATACAAGCTCTCATATACGACTTGCAGATCAAGTTTATTTTGCGAATATTTAAATTCATAGGAGAAAATGTATTATTACCTATTTGATTTTCATTTTTATCAAATTTCATAGCAGTTGATGCAAGCATTTTCAGTGCCATCTGTGTTAGTTGACACTCAAGCAAATAGATTCAAAGACTTCTGCAGAAGCTGCAAGGATCAGGGAAAAATTCCAATCTGCAGAGCCCTTCTTGAGTTCCTTGCCGGCACTTGCCAGTGAGAGATAAAACATCCTGGAAAGCCCTTTTCTAACAGACCTATTTCAGTTAGTAAATCCAACTCATTTAATTAATTTGATTAATACTTAAAATCACATTAATGAAATAAATCATAAATTAAAAAAAAATATATCTGGTAGATGAGTTCTTTCGATTTAAATATTTTATTTTTAAAAAAGAATTTATATTAAATATGTTCTGCATTTTGTCGTTCTTGAGTTATGAAACGTAAAATTCTTAGCTGTAAAAAGTGTAGGGATACAGTTTTTATAAAATCTTTATTAATGACAGCAGTGTACAGGAAAAAAATAAATGTATTGTTTTTTTTTTTGTGTTGTTATTTCTGTTATAAAATTGGAATGGTGTCTAATTGGTTGTTAATTTATTGTAGCATTTTGATACCGACAAAGCTGCAGACGACCACCACACAGCAGATGATCGTATAACGCAACTTATCCGCATCCAGTCTACCCTGAGAATCGCAACATAATCCTTGCAGTATGCTACGCAAGAGCGAAGGACGCTGACGACGAATGGAGGTTAGACTGGAGGAGTCCTTTTTGGTCGTTAGCCCCGCCAGATGTCTGACAGCGCTTGTGAGATCGATGGCCAGCAGTTGTCCCTCGTTCAGATACTTGATGGTGCACAACTCTTGCTCCGATGAGAAATCCGCTTCCGATTCCGATTGCATCCAATCACTTTGACTGAAATCCTCCGCAAAGTTGCAGTGTTCCGCTCTCTTGCAGCATGAGGACGGTTGAATGGTTTCAACAGATGATGCAGATGCATAGCTACCGCTACTACTATCCTCACTGCTGAAGCTAAGCGACTGGTAATCGGTATCTGGTTCGGCACTAGGAGTGTTTGTCTGTTTCGACAGCATCATCTTATGCATCAGTGCAGGTTCAGGCTGAGGCTCATCTTCACTAAATGCGTCCTCAACCTCAAACTGCTCCTCCCCCATGCACAGTGCCAGCCTACTCGGCTGTTCCAGTTTATTGTACTCGTCGCCACCAGTATACCGTTGCCTTGCCCGCTCCTCGGCAGCCAGATAGCGCCACTGCGACAGTGGCATGCAGGGCTCATCATCGCCTGAGCTATCATCTGGTTGCCAAGCCATTCGATTGTGCGGATACGGGTCAGCCTCAGATCTGTGCAATAAGTCGCGAGCAGTCCACTTGGCGCGTTCCGTTACAATGGCCACATGGAGGCGGCGCTCCAGCTGCCGCCGAGTCATGTTTGCAACCTGATGTGGCGCAATGTTGTAATTGTAGCACAAGATGTACAACTGACTGTTGGTCAGCTGCTGCACCTGAAACATTGTACTGGACATACTGGCTGGCACTGCAAGATTTCCTGGACCGGTTTTTTCTCTGACTTCTGTTTTTTTCTGTTCTTGTTTTTTAACTTTTGCATAAACTGAAAATTTAGAAGTGCCTGTTGCTGTCAGTTTCCAGTTTTTTAGGGCAAACAATTTCCATAAATCATTTGGAAAACTTTTTCAGAGCCAAGGGGAATTTTTGTCTGTTCTTGAGAAGCATATCATATTAGTGTGAGTGAATATTACATCTATGTATATCAATAGTCTTGTTCAGTGGGGATTAATAATCATTAAAATAATAATAAAATTAATAAATATAAATTAAATATTGTATAAGATTTACTGTTTTTTAATGATGCTAATAAAATTATTCCTAAGATTAGTTCTATTTACAATGAATTAGATATGATAGTAAAATAAAATTATACGAATATTGATGTATTTTATATATATTGATTAAAGATGAAATTCAATTAATAAAAACCCCACAATAATTTGTTGTTTGTCAAGTATAAAAATGGGATTCCGCTCTTAAGTTATTCCGATTTGATGTAATTATGGAAGTGGTAAATTGTGCAGGACCATGGAAAGTTATATGTGGTTGTATTTACATATATATATACAGTTGTTCTTTTGTTGAATGCTAATAATGTGTTGAGAAGTTAGTAACATCCTTCAACGGATATCAAAATTTGATATGAAATGTATCAATTTTATATAAGTACCATGTACAGATTCAAAAAATTTATTTGTAAACATTTAGGCTACACACATCTAGAAACGGCTTATGTATTTAGACATAAGTAATATTTAATTAATTTGCCATGCTTTTATATGTTTTGTCTCGCCTAATGGATGTCAATGAAAATTCATATTTTCGGCGAATTATTTCGTTGCATTTCTGTTCAAAGGCGTTTACTTAATTTAGTTAACAACATGTAATAAATAATATTACTACTTATTTTTTTTGTTTTATTTTTACGTATAACTTTGTTGACATTTATTTTGAGCTTTCGCAGAGCTTATTATTGTCATTGAATATTCGTTGCTTGATGATTGGAAATTGTTTCTTAATTCGTTTATATAATTTTTAATTATACTTAAACTATTAAGTATTTACAAAGCTCAATTTTGAACCAGAACTTTTAACGGCATTGGAATTGTATGTATTATTACAACTTTTCAATTTTAGCAAACTAATTCAAATTTTTTTCTTGTTTAATTATTTTTTAAATCTAGTTATTTTGAACACAAAACTTGCTAATAACGTTTCGTTATTTTTACAAATTTCTAGTTTGGGCTTTTCTTCCTTTGTTCATTATATTTCGTGAAGCTCGTTACGAGTGCAGTAACAATACCTATTAACTGTTGAAATTAACTATTTCATAATTATGGAATAATTGCTAGAACGATATCTGTGCGTTTCTTAGGCGTTTGTAACAATGTTTTCTTTGTTTTTAATACTAAGTATGAAAATGTGACATCAATTTGAACTGAATTCAATTTAATTATATTCATAATTATTTACATCATGATGTATGATAATTAATATGTTAAATGAAATAATAATGTCCAATCTTCTTTTTATCTTTCTTGATTTTTGTCGAATGCCCAATTGAAGACAATCGATTTAATAAATTCTCGTCTCCATCGACAGTTTTCACAACTGTTCCAAATTGCTTGAAATTGAATGTGTCTTGGCTGCTTTCAGCCGCAAACCAAATGATGAGGCCAGCTTACGATAACGAGAAACCCCAAAATCATTCTCCACCCGATTCTCGTCATCGTGCTCCTGCTCGTCCTCCATCACTCATCGCTTGCGGTTATAGGCGCCAAGCGAAGACTGCCTTCATTCTTTCATTTCATGTCCATTCGGGCCAAGCTCGAGCAGCTCATGGGGCTCGGCGTTTAGCTATATGTTCAAGTAAATATACAAACATTTTATTTCCATATTTAATTGAGATTTGATTGCAGTTGTGTTTGTTACTTGAGACATACATTTTCTACTTAAAGCAATCACATTTCTTTAGCCGGCAAAATCCAATATTAATAAATTATAGGATAAAAACAATTATTTTTGAAGTACGAATTTTGTATTCAGCATGCAAATTGTTTAAATTTTACGCAGAAACACAACTGTAAGTATATAACTATATACGTATGCGACTACTTACACGATCTACGCTTGCCAAATCGTTCTTGGACAGATGATTAACCAGAATAGTGCCCAGTGCGTCACACATGACGTTGATGGTGGTCCGGAATCGATCCCTGAAACGATATTGCGAATCTGTAAGCCTCTAGCAATAGTCAAATTGTTGAATTAATACTTACAGCAGCCAATCGACAGCAATGATCAGTGAGACATCCTTGGGCTCCAGGCCAACCGTGTCCAGTACCATGACCATTGTAACCAGACCTGCCTGCGGTATGCCCGCTGCACCAATTGAAGCCGCCGTCGCCGTTATGCTCACCGCCACAATGGTACCGAACGAGTAGCTCATCTCACGATACTGGGCAATGAAGAGAGCAGCAACGGCCTCATATAGGGCGGTGCCGTCCATGTTGATCGTGGCGCCCACTGGTATGACAAAGCGTGTGACTCGTGGATCGATGCCCATGTTGTCCAGGCATTTGATGGTCAACGGCATCGTGGCCGAACTGGAGCCGGTGCCAAAGGCAGTGGCCAACACCTGACTCAATTTGGCTATGAAGCGATATGGCATTCGACGAGTGCCCAAAAAGAATATTACCGCAATTGTGCCTGAATTAAGTAGAAAAGAAACTCGATCATTTCAGATACATAATGTTGACGTGGTTGAAGCTTACCAAAGCCGTGAAGGAAGAGACCTATCATGACCGTTATGAAATACCAGCCCAAAGATTGTATTGTTGCGGCTATGGACTCCATCTCAATGATTTTGGCCGCTATCAAAAAGGCAACGCCCAGCGGAGATATCCTGCAATTAATCAGAGAAAGTCGCTTTAGCTAGTCTCTTATAATATTCCTTTTTGTTTTGCATACTCACCAAATTACCCATGATGTTATGGTCATCATTGCCTCACTGAGTGTTGTAAAGAAGTCCTGCAGCAGCTGACCCTTCTCCCGCATTCGACCAATTGTTGTGCCCAGTATTACGCTGAACATGACCAGACCCAGCACATTGGAACCCTCTCGCTGTGCAGACTTAAATTCCCAATTCTCCATGGGCTCTGAAATAAAAATAAAAAAATTGTATTCCAATATGCATATTTTTAATTAATTAATTTAAGTTTTAAATTAGTCAAAGTTAAATAATTAAATAACAAAGAATTGATTAAGTCATTCCGAAATCAACATTTTTATTTACTTACGTGCTGGTGAAATACTGGTGTTTTCAAATATCTCCGTGCGGTGCTGCAAAAATATTATTAACATTGATGAACATTTAATTTTAATCAAATAATGAATAACTAGTAAAATTATAATAACAGTTTTTGCAAATCAGTTAGCAAATTCATAAATTTATTTCAGTTTTATTGCATCTTTCGAATTGATTTTCGATCGCCTTTATACTAACTATCCAACTTCCACCATCCAATATCTTCCCAATTTATAATTATTATCTATTGTTTATTAGTATTTTTAATAAGTATTAAAAACAGTCCACAACTTTTAAAAATCTTTTACAATTTTTAAATTAAAGTTACAAATTATAACCATAAAAAATGAATAAATTTAAAAATGGGTCTAATAAGGATTATTTATTGTTTTCAGCTCATTCCGAAATCATTCGAATTCGTCTTGGACTTGTTTGAAAATTAGTTCTCTCACACAGAACTAAATTACGACTATAGTGAGGTTCTACTCAAAGATTGGATGTACTGGGACTATATGCAAAGATCATTAAACCAACTAATAAATGTAGGTTGAGTAACATTTATTTTTAGGTCAATTGACATACACATGTAAAGTGCATTATTCAAAGATTCTTGAATGTAGAATTGTAATCAAATGTATCTAAATGAGTAGCAGAAAATTTGGAGATCATACATCCTATGTGTTTTATATATATCAACAATAACAATTCACAGCGACAATAATCTAATTGTGCACATGAATATTCAGTCTTATTTGTTTGTATAGATAAACACACAGAAATATGTATATAAACACTGGCGAGTTGACAACTTTGCTTCAATTCGCGATGTCATTATAGTATATATATAAATATCATATATATACATATATATATTATACTTGGCATATATTGTAGTTGCGATTGCGTCTGTGATAATTGAAAATTCAACGTGTACGTAAATTATACATGTATTTTTTGATACATATACACATGCATATATAGACAGACACATGCAGATATGTCTGGTCCCCCTATCATTTCCATTTTCAATTGAAACGGAAAGAACTTTGCTTTGGAGTAACCTATCATGGCGGTTTTGATTATATGCCGCGTAGTGCCTTAATCAAATTATGTAAACAACAGCCCACAATTGAATAATTGGCGCAGTTGCAATCATAAATTAAACGAATGCGTGTTGTGCTATCATCAATTCAGCAAAAAATAAAAATAAATGTATCTGAATACCTGGCCCTGCACAATGTTTCCACCGAGGCAGATAAGAATGCGATTCTGCATCTTTCTCATCACTGATCTGATTGCAGTTGCTTACTTTTCAAAGAGATTCGATATAATTTTGAGGTAGTCTTTTTATGTTAATCTAGTTTTGCTTTCGTGCACTTCTTGTACGAATGCTATCACAAAAAACGTGTTACAAATTAATTTTATTTATTTATTTTTTTTTTAATCGTATTATCTTTCCAATTGCTTTTGTCTCTTCTCATACATACCTGAAACATGGTCGACTGTATTATGTTGTCGGTGAACATATTTCTGTTTGCGCAATGAAAGAAAAACAATTTAATATTCTGTCGCTGATCGGTATATATTACCTACCTCACTAAATCCATTAAAGTATCTGGCGTCAACACTTTTGATGCCTTATCAATGGTCTCCGTGCGAGTTTCCACAATTTTGGCACCCTGACCGGGCCTTATGGTTGTGACTAAACAGATGCCCAAAATAACTGCCGAAATTGTAGTGACAAAGTAATATGTGATGGCTCTGAAAAAATCGAAAGATGTGTTTGAAAATGCCAAGCAACTAATTGAGAGTACTCACCTCGTCGCTATTTTGCTGGACATGCTCAGATCCAGTCCACCAATAGCACTTGTTATGGATGATACCAGCAAGGGCACTATGAGACACTTGAGCATGCTGTAAGATTGTGTAAGATACAATTAAATAGAGACGGTTAAAGTCAACAAGACAACTTACCGCAAAAATATCTCGCCCGGAAATGATATATACATTATCTCACGCTTTGTCCACTCGCCGGTGCTGTTCTTGATAATGAAGCCAACGAGACCGCCCGCAAACACACCGATCACGGTGGCCATTGTGAGCACATTCTCCTGCAAAAAGCTTTTGAATTTGTTCGCATCCTGCTTGGGTCGCGTCATTGTGACTCTCTGTGTGTGTGGATATTACCCTAGGCCCGTACACACGGACGGGTCGCTTTACCAGATATGGGTTTCAGTTAGACTTGGGCCCAACTATGCCAACTAGCAAGTAATTCGACGCTTTGATCGTCTTGCTAAGAATATCACTATAAAATAAAAACCAGATAAAATAATAATTCTTAATATTAATTAAATATTGAAAGAGAAATATATATACATATAAATATATATATATGTATGTATAAATGTAGATAATATTCACATTGTGACAGACTCAACTTTGTCTAGCCAATCTATGATAACAATGCGTTAAGCTTACACGTGAATATAATTAGGTGTTCAGAATTGTTGCATAATGGTGATAGAGCAGATATGAAACTAAACTCTTTGAATAACTATAACCCCAAACAATGTGCGTTGTGTTCAATGCTATTTATCATCAATTAAGATGCGTTTTGCGAATGCAGCTCAATTAATATATCTCTGCTGATTGTTGCTTTGTGTGTAATTGAGAAATATATTTGTTATACGCGTGTCAAACAAATAAATTTACATAGCTCGACCACCTAATGAAAAGTAATGACTGCGATCAATGCCAAATAATAGGGATGATTATGAGTAAACTGATCCGAATTGTCGGGAGAGCTCTTAATTGAACAACCAGACTGATGAGCAGATATGCATTTTTGCATTCGAATTGATTATTAAAGAATATTTACACTTGGCATTGTTGTAAAAGTGTTTTTATTTTTTTTATTTTTTATCAACATTTAACACTCAGCACAAAATATAGCTTGTTAATTATTTTGCTAGCAATATGTGGGAAATTATTGCATCCTCAATTTAGAAGAACAGAATTCTCAATAATATGGTTTTAATGAATATATGTTTATTATATATTATTATTTTTAAATATTATTTATTTAAAGTTACTTATAAGTTAAATTAGTTTAAGTTAAAACTATAACAAATTTAATATTAGCTTTCGAGATGAATTTGAATAAATTTGAAATTATATTTTTATGATCGTTGTTGAAACAAATTGAAACTTTCTGGTGTTCCGGTAAAAGTCATATAATTAAACTTAAGGTAACTAACTCAAAACTTAACTGTAGTTATATTTGTTGCGCATTAACTTGAATATAAGCGGTTATTTCAAGTATTTATAGTATGTGACGGCATTTTAATTAATTCATCGATCTCAACAAGACAACAAATGAGACTGACCTCCTACACGTTGTTGGTTGTTATTGGCGTTGTTGGTGTCGCTGTTGTTTTTGAAATGCAAATCAATTTGTGTACCCAGACAATTGACAATGAATAACTACTATTTGCATCTAACGCTGCGAATCCAAACTGCTACCGGCTACAAGTTGTTCATATCAAGTGAAATAGCTTTCCAAAGAGCATTTGAAAAATGTTACGTAAAGCCGTGTCCAGTAATTTAATTATCATGTACTGTTCTCGATATTTGGATTCACACCTATATATTTGACTTTTATTAACTTCGTATGTATCTACAAGTTTATTGTCTGTCTATTTTTTTTTTTATGTCCAAATTTTTGCCCCAATTAATAAAAGCATCCACTCCGAGATTCTTAGTATTTTCTTCTTCTGTAAGTACTCATTCATTCACTCGATCTTTGTCAACGAGCCAGCTGGCATTGAGTCGATAGAATAGAAAAATAAAGCACGAAATACATACTAAATACGTATACACACATTTTCAAAATCATAATGGCAATTGTGATTCATATTTACCTACTGTGGAAATAATTTATTTTTTCTATTAAGTGCCTTTATGATTAGATTATGTCAACTTAATTGGTGATTTAATTATAAAGACTGAGATAGTTCTATGCTGGTCTATACTATTTGTATACCCTGTTAACTGTTGACGTTGTTCTATTTTAATTATATATATATTTATACTAGCTTCTTAAATTATTAATTAGTGATTTATTTATTTATGGCTGATAAGAGCTTTACAGGAAGACCTGGTGTAAATATTCCTTATCAACATTTAACCTCCAGGCATACTATATGCAATTAATTATAATTCTATTTTGTTTTGAGAGGGCTACAATTGAGAGGTATTTGACTTTAAAGCACCCTCTTAATTACACATACTATATATAATACTAGAATTCATTATATAATAATAAAATTCGTAAGCAAGAAATAAATCTTGTAAGACTTGTATCCAAACAATGAAATTTTTGAGAACATATAAAAATCTCTTTGTACTTATTATATAACATAAGACATAAGACATCATAAGACATACTAAAAATATATGCAATCAGATGGACTAGATTGTTTCGACTATTGACAGATGGAATATATAAATTCCTTAAAGGGTTTCAGATATTTCCGTGTCTTACATACATTTTTTTTAACAGACACGAGGTATTATCAAGAGGAATGAAAGCAATGTGACACTTTATTGAATTTAATTAAATATATTATACAATAACATATTCAAGATTTAGAGTACTAGCTATAAATGTCTACGATTGGCTGAATTTTGACATTGCTATAATTTAATCAATCTACAAACATGATAAGCCAATTTTGTAAAAACATTTAAAGCGCACATCAAGTAAGACACTCTGAATACTATAAACCCATGCAACTATTTTTAAACAAAAGAGAAATCTGCAACAGAAATAGTATCACCGGCTAAAAATACGAAATAAAAGAAACAAAAATCAAAATCAAACAAAATCAAAATACAAAATAGAAAGCAATAAACAAACAAAAACTTTGCGGTGCATGCAAAATGAAGTGCGGCCTACCCTTAAAAAAGGGTAAAGGGCCTTGGACCTACGACACGGGATTCCCCGTGCCCCGCTGCCCTTTCAACGACCAGACGGTGCGGCAGATGGGCTTATCAACAGCAGCAATCGAATTTTCTGACGTTCTCTCTTAGCTCAGTAAGCGAAAATCGATGCATTTAACAAAATAATCACAATCACATGATGTGCTGAACTATGGAATAGTTAATACATTTTAGAAATAATTTATTATTCAACAGGGTAGTTGTTTCTCTTATGACATTTTTCAAGGTGTGAACAAAATATATTGAGTAGTTTAAAGAAAATATTCCATTGGCTTAGTTGTTTCTATTAGTAATTTAATAAACAGTTTTCTGATTTTGCAGAAATTTTGAGACTACGCTGTTATATAGTCTGCGAAATCGACGTTTCTTATTTAGTCCTGATCGAGAATAGGCCTGATGCACTTGAAGATGTTTCGTTCTGTATTAAATATTTGTAGAACTTCTTTTTTACTTTTTTAATCCATCTTTAGTTGACCAAATCTTGTCTATCGCGCTAAATAATATAAACACAATCACAAAGTTTTATAATATTTTAATGTGATTTTTGCGACTATGAAAATGAATAAATAATAGAAAGATATGCCTGGGACAACACATAATTTTATTCTTAAGATTTGTAATACAATTTTTGTATATCCTTGAGGGCAATAATTTGTAATTTTGCCAATAATTTTCAACACTTCAATATATAATATGTGTATGAGGAAACATTTTTACTTACCCAACTAAAATGCATAAAAAAATTCGAAACAAAAATGAATAGCAGAAAATATGAACGAAATGCATTTATTTATGTAGGAAAATTGTATGTCAAATATTGTTCATTCACTTGTTACACAAAGTGCTGCACATTTTCTCTTATTTTTTTTTTGAATTATTTGTTCATATAGACATGATCTTGATCATTGAATTCCTTATATTTTGGTATTAGATGCCTTAAATATACATTTTTTATTACACTTACAAATTAGTGCATGAAATTAAGTGCAGCCTGACCAAAATTTGCATAAAAATGCATAAGTGTTGAACCCTTTCGGTTAATCGAATATATATTCAGTTGATTGTGGGCACACGAGATATACATTCATATAGTACATATGTATGTATCTATGTAACTGAGTAGAACGCGAGTCAAGTGTAAGTATCTATTTGTTTGCTGTTGTCGAGCACGCGACGATGGCACGACTGATCGCAGACCGCAGATCGCAGTTCGCAGTTCGTAGATCGTAGATCACAGAACACACGTAGAACAGAACAGAACTGAACAGAACACGACTCAACTTGGCTTGCCTGATTATAAAATAGTACTAAAAACTATATCAAAATCAAATACGAAACGTAGCCAACGAGCGCGCAAAATTTTGCGACTGCAACTGCGACTGCGACTGCGCTGCCATCGCGTCGACAGCACAACTCATATCTGTCTCTGTGTGTGTGTGTGTATGGGTGTACTCGGGTGTTGGATTACTTTCATTCATCAATTGCGTCGACGTCAAAGTCGCCGTCTCAGTCGGTGCGCTGCTTATCAACTGCATGCACTGCACACGTAACTCATACGACGTGTTGTCTCTGCCGCTGCCGCAGCCACTGTTACTGGCAACGCTTCGCAGCATCGTTTAATTAGCTGACTTGTTCTTGCTTAGTTTCGCTTTCTTTTGGCTGGCGAATTCTGAAGGGAATTCATTATTTTTATACGCAATTCTCAAGATTTTCAACGCGCACCTTTCCGTTCGAAAGTAGTTCAGTGTTTTGGGGTCGACCACTTTTATCGCCTACTTCCTTGCGCACTCTTTTCATTAGATTCCACATTGTATATTGAAGCTCTGATCAGCTGGTTATTGTTTACCGACTAAATAGAACGAGGGGAACTCAACGTACAGCTAAATTTGTATACTTCCACATAAGTTATGCTTATAGGTTTTTTTTTAAATCAAAAATACACATTACTAATTTGGAGAGAAGAGTATTTTATTATATTAACTCTTAAGATGAATACTAAGGTTAAATTCTCAGTCTAATATATAAAGTATCAGTTAATATATTTAATTAAATAAATAAAAATTTTGCAGGATTTGTAGATAATAATGTAACCGATAGAACACCCATAGAAAGAGCAAAATAGTAAATAATTATTTATTAATCATGTTTAATAATAAAAATGAGAAATTCAGGAAAATTAGGAAATTTGCTCAAAGTTCAATTTATTTAAATGGCTAGATAGTCTCGGCTTTTGATTGTGATCAATTCTATATTTAAACATATATACATTGAACACTGAATAAAATAAATATTAGATTCTTGAAAATCTCTTATTAATTTCTAAAGTCTCAAGCAGATAGTCGAAATACCTAGCTGCAATAATTCAATTAATTATTATATAGTATATAAAATATACTCACACTAAATATCAATTCTTTGCCAACTGTTTCAGTCGCATCCACAACGGGAAGAACTAGTGTCCTTAAAATGATATGCTATATAGAGATAGTCCAGAGAATGATTCAATGAATCGATCATCTCATATCGCAAATAACTTAAGAATGTGAATATAATATGCGCTATCCCGACGATCCATTTTCATATATATCCAACAAGATGATATGAAATGGTGATTCATGCTGAAAACACTTCATTTAGAGATTCATTTGTAGCTTTCTTGTTGACTCATTGTACTGATTTACAGTTCGTTTTGTGCAAATTCTGTCGAAATTACTTACATTTTTGAGGCAAACAAATTTTACATTTCATAGTCCAAACTGGCCCGCTGTTCTTACAAAATACTTCTTTTTTTTTTTGTATAATAATAATGGGAAGCCAGCTTAATAAAATATTTAAAATTTTAGTTTAATTTTAATATATGGACTCTTTTTATGGTACCCAGCTAAAAAGGTAATTCCACTTATTTTAATGCTGATCGAGAATTTATATATATGAGAAGAAGCTTTGTTCTGCATAATATATTTGCATTTCTTAACAATACCTATTTTTATCTATTTTAGGATACAAATGCAATCTGCATAAGATTAATGTATATAGTTAATATCTAAATTATAATAGAATGATCTTTTGCAACTGCAGATTATTAAATTAAATCTGTTTCAAACTTAAGTCTTTGTCATAATCAAATTCCAAGTCTTATTGCCTTAGGCACCTTTAACATTGTAGGGCGCTGGTAAGAAAGTTAAGCTAACTCGTGCTAAGTATAATAACAAAGAACTTGCAATTAGTGGTTTCCGCCTGTGCTCATGATGATACTCTCGTATCGCATATCGTATAATAAATAGTAATAAAAATCAGCGGCGCACAGCTGCAGTGCCACAGCTGCCTTTGATCTGTTTCAATTCGATTTGCCTTGGGGGCTAGTTCTGCTGCTGGACAACCGTTGGCGACACCAAACAGCCCACGCTGGTGGGAAATACAAAAACAAGAAAGAGTAGCCAGCAGTCAGGACACCGAAGCTAAAATACCCTTGCCAAACGGACTCCAACTGCTCCCAGCTAAGTTTGTTAATTTGGAATTGTCGTTAAATTACATAAATTAGAAGTTAATAAAGATTTCTAATTGTTTGATAAAGTATGGATTTAAATAATGTAATAAAAGGGATCTTTCGGATAGGGTAAATTTGCTCTACAATAAATCAATATTGATTGTTTTTGTATAAATGCCATATCTTATTTATATATATATACATGAATAAACTGATGGAGACCCAGTTTTACTAAGTTTTTTGTGCTGATCAAGAAATATATATATATATATATATGTAAATGTACCCAGCATTTCATAAACGACTAACGAATCACGATTCACACCTTTTATGAAATAATTGAAGTAAACTACATTTTGGAAAGCTCATCTGAAGTTAAGTCAAATATTTTCGACTCCTTATATATCACATTTTTGGGTCTGAGTTTTAATGGATTACACACTTCATGTGAAAATCACAATACTCACTGCAAACAGAGCGTAAAATAAAACTACAAAAAAAAGTATAACTACAAATAACCGTATCGGGGATTTTTGTCGCTATTTTATAACTGCGTCTAAGTGGCAGGGCCTAACTGCGAATAAATGGCCATTGTTGACAGCGTTTTGTCGTAGTCCCTTCCCTTCCCTTCAGTGGTGAATTCATAACCAGCAGAGCTACCCTTGCATTTGTCCACGGCACAGCTCTTTCTCACACACACACTGCACACTCGCACACACACACGGCATGCGAGTGTTTTCGAAAACGTGCCAAAGCATTTTTACCGGAACTGTCGATCTTCATTTTTGAAAGTGGAATATATATATATATATATATATATATATATAAATACATGTATATACATAGAGCACACTATATATATTTATATACTTGAACGTCAATGGGTTACAAAAACAAAACAGTGAATTATTGTTGTACAAATATTTATATATATGTATATATGTACATCTTTATCCGTATATATATAGCGACATCTGTTTAGGCATTGGGCAAAAGAAGGCCGCTTCAGTATTTATAAGAGTTAATATGACATTATTTTTACTCAGCATTATGTTCATAAAAATAAGGAATACTGCTCTAGTAGAGAATACTTGACTAGGAGAAATATATAAGCAAAATATAGAAAGTATCATAAGAAATTACTCCAAAAATATGTTTCAACTTTGTGGAATCGAACGCAGGTCAGAAAGTAATATATTATGCGAGAACACTAATTCCAAATTCTAGATTTCGTAGTAACTGAAATCGGCACATTTAACAAACAGATGAAGGGACTCACTGACGGACGACTTTGGCTATATCGACTCGACTTTTCACCGACTTATCATTGAGACTTGGGAAATGCACATCTAAAATATATATAAAATAAAATAAAATATATATTCTTTTGTTGTCTTACACATCAGAAGTTTAGCTTCAAACCGATTAGATAAAAAGAATAAATGCTTAACAACAGTTTTCCATGATTTTCATCCTACATAATAAAAACCAATTCACACATCTCAAACGTGCTTTCCTAAAGGAATAACAGAGCTAACATCCTGGGGACTAGATTTATAAAATACAAAATTGAACTTTCAATATTATGTGTTATTGAATGCTTCCTGTTTTGACAAGCTTTGTAAAATTCGGAAGACAAATGCTTTCACAAAATTAATAAAATAAAAAGAATAATAGAAATCACCTATCAGTTAAAAATTTAGTGGCAATTGTTTATTGTCAGTTAAAAAGTTGAGCATATCAAATTTAGGAATTTCTAAATAGCAAACGGAAATGCTTAACCGGGTATTGTATGCCGTACACTGCAATATATGAAAAAATTTATTAATTTAACAAGTGTATCACTTATTGAACACTATCAATGTTAAAATAATGTACAGCACTTACCCACACAAAACTGTTGAGAGGTATTTAATTTCATTGCCTTTCCGTATAGTTCGTTTGCATAACAAATCACCAATATTAGCAGTAAACATAAAAACAAAATTAGTCAGGTAACTTTTCATACTCATCTCAGCTCAATTTGCATCGTATTATAAATAACAATATGAATAATTCTAAAAATAAATATGAAAAGTTAATTGGAAATGATTTTGTTCTTCTTTAACTGCTAAACTTGGGAAGGGGGTTACAATATTAAACATGTCTGCAATATTAATTCAATTATATAAACAATATAATTGAATGTATAAATGTTTCCAGTTACATAGTTCATGTATCTCATATTTGAATATTTGAAATATAGGATTGACAAACGAATAATTTCCAATAACTGAAAGTTCCACTTCACTTCAAGTTGATTTGTAAATAAGTTATATACTGATATATATTGAAAACAATATTGAAATTCGGTATCGAATAACTTCAAGCAATCAACGCCAAAAGTTTTCTACATATATATTTATTATTATTTTTGTTTTCTTTTTTTTTAATATATTTTATTATAAGTTTATATTATGTTTAAACGTATGCATTATGTATTGATTAAAATTTTCAAGATCACAAGTCATATATTTTCTTTAACATTAAAGTGAAAATGTGCTGGCAATTTTCATATCGCGTTTCGAGATGGTAAAGAGCAAATAATACAATTGAAGGCTAGACAAAAAAGAAAAACGGAATGCAAATTTAAGGTGGCCAATTTGCTCACAAAGTATGCCAATCTCAACTATACATATACTGCATTAATATATATATATATATATAAACATATGGCAACATATTCAAAAAGTATTAAAAAACGGATCAATTCGAAAATACAGCAGTGAATGGGAAGTGTAATAAAATGATGTATTGGTGTATAGAGTGTGCCGACTGTTTTGGATGGGTTATGTTGTTGTTGGAGTTGTTGCTGTTGTAGTTGTTGCTGTTTTAGTTGTTGCTGTTGTAGTTGTTTTTTGTTGTAGTAGTTACATTTGTTGTAGTTGTTGCATTTGTTAGTAATAAGCCGTCGCCGCAACAGTTGTGCAGCTACCACCATTTGCGCAGTCGCAGCAGCAGCTGCTCCGCAAACGTCAGCTGTAACTGAGCGCTGCTTGTGCATGTGTGTGTGTTGGCGTGTGTGTATGTGCGTAGTGTGTGTGTAAACGAGAGTGTGTGCGAGAGTGTGTTGTGTGTTTATTGTTCGCTTACTCCTCCGTCTTGGGACGTCGAAATAGCAAAATATGCGGCTCCGGCTTATGTATCATATAATGGATCCAGCCACGCGATTGCTGTACACCAATTGATCTCCATTCCATTTCTGTCATCAGATGCGTTTTGGGCACCAGCTTGACGAGCTCCTTCGGCAAGACCACATGTCTGCAATGATAGTTTATACATAAATATATACATTCACACACACATTCACACATACATCGATCATTGCAGAATTAAATGCAAGCTTTTTTCTTGTCTTGCATTTCTACTCACCTGTACTCGAATTGTTCATCGTAGTATTTATCCGAGTAGTAAATGTCTTTGCTCATATTTTACAACTGTGCCAAGGAATTTGTGTGTGGAATTTGGGTTTTCTTCTTTCTCTTTTGTTTTTTGGTGTCGGCGTCCTTTTTTTGCACTCCGCTTCTACAATCCTCTTCCTTTTGCAGTTTTCACCGTTATTTTGGACGGTGTGCACAAATGTTTTGTTATTGTAGTGATATGAAATTGTGTATTTTGGTGCAGCGCAATGCGTTTATTTAATAATTATGCACGTTTTAAGTTATTTTAAAACAGAAAAAAGTGACGCGGTCTGAAGTAATTTGTACTGGTTCGTTCCGGTTCACCGAATCACTGATATCGACATTCCCACAAAATTGTAAACTAGTTCGATATGCTGCCGCAGGTATTTTCAAATGGTCATTTACTTTATTCCAATTTTATGCATACATTAGCTTATTGAGCACCTACAATGACGTTTTTAAGTTTAATAAAACATCTCAAGCATTGTATTATAATATATATGTATATAAGATTTCCTAATTCGTGGCGAATGGCAAATAGGGTGTACGCGGAATAATTTCAATACAAGGCCGGCATCTATGTTGACGTCTGTTAAATAAACAACTAAGTCAATCAGTTCAAATTAAATTACCAGATAATTGCATATTTATTGAAAATATATATTCTTGCATTGACTTAACAAATTAACGCATAAAAATGGCGATTTGAAATTAAAATACATCGTAGTAAGTGGTGGCCAAACGATAGGTAGCAACACATTATTTATCGATATATCGGTATGAAACAGCAGCTATAAAAGAATTTGTAGCAAAAGTGCCGCACTAATTCAACAATTTTACTATGTCGAAATTTGGGAATAAAAGCTTGTGAAGTCGCACCAATCCAGCGGCATTTGGATACAACACACGTCAATGTGTAAAGTATCATAGATTAATATAAACGCTAATTTCTAAACGAATCGCCTCAAGAGCAAATATTTTTGAAAATAGTGTGTGTATGGTGACTAAAATCACAAAATAACAAATAAAAGTAATAAGCTCATTGCATGAAAAATAATGAGTTTTTGAATAAGGTGAACACGCTGAGTCATAAATTAGAAGGTTTTGGATTTACTTGTCGTTTCTCAAAATCTCAATTTTCTGTAATGAAAAATTAAGAACTAATAATGTAAATACATGCAATTTCATTTGATGTTGAACAATTTCAGAAATGTTAAATTTTGTGTTTTAGATTTGATGATTTTGATTTCGCACATCGAATTCTACTAATTTTAGACCACCATTTAAAATGCACCGGCTTTTTTGTTTATTTGGAATTACTTAATTCCATATCAACATAATATTTTTATTGAATTCAGTAAAATTTTTCAAACAGTTTCTCGTTTTTGTTACTCATACATGACTTAATCAATGTTAATGAAGCTTCTGTTGTTGTTTTTGTTGATGTTCAGTTACTTTCTTGTTGTAAGTTCATTTTTTAATATTACATCTTATGTTTTTCTTCTTTTTTTAAATTTAATATTTAAACTTTGTCATTGATTTATAGTTAAACTTAAACAATACAAAAGCAGTATTTGTTTTTCATTCATTTTGTTACACATAAATATATATATTTTTTTTTAATTTTACCATGATCTTTATTTGTTTATGAATGTTTTTTTTATCTATAATTTTCACTTTTAAGTCTAAATTAAAGCAATTCTGTTAGGGTTTTCTTGTTCGGTTCTTGTTACACTTGAAATAAATGTTGAAATCAGGGCAAATGAACTGTGTTTATTGTTTCGTTTTTAATATTATTATTTGAATCAACTGCCTTTTGGTACAATTATGCATTGCCTTTGTTGTTGTTGTTCTTGTTATTTGTTATTGTAATTGAAAATGTAATCTTGTAAATTGCACTACAATTACAATTCGCCAACTAAAATAGATACATGTTGTGACCTGTCCTGTTCAGGATCAGGCTCAATATTTGACCAACAGCAAGTTTCGGCTTCAATGCTTATGAATTTGTTCGTTACTAATTTGGTTAATTGTTGTAAATTAAAATATGCTTGTAATCGTACTTAATTATTAGTTTACATGCTGCCTTTTATATTTTACCATTTATATAACATATGTGTGTATACATAATTGTATACCGTAATGTTAGATCTCTTAGTTCTATATATATAATAATTGTAAATAATAAATACTTTTGTTGTAATTGCTATAACCAAATGGGTTTGCAAATTATACATATATTTATGTCTAAACCAATTTTTGCCAGCTATATTTTCTGTTAGTTTTTCTAAAACATTTTCTTCATTAATTAAATTATTATTATTTTTCTTTTGCTAATAATGCGCTGCAATTTGCACGTGTTGTGAGAGGTCTTTGAGGTCTCGGGCAAATTGTGATCCAAAAATTGCAAACTTCGCACTGAAATCTGTGGAATACTTTACCCACTTGTGGGCGTGGCAGTGGTTTAACATAAAAACTCAGTCGTAACAGCGCAACTGGAGTTGATTTGAATAATTTGTTGTCAGATGTTGAGAATTTATTTGATTAAATATTTTGAAATAAACAACTGCCACATTTGTAAGCTGAATGATATTCATATTTTATTTCATTCAAAAATTATTACTTAAAAAGCAGCGGCATCAGCTTTAGTGGTGTCAAAGCTGCGAAATATGTTTGAAATTTTTAAATGTTTACGCTTTACATTTTTTTTTTTTAGCAATATGTGTAGATTGTATGTCTTAAATCATTTCGAGAATTAATTCACATTTATTGTAGTTGCCTTGTGCTGATTACGAAAGTTGTTGTTGTTGTTGTTTACACACAAAAGAGTTTTGTTGTTGCTTGTTTTTTGTATTTTTGTTTTTGTTTTTTTTTTATACACTTGGTGTTAAAATGGCAGTTTATACATATATATCAATATACGTATACTTGTTAAATATGCTCTATCAAGTGTGTTCTAGTAGTTGCCGCATGCTAATAAGTGCAAAGTATGCCACATTTTTGGATCCAAAACTATTTTACCGAAATGCCATTGGGAATTGAAAGAAAAACAAAAACAAAATTCGAGTGCCAATTTCGTCGTAGTTCATAATTTGAATACACGCGCTAGAGGGTCAAACATTTACTTGGCAGTTTTTATATATATATTATATATTATTTTCTTTTTATTCTCATTAAATATTATATTTTATAGCTTTTGTTACCCTATATAAACTACTAATATTTATCGGCGGTTTTGGGAACACACTTTGCCCAGGTCAAAAATTATATTAAAAAAAAAGATAACAATTGTTAATGTGGAATTTTTTGTGCGTTGAATTCGAAATTTTGGCAAAATAAATGTATATTGCTAAATAGCTAGCCGACTGGAATTTGTTTATTATGTTTTACGGCTGCCCGTGACTGCACCAAGTAAAATTTAAGTGAATCTCACAACTCATGTTTGGTTATTGCAAACTGCAGCATTTTGTTCACTACTTAATTAATTGCTTTAGTTCTTATATTCTTTTTCTGTTTTCGTTTTTTTTTTTTGCTTTTTGTTTTTTTTCTTTTCTTGTATTTCATTTGTTTGATTTATAGGAAAACAAGCACTAGAAAATGTTAAAAAACTATTTAGTAAACAATTTGTTGGTTGCCTGTGGAATTATATTTATTTAAAATTTGTTGCTAAACACATTTTCATACATTTTATTCAACTGAAGGTTTAAAATTAAATTTATTATTTCCAGGAACCAGTAAATACCTTTTGGGCTATCAAGAAAACTTTAAATGCAAAATTGTATGCAAAATTATGTTGCAAATTGAAAATCTTGAAGAAATATGGAAAATAAGTTGATAGCAGCCAAAATATCTTGGTTTCTGGCAAACCGAGGGCCCAGTTTGCATTTGGAAACTGTGATCGGAATTTTCGTACGCTTTACTTTAGTTTTGAAATTCATTTAATAAAAGTAATTAGTTGTTAATAATATATTTATAATATATATTTAAGTATAACATTTTCCTTTAAACTATTATTTAGCGATTCTGCTGCATGTGTAGCAAAACTGTAACATTTCATGTTTAATTTTTTAATCATTTTTGTTTTTAGTTTTCTTGAATTGTTGTTACTGCTTCTTACATTTAGACTAGCACTAGTTAAGTGGATGGTAAAAGGGGGTTAGTTATAAAGCTTGGTATGCCATTTAAGAGATTTAGCTTATATTTTTTATTCGATTTTATATTTTTTGTATTTTTTTTTTGGTTTTTGTTTCTTTGAATTTTTTATGGGGTGGGGCTAGGACTGAAGAGAGCGAGAAAATTGTTAAGCTAGTTGAGGCCTATACATGAAGTTGTCCTTAAAGTCAATGCAAGCTAAAATAATAAAATTGCAGAATCACACCATTTGTTTATTTTTCATTTTGAAATTTTGCTCGTCTTAAAATTTGACGAAATGTATGCAAAAATGAAATCCCAAACAAAACGCCTTGATTTAAGATTACTCAAAAGTGTGGTTAGGTGTGTGTTTTGGGTCTGTCTGTTATCCTTTAACTATATCTGTTTGAGGGAACTGCAGCTCCACTTTCCCTCTCCCTCTCTCTCTCTCTCTCTCTCTCTCTCTCTCTAGTTGTCTTTTTCTTTCATTCGCTTTTTTGCCATCTTTCTCAGTTTCGGTAGAAGCTGTCGTGGATCGCCCTTGTCTGCTAGGATGGCTGTTGAAAATTGTGATATCGAAAAGGTAGGGTTTTTATTTAGTTAAATTAAGTTCGTTTTTATTGTTATTTATCTTTCTTTGGGGATTCTTTGTATACATAATATATTTTTAATTTTATATACTCTTTTTGTTTTTTATTGTAACCAGTTACTCTGTACTTTACTTTCAGCTATATTTATGTGTTTTTGCCTCATTTATTTTATATTTTATTTATGTTTTTTTTTAATTTTTTTGGTTTTTTTTTTTTGTATATTTTCTTGTTTTATCTTCATGCAATTTTCACATTAATGATCTTGTTTATTTTTTGTTCCTTGTTTTTTTTTTGGGTTTTCATAATAAGTGAAGAGTATTAATTTTAAATGTGTTGTGGTTTTTTCTTCTTGCATTTTATACGTTTCTTAGTTTTGTGTCTATCTGTCTTTTGCTTTTGCCTTGCAGTTTACCATCCTATTCACTTTTTAATTTAAAATCTACATTTATGATTTTTTACTTTAGAAATTTGTAGTTAAACACGTTTTTTATGCTTTGCTCTTGCTGTTTATGGATTAATGCGGTCTGTTTAAATTTATAACAAATTTAAACAAATTATATAGGTATGCTTAGTGTGAAAATTGTTTTTTATTTGTTGTTTATTTTTATTTTATTCTTTTTCTTTTTGGGAGGTGTTTATGTTCACAATGTACGTAATTATGTATGTATGTATACATATGTGTTTATATATGCATTCCAATTGTTCATTTTCATTATTATATATATTTATTTAAATATTATAAATATAAATAATGTTTTTTTTATGTATTTAACACGTTTCTCATTGAGTTAAGAACAGTTGCTGCATTTTTCATCTGTTTATATTTTGTTCGCTGCGCTGTTTGTCGTTTATATCTTTATTATTAAATTACACCAAAAACAAAGTAGAATTTTTTAACAACAATTTGTTTTATTTTGTTTTTTTTTTCTTTTTATAATATCATATTTGCGCTAAATTATGTGGCTTGCCAATTTTAACCATTTGCTATTTTTTGCCTAAATTGTTAACTAAATAAAATTCTCCTAACAAATGAAGTATTTTTACTTTTGTGTGGGTTGTGTTTTATTTGTGTATTTTTTTGTGTCTTTGTGTGTGGGGCGTTTGTTAGCGTTGGGTAGATTTTTAGCTTTTTAGCGCTAGGTTTAGTCATGTTATGTTATTTATTTATTTTTTTATTTTTACTTTTATTCTTGTAGCTCTTTGTTTTAGTTTTTCTTTGGTTGTTGCTGTATTTATTTTGCATTATTATTACTTTAGCTTGTTTTTTGTTTGGTTTTATCTTCTTTTTGCTTGCTGCTACATTTTTGTGTGTGTTTTGTCACTGTTTTTTATTTAGCGTGACTTTTGCTTAACTTTCATCTTAATCTTCAACTTTACTTCTGTATGCCTATTTCGAGCTGTTTCCCTTTCATCTCCAAACGGATCCTGGTTTTCTACTGCTTCTCTCCGCACATCCTGTTTGCTGTTCTTGTAGCTTTTAGAATTTTACTGATGCGATTCCATAGCGTTTCTCTTAGTCGACCATTAACTCAAAGTGGACGGATCCTCTCCTATCCGAGCGATCATGATGGATGTTGTAAGCCCAGGCTTTGCACTCAATGTTGATCAAGACGCCGGCTAGTAATTGATAAGAATGAGCAAGAAAGTATTTAGTTACAGAAAGTTGTCATAAAATACCTATTGAAAACAGCTTGACGAAATTAAAGATTCTCAAGTTACACTTTTAAAAGTTCAATGAGCTTTCATTCGCCATGGTTTTTAATGCGCTCCGACATGTTGCCAATCCTATTAACCTAGTTTATCTTGTTTAAAACGGTTCGCTAAGCGCATTAATTATTTTGTTATTTACCATAGAAATAGAGCACGTCCTGAATGAGTGTTTGTTATTTCTATTCCGCTCTGCTCCGACTTCTTTCTTAACCCAAGAAATTATTAAGGTTTATTGTGCTGTAAAATTGGCTTTCTTTTTATTCATTTTACTTTTTTTTTGCCGTTTATCTATGGTTATTGTGGCATTAGGGTTGCTGCAGCTCTTTTGTCTTCGGGGAAAGGAAAAGGAACTCTCAGGTTAAACCTTTGGTTTGAGTTTTATTCAAATTCTAAACCGTTTTCCCCTTTGTATTAACTCTCAGGTGGAAACCACACACCGTTAAGTGATTCTAAATATTTGATGTATTTTTTGTTGAACTAATGCAAAAACCCCAAACGGGATGATAATACAATAAAATGTCTATGCAATATATCAGAATTTACCTGAATACGAAATGTGCCCCAAACTAGAACCCCAAAACCATAAGCCATAAATATAATGATAGTACAATGTGTATCAAATATATTCAGAGCCAAAATGTCTTATCAGAATTTAACTGAATGAGAAAGTTGCTTCAACACCATATATTTCTGTAATTTTAAGGATTAAAAATCTCAAATGATGCCTACTTATTTTTTTATTAATTTTTTTTAATTTGTTCTGACATATTTATGTTTGATTAATTTACCTAATGGATACCCAAAATATTAATCAGAATAGTGTAAGTTACTTACTTTCGACGGTGAACTGAACAGCCACGATTGGCGGTATATAGCCTTCAATGTTTTTGAACGGGAAATAGAAATGGGGGAAACCCATGCGTGGATAATAATCACGTGCCTTAATGTTCTCAACATCGGCGGGATTTTCACCCTCGCACGACACCCAAACTACGCCAGTCTATAAACAAAAAAAAGAGGAAGAGGAAACATAAGTACATGTTTGTTAAATTAATAATATTGATTTTTATTATTGTTTTTTCTTTAGTATAAAACTGACCTCATTTGGTCGCAGGCTCTGCTTCTCCTTGATGTGCTGTTTCAACTCTTCAGGCATATCAACGGGCAAAGTTTTTGAATCGTTGTAAATTTTTGGTTCCCAGTTGTAAATCTAAGGAACCGATTAACCGATTATTATCACAGCCGAATCGTACAAGTGTGCAATTAAAATTACCTTATTCAACTTGAGGAATATGCAGGGCCTTGCCTGGTGATAACCAAAGTTTTTCTCAAGAGTGCAGGGATCAAAGCTACTAGCTTCAACGCCGCAGACTTTTCCCTCTGGTGGCAGATGCTCAAATGAGCAGTTGACTTGATTATGCTTGGGTAGATCGTCGTAAGCTAAGATATTATAACAAAAGTCCATTAAATATTGATCTATAATGTGCGATTGGGAATTAGTTTAAAAGCGTCTATAATTTATTTAGCATTAGGCACCGGGAATAGTGTATTTTTAAAAATTACATTTCTTTCACTTACTGTGATCTTTATTAGTGTTTATTGACAAAAAACAAATGTGTGTGTGTTGTACATAGATATACATATAAAAAAATGTATACAAATTAAAAACTTTAATTACAACTTTCAAAAACTTGCAGTTGTTTCAAAACTGCATAAGACTTAATAAACAAATTTATATGTTACACATATCAAAATAATAAATATTTCAATGGGTATAATAAATATTTGGTCACATGGAAAACATATATATATATGTATATAGTTTATTTGTACTTACATTTCAGAAATCGTGCAGTTTCATCAACCCAATACTTATAATTATCTTCCTTCGATGATTCGTACCAAACTAAAGTGCTCTCAACATTCGCCTCTGGTGGCATTGGGCGAAAACCAAGACCTGTAACAAAAAAAAAATATAATAAATAAAATATATATAATAGTAAAATATAATAAAAAATAATAGGAAAAGTAAACTAGGTTTCTTTTGAATTGGTAAATAATGGTTAATTAATAATTTTTAGTTGTATTAATTATTGTTATTATTTTTGTAAATATATATATTACAATTGATAAAATGCTATGTCATTTTTGTTAGCTTCTTATCAACATATTATCAAATTTATTTAAAAAAAATATTTATGGTATCTGTATAATAAAATAGAAATCAAATGTTCTGATAGTGAAAGATTTTAAAATAACATGCCAATTAACTCCCTTTGTCCTTTCAAATTTACCTGGATTCGATCCAATCAATCCATTGTCAAGCATCCATTTGGGTTTATCAACTTCCAATGTTTGATAGAACACCGCAAATATGGCAGCAAAGAATCCGGTTAACGCCGCATAGAAAATAATATAGAAAAGTAAAATTTTTGCTGCAAAAAGAAGAGAAAAAAGTTAGTTACATATTTAACGTAGATATTGTAATTGCCTAAGTTAATTAGTACTTATATTGATTATAAATTACATGTGCCGCAACGACATTAAATTGATTTTATGTGCACAACAAAGCGGCACAATTTTGTGGCCTTAAAGACAATTTGTGTGGCCATTATTATGTTTGTAGATATTTTGGGTTTAGGCCGTAAATATGTAACAGATTAGGGGATAGACTCTATAATTCCAAAAATAGTTGTTAATAACTATCTCTGTGTCACATTATAATTCAACTTATAATTTCCTTCGACGTAGAATGATAATGTATAATTATCTCAGAACCAAATTTCTTTCTTTCTCTCTTATTTGTATTTTCGCATTCATTTTTAGAACTATGAATAGTTGAAATACAAAATTACAAACTTTAATAATCATATATAATTAATAAATATGATGAATTTATAATGTGGCTCAAAAGTTTGGCTTATGGAGAAAGTTGTAGTTTTCTCCAAATATCTAAACCTTTTTAAAGCTACAATTATATAGCTAAATGTCAAGTGAGACGTCAACTAAAACAATTGGCTAATTGGTATTCTGGGACAATGGGCAGGGGTGTGGCAAGTAACAGCGACAGCCTTCTGTCTATCACGCCCTCCTTCCCATTTGTGTATCCACTTTCCTGCTCACCGGTTACACAATGCACGACTTTTGGCATTTTCTTGGATCTAGCTACAAGTTGGGTGGAGGGAGTGTGGCGTAGACCAACCTTGCGGGTGTGTGCAACCAAAGCCTGTACAATACTCCGATGTTGAACTCTAACCCATCGTCGAAAAGTTTGTCATTTTGACATTTCTGTTTTGCAATTGAGAGTGATAAAAAGGTCGCTGAGTTCAGGCTTTTCTTTTTTAACAAACTGTTTTTCTATTTTCAACAGTTTTAATTGCATACGAATAGCTTGACATTTGTAGCTTTTTTTTATATATAGCTTTCGATTTGAGAAATTGCGATTATATAAATTACGCATACGCCAAGTGGCGTAGAACGCAGAGCAGACCTTGAATGAAATAATTTATAGAGCGGAAAATATGTTCGAATTGACACAGTCATTGAAGTAAATTAGTAAAGTCATTAATCAACTGCTAGACTCGGGGAATTGTGTCAACCGTGGGAATTTAGCTATAAAGCTAGGAATGCAAATATAAACACGAGAAATATGTAAGCTGCTCGCACTTTATATCGGATTATATTCTTAGATTACTTTTTAATCTTTTGACTATCTTGACGTAATCTGAAGAGGTGGCATAACTGATCATTTTAGTGTTTAACTGAGTCTTAAGCAGGCTGACATAAATAGAATTTAGAAAAAAATATATTAAGAATAAATTTGCAATTTGTGTATTGGTATTTAAAGATTGAGAATTTCAAAATAGTTTTGTAAATTCTTTAAAATTAAGAAAAAAAATGTGATAACAAACACTCTTATTCGATTTCTTTGAAATTCTTTAGAAATACGTGCAACAACAATTGTTCTCACGGTCAATTAGTTGGCTGGCCAGTATTACCAATATGGCAAAACGCATGCGCGCTCCCATTTCAGCTACCCAACTAGCTATTGGCAATGCACCTACCTCTCTGTCTCTCTCTCCACCCCTTTCCCACTCTTTCTCTAACGAATTCTCATGGCCATATACATACATAAATATACGTATATATATTCTGTTCTTTATAAAGGGATATGGTCCGTTACTTAATGGCTTACTTGACAGTGCTAACTGACATCTGTCAAACAAAGGGCTAAAATTCGATTTTCTTACGTCACTCTGAGACTTATATACAAAAACCAATGAATAATACATATACTATTAGTTAAGGCAATGAACGATTAATTTAAATCAGAGTGTGGCCTTTAATCATTTATTTTTCGAGTAATTATTATTTTGTTGGCATCTAACTCAATCATAATTAGTCTTAAGTTTATAATTGGATGCTGTGCCCCTGTTCCCATGCCAATTGAGTTGTGCAAATTAAAGAGAAAGCGGAAAACGTTTTCAACGCCTTACGTAATTTAGTTACGTTACGTTAGCAGTTAAATAAAATGTACGTTTGCATGGCAACACTCGAGCAAACTTCAAGGGTTCTCCGCTTGTGGATAGACGAGGGGCCTGAAGCAGAAGGACAAGAAACCCCCTTTAGCAGTTGGCTGTGCTTTTTTTCTTCTGCATTTTCTTATTGTTATTTCACTGTGTGTGTGTGTGTGTGTGTATGCATGTGTGTGTTAGTGTGTTTTTGAGTGTATTTCTGCACTTAACGAGCTGGTTGCTCTGGTTTCAGTGGTCCCAGTGGCTTTGAGTACTGCTGCAACGTTTGGGGCTTTGGCGACAGGGAATTTCTGTGGTTGGGTTAGAGGAGTGTCGGAAAACTTATGTTCGAGTTGTCTAAGCTGCCGCTGTGGTTGTTGTTGTGGAAAATCAGCTGTTTTTTAATGAAACCCCAACTGGATGATGATGGTACGCAACCAGTCTTCCAACCTTAATTAATCTCTAAAGTGACCAGTTTTTTATTACAAATGATTATGAAAAGTTAGGCATTGTTATATAACGTACGCAAATTGATGTATAGAATATAGTGTAGTTACAGAAGTATTATTATACCCATATAATATTCGGAAGAAATCGAACAAATCCAATTAATAATTATCAAATTAAAATTGAAATTAATTAGATGAACTTTAATTACTATTTAACTAGTCTCATGTACATAAAAATGTTTGCTTAGTAATATATATGAACTTTATTAGTTTTGACGAATTCTGACGGCATTCGAAATATTCTTAAGATTACAAAATGACAAAAACATTTGACTAGACAAGACAGCAAAAACACTTGAGTGATTATAAAAAGAGGTCTGCAATCCATAAATAATAAATATTTAATAAACTATTTAAAAAAAACGTTGTAAATTTCTTTCATCATTTAATTTTAATTTAAAATTTCACAAAGAAATGTTTTCTAAATCTTTACTTCAAATTGTGGACTCTTTTTAATATACATTTAATTAATAATTAAATATTTTTCGGGCTTATACAACATTTGGAAACAAGTGAAAGTGATAGAAGTGATAGAAATTTGGATTCTATATATTTCAGATGATAATTATGAGCTTACCGATAATTTCTATGTTTAATTAACCTTTACTAAGCTCTATGTTCATAAGTATATCGAGATTTCATAGTATATTCATATCTATCTATGTATGTACATTGTATCCACATAGTGGTCTATAATAAAGTTTGCCTAAAGCTAAAATAATCTTATAAAATTCGGACATTTCATTTTTGACTTATATTTGTTGAAATTTAATTTTGTTGCCAGGCTCAGCTTTGCTTCTTCTCCTATTTATTTTTTATGTGGGTTCTGCCTTAAAATCCGATTGATTTACGCGAATGGCTCTCACTCTGTGTGTGTGTGTGTGTGTGTGCGTGTATGGTGCTGGTGAGCACCTGGCTGGTCTCAGTGGAACATCAAGTATACGCAGCATTGTGCGCGCACTCTCTGACTGTAACTTTTCTCTCTATCTTCCTCTCTGTCTCTCACTCTCTTTGTCCCTCTTCCTCTTGCTCGGGCTCTTTGCAGTTCTCTCGGCTGAACTTTGCCATTTGCACAGCTGCGGCAAAATTGTAACAAACTGTGCTAGTATGTATCTATGTGTGTGTGTTTGTGTGTGTGTGTGCGTGTGAATGCGTTGTGTGCATGTGTGTGGCAGATGCAGCTTATACACACACACACACACATACACACTGACAAACACAAGCACACTTGCACAACTGAATTGCGTCTGTTTCTTCCCTCTTTTTTTTAATTTCAGTTTCAATTTTACCTTTCTGTTGCAGCTGTGGGTGCAATCTGGGCTGGGTTTGGATTCACAGCTCGCAGCTCGCAGCTCGCAGCTCGTAACTGCTGCTGCCCATTTTCTCTTGAAATTTAGACAGTTTCCGAGATATGAGAAAAATGCTTGCACAATTATACACACACACACACACCGAGTGGCAGCTTGCACACAAAAGAATGACAAAATGGAGCAGAAAATACAACTGTCAACATCAGAACTCACAGTAGCCCTTGGGGTATTCAGCAGTCATGTACACAGAATGTGCAAGTAGATACTTTGTATATGAGATAGTAGAGAAAAACATATAGAATATTCACAGCAAAATAGTAGAGAAAATATAAAGAAATATAAATTTGGCTTAAATTTATTGTGAACTGTCGTTAGACTCAAATCAGGCATGACATAACTATTTATATATATATAAAAAATATCTATATACACACAAAAGAATTAAGTATATACAAAAAATAAAGAGCATGAGAGCTTTTAATGACAAACGCCGACCGATTTAATGTATAGCCATATCTGAAATGTGCCATAATTCAAATTTGTTTTCCCCTCATTAATACTCAATTATAATTATATCTAGCACACCAAAATCAGAACACTTCCGTATCTATTATATACTCTATTAAAATAATTTTTTTATTTATTGTGGAGTAAAATAAGTTAACAATTTTTAAAACCGGGTTTGAAAAATACAAAACTAGAATTAAATTTAAAATTGAGATTAAAGTGACAAATTAAATGATAGAAAATTAAAGTGAATGAGAGAATAATATATTAAATAAATATAATACGTCTGGGGGTATTGTTGTTGTTGTCGTTCTTAAGTATCCTTTATTGATATTTTAGGTTTTTGAAAAATTTATACAACAGGCAGACTTGAGAAATCAGAACTATATTCCAATAACTTTGCTAGCCTTAGAACAGGCTCTTAACTATTCGAAAACTTTCACTAATTTCTTTACACTAAAAGGTAGGTATGCATATATTTAGGAAAGATTAACTAACAGCATCTCAGTTTTGTACTAAAGGGTATTTAAAAGTCGAAGTCGAGTTGAGAAACAGTTCGAATGGCTTTTTTAATTGTTTCCCAATTAAGCGCGCTGAAAGCTGCTCAATTTAAAACTTTTATGGGGTGAAAAGTTTCCCATACATCTTTAGCTCTTTCTATAGCTTTGCGGCTGAGATGGAAAAACAAATCTGGAGCTCATTATAATGCGCTTATGCAATCGGCAAACGTGATTGTAGCGATGATTGGATAATTGTTTTCTTCCAGTGCAAAATACTTAGCAGATATTTCAGCTTATGGAGGTCAATGTGTGGCTGCTTGGATTTTGGCATATTAATTAGCGGAACGCTCAAGTTGATGGGTATGTGTAAATTGTCGTGTCTCGATAAAAGCAACATTTCAAAACATTTGTGCCCATGTGCCACGAAACGTCTCAAATTGAGTTCATTGATGGTTGAGCTGATTGAGGTCTTAATTGATTTGCAGTCGAACAATTGAAATATTCGTTGTGATTGGCTTTGATTTGTAAAAGACAACAATAAAGATATGTTTTCAATACACTGTTAAATATATAAATGATAGCCAAGGCACTATTTAGAATGACTATAGGACTGATATCCTTATTACATAAGTTATCTTCTTGGGCTAACTACCAATAATAATTCTTTAATAAATATTGTACATAATATAAGATACATATGTAGGGTGGTATATATTTTGATATATTTTTAAGAAAACCTCTAAGCTCTCAAAAATATAAAAGTAAGAAAATGTTCCAACATGCAGTTCATTGAGTGAATGAAAAAGAATTAAAAGCAAGAGTTTTGAGAGCATAAGCGAATCATGTATTTATAATTAAGTCAATAAAACGAAGCTTTATCTTTTAATATTTCAAAAGTAATTCAAAAATGTCCAAGCTTTATACACCTGCTTGGGTTGCTTACCAATCAGATAACAGTCTGTTTTTTATTTACACAGATCTTCATTTATTTAACCTGTATAAACTATTCAGTCTATAGCTGATTAGCTGTCACTTTTCATTTTCACTTAATCAAACTGATGATATTTTAATCTGTTCAATAACAAAATAAACTAAAAATAATCGATCCATGAAAAGGAAAATCGTGATTTTTAGAAATAAACTGAATAATAAGTCTTTAACGCCAATAGTATGATTATTGTCAAAAGTTCACGGCGATTTTTTGTGAGTGTGGGTATTATATAAGGAAAGAGTTTTTTTTTTAAGATATTCATAGGAACATGTTAATTATTTTCTGAGAGTTCACAATGTGTAGTTATTTGCCTGCCCCTTTTTTGCTTACGTTCGCCTGTTGAAAATGTTGCAAAGAATTCACTTTGGAGCCGGGTTAAGTGTTTAACTGAAGAAGCAAGGCAACTTTCAGCCAAGTAGGTTACAGACAAAGCAATCATGCAACAGCAGAAGCAACAGCAACATCAACAACAACAACAGCAATATACAAAGCAACGCCATTTTTTGCAGCCATGTTGAATTGTTTGGCGTCAACGCCCACGTTTTGGGCGCTAAGCTCGGGGCGGCACTTGTCGTAACGGCACTTTGTTGCCTGCTTCTCTGCCAGTGTGTACACTATGTGTGTGTGTGTGTGTGTGTGTTTTGAGAATGAGGTTAGAATTGATTTTTGTTGAGTCAATTTCAGCGCATGATAGTGCAGGTTTTCCATTTCTCACTTGTCACTTAACTGGGTTATAGGCAATTGTGCAGGAACTCTTTTTTATGTTGATTCGAGGTAAGACCAAAAAACATGTAGACAGGTGATAAATGAATAGGACTTATGTGATAGATGGAATATGCTCGAGAACAGAATCGACCAACCTGCTTTAAATTCTAAATGTAAATTTCTTAATGTGACATTTACAGAAATACATATTAAAAACTTTTGACTAATTTTTACAACTAAACTGCACTACCAATTCGAAGCCGAGACACTTTTGACATTCAACTTCGCATCAATATTTCAGGAGTGTCAGTCACAAATTAAAATTACCAAACTCAAAGAAAGGGCTAAAAATAAACCAACAAACTGCACGTGCCTGAGCTGGGATTGAATGCTAAAGCTGCAACCAGTGAGGAAAACAAGGATAGCGAGATAGAGAGATAAAGAGAAAGAGAGAGCGAGAGAACGAGGTACAAAGCGCGTAATCATATCTATTAATAAATAATCAAGTAACACGTATGACATAAATTGATGGGAGCATGATTATATCTTGTCTGCACAGTGTACTCGTCACGTTTTTAAAAGCGCTTATAACTTATAAATAAAATGCACTTTGAAATTTAGAAAATTTATATAATTTTGGCGCCAAGGCCAGCTCAGCTTATTTTTCATACATATACAAATAATTTGAATAGTTTATACACTAATATAATTTAATTTGATTAGACGTACTATTTTAATTTATTTTTAAAGTATTTTTCTAAGAATAATATTTTTTTGTATTTTTTTGCAGTTTGTTTATTAATAATATGACAAATTTCAATTTAAATTAATTTCCCATATTTAGGAATTATTAAGAAAAAGTCTTAGGTTTTTCTAGTATAATAATATTATTAGTTAATTAATTTCTTTTCCTTTTTAGTTTTGCAAAGTGGAGCGCGTAATTCTAAATAGATAAATATTGATTTATGAATCAGTTAGTCGAGCGTTTAGATAATAGCATTTTTCTTTACTGTTTACAATAAGCCCAATTTGTTGGCAATTTTTTAACTGACCTAGGGAAGACATCAAGCTTTTTATATCGGTAAGAAATTATCTAATTGTTTTTATCTATTAGATAAATAGCCGTAAATACTTATATGAAGAATGCGTGTGCATATAAAATCTTATCTAAGGCCCAAAATCATAATGTGGATACATCATAAATTACAAATTGCTCCCGTTTTTTTTTGTCTTTTTTGTTTTCATTTTATTTGTTATCCATTGTCTTTTGCCCAAGTCATAAAAAAATTTACGACAATTTTGCATTTTTGTTTTCATAGCTTTTACACACGAAATCAAATGATTAGTCATATCTGCTGTTGTGTAAGAGTAGTAGTAAATAATGGGCCTAACGCTCCCAGCACTCCCTACTGATGGGCCCACAGAAACATGTTCAACTCCTCCATATTGGGGCTGTAGCTCGCTTGGTCTATACTCATATAATTGTTATGCAATCGCTGCCAACCAAATTGACAATGGGACAGTCTGAATAACTGAGTGACTGTTTGACTGACTGACAGAGTGAATGACTGAGTAACTGACTGAGTGAGTAAGCGCATGTGCTCTAGCTAAAATGTGGTCTCTACAATAATATTAGCTTCTATATTTAGTGCTGGTAGGCAATTTACTGGCCCCAGCAAGTACGTGACTTTTATGGTGCACGGCACACAAAATGAGTCCAGTGGATCGATACGCATTAAGAGGGTAAACACAAAGGTTCAAATTCAAATAATACACCTATGTACTGGAAAAAAAACAAGTTAATTGCTGGGCACGTTTACTAACTTGAATATTTGATTACAAGAAAAATTATTATGCTCGTTCCGTCCTCTATCTCGAGCCCAAATAGTAGAAGCTCCTATTAGTAAATAGTAAAAAAAACTTGACTTATACAAACAACTAGGTATCCCCGCAATTAGGAAACAATGGTTATACAACTCTAGCTAACGATTTTTATACGCGTATTTTAGTTTTTCATTATTTGCCTTTCAGCCTTTCAGTAATTTTTTGTTGTCCAAAAGATCTCATATGATTTGTAAGCTTTATTAATTCATAATATTTTAAATATTACATAACTAAAAAAATATTACAAATTATATACAATCTAAATTGACTATTTATTATATTTATTGTTTGGAAAACTATTTTGTATATTTTAAATATGTCAATTTCGAAACGTATTTAAATTAAAATTGAATAGTTAAATTTAAATTAAAAACGAAAAAATAAAATAAAGTAATAATCTGGGAGCTGGGGGTATTAATATATAAAGTGGAAACTCGGAAAAGAAGCAATCGGACAAAAAACTGAAGCTTTTGGCCAACATTCACTATACAAGTTTCTTTTCTATATAACTTATGTATAATTTTAAAATGCATACATATGTTTATAATATTTTATAAATATTATATATTTAGTTATAAAAGGGCATGCCCTTGAATGTCCCTCAAAATAATCATTAATACAACGCAGACACATGCGGCGTATGCGCAATGCATGAAATTTGATTGATTTGGTAAGCGACTTAATTGAAAATAAGTGTGTCAAAGTTAGGACTAAAGTAAAGTAAAGTAGAGTAAAATTATTCAATTTGGTTTTTGTTTACTCACCCCAACTGGAACCGGTACGTCCAAGGCATTGGCTAGTTTCACTGTTCCATAGGAATTTTCTGAAACCCTCCCATTTGCCCATCTTTGGCGGCGGCGAATAGTATTCACCAATCTTCTTGTCGGCCATTTTAGCTTATTCTTGGCTTTAAGTACGGCTCAATGCGATAACACCAGGTCTAAGGAGGGTGTCTGTCTGTCTAGTATTATGCTAGTGTTAAACTATTTGGTTTTCGTTTTGGTTTTGGTTTTGTTTGTGTCTTAATGTTTAAGTTTTAAACTCTTATCGTTATGAATATTTATTTTCGATTTATTATGTTATTTAAATATTTATATTTGGTTTTATTTTATGTTATTTGGTTTTTTTTTTTGGTTTTTGGTGTGTCTTAATCAACTGCGTTGGTACAACATTTTTAAATGGGGGTTTTTTCTGAATGTTCGTAGCAGTATTGTGTTAAGATTTGCGCTAAATTTATTTGGTTACTGAAATTAGAAATAAGGTTATGAGTAAATGAGGTAAGTGTTGCCTGCTCTACCACCTGTTGGGAGGGGTGGTAAACCAAGCTTAAGAGGCACACTCAAGTTCTTAGTTAAATTATTTGATTATTTTATTTCGATATTTGAAAGCAATTTCCATTTGAAGTTCTATATAAAGTCAGGTATTCTTTATATAACCAATCATTAGGTAAACACTTGCAACTTAATATTTTTTATTTACATAATTTTTTTTCCAATATTATAAAAATGTTAATAGTTTAACAACTGGCTGAAGCCTAATCATAATATGATAAGTTTAAGCCATGCCATTTTGGAATCATTTTTTCTGCTTATATAAACATTACAAACTCATTTGGCAAAGACCAAAAAAGTGGACAAAAAAATGGATATCTTATTTGCCTCCTGTGGTTGTTGCCTTTGCGATTTTCATTTTTTTCTTTCTTTTTTTGCACACAAGGACACAGACAGAAAAGTGGCCAGAAGTGCACTTTCCAGTTGCTTAACAGATTTCCACACTCGCTGATAATTTTGATGAATTTTTGATGAATTTTGCTTAATTTAATGTTGCTAATTTTAGTCAAATCTTTGTCATTTACGTGAAAACAAATTGCAGTCGCCTGCCGATTTTAGCCACACACTCTGCCAACTGTTATGTAATCTCGAGCGAGGAGCGTGGAAAAGCATCCAAAGCTAACCCAAGCCAATCGGCGTATGCGCACTGAGAGAGCAAACAATCAGAGCGAAGGTGTGGAGAGAGACAGCCAGAGATTGAGAGGGAGAGAAAAAGAGAGAATGCCTGGAACATGCGTTGGAAGTTTTTTTGGTGCAGCTTTGGAAACGAACGGTAAAACACTGGTTCTTTTTTCTTTTTCGGATGGGCTATGGCCATAAAAGTTGACAGCTGGGCGCCAGCTTAATGACAGCTAGAATAGCCCTTGGGAAATGCTCAAGGGAAGTGCTGAGCAGACCGCTTTGCTATGCCTTATATGGCAGCAACACGAGCATAGCTCGAGCACTTTGCAACACTGGTCGCGCAATGAAAGCTATGCTAATTTTCATTATGATATGCGCTTATCATATTATATATTGGACATTAATTTTTCTCTAATCTGTTTCTTCTTTTTTTTACAGCTGCAACTAAAAATTCAGCCAACTAACTGGATGTGTGCGTTGAGTTCTCACGCATACGCATTGCTTGACTTACTTTGAATGCTGCCGCCGGCGACGTTGCTGCCACATTGCGCAACGCGCGTTCGCGTCAGTGGCGGCAGAGGTGAGGAGGGGAGGGGTGGAAAGAAACGGCCTCGGTATATAGCCTGTATGCCTCTGATGTGCCCTGTGGCAAATGTCTGTCAGTGGAGCCTCTAACTTGAATGCTAAAGGCGCACAAATGTAGGCAATGCTTTTTTTCTTCGCTTTTTTTGTATATTTAATGGCAATTGTTCCTGGCGTGTTTTCTGAATTTCTACAAAAGTTCGTTTTATCTAAGTTGAAATTGCAAGTTTTACATAAGCGCATATTGATTACACAAGTTATGCATATGCACTGAAAATCACATGGAGGCCACTTTTTTCAAGCTATTAGAAAACAGCCAAGACTCCGAAAAAGATATATAGATATATAGAGATATATATTTATATATGCTTTATCGCACAATCAATAGTTTTCTAGGCGTTGTCTGTTCGAAAAGCTTAACTAAAAAATAATTTCTAGCACTTCTGAAATAGAAATTGTTTCAATCTTGTTAGATTTTATTATTTATATAATGTTAGGTTATGCGCGTATTTTTGTTTGAAAAATTATTTTTAAATATTAATTGATTTTAGTTTTGTCCTTCTTTGTTTTTTATGTTTAGTTAACATTATGTTTGCGTTTTTTTTTTTTTTTTGTTCAGCAGTAAAAGAAATCCAATTTCGGTATGTACATAATTTTATTTTTTTTTGCAAGGATATATTTTTTTTAGTGGAGGAGTCCTCGTCGCGTCGCCTTTGGGGTCGCCGTTGCCGACGCTGTTCAAAGAGTCACTACAAAAATTGTCTATAATTTTTGTCTTTTTTTTTAATTTCGTGGTTGAGAATATTTTGCATAATCTTCATGAATTTTTTCATTTGTGTTTTTTTTTTTTGTATTTTTTATTTGATTATTGAGGTCGGGAGGGTTAGAGAATTTTGTTTGTTTGTCACTTTTGCATCATCACCTCGAGAGATATATTTTTCTTTTGCTTTTTTTTATGTAACCAACGTTTTGTGCAAATACATGAAAATTTGTAATATTTTTCGCAGCGGCGCACCAACAACAACACACATACAGATGGATTTTCTTGAACGCTGCTTTTCAGCCTCCTCTTCTACTTCTTCTTCTTCTCTACGCAGACATGCACATATTAACTCTCAAAATATACATGTATATATATATATATGTATATATATATACAAATATATGTATATATCTGTTTATATATATGTGCCGTTAATCCGCCAGCGAGTGCGAGTAGCAACCGTCCACAGTTAAAACGCCAATGATAGTGGCAGTCGAACGTTAGCTTTGCCAGCACCGCAACTTGCAGCTGTGAGCAAATCGTTCGTCTCCACTTCGGCTGCGGTCGCGTTTTGTCGTCGTTCGCACTCCAAGACGGCGACTCTATGGCTTGGGGCGTGTCAGGGGGAGGGGTGGGGGTTCACCCGACCCAACAAACGCGCATGGAACGACACAATCAGAGCTTTTTTCGCAGCTTTTTACTCAGCTGGGCGACGCAGTCGTCGTCACTGGAACGTGAACGGTTTCAGTTACTGTGGGTGGCGCCCATTTCTATGGTGGGGCGCTCATAAGGCCGGTCGTGTGCAGGAGAGCAACAAATACACTTGGGCTCGCTGCAAGCTTTCAAGGTTTCAGGCGTTTCTGCTGCTGCTGCTGCTGCTGCGGCGATTTGCAATTTCGTTCAGTGCGTGAGCTGCATACCAAGCAGTGCTAGCTTCTAGCTTTCAGTCTGCCCTGTCCTTCTCAAACTGTGTGCTTTTGTTGTCAGGTTTAATTTTGGACAGTCATGCGTAATTTGTGAACATTTTCAAAGAACTTAAGCTGAAACGTAAATTTCTTGTTTTAAATATAAAACAAAAAATACAAATAAAAATTAAATAAAATATCTATATATCTTCACATGCATGTCCATAACGGACAGAGGGAGTGTGAGGAAAAGGGCGAGAGAGAGTGAAAGTTAGATAATAAAAGGGAGTGGAAGATAGTTTCCGGCAGAGAGAGTGAAGCTAAAATAGAATAGAGCTTTTTTCATATCTTTGAAGTACTGTTGAATATTCACAATTGTGAAACATAATTGTAAGCCTAAATTGAAAACTTGAAGGAAGAGACGGAGAGAGATAGTGAAATAGTAACAAAATAATAGAGATAGCGAGACTGAGAGCGAAAAACAGATTAAGTCTGAGCGTGATAGAGAAATAATGAGTTTAGAATTAGAATAGAATGCTATAAGAAAGAGAGCAGAAAAACAAATCGATCCATAGCACGGCATTTTTAAAATTAATATTGCTCTTAAGTCTAAATCAATAGGAATATGAGGGGAAATTAAATTAAAACTATCAATAAAAAATAATTCATTTTATTGTTTCAGCTTTTATTTTTCAACTTTTTCAAGCTCAAATTTGAAGCGTTTCACAAAACAACGAACTGCATAATCCAAAGATATTTTCAAAATTTTTGAGCGTTGGAAAATGTTTTTCACAACTCCTGTTGATTGTTCCTTGGGGTTTCTTCAGTTTTAAGCTCACTTAACATAGAATTTAAATCGGCGGCCAGAGACCCATAAGCAGCGGGAAACAAAAATCTACCGTTGGACTTCCAAGGCGAGTACGGCAGCTATTTCCAGTCAATGTGCCGCAAGCTTGCGCAATACACCCAAGAGAGACAGATAGAGAGAGAGTGAGAAAGAGAGAGAGAGAGGAGCGTGGTAGCAAGCAAATGATTCCCGCAGAGTTCTGTAATATAATATTTATTGATTACTTGCCACCAAAGAGTTTTACTTCAACTCGCCAAAAACTGAAGCCAAAATATTGACAGATTACGTAAATAAAAAAATAAAAATACAGAAGCACCCTTAAATCGGACGTCATCAAGTGTGTCATACTTTCGGAGTTGATTTTATTTTTGGGGGGTTGGTCCTTTTTGGGGCCTGTGTGTGAACGTTATTCGTTTATTGTTTTTTGCCCACTTTCAATTACGTCATATCTCAGCTGTTCTGAATAAACGGCGCTTGTTATACAATCGACTGCTATTGAGTCGCTTTCAGCAGCCACTTCTCTTTATCATCTTTCGCTGTCTCTCTCTTTCTCTCATCCCATCTCATCTGCCAACTTTATAGAGAACCCCCCCCCCCCCCCTACCTCCATCCCCCCTCAGCCAGTCCAGTTTCGTATTTCGCTAGTCCTTTAGTTATTTTGGGTTTTAAATGCTAACCTGCTTCAAATTGCTGACATTTACGCAAGCCTTGTTTACTGTTATGCTGTGTGTGACGCGCTCTGTGTGTGTGTGTGTGTGTGTGTTTGTGTGTGTATTACGGTTTATTTCGCTCTTAGTTAAGCCCTTGGAATCTTTTAGTTTTGCGTTTATTGCGGTTTATTTAGTTCTTGTGGCATCGTATAACATCCAACTCCCACATACACACAGACATATATACACACATACACACACACACACCAGCACGCATACACACCCACATATTTTGTCATTACTTGGCTTTTACTCAAACACTCCGAAAAAAATCGACCAACATTTGGGAATTCGACATATTTCTGGCGCCAAAGGCAACAACAATAATTCAGAAGGATTATTTTTAAAACATCAGATTATCTTTCTAAAAACTTTCGTTTGTTTTTTCTTCATTCCAGTGTTGATATTTGTAAGATTTTGACAAAAATATGTAATTTTGTTACTTGCTTAAAAATTTCAGATATACAAATATTTTAAATTATTTTTTTATAATTTACAATTATAAATTTATTTAATATAGTTAAAAAAAAAAACAATTTTACAACATACGGAACTTTTCTTTCTGAATTTAGAAAGTATTTTTTCTATAAATAATGAATTTACTTTTTAGAAATTTATTTCCTTATAACAGAAAACATTTTTCAAAATTGTAAGAAATATGTTCTCAAATTTTTAGAAATGAATTCTCGAAACCAGAAAATGTTTATAGTTTTTAGAGCTATTTCCATTCTAAGGCAATTTTTTGCTGAGTGTATCATTCGCCTTAAGTATTTGCCTTCTGCGATTCACCCTTGTGAATAACAGTTAATGCGGCACTTTTGGGCAGCAGCTTCGATTGCGATTTCTGCGAGTCCAGTTATTATCTCTGAAGTACAGTTGCGATATGCACTTGCAACAATTATTTATAGTCAAAAGCACTCAGCACTGATTGAAACATATATATAAGTATATGTTGATAAACAAAATAAGAATTTAAGCATAATTAGATAAAACACGTTAAGATGTTATTATAGCTGTACATTTTAAAGAAATCTTAACAAAAATGTAGTTTCCTTTCTTTTTCGGCATATTAATGAGGCCGTTTCATTTTAAAATTCATTTTTGTTTTTTTTTTTGTATGTGTTGACTGCGTACAGGGTATCTCTATCGAGACTATAGAATATGTCTCAAAAAGCAATCATTATTAAAAAAAGGAAATTATCATAATAAATGTAGATGTATTAAAATGAATAAAACGGAAAATACTTCAAATTTATATTCAAGAAACGTAATAGGCTTATCATAAATAAGTTAGAATGCTCTAGTATAGAAAGAGAACTCAAGTATCAGAAACCAGCTGTTCAATAAATATACTAATTCGTTTAAAAACATTTGCTAGTTTATAATAAATAAAATTGGTTTAAAATATTAGTAAAATCATTTATATTTCTCACGCAGGACTCAGGGACAAAATTCAGATGTCAGCTGATTGTATGTAATATTCGGGTTGCCCAAGATTGCGGGTCTTTTCCGTGCCTGATTTATTCTAAGACTGCATTCGTCTTAGTTTTTCCCATTTAAGTCTAAGTCTGTTAAGGTCAAGCTGCAATCCAACTTCAGCTGATACATGTTAAATATAGAAAAGCAGATGCTGCTGCATTAATTTCCGTTTGCTGGGGGGCAACTTACATACAAAAAGATGTCAGAACAAACAGGCAACAATAGAGAGAGATAAGAAGGCTAACAAAGTGTCTAAAGTTGTGTTAGCTTAATGCAAGAATCTTGCAAAAATTGTTGAAAAGAATCCAACAATGGGCTTGGAATACATTTAAAATCTATAAATTATGTGCCTATGAAATAACAGACTCATATTCAACGCACAGTGCTTCGAGCCTTCGGCATTTTGACCCACATTGGCTGTCAAAACTTTTCTGCTTTCAAAGTTGACACGGCAAGAACAAGAGAGTAAGGGGCCAACGACTAGGGGGGAAAGGGGAGGGAGCGAATGGTGCTGATATTGCTAGGGGAAATTGCTGATGCGGCTGCATATTTTCAGCTGGATTGCGTGCAATTGCACAGTCGTTAGCCTCAGGGGTGGGTGGGAGTGGGTTGATTTCTGGGATTTGCATTAAGCCATTCCTATTGTACTTGCAGAGTAGAAAACTCTGCGGAAAAGTTGTGGCAACTTTTATGATTGTCTGCGAGCGGGGTTCTTTTCAGCCAACGAATAATTTGTGTTGTGCTCTGTGTTGTCAAGAAAATTTCCAGATAGCTCTGTACAAAATGCGCAAAATTCGGGACAATAAAGTTGAGCTGAATATCATTTCACTTAAAAAGTATTGCAATTATAATTTTAATCTGCAGACTTACGCCAGAGTTAAGCGCTGGTATCTGAAAACCGACTCTTCCTATACCATAAGTGGGGCACACGCTTAAGCACACAGTATTTTTATTTTCCTAATTCCAGATAATATTTTCTTTAATTTATATAAAATATATCTATTCATATGCTTGTCTCTTTTTTTACTTAAATATTAATGAGTACTTCGTTCTACATTTTAGAATGTATTTTATCTAAACAAAAGGATTTCATTGCAATTTTTTTGAAAGGTATTTCTTTATAATATAAATCGTTTTAAAAAGATAAAAAAAATACTTTCTAATTTAAACGATATTTTTTTAGTATAGTTTTAAATTATAAAAAAAACAGTACATTTTTCTAGTTTTCAGGCCGATTTACTTTTTGGTTAAATTTTCAAAGTGTCGGGTCTATTTTTTACTGACTCTACGGCTGGTTGCCGAAAGATTGTAAGATTAATCTAACATTTTAGAAGACTTTTAGGTATACCTAAATATTTTAACGTTTTAAAACGGTACTAGGCAATAAGTGGAACAGTATGTTTTCAAAATACTGTTGCCAACTAGTGTAAAATTATACGGTAATTGACGTGGCCAAAATTAAAATATACCAGCACATAATTCAAAGATTAAAATATTTATTGACTATTAGTTTATAATCGTATACATAGGCTTATTGAGAATTACATATATGCAGTATTGCATTCATTTATGAAATGGATTAAGTCTTTTGTTTTCCTTGGATATTGAATATTGAAATACGTTCACAAAACTGGGTTCAATATTCAATGGTGACACACTTGGTCTTCATATACTCGTTGAGCGCTTCCTGGCCCAAATCCTTGCCAAAGCCGCTCTGCTTGAAGCCACCAAATGGAGCAGCGACATCGGTTTTGTTGTAGACATTCACAAAAACGGTGCCAGCATCGATGCGATCGGCGAAATTGAGAGCCTTGCTAATGTCCTTGGTGAAAACACCACTGGCGAGTCCATAATCCGTGCGATTGGCACGCAGCATAACGGAATCGACATCGCTGCCATTAAACTTGGATATGATCATGATCGGACCAAACGATTCCTCCTTGGCGATAAACATATCATCCGCGACATCCGTGAACACTGTTGGCATGAAGAAGTAACCCTTCATATTGGGCACACGACAGCCGCCGTAGACAAGCTTGGCGCCCTCTGCCACGCCCGTTTCGCAGAACTCGATCAGCTTGTCAAAGTGAGCCTTATGATTCTGCGGTCCATGTGCGGTGGATCGATTGAGCGGATCCCCAATCGTCATGGTGCGCAAATCCTTCAGCACGCGACGCACGAACTCATCGTGAATGCGATCCTCGACGAACAAACGTCCAGCGGCTATGCAATTTTCACCCTTATTGAAAAATACCGATGACATGCCCTAAAAACGACAACAGAATTTGTCAGACATTATTGATTATAATTATTATAGTGGGTTAGATTCATTGTACACCTATGACAGAAGCTGCTCTACCTGTCCAATTTCTTGTATCAATCTTTTATGACCATAAAAGATCCCTCACCAGAAACCAACTTCCACTATTCTGGTGTACAAAATATATTTCTGTAGTTAATATACTATAATATTTGCATACAACCTAATTAAATTACTAATTATTTAAAAATGTTTGATATTTGTAATGAAAATATTTTGAAATACTCGTATTACAATACATTGTTTCTGAAATTAAGACCAATTATTTTTGAAAATATTTCTTCCCATGAAAGCAATGAAATTAAATTCAATATTTAATTGAATAGTTTTTAATAGTAGAGCTTTTCTGGCTGCTGACAAGCAGTTCAACCCACGACTGTTCAACCTACACAAAGCAGTTCAACCCGAACATATTGCAACAGCACCAAGCAGTTCAACTCGGTAAAGCTCAAGCTGAAAAGCCAAAATTCACAGATGCTAAAGTTATTTTATGAGCTACTACGTTATTTTATGTAGCAAACAAGAACAAAACAGTCTAATTTAAGAATCTATTTGAATACCATATAACTTAAGAATTTTTTTTAGAAAAATCGACTTCAGTAATCAGAAATAAATACCATATAGAAAATGTAATTTCTGAAAATAAGTTGGCTGCTTTTGACTCAAAAAGTAAGTGGTTAACAAAAAGAAACTTGAGGACTGTTTTTGCTCTACGACAATTGAATAAATAAAAAGCAAATGAATAGTGACTGCTACTCACATGTTTGACAGCCTTATCCAAATCGCAGTCAGCGAATATAACCAATGGACTCTTGCCGCCCAGTTCCAGTGAGCATTTCTTGAGATTGGATGCGGCGCAGGACTTCATAATGTGTTGACCAACGGGCGTCGAACCGGTGAAGCCCAGTTTGTTAACTAACCCATGATCGGCAATCGCCTGACCCGCTTCCGATCCTTTTCCGGGCAGCACATTAATCACACCAGGCGGAAAGCCAGCGAGTACGCTGAGCTCTGCGAATTTGAGCGCTGTCAATGGACAGGTCTGAGCCGGTTTGATCAGGCAGGTATTGCCGGCGGCAATGCAGGCGGCCATCTTCCAGGAGAGCATCATCAGTGGATAGTTCCAGGGCGTGATAAGGCCACAGACACCAATTGGCTCCTTGCGCGTAAAGGTCAGCACATTGTTGGGCCGAGCAGGATTCACGGGTATCGTGTTGCCCTGGATCTTGTCACACCAACCAGCAAAATAACGCCACGCATCGATCGACATGCCAATGTGTGTCTTCAGAGCCAGCGTGTAAACCGCACCGGAATCCACAGACTCAATGGTCGCCAGCTCCTCCTTGTGCTGCTCCATCAGATCGGCCAGCCGGAGCATGAGTAGACCCCGTTGCCTGGCTGACACCTGCTTCCAGGAGCTATAGAATGCTTTGTGCGCCGCCTGGACAGCTTTGTCCGCATCTGCCACACTCGCACATGCCACTTTGCAGAGCAGCTGCTCATTGGTGGGGTTGATAATGTCCAGGGTGCGCTGCTTTTCGGCATCCAGAAACACACCATTGATGAACAGCTGGGTTGGCACTCGAATCTCACGTTTATTCGCCTTCAACGTGAATCCTTCATAGCTAATCTTGCTGGAGCTGCCGCCGGAGCTGCCCTGTCGCAGCGTACGAATCAATAGATCAAAGAACTCTTCGAAAACGGGCGCCATGAACACCTGCTCGTTTTCGAGGGGCACATCGAATGCCTCCTTGACCTCCTCAACGAGACGCACCACATCCATGGAACCGGCGCCGGCAGCAAAGAAATCCGTTGATGCTTCAATTGATTGCTTCAATATAGCCTGCCAAATGGCAGACAGATCCGTTCGCTTCACCAACTCGTCCTCGGTGAAGTCCGTAATGGGATGATGTTCGGCCTGTTTGAACCAATCGCATGCATTGATCATCTTGGAGCCCCGCTTAATGCGACGCACATTGACAAATTGGCCATCGGTGCCCTCGATCAAGAGTCCATTCTCATGCACCCAGGCGGGCTTCGGCAGACCCTTCAGCTTAATCTCTTGTGCGGTTCGCACCGGTCCCGCTGAGTAGAGATGGGCGCCAAAGAGACGCACCTGCTCTTCACTGCCATCGGCTTGAAGGACCGTCGCTATGGCACCCGGCACTGAATCCAAGCCTCTAATAAAATTCCATATACGTTCCGATGACTGTTGTAAATTCAGTATCTGGTTCTCTGGCCGAAACATGGCGGGATCATAGGTGGCGCCCACCTCAGTTTGCACGATCTTTGGTGCCGTGCCCTTGGCGACCATGTCCACGGCCAGGACCATTGCCTTGACACCCTCCGGGTATAGGAATCGCTTGTAAATGCTGTCCAAAGTGTCTGTCGGCTCCAAATTTGTCTGACGCGTCAGCAGCAGCGGTCCAGTGTCCAAACCATCATCTGCCCAAAAGATGCTGAAGCCAGCGATCTCATCGCCCTGTGAAATAAAAAAAAACCGAGTATGAAAAACCATAATAAAATTCAGGCAGTCCTAAACTAAATATAATTTATTTAAATTTAATTTATACAATATTCATTTGTGCAATTTTCAATATTTTTAATATTTTTGCATCTGTGTTTCATCTACATCTAATATATTTCGAATATATTACTAATATTGTTACTGTGTATTTACAAATAGACTAAAAGCAATAATCTTGTGGCTTTACAGAATTTGACGATGCAAGTAATTCAAAGTAATTCTAGCATCGCTTACTTTGTGAATTCCCATAAGAAAATTTCCCCTAGATTCATTACATTTATACATACATATATCACCTACATTCAGTAATATAGTCAAAGGTTAGGGGAACCCCTTACTCTTCCCGCTTTTATATACACACACAAATACTAGTTATAAACTAATTTGTGAAGTAACCGAAAACTTAAATATATTTAATTGACTTGACCTTTCATTCATTCAAAAAAATAAAAATCTGATTAAAAACCGGCTTGAAAACTTGAAGGTATTTCTGATTAGAAATAATTTCTAAATTTGGGAAAAAATATATTTTTAAATTAGAAATGCTTTAAGAAAGACACACCCATTTTTCGGAATAAACAGGTTCTAAGGTTATCTACTAAATATATATTTTATTTTGTGCTTTATCTAATCATGATATCTGCCCACTTACCTCAATGAGTGTCCAGGAAATGGCGCTGGCACCGCGATGTCTAGGCAATATGGAAGGATGATAACAAATGCTGCCCAGTGCAGCCCCATCAATCACCTCCATGGGTATGAACTGGGAGCAGTAGGGCAGCAAATTGAGGGTCGCTCCCACCGATTTGTACTGCTCCAGGACCTCGGGCAGGGCCACGCCTTTGCGTCGCCAGCTGGCGAATTTGAAAACGGGTATATTATGGCTGGCAGCGGTGGTAGCCAAAATATCCTCGCGACTTCCTTTATCAGGAATCGTAAAGACTCCAACGACTTTAACGCTTGAATTCTCCAAGAGCTGTTCCAGTACATCGGCGGCAAAGTTGCTCTGGCCAATAACCGCAATGCGCAGATTGGTCTGTAATATTGTTTAAAATATAACAGTTGAATTAAAAATAATTATAACTTTTATGTTTATTTAATTTAAAAAAAGAATTATTTAATAACTAACAATAAACAACAGATAAAATATACATAATAAGAAAACTATTTTCGAAATGCAGAAGACTACAAGAAAATAAGTGCATTCTCAGTTAAAAATTACGATTTTCAATGTTTTATAAATACTATATGTACCCAGTGCAATAACAATTTGAAAAGCAAATTAATCTTGCTGATAATATAATATAAATCGGCTGACCTAAGCAGATTATTGCACTTGCATTGCTTCACAAATGTTCAAATTACATGAACATTATTTATATGTTATTCAAATACATATATTTTTTAATTCCTAATGTATCAAAATACCTTATAACTCTTTTTTACAGACGTTGGGTTATTGCCATTACCAAACAGTACTGTGAACGCGAAGCAAATTTACATTATTTAAAAATATTTATTATCTTCAACATCTACCTAGTAAATGCAATATTTCACTTGAAAATGAAGCAATATAATTACTTGTGAATTAGTACCAAAAATAAAAAGAACTTAACTCTAAAATAAATAAATAAAAAATTGAAAAAAATAATAATTATTATTATTATTAAATGTCATTACTATTTAATTTATGAACTAACAGCGATGATATTTTGTCTATTTGTTTTTTTGTTAAATAATAATATTAATCAATTAGCACATTCACAAGTAAGTCTAAAAATAATATGAATAATAATTAAATTTGTAAGCAAACGGCTATAACAAATAACTACTCCAGTTTTTAAATAATAACAATTAAATAACATATGTTAAAGTAAGCTACAAAACAAAATTTATAAAAAAAAAATATTTAATTTGTGAACTAACGGCCATAATTAATCACTGTTCCAGTTTTCTTTTTCACACTTTTCAAACTATAATATCACGACTTCGTGTCTTTGCTAATCTAATCACTTTGGGAGAAGAAATGCTTTTTCACTTTTAATATTCAGATTGACAAGCAAAGTGTTTGAGCAACTTCTATTAACTGAGTATCACACTCCGTGGCGAGGCATATTTATACCTCAATAGAGGCGGCACAGTATTATCAGCCGATTCTAAAAAAAACAAACATATACGTGCAATAGCAGGCGCTGCTGTTTCGAAACATATATTCATACTTAAATGCCCACATATACTTTTACTTTTCCAATAATTAAATAAAACAACAAAATTGTGGAGCACGACGCTTATCAGTGAGCTGAAAGCCTAAAACTGTCGCAGCTGAATTAAATTTTGATAAGCATGGTGATTAGGCATGATCATGGAAATGTGGGCCTGATTTCTAATACATATTGACTTAATTATTGCCAATGGAAAGTTTGCCAACAAACATATATATGTACACCTATTTTGCTGTTGCAATTTTATATCGCGTGTTTCGAATTGTGTTTCATTAGTGATTTGCAGATGTTACTTGGAATGCGACTGCCTTCTGTCATATGAAACTAAATCATAAATATATAATTACAATTGCATGGCTAACTGGCCTGAACTAGTTATGGGGGAAGTAAACTGAAAATATCAGTGATTATAATCGCAATGTCAAGGGCAGCTGAAAAGCACAGGAATAAGACACTCTGAAAAAAAAGTTGAACTGAATTTTAGAAAATCGTCATACTTTTCGCATTACCTTAAAATTTAAAAAGTATATTTTAAAAAATCAGAGAACTTCAACAAATATTTGATTCATTTCAATATTTTATTAAATTGTACTTTTTCAATGATTAAACTTAAAAGTTAAATAGATTCAATAAATAAGTTATCAAACATATAAAACTAATAATTTTAAAATAGAACAAACTAATATATTAAAAAATAAATATTTGCTCTGTTGTTTTTTTTTTCAAATTTTTCATTTTTATAAATATATTTTTCTTTCGCAGTGTAAAAATTGCAGCTTATTGTATATTTGAGGCACTACCCTCAAATAGCACAGAGCAAATAATGTCCATAGAATTGTGTGCTTCGTGCTAAAATACTATATATATATATGTATATATATATACTGAACTAATTTGTGAGCATTCATTATTAACACCTTGCATACGTATTCCTTTTGCTTTTCCCCTTATGCATTTAGCTAATTATTGAATTTAATTAGCAAGGAACGAAATGAAAATTGCATTATCTTTCAGTTTGCCACTCTGGACTTGAGGTTTTCCTTTAAGTATACATTTAATTGGCCATAGCTAAACATGCTGTGCGGTCTGCAGCGTTACATAAAATACTTTGCCATATTGGGCTTGGTGCCCTGGTCGGAGAAAGGAGCACAGCAGCAGGTGCAAAGGATCTACACGTTGGCCATCATACTGCTAAACAACTGCATGACCTTCTATGTAATTGTTTATGCGCCACCCGATGTGAAAATACTGGTATCGACGCTGGTGAGCATCATTGTGTTTATCACACAGACTGTGACCATGACAGGCGTGTATATAATGTTCTGCGCTAATCATACAAATAATTAACATTGTATTTGATTTTGCCAAACAGTTATCGAATTGCAAGTAATGTGCCAGTATAAAAGATACTACGAGTTCTGTCTGCACCTGAAGTGCTTGAAACTGCGTTTCCAATGCGAACTGCAGCAGCCAATTGTGAATTTGCCCTGGACCAGATATATCAAGTTCTTTCTGCTGGGCATTTTAAATGTGCTCGCTTTAGTTCCAGGAGTCCTTGTGGTGCTATATTATGATTACGTCGGCCACTTTTTGTACTCGATACTCTCCCTTATAATAACTCGTTTCCAGTGCTTGCTCCTGGTGATCTATGCCGAACTCTTAGGCTATCATGTGGAGCTACTGGGTGAGCGTCTCCAGGCTGTCCACAAAAGTCGCCAGCTGGGCACCGATGCATTATGCTCCCTGGAACATCTGCTCAGTTTGAAGCGGGTGTATATGGAACTATATCATTTATTTGTACAATATAATGATATGTATGGCTGGTCGATTGTGTGCATCTTTGTCGTCATGTTCCTGGACAGCATGATTAACATATACTGGGCAATGCAAATTCTCAACGAGGTCTATGAATTGCCATTCATCCACCTGACCTGCTCCTCGTTTTTGCCGCTGCTCATCCTACTTTTTACGTTCTGCCGATGTGGCGAATACTGCAAGCGACAGGTGAATGAACCAGCGAATTATGTAACATTAATATACACTCAGAAAAAAGATTTACTTGAATTTTAGAAAATCATCATACCAACACCTAAACTCTAACACAGCAGATAGCAAATCATTATTATTTTCTGAATTTTTTATTTTCTATTATTAAGAAATTTTAAATTTAGTTTTTATTAATATTTTATAGAACATCTTCTAGATATTTATTTAAGGACAACTTTCTAAATTCTTATCGGAATCGTTGCAGCACATTCTAATTGGCAGCCACGTGCGTGGTTTGGCATGTGCCTCCCAGCGCCAAGCTGCATCGCCCCCGCTGGCTTATAATGCAGTCGTAGCTGAATTTTCCATGCAGGTGGAACAGGACGCATTGATCATCAGCGCCGAGGGTTTTATGGATATCGACTATAGTTTACTAATGTCGGTACGTATCTCTCCCATATTCAAAGACAGATTTACATTTTTTTTATATGTATCCATATTTCTGCAGATTTTCACGGCAATGGTTACCTATTTGATCATTCTCACGCAGTTCGGTTCATTGTCTGCCTAGTCAAATAATTATGCAGATAAGAAAATCATATAAAGAATTAGTTCATGTATTGTTTCTTAAAGCACAAATATTTATACTCATATGAAATGTATTTGCACGCGTTTGGCGCAATTTTAATTGCTGATTTCAGTTCGGACTTGTCAATAATATATTCGCTGCTTTAGTTTTTTAAACAGAAAATTGCACGGAAATTTGGAAAAACGCCATATTTTTGTCAACAAGGGTAGCTCACCACATTATTCAGTAAGTATCTAAAATGCAGGGTTGCCTATCTAAAAACCAGAGATTTCCTTTTCTAAATTCTATTTTCTATTTGATTAAATAATGTCTACTTTCCAGTGATTTTCTTTTATGAAATATACAGAATTCTGTGCGAATTCATTGGTTATCTTTTATGAAATACACAGAATTATTAAGTGGCTTTTCACTTTTTAGAAACTTATATCTTAATTATAGAAAACATTTCTAAAAGAATATATAAAAAATCCTTCTAATTTTAATAATTATTTTTTCGTATATTTAGAACATTTTTCTGAGAGCCGGAATACTTTTAAATTTATCGAGGCGCTTTTCTTTTATATTTCTTACACGAATTTTGATTAAAAATCGTCTTAGATTTTATTAAATTGTTCAAAATTAGTTATTAGCATTTTTGAAGGACTATTAACAGATTCGAATATAATTATCAGAATTATACACCAATTATTACTTTTTATTGACTAATAAACTAGCATATTGAAAGTTTTTAACTGGTTGCAAGTGACCCATATACAAAAAAATGTATTTAACCATCGCACAACTGTTATTGAAAAAAGTATATTATTTGTAGATAAAGGAATGATCGTCGAAATTTTTGGTAACTGGTAAAAACTAGTTTGATACATATACATATATACATATACATATTTTTATTGTCAACAAACAAAATTATTATCTCGACCACAAGTGAACTTGGCAAGCACTTTAAATATTTAAATAAACATATTCCCGAAAATAAATGACCCTCCAGAAGTTCTAGTAAGCTGATAATAATAAGCAAAAACAGCCCAAAGATTACTGTTGTCAGCTGGTTATCTTCGATGCTGAATATATATTTTATATATATACTGAATATATATAAATATGTATAAAGATCCTATGATGTGTTACGCAACATCAGTGTGGCATAGTGTCCAATAAACTGTGCACGCAGTCCCCAGCTGATCGTGCTTGTGTTCTTTGGCTTCCTCTGGGAATAGTGCAATAATGTTGCTGATAAGCGATAACCTGATCGAGTGCCCCCAACTAAGTCAAGAAAACAAAGCACGAAACCGGTTTGGGCGATACGCTGAACTGGTTTCAAGTGACTCGAGATGTGCTAATTTTGATAAGCAATCGAAGTAGCAGTAAATACAGTGAGTCCCACTAATCTTTCAGACATAATTTATTTATAAATAACACATTGATCTTATTTTTTTTACTAACTGCTATGGAACGTTTTGAAGCAGTTTAAACTGGTTCGCGATTCTAATGCCTCGTGCTGTTATCAATGGGTTCAAACAGTGCAGAGGTGTGTTCCATAAATTAAGTTGAATAAAAAACCAAAAAAATAATAAAATAATTATTCAAATTATAATTGACAAATTTCAAAGCATATCCGTCACTTATTTAAGTTCGTAGGTAACTTGTGCATCGACGCTGACCTCTTCAACCACAACATCACCATCCTCATTTAGAATCTCCAAATTGCACTCGATTTTGTCGGTTTTTAACTCGGCCGCATTGCGAAAATCGGTCTCGGAATTATCCGGCTCCAATGCTTCAAAGTAATCCAGTCTTAAAGTGGATTGAGTGTCGCCTGCAGTTGATTGAGGTAATTCCTCAGCAGGATTTATGTCTTTTATTGATAGCTTTGATTCCTCGACATTCCCATTCTCTTGATTAGTTTCGTGTGATTTACTATCGCATGGCTTAATCTTATCACCGGAACCATTGTCCAGATCATTTTTGTCCATTTTATTTGCCAATTTGTTGTCACATTGGTTAATCTTATCGCCGGAACCATTGCCAGCTGATTCCCGAGATTTATTCAGTTCAATAGTTTGTTTACTTTGTTGATAAACTTCATTAAGTTTTCTCAGACTGGCCTCTAACTCGTCGCCATCTTCGCCATTGCTCTCGTTCTCATTGAACTGACTGTTTTCCAGCAATTGCATATCATCTGAATTTATGAACACATTCAGTTTCTCTGATATCTTGGCCCATTGGCGCTTGGCTTTACGTTGTAGTTCGCCTATAGCACCATCATCTGTATCTGAATCCGTACTTTGATCTTTCGCTTCTTGTTTAATTTGCTTTTCTAATATTTTGGTTGTATTATTATCGGCTTTCACATCTGAGCTTTCTTCGTCCACATCGGTTACTGCTGCACTTGCTTCCTCAGCCAGTTTTTCATCTTCTTGAGCCACACAACTGGATTTGATTTGTTCTTGGGCTGTCCAAGCATCTAAGGACAGTTTGAAAAACTGTTTGCACAAAGTTTGCTCGTTTTCACGTTCGAGTTTTAGGCCATCTTCAAATTGATTGCTAAATAATTCATCGAGCGCACCCTCGGGTAGCAGAGGTGGCTCTACAACAGATATATCTTCGCCCGATTCATAGTCAGTGGAGTCATCGGATACAATATCATCATCTATGCTTGTATTCCATTTATTTCCAGTTTGTAGAGTTCGGCCTTCAGGTGTCTTCTGGACAGTTGTTGTTGCATTGTGTTTTTCATTGGGTTCCTCAATAGCTTTTCCATTTTCAGAAGACTTTTGCCCAAATTCTCTTGGTTCATCGTAGACTTCCTCTTTCTGCTCTGTGTTTACTATTTCCTCCTCCATCTCAGGTAGTTCACTCCTCAATTCATATAACTTACATGAACCCAGCGTCAATTGAGCTATACCCAAATCCTTGTCGCAAACTAAATCTTGCGTCTCTTCTTCCTTTTGCTCTCCATCGTCTTCTACCTGCTCAACCACATTTTGGGTTAAGGTTGTATGGTCACCTTCTTGTTCGGTTTGACCTTTAGGGTCTTGACCTTCTTCAGCTTTCTCCAGATTCGCTTCCAGTCGCTGACGTTCGCGTTCATCGTGCAATCTTTTGCGGTCCAGCAAACCTTCTAGCAGCTCATCCTGTTTGACTACAGCCAATGGATTGGGCTCAATTATTTCCGGATACTTCGATTTCAAGTTGGCTCTCAATTCATCCATGCTGCGCAAACTTTCCTCGGTTATTTCCCCATCACTGTCGAGGACCTTTTGCAGATCCAGTTTCTCTTTGAGCTCCTCATCCAGCGCACTGAAGGTGGCCCTTGCCTCGAGTGAGTAAAATTGATCTTTAGATGGCTCGTCCAGGCTGTTGTCTGCCACCAACTCATTTTGATTCAATTGAGCATTGGATATCAGTTTATCTTGGCCAGCCTTAGGCCAGGAATCGCGAGAGTTGCGCCCTTCTTTGTCTAGTTCGGTTGCTTGATCCTCCTCGGCCGTAACATAACCAGCCAATCCATCTGAACTATCACTTTCACTCTCACTCTCGCTGATATTGAGCAAATCCGGAGGCGGCGGCAGATCCTCCACTAAGCCGGTATCCTTCTTGACAATCACCAGCTTATTATCAATCACTTCCAGCGAGTCCTCGAGGTTCTCACGCTTCGCATAGCAACGGGTTGCAATAGTCGAGGCGCGTCTTTTGGCCAGCTTCTCCATCTTGGCCAAGTGAGCATCCAGCTCCTCAGCCTTCTCCCATTTCAACTTCGTATTCTTTTCTTTTCTTAGCAGCTCGTTGGCAGCTTGCATTTTTTCCGAGCTACTTGTGGGTTTACTTTGCAGTTTTCTTTGCTCCTTGCGCTCGGCCACCGAGCCGAGAAAGGTGCCAAAGGAATCGAGGCATTCACGTATGGTTTTACCGTCAGCCGGATTAACAAGTTCCGGCGGAACGAGTGGCTCAACATTGGGTGTGGCCGAATAGCTATACTCCTCATCAGATTCAATTAAGCCAAAATCAAAGGTTTTGATATTCTGACTATTGATCACTTCCTGATACTGCAACTCACCGATGAGCTCATCTAGAATCGATGTACACACTTCCGTAATGGGTGGCTCTGGCAGTCGGGACAGTTCATCATCATCATCATCATCATCACCCATAGTGCTTGTAATATCGTACATTACATCTGTCTCATCCTCCAGCTGCTGGAGCAGTTCACGTAGCCCAGCTTCTTCATCGGCCAATTTTTGACTCATTTGTTCACAAATTTCACTCGCCTCTTGGGCACTGGTTTTCTCATTTATCGGTTGTACCTGGTACAGGTCTTCATCGACGTGGACCTGCGTGTGCTTCTGCCTTACAGTTAATTGCCGCATGCATTCCTCTTGATGCCATTTATAGCTGGGCACATCGCAGCCAGCTCCAAAAACACGACGCGGCACATCATCAGCACAATCGTCAATGAACTTGGCCAAGGCAGCATCAACTGCTTCGGCATCTTTGTCACAAGTGAGGACACTTGTTTTCTCTTCTATCTGTGTTTTGGGTATGTGTTGATTTTCGTCCTTATTTTCTTGATTTTTCATGTCCTGTTTGATGCGTTCGCGTCGCAAACTAAACTCTTCGCTAATGCGCAAGGATCGCACTACAGTTGTCAGCTCTAAGCACTTTTTCTTATCCGCTTCTCTCTCCTCATCGGAACTGGTGCTTTTCATTGTCTCAGTCAGCTCTTCATGCAGCTGATATAACGGTTGCTGGAGCTCCTCTAAATCCTCTGTCAACTGACTGCTCAGCTCTTCAATATTGCGTTCCACCAATTCATTTGCCTCGATGCATTCTGCTTCGAAATCTAATTGTTCCTTAGTTTTGGTTAGACTACATTCAGCTTTCTTCGGGTAGACCGAAGTTTGCTTGCAATCATTCATGTTTTGCTCTATATTCCAATCGATTATTTCCTCTTCATACATTTTCTCGCTAAATTCGGGTTGCTCCACAAATATTTCGCTTGCATAGGATTCGTACATTCTTTCTATAGATTGCTGCTTAATTTGCTCGGGAGTTGGTTCGCCAGCATTGCCATAAACTAAAGCGCTAAATTCTTCATAAGATTTCGTTAGATCTGCTGCAGTTGTTTCATCCAGTTCCGAGCCACTATCTGGCTCAGATCTGGCTGTAAGATCTGGTAATTGCTCAAGATTCAATTCTATTTCAGTGTTAAGATCTGGTAATTGTTTTAGCTCCGTTTCTCCGTCAACATTCTCAGTGCTATTATTCGAAATTTTTGATGTATCTGCCTTCAGTTCCTTTATTTCCTCTACAGATGTACCTTCAATATTGTTTTCCTCTGTTGTTTCCTTGACCTCAATCTTAATTTCCTCAATGAGCACACGTTTTCCTTTGGGTGGTTTTTGATCCCGGCCGTCCAGTTTCTCTCTACTATCAACATTGTTGAGTACTTCTAGATTTTCCTTTATAATCTTTAATTTATCTTCAAGCTTGCCTGAGTCTTTTGCTTCCTTGAACTCAATCATACGTTCCAAATCTGGTGGTTTTTGATTCTTGCCATCCAGTTTATTTTTATTGTCAAAATCGTTAAGTACTTCTTGATTCTCCACTTTAATCTTTAATTTATATTCAAGCTTGTCTGTCTCTTTTGCTTCATTGACCTCAATCTTACGATCCAAATCTATACTATCGAATTGAATTTCCTCAATGAGCACACGTTTTCCTTTTTGTAGCTCTTGATCCTTGGACTCCAGTTTATTTTTATCATCATCAGCTAACTGTGCCTCATTGAGTACTTCTCGATTTTTCCTTAGTATCTTTAATTTATCTTCAAGCATGTATTCCACTTTTGAATTCTCCACTTGTTTAATCATTATATTTGGTTCCTTGCGTTCCGAATCTATATCATCGAATTGAATTTCCTCTATAAGCACACGTTTTCGTTTTGGTAATTCAGGATCCTTGCCATCTAGTTTCTCTCCATTATCAACATCGTTGAGTACTTCTAGATTTTCCTTTATTATCTTCAATTTATCTTCAAGCTTGCCTGTCTTTTTTGCTTCCTTGAACTCAATCTTACGTTCAAAATCTGGTGGTTTTTGATCCTTGCCGTCCAGTTTATTTTTATTGTCAAAATCGTTAAATACTTCTTGATTCTCCTCTTCAATCTTTAATTTATATTCAAGCTTGTCTGTCTCTTTTGCTTCATTGACCTCAATCTTACGATCCAAATCTATACTATCGAATTGAATTTCCTCAATGAGCACACGTTTTCCTTTGGGTGGTTTTTGATCCCGGCCGTCCAGTTTCTCTCTACTATCAACATCGTGGAGTACTTCTAGATTTTCATTTAGTATCTTTAATTCCTCTTCAAGCTTGTCTGTCTCTTTTGTTTCCTTGACCTCAATCTTGTGATCCAAATATGTGTCATTGAATTTAATTTCCTCAATGAAAACACGTTTTCCTTTTTGTAGCTCATGATCCTCGCTCTCTAGCTTCTCCTTATTGTCATCATCAGCTAACTGTGTTAACTGTGCCACTTCTTCATTCTCCTGTAGTATATTTAATTTATCTTCAAGCTTGTCTTCCTCCTCTGTACTCTCTAGTTGCTTATCAATTTGATTTAATTCTTTCATCTCACCCTTACTTTTCGAATCTACATCGTCGGCTTTTATTTCCTCTATAAGCAGATGTTTTCCTTTTTGTAGCGCTTGATCCTTGCTCTCCAGTTTGTCTTGATTTTCCTCCACTTTCTCATTATTCTCCCCATCGGGAAACTGAGACTCATGCAATATTTTTGGACGTCCCTCCAAGGGTTTCCTTCGACCCCGCCTTAATGGTTCAGCCACATCTTCTGGCTGCGAGTTGTCGCTAGTTTCTTCGGGGCCAGAGCTGTCATCATTATTTTCTCCAGATACTTCAGTCCAAATGTTGTCCACGTAACCATATTCTAGATCAGCTTTCACTTGCGTCCTTTCCCCGCGTTTATCTTTTTCGCCTTCCGCTTCGGAATCGGTTGAACTTATCAACGCATCCTGTTCTCCCTCTGGTCGATAACGATTGCGCAACTTTATGGTGTCTGAAAGGAGATATTCATTTAGGCAACAAGCTCGTTAATCCTTAAGGAATTAACTCGGTTTAACTCACTATTAACACCTTCGCGCATTTTCCTGCGATCTGCGCGATTCCAGCGCTGGTTTTCTTTGCGTTCGCCTTCATAGCCATCTTTTTTCCTAAAATATGAAAAATATTGCAAACATATAATTAACAAATGTATAAATGAGTACGCAAAATAAGTCACAAAGTTGCGCTCAAAATTATAGTAGTACTATTCCTCACAACTTATAATCTTCTTTTTATTTTTGTTTAATAACAATATCTCAATAAAATATAGTACTGTACTATAAAATGCCCTATTAGTTCGAACTTCTTTTGTTGCAGTTTTCTAAGGATTTCATAAAATTAAAATAATTGTAGTGCTGACAGAAACATGTAGAAATTAAGAAATAATATAAAAGGGGTTCCATCAATTACTAAGTAATCAATAACTAAGTAAAATGTTAAAAGTTAATATTACTATTTCTTATCAATTCCAATAAGTTTTCATTCAGTACTTTAAATTGGGTGTTATCATTTGAGGGCCAAAAGCTACAGCTAGCGGGTTTCTCTCATAAAGAAAAAATAAAAATAAAGCAAAATATAATTGGCAAAGACCGCAACCAGAAACCAGATTCAAATGAAGTTTTTGGCACTTGTTTTAGACCTGTAACAAATAACTATAATAGTGTAATAGAACCAAATTCTAAGCAATTTTAACAATTGCAAAGCATTTTTGATCATTTTTGTAGGTAATGAGAAAGGCACTATTAATATGTTTAAAGCACTGGCCATTAATAAAAATAATTGCTAATATAAAAAATAAGGATTTTCTTAAGCACAGAACGAAGGCAACATAAATTAAATTTAATTATAAATTAAAAGAAAAGCTGACAGATTCGCATGGGAACAGTCAGGCAGGCATTAACTCGGCTGATTATAAATATATATATTTTGTGAGAACAAATTGTAATACTATAAAACTAATAGATAATGTAGAATCATTCTTACCAGGCCTCAGCACAGGCTCGATCGCGTGGAAACACAGGTCGAACATCCAAATAAGTGAGTTCTTTCTAAGGACAAAAATATATATAAATACATATTTATATCTATCATTTCATTAGTTTAAATACTTACACAGGATAATATCAAGGTCTTGCGATATTGGGGCAATCGTGAGACAACCGGATTTCCCTGTAGCGCCAAAACTTTGAGGCATGGCATTTGTTCAAAGATCTTAACAACCAAAATGTCATCGATGCGGTTATTGGACAGATCCAACACAGCTAAATTCTTGCAATTAACCAAATCGGCCAGACCTTCGATGTCCTTTAAATAGTTGGATGATATATTAAGGCTATTCAAAACAGGCAATATATCAGAACCGATGTTCTCAATTTTGCGTATATGATTTGAGCTCAGGTTCAATGTGTCCAGATCCGGACAGAAGCTTAAATTATCTATACGCTTTATAAGATTATTCTGGAGAAACAGGCAGCGAAGTTTGCTCAGTTTTTCAAGACCTTCAATCTCCGTGATAGCATTGCACTCCAGCCACAGGCACTTGAGCTCTGTGTACTCTTCCAAGCACTCAATATATTGATAGCCTAATAATAAAATATATAAATCGATTGATTGAAACGCTTTATGTTAGATATTTACCCTGATAGTGCAAATAGAGAACATCATTTAATCGGGGCGTCTGATATAACTTATCCTTCTTGCATATATCTCGCAATCCTTTCTGAGTCATGCGCTTCAGGCCGCTTATCTCTTTGCGCGTTGCCGCATCGCCAATAGGTTCCGACATTATAAATATATATATATATTTATTTATTTTTTAAAGTATTTTTTAAGAAATACTTAATTTTCAATATGTACTTTATACTCTACTCGATTTCAAATTTTAACTGTAAGCGTTTTAGTTGGCGTTATTCTCGCGGCTTCCTCAGTTTGTTTATTATTATTGAACAAACAACAAATCCTATTGTCAGGGACAACCAACTACCCCCTGTATATATGGAGTACACTCATATTGACAACCTCACAATATTGAAATATATATGCACATATATTCGTGGCCAGGACAACTATGGAAAACAATCCCTCAACTCTAATGTCACGTTAATGGAAAAGGGAAACTTTCATCAGTGTTTGGGTAAGTTCTAAAATTAAAAACTCATTCTTACCAAACTGTTGAGTAACAGAGGAAATGCGGATCGAAAACTGATTAGTTATATCAATAAGCATATATTACATGCATATAATATATATTATATTAAGCAAACTTGAGTCAAAGATTAAACGCTTATCGAAAATTTTAAATTATATATCTAATAATATACACAGTAAATGCGTATGTAAAATTCACTTTTGTAGCTACCATATAAGCTGATCAGATAATAAGCCAAACCATTTAAGTACTACATTTAATTTAATACAAAATACATTCTTAACATAGAAGGACCGAGTTAAATTGGATTGTTTTAAATAGTATTTTAGGGCGTATTATGGTTATGGCAAGTAATATTCTTAAAATAAAATAAAATTCAAATTCAAATAAATAATAAAACCAAACTGTAGAAAAGGGGTCCAGTCCACTTACAATAAAATATTCGTTTCTTATTTTGTTTTCAATTGTTTGTTTATTGATTTTTAAGTTTTTCAGTGCTGCACAATGGGTTAAACTCAGATCTTATATATAAGATACATACATATTTAAAAACCACATTATTATTAATATATCGTGCTGAGTTTTTGCATTTTAAGACAAATTACTTATAAACTTATTGCATTTTAGTCATCTAACATTGAGTTCATTAAATTGAGATATTTGATGTTTTGTGGTCGTTTTGAAAATCGCGATTTTTTCGAGACAAAATATGCAATATGCATTTCAATTAATTTAAGTTTTTCGATTTCAAACTGTAAATTCGATATTTAAACAGTTTCATTTTTCAGGACTTGACAAGATATGTAAAATTCTCCCAAGTTTTGTCTTTTTTTTTTTGTTTTTTGTTTTGATACAAGTTACTGTCACATAAATATTCATATACGTATACTTATATATTTGTGTGTTGCTAAAATATTTATGAATGTGTGTGTGTGTGTAAAATGCAGTGTTCTCTTAATATGCCTTGTATAATAAATTACTAGGTAGTATATGGGGTATATCAAAACAAGTAGCAAATGGTGGGTTGGTTTTTAGGGAGTTAGCCACACACACATACACTGAGGCACACGCAAATACATTTAGAATTCGAATGCCATTAAATTTGTATATATAAAAAGTTGTTTCAAGGACACTTTGTAAACCGATGAAATGATGCATGAATTTCGAAACAGTCAGTATATATAGTATATATAGATGATCTACACATGGGCATATGGGCATGTGTGGCGGTGGAATGCATTTGGCGAATGAGGATGTGGCAATAATTTCAAATACAAATAATATCATTACTTTCACTTAATATCATAAAATATATTTAAAAAATTAGTATTCAAAAATATACAGAGTGCAGGAATATTTAGCTTTTGAGCGGAGTGTATCAAATAATCCGTTTTTTTGGGTAATAGAAAACTTTGAGATATATGTATGTATATAGCTTAATCATAGAGCTCAGCGCAACTGAGCCAAGGAAATAACATTAACAAGTAGTAACAAACTAAAAGATTGGTCTTGTGATTGACATATGGATTGGATTGTGTGTGATTATTGAGTGAGTTGGTATGTGTTACTTATATTTATATATATTTTCTTATCGATGAGACTGCAACGAAGCAGGCATTTCGCATGCATGTGACCAAAACTACTACAAAGCTACGAAATAGGCGTTTGCCATTTTAAAATCGATAGATGGGATCCTCGCTGCGCAGCCTAAACGTGATCGTAGCTGCGGCGAAACGAACGATACAAGCAGCAGGCAAATAGTATAGTAAGCAGCTGCAAGCAAAATCACAATAGATTAGCAAGTGTTGGATTTAATTATTATAATTGCTGATCGCCCCGCCTACCTGTATGCCCGCAACGGAGAGCACCACACTGGCCAATATCAGAGTCTTGGAGTCGATTATGCCCAACAGCTTGTGCAGACAGCCCTGCTGTATAGAATGTAATGTGGTGCACTCCTTGGCCTCGCTCAGATTGATCACTTTGCAGCAGGCCGGCGGCAGTGTCTTGTTGGGAAAGATGGCCTCCCAATCGTTGGGTTCATAGGTGCCACAGCAGTCCAGTTCGGTTTGCAACAGAGTCCAGGCATCGCGGTAATCATCCCGATCCTTATAATGCTTCATGGTCGTATTGAATTGGGTTTCCATCAACTGTTGCAGGCCCGAGTGCTTGATATAGCCCGCAACACCAAGACCAATCTCCAGAAGGAAAATAACCACAGCCAGTATGGCAAAGCTGAGTATCATGCAGCTGTTCTCCTTCAAGGCACCACAGCAGCCCAGGAAACAGATAAAGGCCACAGCGGCGCCAACAACCATTAGTATAATGGGTGCGGTCCATATATGATCACTGACAAAATTCGAGTAATGCGCATAGTTCAGCTGCACCATGGCGCCCACCATCAGGATGAGCAGACCAGTCAGCTGTGCGAATCAGGCAAAAAAAACGAGTTATACATTTGCAGACATATTTTTTGGGTTCGGTTAAACTTACCGCAAACAGCAAATTGCAAAAAAAGGTTATGTATTTGACACATGTCAAACCGCCGGATGCCATTTTGGTAACAAACTTTGCTCCACGTATAACGTTCAGATACTGCAACGATATATGGGAAAATATTTAACAAAATGCAAGCAAAAAGCAGTCTGCACACAATAATCAATAACTGGTCAAAGGGAAAGTTGTGTGTGGATGCGTGTGTGTGTGTGTATGTGTGTGTGTGTGGTGGAGTCAACCCCCAAATCCGTGACAGACACGCAACCACAGCGAGCCACAAACGATGTCCAAATGTCTCGTCTCTATTTGCCACCAACTGCCCAGCAACACACACACACCTGCGTATCTATATCTAGCGACGTCTGGCTGCGGATTAACCCCATGGCAAACAACAGCCCCGTGCCACTCTGCCACACTGTGGCACAAGTGGCCAAGAGAGGGTAGGGTATTTAGCAATTTCCACATTGGCTGGCCTAGTTCTGCTGCCATTATTTGTTATTATATTGAATTGTGGGTTGAGTTGCATAGCTTTTTTTTGTTTTTGTTTTTTTTTTTTGGTGGCAAGGACATGGGCTCTAGCTGTGTTCCCGTTTTGAATGCAACTGTCATAAAAATCGATGCAAGTGGTTGCAAATGCAGAACTCGCGCAGGCCTCCCAAATGTAGGTCTAATGTGGGAGGTTGTAGGTTGAAGCATTTTTCTTATATGTATTATGGAAAGTGACAGATGGCAATGGACGCAAAATAATATTAATAAAATCATAATAATTGACAGGCAAGCAATCATAAATTTAAAAATGCAATCAATACCACAAAGATTGTTTGCAAATTTTCAGAATTAAGCATGAATAAATTAAGTATTGTTTAAGATTAAAATTGGTAGCATTTATATTTTTCTTTCTTTACTGGACAGTTTCATTAATGTTTTTTTTATAGATCTTTTTCCTTTGATCTGAAGTGAAACACTTTAATTTCAAGGACATAAATTATTGTTGCTAGAAAGAATGAAACCAATTTACACATTATACCATTATTTTGAAAATGTAAATATTACAATGCAAATAAAAAAACAATTAACCCGAAGCCAGCTTAATAACTATTTAAATTTTAATTACTAAGGACATATAAAAAAAATGATTTATGGACAAAAATATATAATTCAAACAAAACTAATAACAAACTTAATAACAAACTTCATTTTAAAATAATTCTAAATGACTTGCGTAGTAAACTATAAGTGTATGCTTTAGAAAGCAAAAGTAAATTATTAAATAAATGAATCAAATATAGAGCTAAACAAGCACAAAACAAGTATTGTCATATATTTATTTTATTCTTCTATAATTAAATAATATCAAATTTAATTATACTTGAATTTGATATACAAAATCTTAATCATAATAACTACAGAATGTTGCCCGTTGTTGACCTATAGCATTTTTTTTTTTAATTCACCTTGCAAATTATGTGCGAGTTGCGCGGCCATTTGAACTATTCAATTAGAATAGGTCACTGTACCAATTAGCTGACCAACGCAATAGACATAATTTCCCAATGGGAAATGAATATAAATGAATACACAAAATATTGAGCAGTTTGTCAGCCCGATGGCCCCCACCAGAATCGATCGCCTACCAAATTGTGTCAGCGGTGGGTGGGAAAGTGTTTAATAACTTTGGGTGTAACTATACCAATATCTACGAAGGGCTTAATGAAATGAGAGTTCTATAAAAGAACCTGAAGTGAAACGGCTCACCTGTTCACCTATTCACCTGTCGCAACTGACGCAGGTGGAAAAAGGACACTTACATTGCCACTCGGACTGCACAGTGGTGTGTGGGAGTTTTGAGCGTGCGCTCCATAATTATATCGTGTGTTCTTTTTCTTAATTGAGTGTGACGCCCACACTGAGACTTGTAATTAGATTTATTCTTTAAATATAACAACTGATCAAAATAGTCGCTGCATTTTCGTATAAAACAAAATTGCAAAAAAAAAAAATTTAGTGTTGTGATCTTATTTTGTATTGTTTATATTTATGTACATTATTTGTATTTTTTATCAAAAAATTATTCCATTCAACTAATCTCAAGAAGCTACTCAATAAAAAGCAAAAATTTTGATAAAACAAAAAAACTAGTAAATATATAAAATTTTACTTTTGATTTGTAAGAAATAAATAAATAATAACAATTAAAGTATAATAAACAAAAATGTTGATGAAGTAAACTTTAAATGAATAAAAGTTGGGCAATGCAAAAATAAATAAATAAAATAAGCAACACTTTTGACTAAAATATAAAGAAATAAAAGTTAGGCAATGCAATGACACATTGTAATCTATTTTAAAGCAACAAATAAACAACAGCTTTGATTAAGAAGAAAAATAAATTAAATACATCTTGACACACTGTAATATATTTTTCTATGTGTTCATTCTTGTTGCGCTTCTGTTTCTGTTCGCGGGGAGTTTCGATACAAATGGGTGGCGATTGTTGGGGTCAGTGGGCTGCCAAGTTGAGTGTGCGTGTGTGTATGTATTTGATGTGTGGAGTTTGCATGTGTGCATGTGCAGAACAACAACAAAAGGAATAACATGCGTTGCGTGACATTAGCTAATTCCGGAAATTTACCTATAGACATGGCTAACGGGGCATTAACCGAAAGCTCCACTGACCGTTCTGTCTTTGTATGTATGTGTGTATGTAGGCGTGGGAGTTTCTTCATTGAAATTAAAACGCAATAGACAAAAGTGTTAAGAGCCGCAAATGAGTTCAAATTGGAGCGCGGTGTGACCAAATACCCAAAAATGCAGCGATTCACTCGACGAGGTTAACAAACTGTAACGAACTCAAGCGGCAAATGCAAACTCACACACACACACACACACATGCATAAAGAGAAAAAGACGTTAGTATGTGTGCAGCGGAATTTTCAGCAGCATCAACAAAAATGCAACTATTGCCCGCTTTTTCTGTTTTTAATACCAGCGTTTTTAAATCATGCACACATACCTACATAACTTGTTTTTCATATACAGCCTTCAAGAAAATCTCACTCTTGAGAAGAACAATAAAGAAGAAGGGGGATAGAATAGAAGAGCATCAAACAAAAGAGCAGCTAAGTAGAACGGAAGCAGGCAGTGAACCTGAAAAGAAATAACTGCACTCTCCGCAGCTTCACCTAATTCCTATATGCACACACACGCAGGTAGATATACACACACACTTAAATATCTAATACACTTTTTATTTACTTAATATTATTATCTAGATTTTTAATATACTCACTTTGGCTTGCAATTAATAAATCACACCTCTTGCAATATTTGTATCTTGACGGATCGTTTATTTTTCCGCTTCAGCTCGCGATGTTTTTGTCGCAAGGCGCAAAAACACAATGCAAACGCAAACACAAAATCTTGTTTTGGTTATTGTTGTGGAGCGCATTGCGCAGGTCCGTTTCTCGGCTTACATACGATTGGCCCGCAGAGATAGCCAAAATGAGTAGTTTAGCGCGTGACGTCACAATCTCGATATATGGGTTGTTGTATATATACAATGGATTTGTAATTATCACACAACATAACACGAAAAATATCGTTCTTATAATAAAAAGTATATTTATGCGGTAAAAAATAGGGATCGTAAGGCTTTTTAGAAGTTTTTTTTAAGAAATTCGAGCAGCTATCGATATTATCGATGACTCATTTATTGCATGCTTGGTGTATCCAACGTACTTGCCTTCTCTTTTCACACATCTGGTAGCTCTACAGCAATTCCGAACCAAGATTTCAAACTCGCCGCCGAATTTAAATAGACTTTTAAGTCACTTGCGATTTTCTTTAATGCAATTATTAATTTTGTGTGACTTTTATCAAGAAAATGAATATTATTGCAGTCAAAAATCTAAAGCCGCCAATATTTAAGAATATATTGCCGATGATGATTACGTCTTGAAAAATACAGTCAAAAGAAGCACTTAAATCAGAAATATCATCAAATTTTTAATTCATTTATCATCGATTTCAATTCGCGAATTTCTGTTTTTCAACTTATTTATTCGAATTCGCAAGTTAATTTCTTTTGAACAATTAAAATCCAGTAGCCCAGTAATATATTTCATATGCTTTCTCACTTTATTCAATATTTTTAGGTTCCGTGGATATCTTTAATGCTCTATACAGTTTTGATACATAAATGTTCCAATATTTGCAAATAAATACTACATACATAATTACAAGAATATATGTATATATATATAATATGTACATAAGAGTACTTGTTTGTATTTATTTCTTTATTTTTGCTTGTACACACCAAATGCTCATTATTTGTAGACCAGACTTAATTTTATGTACAATGAGACTAGTTGGTATTTAAGTATTTCTTTTACATTTTACATTTCAAACAATATATAAATATATTTATATGTAAGTATATACTTTAATAGACGTGAATTGTATTGGAAACATTAGCTTAATAATTCTCTACACAACTACATTACTCGCCTATATTGCAATTTCAAAAGTTGTACGCAAATCGTAACTGAATTTGACTAGAATAACTCGTCACAAGCCGGATTCAATCCGGAATCCACATTCCATTTCGCTCCAGCTTGCGAAAACTACTACTAAGAAATAAAAATAAATATCGATTATATTTTTGGCCTTTGATATTTCTACAAAATATTTTTAATTTTTATATTTTTTTGTATTTTCTGAGCAAATTGTACTCAAAGAAAGATGTCCTAGAATTTGGAAAACTATCGCGAAAAAACATAATGAATTTTGTTTCTTAGAAATCACTTTCGACATTAAAATGATATATGTTTGAAAAAAATTTACATTATTAATTACAGAAAATTATTTGAAATTTCTTAACCAAAAAAAAATCAAGCGAAAAAATGTCTACGCTTTAAAAAAAAATACTTATTTCTGCTGAATGACAACTACTTCGAGTTCTCATATTTTATATATTTTAGTTTATATATATATTTTTTTATAATTTTTGTGTTTGTGAATTATTAAAACAATAAATTTTCTTTTTGAGAAACAAATTAAAATAATTTTCTAGATATACTCAAAAGCGTTAATAATTAAATAATAAATATAATTTTATAAAAATAATTATTTTGGGAAGAGTAAATAAAATAAGGGATATAATACTTTAAACTTTTCTTCTTTAAATATAATTTACAGATTTTTTACATTGGCATTATTAATAATATAATAAATATTATTTTCCAATAGTAATAATAATTTTCAATATTAAAAAAAAATAATTCAAATTAAAATGAAAAATAAATAAAGACATAAAACTTGCAAAGATTTTTTAAAACATTATTTTTTCTAATAATACATTTTAATAATAAATATTATGAAACTTTTTTGTTTATTTTGCGTTTATTAGCGTTAGGATTCCTTTGAAACAGGACATTTTATTTATAAAATAAAAAATTTAATATAAGTTGAGCTGTTTTTGGCGAAGATTTTAAGACAGTGCTCCAAAATCTAGGACATGTTTTGCTTTTGGTATTTTTTTTTTTGAGTGTACTAGCACTAGAATTGCAAACCCCCCGTTAACTTTTGCTAAATCTTGACTAATCAAACATAATCAACAAGCTTAAGTTGACACACACACACACAGACAAACACACAAACACACACACACACACACAGAAAACAGGCGCCCTAACTTCTATTTTTCACTTAATTATTGCTAAGACCAACACACATACACACACACAGACACTCACACAGACACACACACACCCGCCACCTGCCGTGCATTGTTATTTTATTACTGTTTACCGTACGAACGTCATCACATTGTTGCCGTGTTGCTATCCCTTTCTATCGTGCGAAGGTCAGCATGCACAGCGGAAGTGTGTCAGTTTGAATGCGTTGGCTTTCAACGGTTTTTGTGTGTTAATTGTTTTGTTGTTGTTCTCTCCCCCCACACCCACGCCTGCCTCCTAATGTGGCACCACCATTAGAGCAACACTAAATTTCAAGTGCATTAAAAAGATCATGGGTGGTAAATTAACTAAGCGACGCGTCACTCGCACAATTTTCCCGGGCATCGACATTTTTGCTATCAGCAGCATCTACTTAAGTACCGTTATTTTTACGTTAATTGATGCTTTGCCTTTGTTGCTATTGCTCTTGCTCCCAATTGAATACACATACATAAATACTACATACTTACATACTTACACACACACACACACATGCATAGAAGTTGAGTTGAATTTCTTCTTCTTGTTCTTCTTCTTTTTCATCTTCGCTTCGTTTCATTCACTCGTTTCAGTTTTAGTCAGCCAATCAACTCTGCTGTTCCATTCAAGCATTTCAATTGAGCTGCTTTTCTCGTGTTTCATTCGTCCGTTTCTTAATGCTGATTTACATTTGTAATTAATGTGTAATTTTGTAAGCTTTCTTAACTATGCATTTATAATTATGTACATACATACATATATTAACAACTTGGAATAATTGCGTTATGTACTTGAAATTTGCACCCCAATGCTCGACTTTTGTTTTTAATAATTTACAAAATAATTGTTCTCTTTCAAGTGTTGGCAAAATGAAAACTTAAAAAACATCGAATTTTGCGAGCATTTTTCTAATATTCCTGCTTAACTTCATTTTAGCTGACATTTAAGAATATTGCTTGTTGTTCTCTCATTTCCCAATCAGAATAGCTGCCAAAAGAAATAAAGAAAAGCATCTGAAACAATTTAATCTACTTGCTAAATAATTTTTAACTTGCAGATTAGCTATCAGAAAGGAGATAACAATGTGAAGTGCTTCTTAATTTTAGCAAGAATTTTTTTCTTTAATACGTGTCTTATAATTTTTTAAAGGGAATTTGATCTACTTGCTAAAAAAAATGTAACAGGCAGATTACCAAAATGTAGTTTTAAACTGCTTGCTAAATTTAGCCAGAACAATTTACTTACTACGTGTCTTATAAATTTTGCAGGGCAAAGAAATGGTTCTATAAATATAGATTTAAACAAATTTGATCCACTAACTAACAAAAATTGTTAACATGCAGATTTGCCACATGTATAAAAATGTTTGCTAATTTTAACAAGAGCGAATTAATTTTTAAATACTTGTTTTATAATTCTAGCAAGCAAAACAATTATGTAAAATAATATTCATTAAAGTGTTTGCTAATTTTCAACAAGAACTAGCTTTTTAACAATTTTTCTTATAATTTTAAAGAAGCACAGAGAAATCCGTGGGGAATGCTAAAATGCTTGCTAACTTTAACAGGAACTTGAGAAAACTGGTCTCGAAATTTGCTAAATTCATTCGACTTTTTCGAAGCTAAGCTGTTTTGATTTGAGTGAATATTTGAATAATTTTTTTTTTTTTTGGCACATCTTCTAATTTGTTGAAGTTGTATTTGGTTTTGATTTGGAATAATTTGGCTGCTTGGCTTTTGAAATATTTATATTTTAAGAATATTTATGCTATAAATTCTATTTTGCGTACTTAGTATATCCAATTTACCACAGACTGATCTGAAAAAAGAAATGTTCCGGCTTAGAGAAACTCCCGAAAAGGTTCATCGAAATTATCATTGACATCGGGAAAACCAGCAGCAACATTCACTGTTGAGCCACCATTGAGTATGAGTGTTGGTTGTTGTTGCTGCTGCTGCTGCTGCTGCGATTGTTGTTGCTGTTGCGACTGTTGCTGCTGCTGCTGCTGTTGTTGTGGCAGCAACATGTTGGCGCCCAAATGAGCGTGAGAATGCAACAGTTGCTGCTGCTGCTGTTGCTGCTGTTGATGATGATGAATGGGTAAATGTTGCTGCTGCGATTGCTGTTGTTGTTGCTGTTGTTGTTGTTGTTGCTGTTGCTCCACTTGTGGCGGATGCGTCAGAATGTGCATCGCCTGCGTCGGCTGCAGGCTCTGCATGGTGGGCGTGGCCGCGGTTAACAAGCTGCCATCGCTTGCGGCAAGCAGAGCACAATCGTAGGCAACACCACCAACGGAGCCACTGGCCAAAGCATCCTCAAAGCACACAAGACCATTTGTGCCGCTGCCAACTGTTGCTCCAGTACCAGCAGTACCTGCACCGCCCCCGCCACCGCCAACTGCCCCACCATTTGTTGTTGCACCACCAACCTCACCGGTTAAGCCCGTCAGCAGCACACCACCAACAGCACCACCATTCAGCTCCATGGCAGCCGCCTCCTCGTTCCGCTTGGAGAGTATAATGTGCGTCAGATTGATGATGTAGTTCTTGGCCAGCGTCAGTGTCTCGATCTTGGACAGACGCCGCTCCATCTCCACATGGGGAATGACCTCGCGCAGCGACTGAAACGCATCATTCAAGCTATGCATCCGCATCCGCTCGCGCTCATTGGACTCCAGCCGACGCAGATTTCGCTCCTTGGCATTGAGGGCACCCTTTCGCCGGCGATTCGCGTTGGCGCTGTTCGCCGTTAGACTGGAGCCCGTCGACCCATTCTGTTGCCTGCCCCGGCTCGGGGTTCGCTGGCCGCCTTGGGCATTGCCATGTTGGTGGCTGGTGTTGTTGGTGCTGCTGCCGCCGCCGTTGCTGCTGCCACCGCCGCCGCTGGTGTCGTCACTCTGCGAACTGGAGTCCGTCATCTCCAGATCGTATGTGTTATTGCTTAGCTGTGTGTGTGTCGGAGTGAGTGTGAGTCGGTGTGTGGATGTGTGTGTGTGTGTGTGTAAAGAGTAGAACTTGTACACTTTCTCTATTAGCTTAAGTGTAATTCTCTTTGTATTTTTACCTGTGAGGTGCGTCGTGTTGCACGTCGCACTGGCCGCGAACTGCGCTCCGCCGATTCCGGTGAGAGTCCATTGTGGCCATCCGTGTTGTAGTTGTTGTTGTTGTGCTGCAGCTGCTGTTGCAGTTGCATGAAGTCATGACTGCCCATCAGCTCTGTCAATTGTGTGGCGTCCATGTCGCCAATAGAGTACTGCAAAATCAAATATTTGCATTCATTTTATTACTATTACAGATATTATACGTAAATAAATATATAATAATCTTCAGAGTAGCCAATACATAATTATTAATTTTAAAAATGCTCACATCTAGATAGAAAGCCAATATTGAACATTTTATAAAACACTTCCCAACTCTCTCACATCTCAGATCCTCCTCCTTCCCCAACTCAAATCTAATGCTCCTCCTTTCAGATTATACCAGCTACAACCTTAACCTTAATTTAAAAAATAGCTTGGTATATAAAATATAGAAAAAGTAAAAAATATATGTCAGTATGTAAATGAATATAAATATGTTATATATCGATCTATATAATTTAGAGTAGAATAGATTATTAAACGAAGAGAGAACTCAGAACTGAATATTCGCCAAATCAACATTAAAACAACATATTTAATTTCATATTCACAAAATTCTTGCTAAGCAAATGCTAGATCATATATGGTATAAATCATATGTGGTCTAGTTAGTTTTATTCACCAAAACCATTAAGCTTAAATCAAGTAAGTCGAAAACTTTAGTTCTATTAAACAATATTGGAAGATTAGTTTGTACCCAAAACGACGATCTAATAAAATATCTTTATGAATATAATTGTCATGTCAAAATGAACAACAAATTTGTGATATATATTTAAAATGAATATGATTTTAATTTTCTAATGTAGTTTTGCAAAAGTTTTTAAATGGACAACCCCATTAGCAACTATATCACTGTGAAAAATCGAGTTGATTTATAAGCAAGCCAATCGCAGAGAACATCAAAGACTTCAAATTAGAAATTGAAGTTAAACTCACGCAAATTAAGCTTATTTAATTTAATTGATAAACTGCTGGGCTCTTCCAATAAACTTAGTTTAGATTGATTACCGATAGCAATAAAAGTCACAATTTTAGAGATTCAGTTTTTTAGATTGCCTTAACTCTGTGACAACTGCAACACTCTGATTAAGTTTGGATCAGAAGCTGTTAAGGAAATCCGATATTCATATTTACTAAACCACTTTCTTTATATATGTATGTAATAGATTCACTTATACTCATATAATGATTGTAAGCGCATCCTATAATGGTAAATAAGTTCAGTTAACAGAAATTGTCTTTCAATCCATTTGTGCCACTATTTTAAATTGTAATTCCTTCAACAACAGCAACTTTTTTTTATAAGTTATGTCAACATTAAACATTAGAAAGCTTTTCATTTGTTATGAATGTTTTAGCTACTTTCGAGAAAAATAAATAAATATCTATACACACAGCAAGTATTTATCGATAAAATGCAAATTTGTTTCATGTATGTATGGATGGATGAGTATGTGTTTATTTATATATTTTTGTGTTTATTTGTGTCTGATCCAAGATAAGATACGAATATCTAAACAGTACTAAGTGATAAATCAACAAAACTAAAAGTAATCGGCTTATTCGTATAATACAATATTCGTATTAATAATTTCGTTTATAAATTGGAGTTTTGTATAATTGTATAATAATTTTTTTTATTTTTTCTTTGAAAATATTTTGGTTTGATTGGGTGGGTTGTGGGTTTACCCAATCCTTGCAATAATTGTTGCACCTTTCTACATTTGAATACCAAAACGATTTATAATTTAATTATAATTTAAAATATTATTTTATTTGTTCATAAATTTTAGTTTAATTATTCACATTATATTTTATATAATTTAGTCTGTAACTTTTTTAATTTAGCTTTAAATTTTTATTTTTAAAACCTTTCTAAGAAATTGTGAACTGTATTCAGTCCACATTAAATAAATCAAATTATTTGTAGATATGACGGTTTTTAAAGAAAATCTTTTGTTCATCAACATATTTGTATTTTGAAATTGCCACAATAAATGTCCGATTGGAATTATATTTTTGGCAAGTTACCAGTAGGTGTACTAATGAGTAAATCCTAGCTTTTAATTTGTGGTGACACATTGAATACTATTACAAATATTATTCGGACTTGTCCTTTTAGTTTTATTGTTCGACTGACAGTAATTGTCCAACTGACAGAACAGCACTTAATATTTGTGATAGATGTCGTTTGTTTCTGTCAGCTTTATCTGTGAACTAAACTTATTAAAATGAGCTGCTCTTTTGCGTCATATTCGAAGTGCCTTATCTAAAATCGATATCAGCTATCCGTATCACACGTGACTGCTTATCAGCTTCCTTTTGCGATTAGTCAGACTTATTATTATCAAAAGCCTTTCATTCGCTAATTGAAGATTAATTAAAATTACGATAAATGCTTTAGGATAAGTTCTGCGAAGTATTAAAACAATCCCTAAGTAAGTGTGCCTCTTTAGCGATTGCCAGAAGGGACGAGGTGGGTCAATGGATTGCATTGTACTTGATTTCTAAATATGTCCAAAGAGCAAACGTTTTTTTATTTGACGCCAACCCCGCCCCCCTTTGCCATGCAATTGAACCGCTGAATGTTGGCGGCGTTGTTATGGTTATGCCCTTTGGCATTGGACCATTTGACCGGAACAGCGTGGAGCATTTAAAGCGTTGACTTGTGGACATGAACATGGATATAGTTAGAAATATAGGACTAGGGAATAGGGAAAGGGACAAGGACAGGGACAGGGACAGGGACAGTTGGAGCAGAGTTGTTCTCAGCGCGTAATACAAAACGCGCACTTTGCGGCGCGTTTCTTTTGTCGCCTGAGAGACTGTGTCGCTATTATTTAACTGCATGTTATTGTGGCAAGCTCCTTGGGCTTCAAACTCTCTTTAATACAAATGCTACAAGAAATTACAACACAACACAGCACAGCACATAACACTGCCACAAGCTGTAATGGGTATAAGGTTATAGGGTTACATTCCCAGCGAATGCGATGATGTTATATAATGGTTTTTCATCATAAAAAAAAATAAGACGAATGAATAAGAAATGCCGAATATGCCATACCCTGACAATCATTTTGTATATATTTTTATTTTAGTCACACAACTGCATTTGAAATTAACTAACTTATTCCAATATGTCGGAGGATAATATAACTTGAGAAAGATTTATTATCAAAGACAATTAAATAGAATAATAACAATTAATATTATATATATGGCATATTTAATTCTCTTTGTGTTTTTACTATTAATATTATTAATATTTAATTGTGTGTTTTAATTATTTTAATATGGTTATTATTTATTCAATTATTTCATGTATTTATTTCTTTTAATTTGAATTTGATTACACACTTTCAATAATATGTAAAATTTTCTTTTGTTATTATATTTATTGTCGATGTGAGATAAAATAAATTGAATTAAAACTAAAACGAAATTTTTCAATTTAAATTTTAATAAATAAGAAAAAGGAAAATAATGATAAATAAAATACAATTAATATAAGATTAAGATTAAACATAATAAAGCTGTTAATTCAAGCATTAAAATTACATCTGATTTTCTAAAGCTTTTAAATTTAGATTTTATATTGTTTTTAGGTGCATAATTATAGGGATCGGATATCATATCTTAAACGAATTAAGATTCGGCAAAAATTCTATGAAATATTTTTATTATATTTTCATAAATATTATTAAGTGAAATTTATTTCTGTAAATATGAAACGAAATAAGAATATGAATAAGAATAAGCGTTTAATAAACACAACTATAAGGAATTTAAGCTCTTTTACAAATTTCGTTATAATGTTAAAATACCCTTTGCGAGGATTTTCAGAATTAAGAAAAACACAAGTAACACGAGTCCTTTTACTAGAAGCTTAGCTTGGTTTTATCGAAACTTGTAAGTACTTTGTTCCATTATCCATTATCCGACAATGAGTGGCCGATTTGTTGGCGCCTGCAACATGTTGCTGTTGCAATGAATGCTGCTGCTGCTACTGTTGACACTGAAAATGCAGCAGATTTTATGTTTCTTTGTCTGACAAACGTCCTTAAGAAGCAGCCAGGTAGCCAGTCAGCCAGTCAGCACCTGCGCTTGTGTAATATTTATTGTGCTCTCTATTAAATAAGTGAAGCATACTTTTGTGCGAGGGGTTTTTCTTATTTTGTTTAAAGTATAAAAGGTCGATGCTTGCTTATAACACAATATTCATCTGCATTTGACAAACTCAACACTGGTTCACCTTCTTACCTAAATCCAACAAGTGGGTTAATGCTTAAGATTGAAATGCTTCAAACGAGCAAGTAAAATTCAAATTTGTTGAAATCACTTAATTTCTACGAATTACACATTTACTGATAAAATCTTCGATTACTCGATATGCAAAAACATAAGCGTAAATATGACAATTATCAAAAAAAAGGTTGTTCCATTTCTGGAACTAAGAATTTTTGAAACCCTTAAGATAGCGAGAATGTATTCTGTGAATTATAAAAAATACTCATTCAAATTTGTGACTATAACTATAACTTGTAAGTTTTGAACTAATAGCGATAGAATAAGCAAACAAATAAATAAAAAAAAAATAATACAAGGGGAAAGGAAATAAAATAATTTTGTGATATTTCGAGTAGATCAAAAAATCCATCAAATTCAAGCCAAATGAACATGATTTATCAAAAGAAAAAATATGCATGGCATTTCTAAGATTTGTAATTGTATGCAATTTTTAAGGTTTTCTATGATTAAAATAAAATTAAAAACATAAATTAACAAATGGTCAAAACTGTTGGCAAACTTAATTTTATATTTTCCGTTTCTTGTACTTTTACTTATAAATCAGACTTACATCCAACTTGATTTGAATATTATTATTTGTTATTAATATACGCAAATTTGTGGATTAACATTTATATTAAAATTATAAATACACAAAAGTTTGTAAATTGTTGGCAAACTGAACTTCATTTGAATTTGTTCTGTTTTTTGGCTTTTTTCTTTATAAATCAAACTTACATTCAACTGGATTTCAATATTGCTGTTGTGTATTTTGGGTATTTGTTATTATTAAACGGTCACAAATTTGCAGAGCATTCACTTTTTTCAAATAATTTTAGGAAATATGCGTATCAAACATTTTCACCATAATTTTTGCCATTTTTATGAGCACATTCCACTTGTCTAACAGGCATTTTAAAAATGATTATTTTATTTATTTTTTCTTTGTCAACAAACTGTTGCTTTTGAGCTAATTATATTTTTTTGTAGAATTTTGGTTTGATTTGGAAACGTTTTTGAGAATCGAAAAAAGAACTCGGCGACGACCAAATTGCGTTGGATCAGTTAGCAAACTGAGCACCGGAAACGCGTTGACGGCGTTGACTGCCACTTGTGGAATGGCCAAAATTTGGGCAGCGACGACAACACAGCGAACGAGCGCCGAGTCAAAAGGCGAATCACGAGCTGGCCCAGCCCGAGAAGCCAAATTGCCGAACGCAAACTTGTTGCGGCCACCGTGTGTATGTGTGTGCGTGAGTGTGTGTGTGCCAGTGTGTGTGCGAGTGTGTGTGTGTGTGTGGGTAAGGGAGACACCCACACGAGCTGCAACGACTGGCGAATCGAGAGCTTTTAATTTCGCTCAACAGTTGCGAGTGGAATTCTGAGTGAGTTCTTTTTTTTGTATTTACAATCGAGTGATGGTAAAATGCGGGCATCGTCGAAAGTGCTGGCATGCAACTAAATTGTGGGGTGAGTTGAATTGTGGGTCGGGTGTAGTATGTGTTGTGCTAGAACACCCCCCGTTGTTGCTGTTGTTGCTGCTGCTGCTGCTGCTGCAATCCCCTTATCACGTTACTCATACACATACTACGGCCGACGGGGTGGCTCATGTTTTGGAGCACACCACGTGCTGCCCCAACTCCTCCACAGCGGAGTAAGTTTGTCAAGGGGGGGGTGGTGGTGATGGCTGTGCAAAGTGGGACATTGCCGTTCTTGATTAGCATCATTGACGTACGAAGGAGCTGCTCATGAGTTAGTTAGTTAGTTAGTTTTCTCTCCATATCTCTCTCTCTCTCTCTGTTACCCTGTCTCTGTGTGCCTCTTTGCCGGCCTGCATTCGACGGAGTCGCCTTTATTGTGGCCCACTCTCTGAACTGAGTGACTTCCGCACTCTACACTATTATTATGTATTATTATCGTCTGTTTGTCTATGATTTTGTTTTTGTTGTTGTTCTTGTTGTTGCCATTGCTTATCACTGTGCTTATGTCCTTATCAAAAGGGTTTTTATCGCTTGTGTCCGCTCTGATAAACTATTGTCGAGCAGATAATAATAAAATGTTGCCCAGTTTCGGTTAGTTGAATGTTCGCCTTTTTCTTCAGCTTCTTATCCCCTTACGTATCAAAAATGATGCATATAATGAAGGGTTGCAAATGTGTACAATAGCCAGGATTACACTCAGAAAATAATCGAATTAAAATTTAGAAAGTTTCAAAAAGGCAAATTTGAATATTTCTGAAAAATGGAAAAAAAAACTTTCCGTTATTTTATTATTATTTAGTAATTATTTCTAAGACCCGGAAATTGTTTTTAGTTTTATGGCCGATTTTTTGTGTATGTGTAAAAATTTTCTATCCCATTTTCGATCTGGAACAAAAGTCAAGTCCAAGTTTTTTGACTAAGTTCTTGCATATAAGTGTTTTTCGATAAGTTTTCCTGCTCGATCAATATCGATAACTGTATATTTTCAATATTCTTAATTGCTGTATTTGTGACAAAAAACATCGAACATATTCAGGCTGTAAACAGGGTATCTGATAGTCGGGCGCTGATGACTAAAGTCCCCTTTTATATTTTGTTGCTTATTACTTTTTGCAGATTTTTCTTTTGTATGTCAATTTTGCAATTGTTTGACGCTGCTGGAGGACTTATGTTATCGAGTTGCAAGTTGTTTATTGGGATATAACATATTAATACATGACGTATTATAACATTTTTTGTACACATGCCAAATAAAAATAAAGAAAATCATATATTCATATAATCTTCAATACCATAGTAAAATTAAATATTTAAATAAATTGAACAATATAGGAGTTTTGGTGCAGGCGTTATGTGTTTTACAGTTTTATTTTGTCTATTAAATAAAGGAGTAAATATTATGAAATTAGGAAAAAGTAGTTAAACATAAATTATTATTTTAATAAACAAGATTTTAAAATATTAGACTATGTGTTCACGAGGAACCACATCTGTAAAGTTATTACAATATTTATTAACGTATTTTATTTTGCATATTTATTTTTTAAAATTTAATTTGAACTAAATTAATTTTATACACGTCAAAAAAAATTTAAAAAATAATTTTAGTATACAAATAAACTGAAATAAATTTAAAATATATTATTTTAAATTAAAAGAAACTATTAAGTTAAAATTTTAAATAAAAAGATTATAACAAATATCTGAGGATCAGATGAAAAAATGTAACATACAGAAAATAGAATCTTACGAATAAAGAGAAAGAAATATATGGGAAAAGAAGGTGAGAAAGATAATTTTATAATAAATACAAAATAGCTCAAGAATGTAAATATAACAAAACATGGTGATAAATGTTAAAATTGAAAATTTAATTAAGGGAACAAAGAGTTCTGTTAAAATATACAAAGTATCCTAAATAGAGTTGAAGATCTGTTCCAAAGCCATGCATTTACACAACTCATTAAGCACTCGCTGAGTGGGGGGTATTATTTATAAGTGAACTTCCCCATCAAGTGCATTCTCAAGTTGACGTTGCCCTTCTGTTTGGGTCTCTCCGTTACCGTTACCCTGCTCCGCTTGCAGATGCCCCTTCAGCCAAGTGTTACCAAATACAAATTGACAGTTAATATTTTTAAACTAGTGAGTAGCGGGGGGTTGTTGAGGGATGCTGCTGCTCCTGTTGCTGATGCTGCTGCTGTTCCTGCCGATGCTGTCGACAAGGACATTATGTAAATCACACAAATGCGGCAAATGCGTTGGCGTGCCGGCTCCTCCCCACTCCGAACCCCGTCCCTTGTCCCATCGCCTGTCGTATCTGCGATGTGGAAATAATAAACAGGAAAAAGACGCACTGCAAACGAAGGCCAAGCTGCAGATACTCAGATACTTGGCTTTCTATCCAGTCTGCTGTTTGTTTTTGCCCCAGCATTTGTTGTTGTGGTTGCATGCAGTTGCTGTTGTTGTCTCGTGGTCGTCATCAACGGGCCCAGCTCTTAACATATTAAACCGATCATTGTGCTCGACATCGACAACAGCAGCTCAAACAAAAACCCAAAAAAAAAATAAAAAAAATAAAAATAAACAAAACAAATACAATAATAACTATCAACTGGTTTTTTGTTATATTTTCTAGGGCTAGACTTTGTTTGCCCTGGTTTCCCTTGGTACACTTTAAAGCCAATTGATTGCAGGATCTGTGGCAAGTTATGTAAGGAGTAGACGGAGTAGTCGGACAAGAGGAGGAATTTTTAAAAATCGACCACATCTGCGTGTATTGATTTAATTTCTATATTCTATGCATTTAAAGTAGTAATTTAAAATAGTAGAAAGCAGTTTTTAATGATGCTTAAAATTTGATGTAGCTGTAATTGTTCATTTATATAAATTATTAAGTTGTGAGCTCAAGTAATAAATCTATAATATCTGAAAATCATATATATTGTACTGACTTATCTGATTAATTGTGTGATTATTTTGTTTTTCAAAAAAGTTATTTGTTAAATTGAGAAATGATATAGTAAAATGACCAAAATATATTTACTTATTTATGTGCAGGCAAACTAAAAATTGTTTACTGATCAGAATTTAATTTAATTTGGCACATCAATACTCAGCAAACTAAAATATATTATAAAACTTTCTGACACATGTTTTCTTAAACTGATGAAGGAAAAAAATAACAGAAAATATCAAATGGAATAAAAGGAATGCCAAAAATCATTACATATATTTAGTGTTGGAATTTCTTGCTGATATAAGTAAATATATTTTCCAAATTTTAACATATTAGCTCTTATATATAATTATATATGTATTGATATATATATCTTGATATGCTCGATAATGTCACTTTCTGAGTGCTTTATATATTTGGCATAATTTTATGGTTGCATTTCAAGAACAGATGCGATGCTCTAATCACAATTCAGATCCTTGACTGGCCCAGCATCCTAGTAACCACAAGAAGCTGTCAATCATCTCGGGGATAACAGCGACTGGCTTTAATGCAATCAAGGCGCATTCCATACCCGAACAGCATATTTAAGCAGGCAGCTTAAAAACGCTTAACACACACAAATTTAATCATGACAGGACTTGGGCAGCGCCCCTCATCCCTCGTCCTCTGCACTTCGCCTGACGGCATTTGAGTCGCTTAGCTGGGTAAAAATCACACCCGCGGTTATTTAAAATGCTAAAAACAAAGCAAAATATTATATAGCAATAATAGAAAAAAAGAGGCACTCGACTTACAGCTCATCCCCATGCAACACGCACCACGCCCAGGGGCCATAACCCACGCTACCCTGTCAAATGTCAATAGCAAGCGGTGACTTTTTCGTCGTCAACAGCTGTTCAACACCCTCCTCCCCCATCCCCCATCCCCTACCCCTTCCTTCTACCTCCTCCTTATTGTACTCTCCAACTTCGATCAACACACTTGTTACGCTCCGCCAGACCCACTCTGCGTGTCACATTTTCCAGGCAATTCTTGGTTGGGGGTCAGTCAGTTGGCATATTTGTACCCCGAACCATGACAGACTTTTTATTTTCGAGCATAATCGCTCGATGTAATATTGAGTTCAATTTTGGGGGAGTGCGAATAAATATATTTATAACCAAAACGCATGTACATTTTCGGCTTGAGTTGGTATTAGTTAACACATATTTACTGAATAATAAACGATGTTATACAATATACAAATGGATAAAAATAAATGCTTTCAAATAAATAAATTTAGTCGAAAGTTTGCTTCGAGGATTACCAGTTCCAGTCATGTTATTCATCTTAAAAATAGTATATAATATAAATATAAAATAAGTAAGTATAGTCAGTTGCAGCAAAGACCAACACTTCTTTTTATAGTATTATGTTTAATAGATTATATTCTAACAAATAAAAATACATTTCAAATATATTTATCATTTTTCCGTAATTTGCAATGCCAATCTTTTCTATAAAAGTAATATTAAATTAAATGTGAAAAATTAAATTAATATTTGAAATGAAAACCAGTAGTAATAAAAGATACAATATGTCTCAGAATATTAAAGAATAAATGTATTGCATGGATTAGGGGAGTCCAGAAAAAAACCAATCAAAGCTTAGAAAGTCAGATTATTGTTCCAATTAAATTCTTAAATTAAATTGAAATACAAAATTCAAATGCTTGCATATTTTTAAATTGGGTTATCGATAATGAAATCGATTTCTCTCTTGTTCTCTATTATGCCCAAGATCGTACAACTAAATTGGTTTTTCGATTATGCTAATGAAATATATTTATTTTTTACTTAGATAATAATTTATACTTTGCAAAAAAATGAATATTGAGAAAAATATCAAATTAGTTTAATTTGAGTAGTAATTACAAAATCTTAGTTGGCTTTTTATTCGTTTGTCTATTTTTGTGTGCAGAAGCCTTTTGCTAACAATTCTGATTGAATTTCAAAGTCAATCGTTATTTTATTCTATATTTAAATATTGGAATATATCAATTCGATTCAAACAAGCGGTAATTTATTGAATACTGAATATGAATTTGAATAAAATACCCGAGGTCGATATGCTGCTTGTGACCAAGAGTGCTCGGCTCCATCGACGAGCAGTGTTGGGTTTTGTGCCACGCATTGGTCTCCCAATTGTGGACTATGCCGATGTCGACAGGATTGATACCTTCTATTTGCAATGCCAGGAATATCGTGACTATTATCGTGACCCCTACGACAGGGTTCACAAGCCATTGAAGTTCACGCAGCACATGGGCAAATGCGGCATTAAGCTGGACACCACTGTGGACGAGTTGAGGCAGCCAATCAATTGGGTGCCCAGGCGCCAACCGTTAATCGCGCCCATTGATTACCAGTCGTATATGAATTTGGGCGTGCCTATGGGGGAAATCTTCAGGGGGAAGTACAGTAAACAGTCCTGTATCCGTTACAAGCGCTAAGCAGACAAAGGACTTTCATTCTTTCGATCCGGGCACCTTATAGATGGGTTCATATAGTGAATAAAAAATGTGTATACATCTTTAATCGGTAGATGAACGCCAGCTATAAGTGTGCAATAATAAAATTATATGTTTTATATATTATTATTTTAGTTATTCAACTTACAAATATATTAAAATTCGCTTCCAATCATATTTAATAATTCAAGTCTCAAACTCAGTTTTAAAACGTTTTCAGGCACTGAATTTTTATAAACAAATATTTATGTATATAATAGGAGTACAAAATTTAAAGAAATCTTAAATTACAAGCCATTTTTATGAAAACATAATTATCAAACTCTTAAAAAAGGGAAAGAAAATATTAAAATAAAAACTTTATAAATTAAATAACATAAAAATTAAAATATTTAGGAATTAAATACTTAATATTACCAACAATTCGTTTTATATTAATTATATTAAATCATAAAGCTAATTGCTAGGGTAATTCTTAGATATAAATCTATTTTTTATCTGATTTTAATTTCTTACTCATCTCATTTGACTCCAATCCTTTATAATATATATTTAAGCTACAAAATATATATAATTTTGCATACACTTTAAAGCCAAGTTGTGGATATGATATGTGTATCCTCGTCAGATATTTGCCCAAGGACTTGAAGCATGTCACTTGACACAGCAGAAAAGAGCAGAGAAATAATTATTATGTGTTTACACAGCGACAACGAGCGAATTTATAGCCCACATTTGACTTAACAAGCCAAATGACAGAAGGCGGCAGACGGCAGGCGGCATGGCCAATGCGGCATGTGGCATGGGGCAGCAGAAGAAGAAGCACCCATAAAAGCCTCAGCGGCTTTTGAGAAGCCTTTATCCCATGGCTACCATCCCCCCATGATACAGTTGCTAATTGGTGTCATTAAAAAGTTGAGAGGAGTTCTTTAAAAATATGCCACGAGCAAATAATGCGCATACGTCACGTTGTACGTTGAGGAGCCGATAGTATATGGGGAGGGGGTATTGAGGGGTCAAACGGCTCATCGGCTGACTGCTTTACAATGTAAATGTAATCAAAGTTTGCTTTTTTCACACCTTCCGCTTGATTTGTGATTATGAAAATGTTAGTAAAAAAATTCATTGCGGCACACCTTGAAAAGGTCCTCACAAAATTAGCATTTAAATTACGCGACAACCGTCAAAACCATCCCCTCGCCATCCCAGCCAACCCAATCTCATTCGCAAGTTTAGTTTTGTGCGCAGCGTTCAATGAAGCAGCATTAATTGGAATACTATGGCCAGGACAGAGGCTGCCTTTGATGGCTCGCCTATAATTGTTATTGATGGCACATTATCCGATGCTGATGCTACAAACAGCATAACTTCATCCACTTTCCCCCTCTTCCCGCAGACCTTGCTTCTAACTGAAGGTTTTATGTAAATAAGCAGTAGGTGCTTAGGTCAGCAGCTGACTCGGCCTGCTTATGAAAATTACTCTATAAGTTCTAATATGGTTGGATGACCTAATTAAATCTCAATTACATTCATGTTAAATTGGGTAGACATATATCATATATATCCGTATATCTGTTAATGAATAGTGCCAGTTTTGACTTACACAAAAACCAACGAAATCTGAGATTTATTATTAACTTGAATATTCCAAGAATTTGGGTTATCTTAAGATTGGCTCATAATTTATGACATTCCCTGAGTTGTAGTTTTTATATATTATTATACGGATGGTATTTATTTTATAGATCTATGGCAGTTTTTACCATTCTTGTTTTGTTAATTTAAGGTCGTCTTAAAAATATTCATAGATATGAATAGTAAGAAAGGTTCTCTACAGCTATGTATATACATATATATATTGGATTAGAGTAGCCTTAGTCGTACACATACTAAGCACGCAAATGGTCTATATTGATTTCCATATTATCCATAAAAATAATAAATAATAACACTCAAAGTCAGCACTCGATAATTGATTATATTTTATTATTCACCATATTTAACAGTTTAACTAAATTAAACTAAATTCACAAAATTTTTAGTAAATTTTACAATTAAATAAATATTTGGTATTTAATTATTTATTCTAATTGTAGTCAACAGAAATCGTGATCAAAGCATTTATCTCTCGTGATCAGCATCTGTCTGTCTGCTTATCATCGACATAATTTCTTTTTCTAGGGTATTTACTAGTTGACGTACCGAATATTGACGTAATTTAAATTGCCGAAGTTGTAAGCATTTATTAAGTTTCTAGGAAATATTTTATATTTGCTTTATATATTTTTTTTTTTATATATTTCTTATACAACCCAACAAACCTTCTGTGGCCCCGGTGCAGGGTATAACACAGACATACACACATACCAATGCATATTTTAATTCCTGCCCACGGATGACACGAGCCGGCAGCTATGAAAGAGGGGCAGAGGGGGCAAAAGGGGGTGGGCAGCTGAGGCGTGAGCTTTGGTTTGCCTGGCGGCTGGATGGCGCCGCTTTGACCAGCCCGCAAAACGAGTGACGCCGCTGCCAGAATACAGAAGAAGACTCCCAAGACTGCCGATGCTAGAGCTGGGTCAGGACCACCCGTTAATCACCAAACACTCACACACACATACACACAACACACCAACACACAAATGTACACTGTAAAAAATGTTGGCTTATTACCTCTTGTTAAGTTCGTATAACTCAAAATATATGAAATAGAAACCAAATTGGAATTTAAAAGCAAATAAGCCAAAAATCAAAAAAATATATGAATAAATCAGAGTGAAATAAAAAAATGGCGAAAAGGTTTTTATTCCATTTAAAAAGTTAATTTAAATTTAAAAAATATATAAATTGTTTTTGTTATTTATAATAATTAAACCAAAATATAACCGGTATACAACTTTAAAAAATAATAATAATAAATAAATAAAACTAAATATTAAATATATTTAAAAAATAGTTCATTGGGAATCTTACAACTTTTTTCTACCTTCAAAAAATTGTATATAAATAAAAAAAGTTATTTAATTGAAGCTCAATTTTTTAGCGTGCACACACACAAATCCAGCGACAATCTATTTACATTTACACCAAATGTACAAATTTAGTTATCGTTAGCTTGGTGGCTGTAACAAAGGGGCGGGAGTAGTGGTAGTGGTGGTTGGAGAGTAGAAGGGGAGGGATGTGGTGGGTAGGGGAGGGGCAACATCAAGCGTCACGCAAAAGTTGTTTGCGTTGGCGAGCTCACAAAAATAGGCAACGTTATCTTTGCACGCGGTTGTGGGGCGTGCCGCAGAAGAAAGGGGAAGGGGAAGGGGAAAGGGATGGGGAAAGGGACGGAGAATTGGAGTTGAGGACGTGGCACATGTTTACACACATGTTGGAATGTCTGCTTCGGTGTGTGTGTGTGTTGCTGATGAGTTTTGTTTTTCTTGAACAAACTTTAATTGTTTTTGATTTTTCTAAGGATTCAAGTGACGCTCGCTTGCAAGCGAATAAAATCACGTATGATGATATAAAAATAATGATGATCATGATGGCTGGCTGGATGGGAATGTTTGCTGTGTGTCTTGGCTTGCCTTGAAGCCTTTGAATGTCGCAGCAAACAACAACAACAACAACAACAAAAGCAAATCAGGCAATTGGCAAAAAGGAAAATTGAAACCGCGCGCTGGCTAATTAAATGCACATTTGTCAAGCTTCTGGCCTGGAGCGTGCAGCTACACACTTGCCACTCCACACACACACACAAACACACACACAGTCCCAAGTCCCCCACTTATTCTCTTTTCACATTCCCTCTCTAAGCGGTTGAGTAACCACTTGAAAACAATTGGCAGGCAATTGCCGAAATGTCACGTACGATGTGTAAATGTCAGCAAAAAGGATTCTAATTGTTGCAACTGCATAGAAGGGGGGGATGTGGGAAAGGGATAAGTGAAAGGAGGCACATGTTGCATGTTGTATACTCAATGGCACACGAGGCAATTTTCTGTATGCACTTGGCTTAAAGATCCTGCACATAATGCAGTTGCATGCAACTCGGGAAAAACGAGGCATGCCAACGAACGGGGTTGAAAAACGGCAAACTGCTTTGCCTGTTTTGTGGCTCATCTGTTTGGCAAATTGAAAATTGCGCTCATTTATTGCATTATTCACAAAACGTCGGGTTTTTTCCCATTTGTCCTGCAAATTCAAATAGCCGTGAAATTGCATTCGATTCGTCTGCCTGACAAAGTCTCTGGAAACGGAAATGCAAAATGCGAATTGAGGGGAAGAAAAGCTGGTGGAGAGAGTTATAGAAAGTGATTGCCAATTGTTGTAGCTATTTAATGTCGGTCTACTTAAATGACAAATTTCAAATGCAACTAAAAATAAAATACATATCAAATTTAATTTTCCTAGCGCGCTATAAAATAATTAAGTTTATATGATTACTTTCACATTAAGTATCTTGTTTAATAGCTTAAATATTTAAACACAAACAAACTATTAATCTACATTTGAATATTTAAGTTGATAAAATGTGATTTGAGGATATCTCATCAATTCCCGCTTAACGGATGCAAGTTTTGATTTGTGAGTAGTTTCATCATTGTTTATGTTTGCTTCAATACAATTTTTGACCGTTTATCTCTGATAAGCACAAAGTAAGTTTATATATTTTGCTTGGTAAAATATTCATTGGCACGAGCTGACAGTTACTTTGAAAATGATATTCAATTTAATTATGCCTCGAATGGATTGAGATATTCAATATATGCATGCGTATTGTTAGTATATGCTTTGGAACGCTTATCTCAAGTATCATCTACGATATAAAAATATATATATTACCGTTAAGGGTGCAATCAGAGTACACATATACATACATATATATTCAAAAGAACTACTCTACACGCATTTAGCAGCTCAATGGGAGCACATTCGATTGCTTTTGCTGCTGCGGAATGTAAAATGAGACCTTTGCCCAGTGGTGCAGTGGTGGAGAAATCAACGTCATCGTTAAATTTAATTAGGCATCAAATGACCAAAGAGCCGAGTTAAATCAACAGCCAAATGGCCTGTAAGCGACCCAAGCGACAATATTCACTACCAACATCCTCATACCCCACACCCTCCTCTCCCCCTCCTTCCCACATCCCCCTTTCCACGCTGAACACTTTAAAATACAATTAACAGTCAAAACGTCAGCGCCGCCAAAGCTGTTTGGCGGTGCCTGTAAACGGATGCCAGTGGGCAAGCCCCGGCGGACTTCATTTGCAAGTCACCAGTGACGCCAAGCAGTCGGCCTTAGGGGGGTGGCAGTGTTGACGAGGGGTCGAGCGGGGGGGAGGTATAAACATGAGACTCTTTTTCATAACATTTAACAATGTCATAATGAGAGTGTGAGCCAACAAGTTAACCCTTGGCACATGATAATGAGACACTGCGACATCTAAATCGCGATTTGCATTTTTGGGTAACACTGAGCGTACACTCACAAAAAAATCAACAAATTTGGAAAATCTACTTGAAAAACTAATAGCAATAATTTCTAAATATTCGAAATACTCTTTGTAGAAATATTTTCTATTATTAAGAAATATATTTAAAATAAAGGGATAAAAGTGGATTGCAACTTGTTTATTTTTTTTTAAATTCTTTTAAAAATTTGAACAAATTAAATGAATGCAATTTTACATTTTTAAACTATCTACAAAAGTTGTATTTGTGAAATCTTAAAATAAAAATGTTTAATAAAAATATTAATAACAATAAACTAATGTAAAAATAAAAACATTTGAAATTTATAAAACTGTTTCCTAAATTTCATCCTAGAATTAAAAATTATAAGACATTGATTACTAGAAATAAAATGTCTTAATAATAAGGTGAGCTATTTGGCTCAGTGTATCATCATATGAGCCTCTGTTGTGACTGTGTGTGTGGCTCTCCGTGGGTTTTGCGAATTGGTAATGGACCAATGGCTGTTGTACTAAATAGTAGAATGAGTCATAGCCTGGGGCTAAATGTATTATGAGTCCATTAGTGTAAATTTTATTACCGCAAAAATATCATGACGGAAGTGCGACAAAAGAGATACCAACTAAAGCGAATGTATTTCAAAGATACCAAAATGGAACTTATATAATTACGCAGTGCAAATTGGTTTACGCGCCACATGAGGCAACATCCTTAGATCCTCTAATTACAATAGCTCGCACAAAGAGTGAGCCAAAGAGATATACAATGATAGTAATAGAACTTGCCAACTTATTTTTTTCCAGCGAATTCAATTCATTTGCGAAAACAGAAAAGCACACACAAAAAAAGAGAAGTGAAAATGCACATAACAAATTTCCATTACATACAAATTTTATGCTCTTAGGAACTAAGTCCCCTTCGAAAATGAAAGCCAACTGTTTGATTTTTTGCTTATCTTATCGCACCACCGCACCACCCACCACAACACGGCAACAATTGCTTATCTCAGCCCGCACACTCGCGCATTTTTTCATTTGCACCTTTTTAGCCTTTTTTTCTAGCTCCATAAAAATAAACTTAAATAATATGTAAACAACAATGATGTCGAATAAAACGGGTTACATCAATGCGGGCCAATTTCAATTAAATTGAAAACTTTACGCCAACTCGCCTTCTTTGTTAAGGGTTGAGTCGAAAATGATTATTGGATTGCATTGGCTGGCTAACTGACTGAATGTGTTTAAGCCAACTATTGCCAGGCAAGTGAGATTAGACATTATTTTCAGTATGCTATTTATAGAGATTGTTAATCAAACAAAGGGATTCGTATGTACACAAATATTTTGGCATATAAACTAGTACATTTATTAAATGTCGACTAGGAACAGTCAAAAAATGTAAAAAATATAGTTTAAGAAAAAATGTTTAATTATATGTCAAGATAAAATTTGAGTTAAGAATTACGAAATATTAAATTAAACTTAATATTAAAATTCCGGTTTCACTAAACTGTAAGATGGTAAATTAAGTTTAAAATGCACAAATATTAAATTTTATTTCATTCTCATTTTTTGACTGATATTTCATTTGACATTAAATAAATAAAGTAAATGCATTTATTGCAATTGGACCAAAAATTCTTAGTAGTTTAAATAATAATAATAATTGATTCGACTAATGAAACACTCTGAAATTATATTTTAAATATCTATTTGTTCCAAAATTAAAATCATAAAAGGCGTACAGAGGATAATGAGAGCTATTGAGTTAATTATTTTATACTTTTGTTTAAAAAAAAAACGTCTAAATGATAGTTCGCAAACTAAAATTTGCTATTTGACCGCTCGGCAAATACTTCTGAAATATTGTTAACATTTCTCTTCAGTTCACAGAGGTGAATATTTAAACTTCATACATTTATACATCTATTTGTTTTAATGCAATAAAATAAGTTATAGAAGTTTACTTTACGAATATCAGAAAAATTATTTTATGTAGTTTATGTGACACATTTTCTATTTTCTATTCGTTTTAATTTTAAACCGCTTAGTTTTCAATTATTTCATTTTATTTCTAATAAATTTTCATATTTATTTTTATTAAATGTATATAAAAGATTTAATGCGGTCTAGATTTTTATGGACCATTCCTTTCATTCTTGTCTTTAACTTTCTTAACTTTGAATTTACACCGTAAAATCCTTTTCCATTTTTTGGCTATTTCGATTTTTTTTTCGATTGGTTTGTTGACAATGCCAGCACTTGAAAAGTAAAAATATTCGATAGGCTGTGGTTTAAGGATGGTAAAGTAAAGGGTTCGTGTGATGACACGGCTAGAGCTAATAACAGTATTAACACGATGAAGCCAAATTGAATTCGATGCCAATACACGCTTAAAGTCAGCAAAACCAGTCTAGAGAGAACCGCTCCGTATCCGTCGCCCCCTCAGCAGGAAGAGACCGGCGACGTCGATGAGCAAACACAAAGTCCCAAACGTAATTTTCACAAATTCATTGAACTGCGTGAGTGTGAAAAATAACAATTTAGATAAACATTGCGACGGCGTCGCGGCGACCTCCATGGGTGTCGCTCCTGGTTACACACATACACACACACACATATATATATATATATATTTATATGTATAATCATATATGTATATAGTGTATGTATATACGCGACGGGTGACAAGTACGTTGGCTCAGACATGGGCGGCATCGCGTCGACCGTTGACACAGAAATCATATTAATATAAATTAACGATGTGGAAAATTTAGTTTAGTAGTGAAAATGGCGCCCGAAGTCCAAAGGAACGCTGCTTTGCGCCTTAGAGCGAAGTCAACTGGTGGCTCACATCTCTCACGTCGCCATCTCATCAGTCAAATGCCATGGCGCGCAAATCCCACAGACCAACTGAAGGCAACCAACCAACCAACCAGTGTGTATATCCCACAGTTGAGAAATTGTTTTGTTATTCTTGTTTCAATTTATTCTTTTAGTTTCGATTTTTGTTTTTCGGCTTGCATTCGTAATTCGGATTCGCTTTTGGCACTCACTGCATCAATCTCCATCTCCGGAACTGACGCTACGCCAATTTTTTCAATTTCAATTAATTGGCGCTATGAACTGCACCCAAGCCTTGGGGCAGGAGTTTGAAGATTCTCTCTGTATAACAGCACAGTCGTTCACTAATCACTTCCGTATAGTCATAATCATAATCCGATTATGCAACGTCTCTCATTGGATGAGGCAGTGGCATGGTTGGAAAGTGCTGTCAATGAATTGTGCTGCTCGAGCATGTTGTTGACATTAAATTGATTAAGCTCACTTTTCATAACTAGTATAAGCTAATGTTTAAACCTATAACGACATGCTACGCAAAAGGGATATTTTGCGATGAAACTTTAAAACAAAATTTGATGTATAACATATATACATATGTACTTTTTTAACAAACATGCTCCCAGGCTTAAATCCCATTGGGGCTTAATCTGTGTCCAATTAATTTGCTTGTTGTCAACTACAAATTGTTAAAAATTGTTAGACTAAAACCTGACTTAGACTTTGAGTATTAATTTAATTTCCTTGAGTATTAAATTAATGTCTTTGAGTATTAAATTAATGTCTTTAAGCAGCCAGCCTTTTCCATTTCAATAACTTTTTTTAAGAACTTCATGAAGTGAACGTCTTTTAGTGAATTATAAAAAATATTTACTTTTTACATACGTTCGGAAAATCGTCATCCTTTGATATATTTAAAATTATTAAGAGATGTATTTCTGAAAAGTTAAGAAAATGGATTTGCAAATTTAAGAATCTTTTCGTACGCTAAAATATCAATAAAAAAAATTTAGCTTAATTTTAGGGCGATTTTTTTTTTTGAGTGCATGTAGAAATTTACATAAATGAATTGCAGAGAAATTTAAACAATTCACTAGTATTTGCTAAAAGGCCAAAGAACAAATATAGCTATGTGAATAATATTTTAGAGAGTTTATCACCAATAATCCACTTTTTTATTAGTATTACTAATGAAATTTTTGTAAAATTATTAGACACCATAATAGAATAGGGGAAATCAAAAGTAAAAGTATTATTAACAGGTAATTAAACATAATTGAAATTAAACCAATAATATATAATAATAGATTGTTAGTATTAGTATTAGTAAAGTTTGTAGAGATTATTATTAAGAATCACTTAAATAAGCAACTCAATAAACTCGTTTAAAGTATGTCTCATGGTATGCAAAGCATTGAATAAGTTAATTGCAAATGAAATAAATATGATAATGCGCTTGACTCTTTTTATTCTCTTTAAATTATGAAATGAATATAGTTGTATGAAATGTATATATTGTAGCTTACAGCTTAAAAGAGTGCTGTGAAAAGAGCCAGAAATGCTACACAAAAAAATAATAAGCAGCGTTTTGAAAACCCTTTTTTATTTATTACTCATACATAGATAATATGGTGTATTACGTTTATTGTTAAGAAATTGTATATAATATTGTTTACAATTTTTTTAAAGAAATCTTACACCAAATGCAAAATAAAAGAATTACAGTAAGCAACCGCCGCACAGGGTGTTGAGACAATGATATCTGAACGTAAGTAAGAACAAAAAGGTTTTCATATAAGCTTTTATTTGTCATCTCTAAATTCTGTGGCCCGTGGGACACATTGGCCTGTGCGGCATGGTGTGTTGGAAGGTTTGTTCCGGACAGCACTGGCAAAGTAGGTGTCGAAGCCGCTGATCGCTGGCTCGTCATAGGTGCCAAGATGCTGAACCAGAACAGGCTGCTTAAACTGTTGACGTTGGCTTTGCATTTGTGCAGAATCAAGTTGGTGAATGTGTTGGTGTCGGTGTTGGTGAAAGTTGTTCAAATATTCAATGAGGGTCTCTTGGATTTACAACGTGACGATAACTATAACGATAACGATAACTTTGCAAAGGTAAACTTATAAATTAAGTGGATCGATCTCATTCCTTGGGCTGCTTGTAGAACTCGCGTATGAGCTGGCGAAGATAGCGCGACTCGCGCTTGAAACCGCCGAGTTTGCGTCTCAGCTTGTCGTTGACCTGCGTCAGCTCCTGCTCCTCGCTGAGCACATGCTCCATTTCCTTTTTCTTCTTCTGGCGGTAGCGTGTGGCCGCATTCTTGTTCTGCTCCTTTTTCCGAATCTTGCGATCCTCTGTGCCGCGTCCATAGGTGCGTGTACGCTTTTTCGCAGCCCCGCTGCTGCTGCTGCCGTTGTCGGATGGTGTTGAATGCTGCGCTTCCTCGGCGATGGTGTGGGCGGGTGAGCTGCTGCAGCTGCTGCTCGTGGGCAGCCATTCCTCATCCGCGTCCGCAATGCTGCTGCCAACGCCGCTGATATCGCCGTTGTTACTGCTACTGCTGCTGCTGCTGCTGCCTAGAGACGATGAGGCCTGCGATTCGCAGTCATCGTTGTACTGCTGCCAGTTGATGGGTAGCTGCAGCTCCTGGGCACGCATATTGACAATGTCATCCACCAGCTGCGTTTCGCGTGCAATTTCACTGACAGGCATCCAGTTGTTGAAGCTGTATGCGCCAGTGGCAGCCACAGCTGTTGCATTCACTGCGACTGCAGCATCATTGACAAAAGGCGGCAGCTGTAAATTAGACACACAAGTTAAATACGATTGCTAAAAAGAATATGCTCGAGCATATGCGTCCTTACCACTTTGTGTTCCTCCTTGACGAGCAGCTGCTCCTGCGGCTGCTGTTGATAGCCATCGAATTGAGGCGGCGACTGCGGCGGCGTTAGTTGTTGCAATACCAAGCAAGTGTCACCATCATGCGGGAAATCGGAATCGGAGGCGTTGGCAGCAACCTGCACTTTAGTCATGGGTAGTAAGTCCTGCGGCACAGCCAATGTTTGCGAGAAGCTGGCTGACTCATAATCGACATATTGCGGCGCCCTTTGGTCTAGAAGGCACTCTGCAAGTAAATAGCAAATATTTACATATGATTAGTATTTTAATTGTATTTATTTCAAATTACGATTTCTTATTACTAATTTACTTTACTTTTCTCAGCTGGATCTCAATATTCCCATCTGTAAAGTAATTTTATTATTTGAACTAACATTATTTTCACATGTAATTATAGGCTTTAGTTTAAATAAGTAAAAGCGTTTCTTTCTTGAATTTCTTAGACTCGACTAGTAGTTTAATGCTTTTTTTGAAGTATGGATAGTATTTAATATTAAAGAATAAATCTTCTACTTCGCAGCAGAAAGAGTAATGGAAATATTTCTCTGTATAGTTTACCTGCTTTGATATTTTTTCCCGTTTTTTCTGATGTTGCTACAACTACAGATAGCAATATGGAAATTTTGTTGTTTGAGCGAAAGAGCATTAATTTAAATTTTCTACTATTGTCTCAGCTAATAGCAAAATGAAAAGTACGAAGTAGCGAATACTTAATCATTAAGCATTAAATCACTTGAAATATATTTTAAAATGATTTTTTCAATTACACAAGAAAAAGAGTTTGCCTTTAATTGAATTTCGCAGTAGTAAAATATGCAAATAACCATACATAAATATTCATAAATAGCAGAATAAATCTTACTTCAAGAAATATATTACTCAGGCTCTAAATCGTATAACTAAAAAGCATCAAATTTTTAAATTGAACAATCCCCCTAAGAGCACCCCGTACGTCTTTCCCCTACTCCGTACATGATCTACGTCGTAATATCAGAACTATTGTTGTTTTTGTTGTTGTGGCTGTTGTTCTTCATCTGAGCTCAATTCAAACTCATTTCCATTGACGTGAAGGACGCCTGGAGACCATTTGGAAGCTGTGCCTCGTAAATATTTGCATATTGATTGTGGCATATTTTCAGCTGTTGTTCTTTCCAATTCCAATTTATTGATTCTCACTTGAAGAGAGAGACGACAAATATTGAAATTAGTCCGCTGACAACCGAACGGACTCGACTTGACTTGATTATTTGTTGTCACTCTTGTGCCTGATATTTCATTTCAATTGAACAGCGTCCGTTGCCCGTTGTCAAAGGTTATCAACAGTTAAACAGTTGCCAAGTGCAGTCCATATATGGCAAATATATACTTAAACTCACTGAAATCTACGAAGAGAGAGACACAGCTGCGATGACCTTCGCATGCACACCTGTTGACACCTTGGGCTGGGCTGGGTCTGGACTGAGACTGGGACTGGGACTAGGTTGCATTCTCTATTGACTTTAGACTTCTATTAACATAACTCGTTTCATAAATAGTTCTGGCGCGATAAACAGAGCAACTGTTAAATGCAACTCGCATTTCATTTTTATTTCCATAATAATCTAGTTTTTTAATTTAGAATGCAACTATTTATATTTCACTCACTGCACCTACACTAATTCATACGCTTGTGGGGCGTGCCCACAATGACCAATACATATTTATTCCGATGTCTTAATCTGAAAATCGAATCTGAATTAAATATGGAAAGCACATGGCAGACAATGTTTTCATCTACTCTGTTGCTAATCGACATTTATGTAGAAGCAGTTTAGGGCACAGCTAGCTGATCAGCACTGAACAAATGTCAGCTGAAGGTGGCTGAAAACACCTTTGATTATTGCATCTGTACTCAGATTAGTTAGTTGAATGACCTATTCACATTATTTTTATATAAATATTCAATATGTACTCGTGGTCAAGTTTAACTATAAATACTGTTATAATCTATAATATATCCTTATAATAATACAAACACCTCCCTTTTTCAATTAAATTACAACTTGCTTAAAGCTTCATTCAACCATCAATATTTCTAACATTCTTGAATGTCTAAAGAAATGGGACAACATTTTGTACATTCAATACTCGAAAAGTATGTTAATATTTTGTAAATTCTTCCTGAGTATTTTTTCGTGTTTTCTTTTGCGATGATTTATCGAATTTCGTACCGATATTATGAAAAGTATGGCAATATAAATGCCATGTTATTTCATGAAAAGTCTGCGAGTATTTTAAAATAAATAAAATGTAATTTAATTTGATTTATTAGCCAATGAGAAATGAAATCCTTTTAACTTTTTAATTTTGTTTCTTAATTATTTGTTTGTTTGTCAATCAGATGTTTAATCAGATAGAAATCATAGTGGAATCGTAAAATATAAAGAATATGAAGGTAAGAAATGTTGGGCATATTGGAATCAGGTTTTTGGGGATACTTTGCATATCAAATAATTAATTAAATAACAAGATTGTTGAATTACAAATTACTGATACATAATTTGTAAGCCAAATAATCAGCTATTTCTAAGCAAATGTTAAGCTTTGATATTTATATTTATTTTAATTTTCCTGTATCAATGCTCAAGTTACTCAATCTAGGTTCAAAAAGTCTACTCGAAAGTGCAACAAATACGTGTCTCTTAGAATATATATATATATATATAATTCTAAGTTGAAATCGTGTCCTACATTTAGTCTGCAAACTACGCAATTTGCAGTTGCAATGAGCGCTCATTAGACACACAAATCAGAGATTAATGCAAACAAAGTTGTCATTGCGGAAAACAAATGGAACGAGACTGTAAAAAAAGCAATGCCAATCCGCACTATCATATATTAAATTAAATATAAATGGGGGCATGATTAAATTCAACCTTGGAGCTAGAAACTTATGTGCACATTTCTCAGACAAGATTTTGTGTATAGAGCTCAGCAGTTTGCCTATAAAAAAGTTGTGTATAGAAAATATATGAAAATTTCCCAATAAAAAAACCACTCGCTAAAGGGATTCAAGCTGGAAATTTACCGCTGCTTAGATGTAAACAAATAAATATGTCTATGTTTTTTTTTATAGCGGCTCTCTGGAGTAGGCCATTGGGTCAAGGTCACAGAAAGTCCATAAAAAATAGAAAGTCTCTTATCTCGCAACCGAGCTATAATTATCTGAAAATAACTTTCCTTATCAGTTGACTAGACGAATTTGGAATTTGAAAAAAAATTAAACATTTTTTGTCACATTTTGTTGGGCAATGCAAATATTTGAAAAAAAAAAAAAAAAACGGAACAAGTCGAAAAAATGTAAATGAATTTTATAAATACCTACTAAACTGAAAGCGAGACAGTCACTGCAAAAGGAAAACAATAATGCAAAGAAATACCAGTATATATGATAAACCCGCTTGACCGGAAAGTCATCTTAAGCAACCCAACAAATTTTGCACATCATACAAACAAAACACATCGGTGAAAGAAATATATTGCTGTACATAACTACATATAGGACATTTATGTAATACTATATAATTATAAAAATTAGTAATCGATCGCTTATGTCTTCCAAGTGATTTTTTCCATAACTTATCCTAAGGCGCATTAAAAATCAAAAAATATTTAGGTATAGGTCAAAATATTAATGATAACCAAAAGGACACTTTTTCTGAAGTCTTTTAAAAGTCCGAAATGTTTTTATTTAGGTGTCATTACCACATATTTTAATTTATTTAATTGTGTTTAAGGATTCCTTTAAGAAAGTCATGTGTTTAAAGAATTTTAGTTGATCCTAAATTTTCTTTGCCCTACAAAAGATTATTATTTATTAGAATATAAACTATAGGTACTCTCTGAAATTGTATATGTCTGAATCATTGAATTATAAACTGAATCATTGAAATATCATGTTCAAATGGAATGCCCAAGCCACAACATATATCCGATTTCCTATTCCTTACAGCCTTAAATTACTTGTTTATCATTAAGAATAGCTTCCAATATCATTTATGTGCGGGTTCCCATTCAGCAATCCAATATAAAGTTTAACAATAATTATTCGCTTATAAAAACATTTACATATTATAAGAATAGAAATAAGGAAATGAATGTCTACAAAGTGTTTTATTTTAAGCGTATGTTATTGTTATAATCATATAGTGATAATAAAGTTACTATGCGCTCTTTAGAAATTAAAGTTTTATTCTATTATTGAAATCATAAATCGACCTTGGTACACTTAGAAAAAAACTATCGCCTCGAATATGTGCACTTAAAACAATCAACATTCTTTAGTTATTATTATAATTATTTTTAGTAGTAATTATTGATATGTAAGCATACTAACCATAGGCTTGTTGCATAAATATGTAACTGCTCATAATTGCGGCAGCAGCGACTCAGATTCAGAAAAATTATCTCGAATAACAATTGGAAAAAGGGGGGAAAAAAACAAAAGGCGACAGAGAGAAAAAAGGTGCTTAAAACGCTAAAGGTCTAAACAATAAGCGTCAATGAAACGCTGAACAGCTAAACTAATTGAAATATCAACTTTAAAATGTGTTTTAACTAATTGCTAGATTAACGAGATGCGCGCTTAAAACTATCTAAATATATTAAAAATTATTTGCAACAGGGAATAAAAAAAACAGGTGCAAGAAACCTGCAAAATTATAATTTAAAGAAAGAGAGAAGAGAGAAGGAAAAATCACAGTGAATTTTGAACGGGTATCAAAACAAAAAAACAAAAATATCGTTAGCTCAAAGCAACGAATGAATGGGCCAAAGATAAAGTAAATAAAGATAAAATAAAAATAAGATTAATAAAAGAATAACAAGCAAATAAGCGAAAGGCGTATGGCGGATACACACACAGAAATATACGAGCAGGGGTTGTGGAGTAGCGGGGGGTGTGGAGGAGAGGAGACGAGTTGGATGTGGAGATTTTTATGGGATTTTATGTTTTCTAGTCAACTGCTGCCGCAAAATACTTTCGAGGGCGTTTGTTACACAAGCGGGCAGGGCAGCTATACTTGGGCAGTTTTTTTAAATTGATCTGTTGTTGATGTTGCTGTTGTTGTTGTTGTTGTTGATGTTTCGGATTTTCACCGTTTAACGTCGTTTCACCAACTTTTGCGAATTGATCACAATTTCACGGTTCCACATGTAACGGTATCCACAGTGTGGTATCATGCTCACAACCGAATGCTGGCCGAAATCTTGGGAAATCTCAGTTGTCAACACAGCAGAGACAGAAACAGCGGACTCCAAGGTCGAAAGGAGTAAGCGAAAGATATGGAGTTAGTTGTTCACGTTCACGTTGATCGGCTACATATAGTTGGCTCGAAGGGAACACCTCAAACGTACGCGTTTCGTTTTGTTTGGCGCCGTCGCGAATTCCACTTGTCGAACCGAATGCGTACAGTTTGACAGCCACTCGATTCGATTGACAACAGTTTAACAAGCAGTCGCTTGCTTGCTTGGCCACCTTGCCGCGTGAGTCTCGTGAGAAATACAAATAAAATAAAAACCGAATTCGTTTCAATAATATTCAACGTTTTAAAACGCCAAAACGCACGTCTTTCTTATTGTTGTTATTTTCTTGCTGGTCTTGTTATATATATATATACATATATATTGTTTTTAATTTTGCTTGAAGGCAGTTTCTTTGTTTTCCAGTCGTTGCTGTAGTTATTGTTTTTGTTGTTGCTGCCGTTGTTGTTGAAATCAAAGCCGTGTCTTTAACCGAGCGCACGCGTCAGAGTAACAATTTGAACTGAGCATTAAACGCTGGACGCGCTCCGTTTTTGCTCTGATCGAAATCAGCAATGAGAGAGGCCATATAGACATAGAGAGAGCACGGGAGAGGGTGTGTGCGTGTGTTTGTGTGTGTAGAAGACAACAGCCCTGTAATAAGATCAATCTCCGCTGTTGTCTCTCGATCAGCGCAACCGAACACAAAAATCAGAGAATATACGAAGCACACCGAACCAAAGACTTGGCACAGTGGACACACAACGATCGACACAATTAAAATTATTAATGAAATTTGATTGCAATATTAAAAATGTTATTTTGGTTGCCCAACTACTGATAATAATTTTTTTTTTTTTTTTGTGAATAATTAATGTAGAAAACCAAAGGAATTGGCTTTTCTTCCACTGTTCTTTAAGCGCTGAGCAGTGATTTAAAACACATATTGAATTTGCAGTCTGCTACAGATTATCAATAATTATTTTTTATGCAGTAACCCAACAGGTCTGTGTGCAAGTCACGATTCTCCTTCCCCCTCAAATTATTAGCTCCCATCCGCCCCATGCCAGATTTAACTGCATATTTATGAGAAATCGAAATCGGCGAGACAGTGGAACAAGGTGACGTCCAATGAACTCGCTTAACCTCAAAATGCAATTGCAAAGTTAGACTCTGGCCTGATGCAGATACACCATGCATCTTAAGGGAAGTGTTCGTATATTAAGTAAAATAAAATATAAACTAATTATAATATTTATTATATATATATAGACTTCACGTCACGATAAGCTGGACAGAATATGAACAGTCGCCGAGTTCAATGACAGCGCCCTATATAAAGCTTTACCTCTCAAGCGCTCTTTCTGTCTCTCACTCTCTCACTCTCTCTCTCTCTCTCTCTCTCTCTGGTTACTCGCAAATGAAAGCTATATTAAATAAATAAAGAGCCTGTCTTAATTTAATACCAAGCCCCAAAATATGTCTCAAATGGGGGGCACGTCCTCAGCGGACAAAAAAAGAAGAGTTGATTTTAATTTTAATAACAAAAAGTCGAAAAACATGGTTAACTGAAATTTCCTGTTCAACTGATATTTAATGTATGCCACATGTCATGAACAAATTTCCATACGAAAATCAACTGAGTGTCTCAAATAAAGATTCAACTGGTTCATCGCTCTGACAATATCGGAGAAGTCCTTGAACCTACCAAAAGAGGGCCTATTGATTTTTAAACAGGGTGGGCCGCTTTCAAATTTCTTGTTTAATTTTCAAACGTAATGCAACCTTCAATTAAATTGCTTTTAATATAAGTTGTTTCAAGTTCTGCATAAACTTGTAACTGGATAAACGTTAAATTCCAGTTCCAAGAGTTCTACAAATATGCACATGGAAAGCTTATCAAAGTTTGTCCTGCTTTCCGAGCGTAAAATACCTTAAAAAAGCATACCTTAGATTTGTGCAGCTAAACGTGTTTATTCACACAAAATGACAACAGAAAAAATTCACGCTTTTTGAATTGTTGTTGTTCATTACTTTTTTATGGGTTTGCGTTTATCATGATTTATAATTACGTTGCAAATAATGGCAGACATGGCAACAAGAAAACCAATAGCAGACCAAAACAAAATAAAAATCAAACCGGTTCCTCACTCAACAAGACCTGCCAACTATTTAATTTTTGTTTTAAAAAAGTGGAAAATTTTACACAATAACAATCGAAAATTATTTCTATTTATAGTTTTAACTGAATTTTAACTAAGTGAAACTCCATCAATCGTTATTTAAAGTTATCTCCTTAATTCCAATATATAATACATAATTTCTCCCACCTACTTAAAAGTATTCAACAACAAATTGAAATATTCGCACAATAAACTGGTTAAAAAAAAAACAATTTTGAAAATTTAAAATATATACGATTTCAAAAGATTGTTTAATTTTAAATACCAAGCTTTCAAGCAACCAAATAAAGTTGTTCAACAAGTTAAACGCGCATTATTTGTCTACATTTTTCAGACGTTCAAAGTTCAAAGTTGCCATAAAATATTTGTTTTGGTTTTAAACCATCCAGATAATAGACGCTTAAGCCAACAGACACTGCTGCTTAAGGTCATATAAAGTATTCATTAATGTTCTGTCCTACTTACTGAACCAAGGTTCTAAAGATGTATGAAGGATCTACTTGAAAAATATTAACAGGAAATCAATAAACTTGACAAAGCTAGATACATCTCAGAAGTTTTAATTTTGTTTCAATCAATCAATCAACTATCGAATGAAAACAAAAATATTATTATAATATTTAAATTAAGTATTTTCGTTATGAAAACTTGGCATGGAATTTTTTTGTACAAATTTCTTTGCTTTGCCATTCGAATATTATAATAATCAATCGTATTTCGTAACATTTTATTTTAAGCTTTAAACAAATATATTTTTAATAGATATTGTTGTATATTATAAAATTTCCGCAATATGTCAAATTATCTATTCATCATTTAATTGCTGTTTATTAATAATATTTTGAGCTCGATCTCGATATTTTAGTTAAGCTGCCTAATTTGCTTGTATGCGACTAAAAATATGAATAATAAGCTCAAAATGATTAAAAATCACGAATCAACAATTAATAAATTTATAAGATATTGTAATGATACCCTATTATAACTACATTAAAAAAGGACTTTTAAGTTGGAACTATATATTTTATATTTATTAAAAAAAGCTTTGGTAACTTGCCATCATCCTTCAGGTTCAAAAACTCCACAACCAATTCCTCGCCGCTGATCAGCTCCATGGAGATATCCTCCTGCAGGCAGTCCTCGCTCCCATCGCTTATGAGCGTAATACCTGAAATAAGAGTTGCCTATAGTCGCTGTATACCATATATAGGGATATGACTGAATCTCACTCACCATTTGCAAAGTTATCGTCGTATAGAAAGAGGCCAGTTGGATCATCAAGCGCAAAGAGCTCGCTGGCCACAGCCGATGCCGGCGATGCTGGCTCCAGCTTGAGCTCCCAGTAATCTCGCGGTAAATCCAAACTTGTCATTGTTTTGTTTTTGTTGTTGTTGTTCATATGTGAAATCGATGTCAAAACTTGTTGCGAAATATGGTGAATATATTGAAGGTGGTCTTATGAATGTGATGAACGGTGCTTCTGCTGCTTGTTGTTGTTGTTGTGGGAACGCCATGGTGGCACTGAAATAATTGAAAATACAAATTGTATTTTAATATATTTAAATTAATAGTGTCATTATTTGGCTGGACTGCATAGTCAAATTATTTTCGCATTAAATTCAGCTCTGATAGCGGTTTATAATATAATTATCTCAAAATAAATTCGCTTCAAACTTAAATTTTGGCAGACTTCACACATGCACACACAAACTCACACATACGCACGCACACACAACATATCAAGATCGCTGCTCGATTTGTGCACTAGCGGCGCAGTCGACGCTAACGTCGACGTTCAACACTTATGCACGACTGTGAGTGCGAGTGAGACAGGAAGCGCACGCCAAATAAATATGATGATTCATTGCCTCCAGGCACGTGTAGCATGTGGCAAGAAGAAGAACCAAAAACAGTGTTGCAGCGATGGTCACTCAATTTGCGTCGGCGATTGCATCACCCTTAAATGAACGTCTCCAGCTGTTATTCCTTTTTTGGTTTTCTTGTGGCATGCCACCGAAAGTTGGCTAACATTTCTGCCACGTTACCATGAATCGACAATAAAATCACACACACACACAGCCGCAGCTGTTTATAGACAACAAATCGGAATGCAGTAATTTTGCATCTGTGCGAAAATCTGCGTGTGTGTGTTGAACCCTTTTATTGGTACTCACATTGTTTTTGTTAACATTTTCATAACTTGTTGTGTGTTTTGGGCACTGCCGTGCTTGTTGCTTTGCTTGCGCGCAATCTAGAAAGCCATTATTATGTCCATATAAATGCGAAAAACACGGATAGAAATAATTGAACCTTTTTGCGTTTCATTTGGAACGGTACTGAACCATTGCTCATCGTTGAGAACCGTTGGTTCCTTGTGAACGGCTCTTTACTAACAGCAATGATTCACTGTCTAAAATAACATTTTCATAACAGCGAACAAAAAGTTCATCGGATTGATGTCCCAGTGCCAAGAAAGACTTTTCTGATTCGTGGGCTTAAGAAAATGTATTCATTTTATCATGAAAACCCAAATTCAGTATGCTCATTAAAATGATGTGCACAAAAACTAAATTATTTAACAAATTTCACCAACAGTTCCAAGTGAGTACAGATAAGTGAGTAAGGTATCGAGCAGCTGGAATTTTACAACTATCGATAACTCTTCGAGATAACCAAATTTCGAATTTTCAAATATTTCATCCACAGTGCAGGAACAAATTTTGCATATTAATATTCATTTTATTATGTTTCTTTCTATAATTATTGAACTTATCGATATGTATCTATATTTTAAAGTAATAAATTATTTGCTGAATTTTTATTTGCTTCTAATAAAATAATAGCACAAATTAAAAGCCGTTAACAAAAGCAAGTAAAAAGTTATTCTGAGAACACATAAAAAAATATAATAAGTATATAATTCTTCAATATAATTTTAATCCATCTATTTACACATTTCCTTCGTAGCTCTTTCTGATTTGTCTACTAAATAATGCTATTATTTAGCTTTGATTTAAAAGGCAAAGTACAAAGTGAAAATCTATTTGCATTTCAATTGTTTTTTTTTTTATTGTCTGACACAAGCAAAAAAATAATAACTTCTGTCGAGTTAGTTAGTTATATAGATATTTATCTCGCTTGGGTAAACTTCGGTTGTCTATGACTAATTAGATGTATATTTTCTGGAATCGGCAAGAGCATGTTCCTGAGACGAACCGAACAAATGCACCGAGGAGTAACGAGCAACAGCAGTTGCCACGTAGTCAAATTATACGACAGACAGCCATCATTATCAAGATATCTATATTTTTGGTCATCTGGTTGTTCTTCACCGTCTTTGTGATCATTATTCCCCCTTACGAGCCATCGAATGCTTTAGTGCCGCTGGAGCCGCAAAGTCCGCAGGTGGTGAGGATCATGGATGAACCACGGGGCGATGCGATCGCCGTTGAGGTGAAGGGTCCCATTGATTCGGACGCCACACTCAATCCCCAGCTGGCGACCAAAGAGCAGCCGCACATCCTTGTGGTTGTGGAGTGCTTCAGCGAAGAGACAAACACTACCATGTGGATATCAAAACCCTGGAATGTCTACCTCGATGAAACACCACAAAATCACAAGCATCATGTCGATGAGGAGGACGAGGATGTTGGGGTCACAGTAAAGAAGTACATCCATCTGGAGGAGATTCAAAATAAATGGATGCAACGAGATCTGCAGTCGATAGGTCGCCGCTTTTCCAATAAACAATTGGATGTTTTGCTGCTGAATATGCATGACGAGACGGCGTCTCTATTTGTCCGCGTTAATCCCAATCCGATGGACATGGACAAGGCGGTTGTGTGGGGCATATGCCTGATGCTGCTGCTCTATGTGCTCATCATTTGGGATATTGCGGATCGGACAGTTGCCGCCCTGATTGTGTCAACCGCTGCAATTGCGGTGCTCGCCATGTTGGGTGAGAGACCCAGTCTGAAGAAGATCATCTCGTGGATCGATATGGAGACATTGATGCTACTCTTTGCCATGATGATTATGATCGCGATTCTCGCCGAGACGGGCAGCTTTGATTATCTGTCAGCGTTCGCCTATCAGATGTCAAGGGGCAACATTTTGATGCTTCTCTTCTATCTGTGCATGTTCACTGCCATAATTTCTGCCTTCCTCGACAATGTGACAATGGTGCTGCTAATGGTGCCGGTGACGATTCGTTTGTGTGAATCGCTGGAGTTGAGCACACCGGAGTTTGTCATCAGCATTGCGATCTTCTCAAATATTGGTGGCACATTCACACCGGTGGGGGACCCATACAATGTGTTGGTCGCCACCGACCCGCATGTGCAGAAGAATGGCCTCAATTTTGGTCAGTTTGTGTTGCACATGTTTCCCTGTGTCCTCATCAGCCTGCTGCTCAGCTTTGGTCTCTTTTACCTGCTCATACGCAATAAGCTCTACAACATCCATGAGCTGCAAGAGTCGCTGAAGGCTCTCCAGAAACAGGATAACCAATTGGATCTAGATTTGGAGCGCCGCATCAATGAGCTGCAGGCGCGCCTCAAGAAACAACAGGGCAAAGATCGAACCAATTTTGGAGCAACTCTCGCCGAGATGAAGGCCAATTGTAGGATACGCAACAAAACGTTGTTTGTCAAATGTTGCATTGCCTTCGCCTTTGCCATAATCCTCTTCTTTCTGCACGCCCTGATGGAAGCAGTGACACTCTGCTGGGCAGCCATGCTGGCGGCCATACTGCTAATGATCTTGGCTAATCGCAAGGATATCGATGCTGTTATCGAGGGCGTCGAATGGTCCACTTTAATCTTCTTTGCGGCCCTTTTTGTCCTTACGGAGGCACTGACCGAAATGGGCGTTATGGATTTCATTGGTCAGTGCACCATTGCGATCATCTTGAGTGTGGACAGGAGTCAACAGTTGCTGGTGAGCGTCATGTTGGTGGTGTGGATCACCGCCCTCTCCTCGGCCGTTGTCGACAACATACCCCTCACGGCCATGATGCTGAAGCTGGTGATCAAGCTGAACTCCAGCCCGGAACTGCATCTGCCATTTGCACCGCTCATCTGGTCGCTTCTGTTCGGCTCCAGCTTTGGTGGCAATGGAACACTGATTGGTGCATCGGCCAATGTGGTCGCAGCGGGCATGGCCAGCCAGCATGGCTACACCATCAACTTCAGGTCCTTTTTTGTCATTGGTTTTCCAATTATGTTGATGACGGTGCTGTTGGCGACCATCTATCTGCTTATTGCCCATTACTGGTTCTCATGGCACGACACACCTAACAGAAGTTAAAAAAAAAAAAAACAGTAATAAATCAGACTATAAAAAACACATTTATTTATATCGTTGCAGTTTCACTTTAATAGTTGTTGTATATATGTTTATTTTTTTTTAATTTTTGTAAATTTAAATTACAAAACCAACCTTTCTAAATTCGAGCATATTTGATGAATAAATGTTGAAATCAATTCATAAAAAGAAAACTAATATAAATGAATGAGCTGGGAAATTGGCAAAATATATTAAATATTCCACATTTTGTTTTTTATTTACACTAACTTCTTTTTATCTTTTATTATAACTAATTACAAATTACTATTTTTAAGCACAATTCTTGAATTCGAGTTAATGAAACCGTTAAAGTGCATATTTTCGACATTTTTTTATTTATTTTTTATGTCATTTTATTTTTATCTTCTTACTATATTTAAAATTCGAATTCCAATTCTTAAAAATTAATATTTATTAAAATAATACAAATAATTTAAATTCTGAAATACTAGGACTGCAAAATCGATAACCCGTCGAAATCAGTAAATTATGTGCCAAAATATTTTAATATTTTAACAAATTATTATAATTATAATAATATAAATATTAACAAATTGGATTCGTATATTTCGAAATGATTTCTATAATCCACAATATTTTTATATTTTTAAGAGCGATTTTTCTAATTGTAGATTTTTGAATTTCAGTTCTTGAATGCGCAACTATTGAAGTGCACCTCTTTTGCTGTTTCAGTGCTAATTACAAACAATTTATCTATGTGAAATCCATTTGGGCCACATAAAATGCGGAAAAGCATGCGGGCAATAAGCCCAACTAAACTGGTCTCCAGATACCCTAAACTGCTCTGGTTATAATAGTCCTGTGCTCCTTCCACGCTGACCACGTGGCCCAATCAATCAAATGCTTGTCCATGGGTGGGCGACCACAAAAACAAAAAAAAAAAAACAACAACAGCAAATTGCAGATCTATAAAATCAATAACAATTTTTTACTGCACGCCGCACACTTAAGCAATCAGTCAGGAAATTGAATGCTGGCTGAAAACTATCGTCTCGAAGAGGTTTTTAATGGCTTTTGTTTTTAGTGTGCCTTCAAACTTGGTCATAAATCTTGCCAAAAATCGAAGAATTCACAAAATGTTGTGTGTATATAAAATTTGTATTTGTGTTTTTTGCGATGATTGATGTGTGGCCAACCAAATGTAAAGTGCCCATTTTAATTTCACAAAAAGGATTAAAAGGAGTAGCGAGTACAGTTTGGAAGGAGCTGACTTAATTACTGATGCGTCTCTAATTTAATTTCACACAATTTGGCTTGATTTTTGGACTGGTCTTTATAATGAAATATTTATGTACAAAACAAAGGAAAATGGCCAGCTAATGAGTTCCATATACCCCAATCTCTGTCTCACTTACTCCACTCACTTCACTGTTTTTAATTTCTGTTTCTCTCTCTTTCATTTTGGCTGTCAGTGACAGGTTCTCAAAGAACAGACACTGAGAAATTGCACCCATGAAATTAAAAATAACTCAAGCGAAACGCTGGAAAACAAAGGCGATGGCAATTTATGAAACTGAGTGGAACTCAAAAAACAAAAAAACAAAAAAACAAAACAACACAAAAAGAAAAAGCATTCCAAAAGGCTTAAGTTTTGTTAAGGTTGTTTGTTGTTAAGCAAGAAGACACGTGAACTGGTTGTTGTTGTTGTTGATGTTGTCGGAACAACAAACAAAGCAAAAGCGGTCTAAAGAATTTGTTAGCACGTTGATTTATCATCGACAGACCAACCAGGAGGACCCCAGCAAAGGTGAGCCAGGCTGGAAGGAGGGAAGAACGGATGGCAGCAGGACTTTTCCATCTTCCACATTTAATTCAATAATAAGAGCGCAAGCGAGAATGCGAGTAACAAATGCCAGTAAATTGTGATATAAATCACAAAAAAATTTCCCATGTCGGCAACTGACAGCCACCCCCCTATCCCCCAACCCTGAGCAGCATCTTAGCACAGAAATGCGGCCGAACCAAAAAATATTTGTTAGAACTTTTTCGGACACAGCCATAACAAAAACCGAGAAATGGCAACAAATTGGTGAAAAAAAACCTAAACCTAACCGAAAACCTACTTTTCGCATGTCGCAGTTACATTTACCCTTGCAGAAACTGGTCTCACTTAAATTTAATTATATATTTATAAAGAAAAATTTTATTGTCTTTTTATATGATTTTGTATTGTATTTCTTTTTGGAAAATATTAAGGTGCATTCAATAACTTTTCACTTGCAAGGTTGTTTTTGGGGCATACACTCAGAAAAATCACTACGAAATGTAAGAAATTGTTATTGTTTTGCTTACCTTATTTTTCAGAAAGTATACTTCTAAAGGGGAAGATTGTATCTTCTTAAAAAACGGTATTTTACTTTTATTAATTTAAACGTTGATGTTTGCAAAATTTAAAAAAAAAAGTGTTTATTTTCTACGATGTTTTTATATATGTAACAGTCGAAATGAGTACGTTTTGGAATATATTTTTTGAATTATTTTAATTTCTACTTTTTCTTTATTTATAATAAATCATATATATAATTTAATAATATATAATAATATTTATTTCTTAGTGTCATAAGCATAGACATGGCTAAATCGACTCTGCTAATAACACTGATCACGATTATATATACTTTAAGATGTGAAAGGTGTCTCCTTTGGGGTGTTGCATACTCTCCAACAAAATTATAATATCATCGGCAAGGGTATGCAAATATTTAGGAAAGGAGTTGAGCTATGCCGATGGGATTGCCTGTTCCCAATTGCACGTCCGTTTGTGGCAGCAACAACAAGACCAAGAACAACAACCACAATGTTCATTGTGCGGCTTTGCAAATAGTTAAAAGTTTTGTGTAATTGCGAATGGCTTTGCAAAGTTGCTTGATTCGATCCAACTGATTGTGTGAACTAACTTGCTAAATTAAATAATACGCGCAAGTTAAAGATTACAAATTGACCTGTGGCATAATATACATAATAATTTATTAAGTTGTGCAACAGAAATAAATGTTCATTAAATTGCTATCGAGCAAAAGGAACGCAACTTCATAAATAAGTTCTACACTTGCACAATGGGGCGTATGTGTTATGTGCTCGCAGCAGGACAAATACAATGTGTGGTTGGGGTAAAACCAGAAGTTTGACAGCTGCAAACTGCAAACTCAAATAGTCCATGCTGCACAGCTAAGAACTGATTTACTTCCCTTCAAAAGTTCAAATGAAATTGTGCAAATATGACTAAGCTTACACACATACATACATATGTCAGCCACAAAAGTTGGCGCCCAACCGCAACTACTAAATCCGATCAATTTGAGATATAAATGTTAAATAAACTGCAGCAGCTAAAAGCTAAAATCAATCTATTTGGCTAAACTATTTAAGAGCAGCTAAAGTTTCTCTGAGACCAACTTATACTCACTGGCAATCTGTCGAATTTTGTATGGCAACTAACAGCTTGTTTATCAAGCAAGGCCTTCGATGTGGATGTTTTTTTTATATTTTTGCAGGTTGTGTATTTTTAATAAGCTGTCCACTTCTTTGTGGTTCCAAAACAGCCGTTTGCCATCTACTAAAGTTACTTATAAAGTTGGCCGTGGGCCAGTCACTTTCCAATTTTCTTGGTTTTTATAATTTGTTTACAATATAAATGACACAAGTTAATATTTACCTATCAGCAGCAGCAACTTCTGTTTGCACTTGCAAATTTGTATATTCTTTTGTTTGTTTGACTTTTTATAAAAGTCGCAATAGTTGGCAAACCAGCTGCATGTTTTTGATTTGGTTTTAATAAGGCCAGAACTCTCTGACACAACAACTGCTAATTGTTTACCCATGACAAATAACAACAATTAAAGATAAAAAGATTTTAACATATTGCCAGTGTGGTTAAAAGTATAATTAGATTATGATTTATTTTGATTTATTTATTTAATATAGACTTAAATCAAATGACACTGCAATATAAAATTAATTTTAAATGTCAACTAATATTAGTCGTCACAGAAATATTCGAAAAATAAAAATGAAATATTATGCATACAAAAATTTAATTGAAAATATACAATTTAAGGCTGGTTTTCCACATGGAAACCCAGGAAGCAGCTCAAACAAAACTATAAATAACAAAAAGAAGTCAAAACTTAAATATTATTGAAAACACAGGATGCTTAAAATTAAGTCTTTCATTACAGAAATAGGAAACTTTGAATTAATTTGAGTACTCGAGAGGTGTGTGCAACAAATAATTAAGAGCACAACGGTTAAGAGAAAGTAGAAAAAAGTAACGTGGACAGAAAAATGAATTTGGTTCATCAAAACAGAGGAATCGATTTCACAATTTTGTAATTTAACCACAAACGTTAAACATGGCATAATACGACAATTAGTTAGGGAGCAAAGTATAATAAGAGCAAATAATAAGAAAATCTGTTGAACTGATTGAAATTTAAACAAGTGCGCCGCATATTGTGCAGACAATTTATTATAGTTGTAAATAAATAAATTGTATTGGATAAAAGTCAAAACTTTTGGCCAACATGATGTATAAAATTAATTGTAAGGAGGACTTTTAGTGGCATCAAAGTCATCCAAGAATAAAATATCACATTAAGCGTATTATTTGTAAATATTTAGAGTGAAAATATCTGAATTATAATGCTACCTGTAGTAGATACTTTTTAACGATATTTATTCGTTTTTAAAGTGACTTCTGGCAGAGTATATAGCTCTGTATAAAACCGACGAGGAAACATAATATTTATAGCACGTATTTTGTTTTGTTGATTTGAACCCAATTTAAAGGAAAACAAGAAAGAATGTTTATTTTAGGTACGCCGAAGATTAAATACCCTTGTAGACCGGAGTGAATCTGCAGACATATCATATATTTTTGAAGTTTGTAATTAAATATATTTAATAGTTTGTAAATAAAATAAAAAAGTATTTTAAGTTAGCTTATAACTATAATTATAATTAATTATCAATTTTGTGAAGATTGCACTTAAGCTAAGTGAGTTCTGTGCATATTAAATCAAATAGACCTGGCTAGTGATGCTGGTCAAGAATATATATATATATACCTTATGGGGTTGCAGATGTTCTTCTTGAGTGCATTGCAAATATAAAAATGAATTTTAAATACCCACAAGGGTATAACACTCAAAAATCAGACAAATGCGTTGAATCGATAATTCCGAAAATGTTGCCCAAACTGTGGGGCGCTTGTGGGCCTCATTTGGAGCCATAAAATTTAATTTTCATGATTTCCATTTCTGGCTTTTGCTTTTCAAATCAACTGTGCCGGTCTGTGGCCGATAAACGTGACTTGGCCACATTTGTAGGCACTCGGACAAATCTTTTTCTCTCTCACTCTCACTCTCACTTTCTCTGGCTCTGTCTCTATCTTTCTTTGTGTAAATATGTTTATCCGTATTGGTTTTGAGCTAAGTCTCCGGCTTGTTTGTCGAATTGTTGCAGTTCAGTTTCTGGCAGCTGTGGCAACCAATGCACTAATACCAGCAACCTGTTAATACGATATTCACACACACACAAACACACACAGACACAAACACGTACACACATAAATAAGCGAGGCATATTGCTGTCTATTGTGAACATAAATTTAGAGCAATTTGTCAGTTCTTGGGCCTGAGCAGAGCACATGTGCATTAGTTTCAGATTAAAGCTGGCTCTGCTTAATTGAAAGTTTACAGGTGAATTATACAATTAAACTAAACGAAACTAAACACTTTAATTTACTTCAAGAAAGAAACGATTGAAGAACTCAGCAACAAGTTTTGTTAAAGTTTGCGCTTCAAGCAAACATCAATTGTCAAAGTTCGAGCTCAAGTAGTGCAACTAATTGAGTGGACAGCGCTGTTGGCAGCTCACACCACACTCTTTTAGATAATTACGCTTTAATTAGAAATAACTTGAGAGGTCATGAGCACTTGTGCATAAGTGGGGAGAGGAGGGCAAAAGCTTGCCACTCGGCAGCTGCTGTTTGGTTTATATTCGTGGCTGATATGTGGCATTGATGTGTTTGTGTCTATGTCTTTGTGGGTGTTTCTGTGCGTGCCACGAAACTGAATCGTATCCGGAGGCCCCTTCAACTAGACAAGAAGATTGTTAAAACAATGTGCAAAAATGCAAAGTTAATTTGCAATTGAAATCAGGAAGTCAAGTTGGAAATGAAAATTGAAAAGACAAAATAGAACATGGCAGACATTTTCCAAATGCAAATTTGTTATTTTCTTGTTTTCGGACTATGTTGCCGCTTTTATTCAGTGGCAATTAAAAGCGCAACTGAAGTGTTTATTTTTTTTTAGTATTTTAACAATTGCTCTAAATGTCCTGCATATATTAAAGCAGGGGCATAGGAACAGTGGCTGCTGATTGTATGTGCATAACTTAAATGACTGGAGTGCTGCTGCTGCTGCTGCTGCTGTTGCCTTATTTGGCTATAAAAAGTTGCAGCCATGTGGTTGGCAAATGACGTCACTCGCGGCATGTTTTAGTTTGAGCTGTTAACTCGACCAGTCCACAATTTAAACAAGTAACAATGCTGTAGTTAAGTAAGCTCGACTATGATATACCCTGAACCCAGCTCTTAATATACTATTAATATACTATTCCAATTTTAATGCCCATTTCCCATTTAAAAGGTTGTGCAATTTATTAATAATATATCAAGCAGAAAATATAGAAGAGAACCTATATTCCTTATAGCTCTTATAGACTGCGAAATATGTCTATGTAGACTCAACTGTTGATCGTAATTAAGAGCATATATCCTTGATGGGGTCGGAGATGAGTACTTCTGCTTGTTACACACTTTTCTACAAAACTTATAAGCCCTTTTTACCCATTTTTGATTGGGCTAGTGCATAAAAAGCGCATAACATTTTTACTGTGCATTTTTCGTGCGAACCGAAATGAATACATATACATATACATATAAAGTTTTAGTGATAGTTAACAAGGGTTTGTAGTTTCAAAAATTAAATGTACATATCAAGGACATAACCAGGATCTAAATTGGCGGAGTGGTTGTAGTTTTAAATAGATATACTAACTGAACCAACTAAAAAAATAAATTCACCGTCGAGAGGAGATAAATACATTTTTTTAAAAATGCAGAATGCAAAAAGTCGAAATATATCAACAAAAATGAAGTTTGTTGATAGTTTTAAAAAAAAATTACGCAATTTGTTGCAACTGAAAAAAAATGTGTTGTTGCTTTTCAGCTAAACGTGGAAATACAATCCTTCTAAATCGTTTGCAACCATCGATTAATCAGTACGCAGATTTTCGTGTGCAGGAATTTGTCCAAAATCTTCGCAATTCTTTAACAATATTCAAAAAATATACTGGCATCCTAAGACTTTTCCAAGCGTCTTTTTCACACATGCGTGTTTATTAGGAGCTTTAATTTTTACGTGTCGTTGGCTCACGTAAAAAGTTAATTACTTTGATTTATAGTCCAAATAGTGGCAATTATCTTTAGCAATTAGATTGTAGATATAGTCGAACTGGCTACGCTAATGAAGCGTATACTTAATTTCATATAATATTTTTATTTTTTATGCATATAATAATGCTGCTGTCCATTGAAATATTAAGAAATGTTATATTTGGCCTGAGCTGAATTTGATCTGTTTTCATATTATGGCTTAAGCTGCGTTATTATTAGGAATGTTGTTGGTTGATGGATGCAAAATGCTAACAAATCCCATAATAAAATATGTAAAATCGAAATGTATTCGCAACTCATTAATTCGAAATCAATTTGCTTCGCATTTTGTGAACATTTGTGCCACAAACCCCATAACTTTCATATAAATATATATATATATATACGAGTATTTGCTCTGCATTTCAAGCAACATAAACCAAGTTAATACCGGGCCAAAAGCGCTGGTAGTGAAATCCATAAGGCTATCATTTTGTGTAAAGCATTTTGGGCTATCAGAGCAGCTGAATCTGATTCTAAATCTGACTATGCCTTGGTTGGCAATCAAGCGAAAGCAAACTTGCAGCAATCAAAGCCAAACAGAGCCAAAACCCCAAAAGCCCCGAAGCTCCAAAGCTCAACAAAAACGAAAGCGAACCAGTGAAACACAAAAGGAAAAACCAAAAACAAAAAAAAAAAACAAAAAAAAATAGATGAAAACAAAAGAAAATGTAAGAACACAATGCACAACTAAAAATACAGCTAAGGCTAACAAGTTGTAGGTGCAAAAGCATTCTGTGTGTGGCTGAGTGTGGTGTCTGTGGGTGTTTGGGAGTGTGTGAAAAGAAAGGCGCATTAGCATCTGGCACGCATGTTGTGACCGGTTGCCTGGTTATAGCCCGGCCAGACGGATTACATGTGCCGAGTTACAGTAAATCTAGCTTGGAGGCCACTTGGGCACGCACCGACGGACTCTAGGCCAGAAACGATGCCGTCCAAAGACAATACACAACACACGCAGCATGAGGGCAGCATAAGGCATAAAGTGCCGTTAATCTTAGCATACTTCTGGGCAACAGCTGAAATTGATAAAAGCCGAAATATTTCTACAACTAGAAGAAAGAAAAAGCGCAAAAAAATGTTGGCAAACCAATAAACTCTGCAAACATAAGAGTATAAAAATTAATTTACCCAAGCACGAATACCTATCTTGCTCTATACACGTACTTTCATTATAAATTCAAAATCCAATTGTGTTGAATGCTTAAACTAACATTAATATAGCTACGTTACTCTCTGTAAGGGCATACAAATATTTGTTTATTAACAAATTTATGGGAGATTATTTCTATAGCAGAGATTTGATATTGTAATCCGACATTGATGAGCATATTATGCGGGAATCTATTTTATTTAATTATTTATTTTACCTTAATTTAATATTAAAATTAAAAGCTACAAATTAATTGGCATAAAAATAAAAATGAATATTTAAATTAAAATATACAATCAAATAATTATAGCAAAAACAGCAATGCATTTATTGCAAGGATTTGGGAAACCAAGCCAAAAGCCTAATTGTTAAGCGTTTTTAACTTAGTACGGAGTGTAAAAAGTTAAGAAGGAAAAGAGAAAGAGAAATGTAAAGAGGAAAAAAAGAAGATAAATAAGATAGAGGCAAAACTCTGAAGGGGCTAACAACAGTTCAGACTTTTTAGAAACGTTTATTTTTTTCTGAAATAAAATTGAGTTGAAAGCAAAATTAAAGTAACAAACTATACTTTATTAAATTAAAAGTTAATATTTAAATTTAAAATAACTGATATAATAAATCTGCGAGTATTAAAAATGCAATCACACCAAAAGTTAGTCGGTTAGTTATAAGATAAGTCAAATGGAGAAAGAGTAAGGAGAGAGTAAAGAAGAATTAAAAGCATTTACTGTTAACATATAGGGAATATAATAGATGAGTTCAGGAATCGGCGATGTCTCCTCTTCCATGCAGAATGGACGAAATTATACACTTCAGTCAGTCAGCAATGCTGTCACAATTTGCGATTTTCTGTGGCGATTCCATCTCCTTTTGCAATTAAATTGCAATTAGCATAGAGTTAATTAATTCCATTTTCCCTTACAAGCAGTAATTACAACATTCACACACAACTCTCACACACTCAAACACACACACACACTCACACTCGGGTGAACACACGTGCGACGGGAACACATGTTAGATCAACATGTTGCGCTTTGCAATTATATATATATATATATATACATGAGTGTGTGTATGTCTATTCACAACAACTACACGTATATATATATATATGCTACTTATGAACACACCGAGAGCATCCTCCTTGCAACCCCCGTCGATGGCTTTATCTCTCCCCATTTGTAATTGAAGCAACTGCCCCAAGTTTTAAAGCGCAACTGAGAGTTACTCATACACCTATGCATACACACCTATACACACACACACACACAGGCACACTTGAGCATACACAAATATTTCCTTCAACAAGTTTGCAGCGTCTGATTTTTGAATTTCTCGGCTTTTGTCTTGCTGCTTGCACTCGCTGCTGGCGTTCACGTTTAGCACTGCCCTCTTCCCTCCAAATAATGTAACAAAACAAACAAATAAACAAACACAAATACACACATAAACACACACACACACACACATATATATACACATACTTATACATCTCCACGCACCCACTTAGCGCGCCTCTCAATGCGTCTCCGTTTCTTCGCCTGCGGCGTTTCGCGTGCTTTTTGCGATTGTTCAAATACAATTCTTATAAAGCAAAGTCAAAGATAAAGACAAAAGCAGCCGTTACTCTCCAGCCGTTGCTCTCACTGCTGTTCTCGCTTATTTTTTCTCTCTCTCTATCTCTCTCTCTCTGTCTCTCGCTCTCTCTCTGTCTTTTTTTTCTGTTTGCGCACTCTGGCTCTCTGTAAACATACACTGCCCAAAAAAGAACTGCTGGAAAGAGCACACTCTGCTTAGTGTGATGGAGCAAGTTATTTAATATGTATGGTAAAAATAAATATTATTCAAATAAACTCTAGTGAATTTTTATATTAAATGTATTATTTTTTTAAACGATTTTAAGATTTTTGTAAAATATTATTTAAATTTTGATTTTGCTTTTACTTTTGATTTCATGTTTGAGAACAACAGCTTTAAATATGAAATTATTGAGAACTAAACAAAATGGCGTTAGATATATTTATAATATAATAGTTTATTATATAGCAAAGCATATAAATATATATATATATATATATTTTTTTAATTTTCTTAATAGAATATTACAGTTTTATAATATGATTTGTAATTTTTCGTTGGATTAAAAAATGTCTAGTTGTAAATTTTTTAAATTTTGAGAACATTTTTTTTTTAATATCTACTTTTATACAACAGTTTAAAAAATTGAGTAGAATTGGCCAACAGATTTCATTAAGTATAATATAAATTCCATAAAATTTTAAAATACAAAACTGATATAAAATTAAAAGTGAATAGTTAAGTTAAAATAAGAAATTAAATAAATCTGGAGGTATTAAAATGTTGTAGCAAAGAAAATAAAAGGCTAAGAAAGACTAGAGAAATAGAGAGATTATGAATTAGAGAAAAAATAAAAATATGGTATACTCGTATATATAAAATTGCACTGCATAATTTCTGGAAGATTTTAATTTGTGTTTTTAAAAAATACAAATTTGTGCGCAGTGTGCGCAGGCATAGCCAATGGCTCGTTATTACGTATACGCAACGTTAGCGGAGAGCAAGTGATGGGAGAGCATGCAAGAGACAGACAGAGAGAGAGAGAGAGAGAGAGAGCGCAGGAGCTGCCTGCGCTCTTTGCCGCAGTTTTTCTTAACGGACTCGCCTGGCCACATTTTCCAGGGGGTATTTCATCTGTGTGCCAATCTCGGGCCACGTTCAGTTTCATCTGAGACGTTTGGCGCAGCGGTCGATAAAAAGTCCAATAAGCGAAAACTAAATAGCCAACTGGCTCGACAGCAAAAACAAGCGTGAAACGCGTGTCTTTCTCCCAAACTGGGCATAAACAATACAATAAAAAAGTTCTTGCTCAAATATAGTAACTGTTCTGTGTCTATTTAACCCATTAACTGTATTTAAATTGTAAATAAATCAAGAATTATTTAAAACGAGCACATGCAAATTGCCGTCGGGCTGTAAAGCAACCAAGCTAATTGTGAAACTCAGGTGGGGGAAACACTTTAGGAAGCGGCTTCTGCTTCAAACTGGGCGACTATCGCAAAATGACACGTGTCAGGCGCATTGTGGTAAGTTTGTTTCGACTCTTTGCTCAAGCCAAGACTTAAAGCTGCTTAAGAACACACACTTCCACAACTACTAAATATAAATATATATATAAATATGTATATACACATTTAACCCGCTGGTACGCGACCTGTAACGACCTGCACGTTGTATTTCACAAATAATCTTTCTACCTTCTCAAATTCACTTCTAACGCGTTTGCATGTTAATCAGACCCCTTCCCCCACTCGACTTTCGTAATTTTGTGCTAATTTTATATATATGTGTATATTTCATTTTCCATTTGGCTTTGTGAATTTTTCGCGGTTCAACATTCACAATTGCCACAGAATAAATACAACAGCATTTCTGCGAAATTCGCATTTTTGCTAAATTTTAAATCTAATTTATGTTTTTTAAATAATGTTTAAGCACAATAGGCACTTTCAGCATTACGACAAGGTCCAAAATGGCCCAGGGGTATAAATATATAAATAGCTTTAAGTTGGGTTCACACACAAACATCTGGGCATATACTTGTCTAATATATAATAATAATAGCCCAGCTTATGTTGTGTTTTTGTTTTTTATTCGATGGGCTTTCATTTTATTGCTTGTTGCTGACATATTGGCAAAATTTGAGAACAGGGTATTGAAAATATGACATTACTTGCGTTTGGTCACCTTCTGTTGCTTCCATTTTTACGATTATTGGCCCAAAAAGCAATGTTCAACGTGACGGATGCGCAACGCGTGAGTGTGTGATCCAAAATGTTTACCACTCCAAATTATTGAGGTTAAATTTAAACCCACACAGTCAAGCGACCAGTTGGACAGGCCGACTGGCGGACAGACAAAGCGACCCACACGGACAAAGAAATTGTGCACACATTTTTGCTTTTACAGTCATCAGTTACCCACACACCGACACGCCCCTTTCAACGATGGGCGAGCTATAGCAGGAATGGGACTAGGTTCTATCAGGATCCGCATGCGACCTTCTCTGCCAAAATTTACCTGGAGCAAAAAAAAAAAAAAAACATAAACCAACTGCACAAAAAACTGCACATTGCTTGCCAACAGGTTTTATCTGAGCTTTGAAACTGGCCAACGAAATAGCTATCAAACATGAATGGCCATAAACGTAGCAAATAAAATGAAAAAATATGCAAATGCAGTTGTCTAAACTGCCGGCAAAATTTAGTTCCATCAGGATTTTGAAAACGGTACAAAAAAATTGAGAATGTGAAATAGATTGAACCCGTTAGCGTGTGTTGGATTGGAGATTTGAAAATTGTGGAAATAAAAACATGTATGAAAAACTTTGGATTGGCAAAATAGCCTTGCTGTAAAATATAAGCAAAAAGGTTTGGCATACCTTGTGGAAGCTTTATGTCTATGAATGCTTTTAAATTACATTTATGGCAATATTAGCAAATAAATAAATCAACTCAATATCTGTAATACATTTTTAAAGTTTAGTATTTATATCAAATCAAAATAGGTCAAAAATATGTACTCAAGCCGAAAAATCTGTCAAATTGAATTAGCTTAAGCAAATTCGAGAAGTTAAAAAGTTGTAATAAATAAATCAGATCAACATCTGTTATACACTTGGAAAGCTAAGGAAAAAAAATAATCTCAATCGGGAAACTCAGTCAAATCGAATAAGGCTAAATTTTAAATTCGAGAAGTTTAAAAGTCTATAAAAATTTACTTTATCGCTGTTCAAGCAATTTTATATTTATTGATATTTATCTTTCCCAGTGCTACCAACTTAACTTAAATTTATTGTTTATTAATGCACTAGTTACCAATAAAAATTGCGTTTTATAAAAGTTAAATAAAATGTCCTCAAGCTCAGCTTAAACAAAATTTTAATAGGTTAAAATTCAAATATAAAAATTTTTAATTAATTTAGTACGGCAAATCGTATATTTTACCATAAATTTGATATTTAATTGAATTGAATTGTTATAAGCATAAGCCTGCTTATTAATGATCTAGTGACTAATGAATAATCCCTTTATTGAACATAAATAGATGATTTTGTATATATTTGGATAATAAATATTAAGATTTCAAGATTAGTTTCAACCATTGATTATTCCATTGGTTTGATTTAATTTAATTAATTGTTATTATTTTATTTTTATCATTTGTTTTAAGTTTCATTTTAAATTGCGAGTCCCTATTAAGAGTTTTTAAATTATGAGGAAGATTGTCTACATTTTATATATATACATTTTTTTAAAGGTCATTCAGTTAGTCACATTACTCATCGTGACAATTATTTGGGGTGATACATTAACCTGTTGGCCTACTGCTCGAAGCCTTGGCATTTTGGCTCGCAAGCATACAAATCAAATTTAAAACTGCCACTCGAAATGTCCTGCTACTGATGGGGTATGTCCTTGTAGGAGACGCGTCACGTTTATCACAACAAGGCAATAAATTTCATTTGGTTGTCGCTGCCTATATTATATACGGGCGTAACAAACAAAAATGTGAACAACATTGTGATTGTCTCTTCATTTTTGGCAGCATCAAAAGTGGTGCCTCATCTGCCGTATTGACTAAACTTTTTGCCTTTTTCAACGCTCAATTGGCATGGAAAATACACATAAAGAAGATTGTCAAGTATGGTCCTGGCACTCATCTCCATCTCCACCTCTGAAGCCACCGCCCATCCATTTTCTCATTTCATTATGTATATATATGTATATATGCTGAGCATGATTTAGCCTGTTTGCGTCGTGGCAAACAACTAAAACAAACATTTTATTTAAGCATTTTGATTGATGGCATAAGCTTGACATTTTTTTGTGGGCAATGGGCGGGTGTTCGCCTTTAATTAAAGTGCGACACTGTGCCACTGTGGGCGTAGCTGTGGGCGTGCCACGCTTCTGCTCATGAAGCAGCCGTGGCTGTGGCAAGTTTAATCAGTGCGCCTTGAGCTGTTGCGGTTTGCGCTCTCTGTGTGATGAGGAGCAGCAAACAAACAAAAAAAAAGTACATCAGAAAGTGTGTGGAAAGACTGTCGCTTCTGCTTTTGGGGAATTTTGCTTGATTGTCGGAATCAAACTATGGCAGTGGCATGCAATCATTAGTAAAACTTCTCTTTGGGTGCTCTCGGCAAAAATTATGATATATTTATGCGGCGGCCTGAAAGTTCCTTGATTAATGATATGGCAAGGAAGTACATATTATGTTCTGCTTTTGATTGCGGATACGATGTCATTGATTAAATTAGCTTGGCATTGTTACATTAAGCATGCTAGATCTAAACTTAATTCTCTATTGTTTTATGCAAAAAAAAGGCCAGACAATCTACAAAAAATAGTAAGAACTCTAAAAATATACCTTTTTTGCTTATACCCTGTACACATTAAAATATTATTAAGCAGCTATATCCATATGCCATTTTTTTAGAGATTTCATTTTTCATTTAGCTAAAATTTATTTAACTATTTTATAACTAATTTATATTAAAAACAAATAGATATATGTATGTGGCAGCTATAAGTAATCCAATCCAGTCGCAGTAAAATGACGTTAATAGATAGTAAACGGACAGACTGACAAGTCTGTAACGACTTGGCTATAATAAAAGCAATTCTCCGACTTTATAAAATTATGCATTTATTTTATAATGCGAGCACAGAAGCGTTGTCGAATGCCAGCTGCTAATGGACGCTAATGGAGTTGAATGTACTTGTAACTATTTTATATATAAATTCCAGACACAGACAGAAAAGCTTTTTATGTATTTAGATATTTTGTAGTATTCGTAATCAGTTCAAAGTGTACTTTAAATTCAAATGAACATTCTTTATTTTTGCATCTCCTATATCAAGTTGAACTGTCATAATAAACTTTCAAACGACTTGTGATAATAATGGATCATAAAGTATACGCGACGTCAGCCAAATAAGTTTAAGAGCCGAGTGTATACACTAAAAATATTACCACATCTAAAAACTAAATCCAAGTTTTTTAACGGCGAGCCATCAATACTGAGTGTTGAATATTGTGTCCACAGCAGCCGCCGACCACAGATAGGTGCCAAGTATTCGCGGTTGTTGTTCCTCTTTGTTGCTGGTTGTCGTTATAAAATTGAAGTGCCAAAGCCAGCGTGATATCAACGACGTTGAACAACAGCAGTGGCAACAGACACGCAACGCCTTCTTTAAGTCTCCCTCTCTCTCTCTCTCTCTCTCTCTCTCTCTCTCTGTCTCTCTCTCTGTCTCTCTCTCTCTCTGTCTCTTATTTGCGACAACAGCAATAAGACCAAATTGCTTTTTTGCTGTGGATAAAACAGACCTCTGGTTAGCAGCAGGTGACCAACGTCAGTTGCCGTGAAAACAGCAACAGTAAAATATAGGACAAAACAAGTTCGTGTGCATCAGTCGTAAGCACATACCCTGTAATTAGGTATTATTATATAATATAATATATAATTTAAGTAGCTCAAATGTGAAAAAATAAATATCCTAAATGTAATGTGTGCGGTTATCGATTAACTCAGCATTTTTATTTCTACATATTTTATTTTCAACTGATTGTTTATTGTTAACTGAACTTTTTAATATGTTTTTTCGCTAGCTCTTTTAATATACTCAGAATCCCGATAAAAAAAATTTGTTGAACATTTACATTTAAAAAAAAAAATTATTTTATTTTAATTTGTCGAATAATTTTAGAGCACATTTAATAAATAATTATCAATTTTAATATTTTTAATATTTTTAATTTTGTAACTTTACAATTACCATTTTATGCGAACGTCATGTAAATATACAAATTATTAAATAATGAAACTTATGCAATTTGCAGTGATTCAGCCCTTTTAATTCTATTCTATATTCTCGATATTCTATATCTATCAATTTATTTATCGCCTAAAACGTGTTCTGCCTATGACAAATAAAAATCTACAATCGAATAGCTCAATGCAATAATTCGCGATGCATCCTTCCACCTGTTACATCCCTTTTCACCACTTTATGACACTCAATCGTAATTGGTACAGGGTATAAAAATATTTATTTCAACCGCACATGTCGTATTTGCATTGGGCATTTTAATTAAGCTTAACAAATACAGCACGTACACAACAAAACACACCCACACCCACACACACTTTCCATTTTTAGTCTAGTGTTTTTAAGTTTTTATTAAATTTTAATTTCAAATTGTGTGCACCTTTTGCTAATGCCAAACTTTCTGGCCTGGTTTTTATGAGGCTGCCAATTAAGCCAGCAAGTTGCTTTATTATACAACTGAAGCAGCCAGCTTCTTAAGCAAGCAACAAAACTTTACCCAACGCTGCTCACATCTCTCAAATGGCTCTCATTTAATTTTCTCACTTCATTTTTTGGTTTTCTCATCGCTTTTTTTTTCGTAAACGTCGACAAAGTCTTGAGGCTGCTTTATTAAACCATAGCTGGCGAAATCACATGAATGAGCGCACTTACACAGATACACAAGACAAACTCACACACAGACACACAAACACGCAAGGAGCCCAGAACATCTATATAGAATTACCTATGGGGCTACGTGCCACATTTGTATTTAAATTTTGCCCAACACGTAGCAATAGAACGAGACAGAGGCAGAGAGAGAGATAGAGAGAGAGAGAGAGAGAGAGAGAGGCAGAGAAATTCACACCTACAGTGGCACAGAGCTCATCAGCTCAGCAACAATAATGTTAGTGTGTCCTTACAAATTCACCATATGTGAAGCTCCCATACACATACACAAAAACATTGCGATTCTGCAACAACTAATACTAAGGCTATTCTATAATTGATGTACACGCTAGGGTGCAATTATTCAGTCTTAAATCAATTTCAAACTGAGAAAACATTTTTATAAACAGCAATTATATATACTTTTATGCAGGCTACTTTTTATCTATATTGATTCTGCAATTGAGCTTGAAAATATCATTCTTAAAAGTTAAAATTCACGCATCCTTATCTTCGCCAGAAAATATCCAATGTGCGAGTTATATTCAATGTTCAGGCAGGCTTTTCAATATATATTAAGTAAAGCTGGATATAACTTGATATCTTATATATTTTTTATATAGCGATGAGTTTTTGAAAGAGGTTCTGAAATGTGCGCGATATTTATAAATATGTATTTAATATAATACCTATATTCGAGAAAAAAAAAACAATTAAATGATCGATATTAGTCCTGGAAATATAACTTAACCAACAAAGCTGATGTTTTGAAATGAAATGTTAAGTTGCTGTGATTATTTTTGTTAATAATAATATCATCATAATGTTAAAAATATTTATATTTTATTTTTATTTTAATAAAAAGCATATAAATATATATATGATTTATTTCAACTTTAAATAAATAAAATGAGAATGTTGGCTCTTATTTATCTCTATGTGTTTCTCTCTCTGTACTTTGAATCAACACACTGCAAGCTGTCTGCTAACACGCTCAATGCCATGTCCATGTCCATGACACCCTGCAACACTCCCTATGCAAGGCGCTCCTCCACTTCCCCCCTCAACCCAGCCGTTGGCATACCTCCACTTTTTTTCTAAATGCGTTCACATCAAACTATACAACGCGTTCATATTTCTTACAGTTCGTTACACATTTAATATTAAAGAAAATTACCACTGAGTGTGTACGTGTGAAATGTGTGCGTATGTGTGTGTATGTGAGGTGTGTGTGTTGGACATGTGTGAGAGTGTGTGTGTGAGTGTGTGTGTGTGTTGCTGTGCAGTTAGGTAGTTTATCTGAGGCCATTTTTTTATGCAACACATTCTTTAGGCGTTACGGACGCTAAATGATATGCAAATAAAACCGAGACAGCCCCTTAAAATACTTGAGAACCCTGAGCAAGTATGTGTGTGTTGGTATGTGTTGGTGTGTGTGTGTGTGTGTGTGTGTATTTGGGAGTACAACTGTGGGTCTTTTTAAATTCAAATTTAAATTGCTTGCTTCATTTAAGCGGCGTAAATCGCTTGCCTTGGCATATGTGGCAGCGCCAGTTGAGAACTTTTGGCTTAATTAACATAATAATGATCATTAACAGAAGTAAGAAATTTTCATTAAGCATCGCATCACGACTAGCAGCTACTCTGTACACCCAAAATCTAGCTTTGATTAAAAATGCATCAGTATATTTAATATTTGCAGGAGTTTTTGGTTTTAGTTCTTAATTTAATTTGTATAGTATTATATAATAATATATATAATATATTATATTATTGAATATTGCATTTATACCACGTCTTACATACATATATTTTTATTGGAATCATAGACTGCTTGGAATTTAATTTTTGTCTACAGGGTATAAGAAATAAAAACGCTATGAATTCTTTTTGTTAGTAAGTGCACCGCAAAACTTTGGCATACCATTTTGGGCTGCAAAGTTTTTTTTTTGGTCTGGCCGGAAACTTCGCGCAAATTGCACTCGCCTAGGGAAGGGGAGGGGTAAGGCAAGGGGAAGCGAAAGGGGATCGGCAGCATTTTGTTCGGCGCTGGCAGCTATTTATCTTAAGCATGCTCGCGCCTCAAAGTATGCTGCATAAGTAGAGCACTGGCGGCACTTTCACAATATACACACACCAAACACACACATTAACACACATACACTAACACACACACACACATGTGTACATTTTTCTGTTGTAGTGCACTTTGCACTTTCATTTGACGCTCGCTTTTCGACTACAGCTCCCCAAATCTTGCCTCGTTCCACTTTGCGCTATTTGCGTTCAGCAAGTCTTACATTAAACACACAAACACACACAACAGCAGCTGCAGGCGAAAGGGGGGGGATGGTTGGAGTGGGGTGCACTAAGACAGCAGTCTTCATTGTCATGTGCGACTGGGTGAGAACGTATGCTTTTTTTGTCAGTTGTGTCGCTGACTCATGTCCATGCACTAGAAATTCCATTACAGCAACAATTTCGACTTGTTATACTCTTTGCCGAGAGTATGATGATACTGCTGTCATCTGCTCTGCTGCTGCTGATGCTGCTGTAACAATAGCTTTGTCTCTCCACTCCACCACAAGAATGAGATATACGAGATGACCGAGGTTTGCATTTCTTTTAAAATGACAAAAATTTCAAGAGGGCATGCTTTTAGTACCAGCCAAAATAAACTCTTTGAAAACGGGTTAAGAAGAATAAAATACTAAATAAATATTGTGACAAATGGAATTCTAACAGATAAATTATATGGCTAATTAGAATGAGGAAAAAGACCATAGTGGAAACTATTTGTTAGCCAAATAAATATTATCGCCATTACAAGAGTGAAAACTTTAATGCCAATTACACGAATTATAAATATATATAAATAAAATGTATAAATAAATATAAAAATAAATATATAATTAGCTTATTATTTATATTTATAATATTTCTTTAAGTGCTATTTTAAGCATTTTTAAGAGTCGTTTTATTCCTTAATGCTGGCTTAAAGAAGTTCTATTATAAAAGCAGTTTGTTCCTTAATTTAAGCTAAGATTTCCATACAAACAACCAAAACATCTTTGCACTTAACTGTTTGCAATGTGGGTCTTCTGAACCAGATATTTATTTGTTTTCACCGCAGGAATTTGTTTACTCTGACTTGGGGAAAGTTTCCTCTGTTGTTTGGGAGTACTACGTTCGTAAAGTGAAAGTTGTAAATAATTACACCCATATTAAAATGAAAATTTTGCACATCTGAAGATGTTCACCATGCTTTGTTTTCTTAAGGTTTCGTTAATTCTAATTATTTTGTTTTACCAAGTTTTCAACTAACAGTTAGTAAATTTGATATTGATAGGCATATTTATTTCAAGCAATGTTGGGAATAGCTTGGAATAACTAAAAGTCGCCAAATGTGATATATTTGGCATTTTGATGGTTTTGACAATAAAATCTTTTTTACTTTGAAAAGGAATCGGAGAATTTAACTTTTCTGTTCATTTCCATTTTCATTTTTACACAAACTTTTTACATATTCGTTGGGGCTCAACATGCGATGTCCAACAAATTATTTGAAGCCACTTTAAGCTAGGGCTAAAAAGCCCTAGAGCATTATGTGTTTGCCAACTGACGTTGCCAACAGCCAACCCCACATGATACCCATGTCCGCCGCTGTCCGGCTCAGTGGCACAGCGGCTCAGCGCCAAAACTTATGCATCAAGTTTTTTTCATGTTTTTCTCGTGTTTTTTTGATTTTTTTTTTGTTGCTTTTTGTTGTAATTGTATATGTATTTGACGCTTGCTTTTGTTTCGTGCGTCCAGTTTTTGTCATGTTTGTTGATTGTAAAAGTTACTGAAGCGCTTTTAAACAGTTTTCGTGACACTTTTAGTTGCAGTCGTTGCCGCTGGCAACATGACATCAAAAATTTCCGGCCCTGTCCCTGGCTAAAGTGGGTAACTGTGCAGTGTGTGTGACATTAAGGTACATATAAATATAAATAATATGGGCGCACTTCTTTGCGCACTTCAATTTGTGCCTGACACAATGCAATTTTATGGCAATTTAACTGTCACTGCACATGAAATTTAATCGATGTTGCATTATTCAGTAGATCCCCGCAGTTCAAGTTCGACTTTGACTGCCTCAATAAACCACTCGATTGATTGCCATTTATGAAATCTGCTTCGTGGGCCACAAGTTGGTGGTTTCTGGGCCAGCAGTTGGATAATTTTACAAGGAACAGTCGCATTGCATGTGGTTGCATTATTTTGTTATATAAGCTAGCTGATGGAGTATATTGAGTTTGCTAGAAAGAAAAATATTATTTGTATTTATTACAAGTTGAAAAATAAACTCGCTTTATTAATTTTCCTCTTGCGATTAATACTAAGGCTATACATATAAAAACAGATTATGTATTGCAATTGGTAATCGATTCTTTTCGATTTATTTTTATTTTTTGTAAGTGTTTAAATAAGTATTATATTGTTATTTTAATTATTAAAGGTGGTCACCAAACAATAAATTATGTATTTAATATTATTTACATGATTTATTTAATTGAATATTACTAATAATTTTACAAAAATGTTAAGTGAGTTTTAAATAAGTGGAAAAAGTATGCCGCTGAGATTTAAACAAAGTATAAATTTTGTATAGTTATAATTATAATTATATTATTTACAATTTTTTTAATTTTGATTAAATTGTCGTGTAACGAATAAACAAACAAACACTTAACAATAATGGAAACTACTATCGATAGAGTCAATTAAAGTTTATCTATCTCAGGCTTAGCACAAACTTCTATTTGGTTTCTACTGTTGACTGTAACTGCAAACTAAGAAAGAAAAGTTTACTCAGATTGACAGACGGGTATACATTCATTGAATTCGATTAGAATGGCTTTTGGTATCCGACTGGCTTCCTTCTGCCTTCGTTCTACCTTACGCATTTTCAAATAGGATATGTTCAAGTCAGTACCTTGCCGCTGTTGCGTCTTACATGATTCGATGTTGCGGCTGCTTGTTGTCAAATGCAATTGAATTGTCAAACGTAATGAGTTTCTGTGGGCAGCCCCTTAAGTCCACTTTGTAGTTTATTTAAATGGGCATTTGGGTTATTTAATTTAAGGCTCAGTTGAAAATGTAATGAAAGCACGCCTGGACAACTGCTTAAGCACTTGAGCACTTGAGCACTTGAGCACCAAAAACTTCTGATTCGCATAGCAAAATATAACTTTATTTTCAACTAAATTCCGGGTATATTTGCTGTCGTTCACATTATACCAGAGAATTTGCATTCAATTGTTCATTTGTAGTAATTGTTGGTTTGTTATTAAATTGATTGGTAGGACTTGTTGAGATAATTATGGTTCTGCTTATTGTATTTTCATCGCAGAGCACACGAGCATATTAACTCATTCTATAAATACAATTTGAATTGTGGTTGAGTATCCGCGTGTACTCATTCAATTTACCCACCTTGCCCAAATTTCATAAAAATAATATATCTCATTGGCGCATGTAATTTTCGAACATTTAGAGGCCGTTTATTTTTTTGTGCTTAAAAAGCGATTTTTTTCAATTAAGTTGTTTTTTTTTTTGCTTTGTTCTTCTTTAATATTGTTTATGTTAAATGATTATGCCATTGTTTGCGTATTTTTTCAATTATGCTATAAATAATTTTCGCATGTATTTTAATTAATGAGCCGCACGCTGCTTTGGTTAAATAAATAATGAATTTTAGTTAAAGCAATCTGAACACATTTCTCATTAAATGGAGCCCGGAAACAAACGTCAACCACCAACCCCCAACCCACCCCCACAATCCAACCTATATCCATTGAAAGCAGTTCTTCAAAGCATTTGGCATTGGAAATGCACTCACATCTGTCAATCAGGCACATCGAGCATGGACTGCACAAATAATGGAAAAACGCAAAAATCATTTCAGTAATAATTTTACCTAGACAGCACCATGACTACTAACCCACTCTCCCCCCCAAGCAATGCCAGCCCGGCCCCCTCGTACAATCCTCATTTGTCTCTCGGTTTGTTTGTTGGCTTAATGTAAAATATGGCGCATACGCCGAGTTCTACATTAAAAGCTTTATGTCAGCCAGCCAAAATTTGTTGTTATTTATAGTTCACTGTGTTGAATGGATAATATTTTTGTGTTGTCATTATTTTATTTAGTTTTTTTTGTGTGTTTTGTTGAATGGTAGCTACTACATAAATACTGCCTGATAAGGCAGACAATTTGCTGTATTTATGGTAATAATACACTTATATGAGCAGAGACAGCCATTAAAGACAATATTATTTCACACATACAAATGGGAAAGAAGAAGGAACGTAAACCTATACATATATATATATATATATATATATATATGTATAAATACTTTTGCTTGCCATTATTTATTATACGGACAACTCAATGTTTGCGCCATTAGAGCATCTTCCATCGACTTTCGAAATGGCCCGCAGGTCATCGGTACTTAAAGACGACCTCAATGGGGATTGTAATCGTCATCGACACATTACACAAGAAACGATTTCGCTTTGGTTTTCAATCTTTCAGTGTTCGCCATGCACTTTTGTTTATTGATCATCTTGAACTTTGCCAGGCAGAAGCAGCATTTGATTTGCTTCCATTTCCATTTGTCTATTTAAACATAGCCTGTTTATTGTTGTAAGATATTTGTACAATTTTCATGTCGATTTTTACATTTGCTGTTTATTTGGATTTGGCTGCAAATTTTCATGTTTCATTCGTCTTCTTCGGTTCTGTTGAACTTGACTTTTACAAGGTGAAAGATGTGATTTTTTATTAAGACTTGTGTTTGTGGTATTTGGGTATAATTTTGGAATATAATAAGCAAACGGCCGGCGACAAAGTGACATGAACTTGTCTTTCTCGTTTTGTGGACTTTATTGGTTAATTTTCTTTAGCTGACTTTGACTATAATTTAGCTTTTTATGTGCTGCTTTTCAATGTGGCAACATGGCTCAGCTTTTTGGCCCAGTTAACTAAGCTACAGCTGGGCCACAGAAATAGACCCGCCATTTGCTGCTTTTACCGCCTTTGACTACCACGACGCGTCGTCTGGGCAAACATGTCAAGCGTTTTGTTTGCTTCAGTGGCGCTGGGCGCCGCTGTTTATGGTCCTGCTCAGTACTCAACGTCTTTGGCCATAAAAACGGCGTCAGAAATGTTGAAGATGCGGATGGGGTAGAACAGTGCCGGCAATCAGCAGAAAGCCGTCCACAGGGATGCCAAGCAACAGGAAAGCCACTCAATAAATAGCTAAACAAACGCGTCCAGCTCTGAATAATTCAACGTTGTTTTTTATGGTATACCGCGTATTTCAAATAATCAATTTGGATAATTACAATTTCTTAATAAACAAAGAAAAATATTTGTTACTCTTGTTTTTACATAAGTTGTAGTGGCAACTTATAACAATCATAATAATTGTTTACCTTATTGCTGCTCAACAAAAATAAAAGTTTATTAATCTTTTAGATAAACAAATTACTAACGACACAGCACTTAAGCATATTTTATTAAAATAATTAAAAAGGCGTTTCCGTTTTCAATTGAAAACAAAATATTATCTTGTTGCTCCACTTAGCGACAAAGGAAAATATTTCCATTTAAAAAATAGACTATTTTTATTCTTTTCTGTATTGTTTTAATAATGTTATCGTACTCAAAAATGCCAATAAGATTATAAATATATGTTAAATAATATATTATGTATTTTTCAATAGAATGATGTTATATTTTCACAAATATTTTTATAGTAAAACAATAATGTCTTCTATTAATTTAGATTTTATTGAATATCATATAAAATATGAGTTTCCATATCGATTTGAATACTTTAATTTAAAATAAATAAATAGTTAATAAAATACTCTGCATTAAAGGTTTCGTTAAATCTAAGTATTGTCATAAAGTACGCTCTAAATGTATTTCGTAAAACAATTCACAAATTACTAAAAAAAAAATTGAAACTAAAAAAAAATAAATAAAAAATTCATTGAAAATGCTTGATCATTTCTGAAAAATACCAAATTGAATTTAGCTGGAATAAAGCTAAATTTAGCAGCTCTCTGCTGTTTGCGTGGGTGTGTCTTACAAGGGGATTGGTGTGGGGGTGGGGGTGGGGATGCTGGCAGTTTCGGGAAATCGACTGCCGGTAGCAATGAGCAGCAATATATATTTTTGGTATTTGCTGCCTAACTTACGATACAAGAGCAACGAAATGCGAGCAGCAATGTGAATGGAAACCTCAAAAGCTCAGTGAACTTGGTTAGTTGGGGCCACAGGACTCTCAGCCATATAGCAGCAACAATTTATGTTGGTGTTGTTGTTGTCGCTTTTGGTGTTTACTTTGCCAGTTGGATGTCACCAGAAGCTGGCCACTGCGAGGTACGCATTTATTATTTTTCTTAATTAAATCTTCATTCCGCTGTTGCCATCATTCCCCATGCATGCATATGGGGACATATCTGGTTTATATATATATATATATATGCATTTGTGTTGGCCTCGAAGGCCACTTACAATGCAAACTGAGCCGCCTCGGGTTGCTGGCTGGGTTGACGATTTATATAAAGTGCAATGGCAGCCACCGGATGCATGCAACGCAATGCAATAATATAAATATGCTGCCATGCGACATGCATCCCATCTGCCCAACCCAAACCAACCCAAACCCTCACACCCTCGCCCTTGCCCCACCCAGCAGCGCTGTTTGTAACATTGAAACTCATTTAAGTTGAGCCGAGCTGGGGCAGCATCAGCGAGAATGTCACTAATTAAGCCTAATGGCGCATGAAACATACATTAAAACTAATGTGCAATCCTTGCAATCCTCGCCAATCCTCTCCTAACCAACGAACGAGCCACTGCGTCGCACTGGGACAGAGGGAGAGAGAGAGAGAGAGAGTCTTACTCTGCTGCCTTTAATGGTCTCTGCCTAATTTTATGCCGACACAATACATATTTTGAGCGTTGTTGTTGATGTTGTTGCCGGTCCACAGAGGCGCAACAACGACAGCATTTGCCTTTTATTGCGTCCTGCCTCATGATGATACTATTTATTTATATATGTAGGTATATGTGCACAGATTTCTATCTGGAAATGTGTTAGTCAAACTAAATTAGATGTAGTCATGTTCGACATTATATTTGCCAGCGAGTTTACTATAGTTAATATCGAAGGTCAGTTCTCTGTGTATAACTTGAAGCCAAACTATTCCGAATTATTAAATAAATTAATGTATGCAAGCGTTAATTTGAGCTTCCTTACACTTAAAATTATATATTTAATTATATTTTTGATTTTTTGTTGTTGTATTTTTCTGTATGGCCCGATATGAATTGACATTTAATATATTATTATTATGATGATGATTATTATTATTTCTTTTTTTTTAATTTCGTTCTTTATTACAAGGCTGTCCTTTACTGTGTACACATAAATCACTTGTGTCGCATATCCTTTAGAAGTGTTGATAAGTGGAAACACTGCAATTGAAGTGTGGATATTAACGTCAATGAAAAAAATGATTGAAATGTGTTAAAATTGATCTTTTCTTCTCATGAGGGAAGTCAATATTGGGTAGTTGACACAAAAACGTTTTAAGCATTTAAATGTAGTTACTGGGTGTGTTGCGGTAGTTAATAATCGTCTAGAAATAATAGAATGAGAAGACCAAAATTTGATTAATGTAATGCTTGAAACGAGTGGATTTGAGTTGTATTGTAGTTTTTTGAGGGGTTTACTTGAAGTTGATTGATTCATTGCTGCGGACTCTATGTGAGGTTTGATTATTTATTTATTTCATTTTTTCAATATATAAATTAAGTTAAATAAATTTATAAGTAACATTTTATATTTATTCTTTTTAAATTTTGATTTCACCATTTGGTGATTTTACTATTTATAACAATCAGTTCTTTTTCAACACTTACTCCCAAGTTGTCGTTGTACAAAAGGGAGGTTTTATTTATTTCAAAGGAGTGCCTAATTTAGAGTATCATTACTTATATAATACCAAAGAATAATATTCAATTAAAAATACAAATCTTTTCTAATTAGCTTAGCCCCCTTTTTGTAACTTGCTTAGTTGAACTCTCTGCACCAGATTGTGGATGTCTCAATTTATATTAAGCTAGTATGAATCCAGTAGCAGTCAATCGATGGACTTAATTCACCTGAATCAGTAGAAGATCAATATGGCTTGTTTCCCACTCGCTTGGCGACACACACACATACACATTGCAGGTGCAAGAAGGTAGTTTACACGTAGCAAGTCCGAGTCCGGGTACGAGGGCTGTTGCATTCAACCCCCTTGCCCTGGCAGATGCTTGAGGCAACTTAGAACCGGCGAACCGGCCACTAATGAAACATTATGGCTGTCGTAACCCAGCCACGCCGCACAAATCCACTAAAAACGTTTACGGCTTACGTGCAACATGGCTGACTGCCACTGAAGACCACAGCAACATAAGTGGCACGTACGAACGCCAACTGTGGCAACGGCAGTGGCATCAAAAGTGTCCTGGTAAATTGCTGGCTAAAACACGTTTTGTGGGCAGCGACTGCAATTGATTTTTGCACTTGACGTGTGTGCCCTGTGCGCCTGGGACATATATGAGGACGTTAAGCAGATCGGAATTTTTCTTTCTTATTTTATTTTTTTTTAATATTTATTTCAATGTAATAAACAGTTCACAATTCAAATGCATTGCCGCTTCATTGAAGCAATAAATTTAAATTTCTATAAAACGCCATGGTACGATATGAAAACTTTGGACAATGATATATGTATGCGTAGCGCTCGAGAGCCTTCGTCGTCCAAACGGAAGCAGCTTACGCACGGTTGCATTACGACCGGAACTCGAGCCAGAGGGAGGGGGAGGTGGTCCGTGGCAGAGTCCTCGAACGAATGTCAACATGTTGATAACAAAATACAAGCGCACACTTTGCACAAAATGTTTTGTTTTGGATACACAATGCTGCAATGAAAAGTTCGTGTTTTTCAACCCATACCACAGATATATATATATATATATATACATACATATATATCTACTCATATTTTAGCAAAACATGAGCAAAAAGTTGTACTTTCAAGTGTGGGAAATTTAATGCTCTTACCGAGCGTAATCTAACTCAGTGAGTATTTAAGCTGTGACCAGACTAAATAAATAGTCAGTTTTAAATTAAAATACTTTTAATTTGTATGATGGCTGTGTTTCCCAACCTGCATTGTTTCCCAAAAGCATTATAGATTTCAATAGAATTCTTAACTGAACCTGAACTTAGATTGGATATATGCTTAAAATCACTGTAGAAATTCACAGCATATAAAAAATAATGTATATTAAAAAAAAAAAGTTATTCGTCGTATTTCATTATTTTATTTAAATGCATAATTTGCTCATTTTTAAATAATGGAACAAATTTAGTATATATATTGTATTTATTTTTTTCATGAATATAGGCTAAAAACAGTCCAAAATATTTTAAAATACCAATTTTTAATTAAATTGAAAATAAATATTTAGGTTACAAATCAAATGATCAAATATTTAAATTAAAATGAAAACAATATAAAATAAAGGCTAAAAAATACAATTAGACCAAATATTGTTAAAAGTTAGTCCTTTAGAAAGAGTTAGAGAGACAGAGAGAGAGAGAGAGGCATGAAAAAAGAAGGAATAGTCAAATCTCAGAGACAATGAAATCAGCGTAGAGTACTTTTGTAATTAAATTATTTTGGACATCTAAACATTTTTCTCTTTGCTGACATTTTTGATGTGGAATTTTTCACTTCACACATGTGTGTGTGGTAAGTGTGTGAGTCTGTGTGTGTGTGAGTGGGTGAGGCAGAACTTTGGCCTTTTGTTTCATAGGGTCACGAGCCAGCTAGCCAGCGAGTCCTTTCGTCAACCTATATGCAATGCAATGATTTTTTTTCTCTTGTTTTTGATTTGTTTTTTTTTTCGTTGTTAGCGCAGGAAGTTTTTTAATGTCGGCTTGGCTTAAAAATAATGATCATCATTTTTTTGAAAACAATAAAGCTCTGCGACGCTTGGCTGACCACGCACAAAACTTGTGCCAACAATTTGCCTGAGTTAAAATTAATGAAATTTATTTTCATGTTGCAGTTGTTATGTTCAAGTTCCCATTGTTTTTAGCGGTGCAAAGGGCGGATTGTCTGTTGAATGAAAAGTTGGTATATATTTTCGTTTAATTTATAGCTGCACTTTAAGGCTTATGCTGCGAATTTTATAAAGTACTGGAATAAAAGCAAAAGTTTTCCATTGTCAGTAAATAACATGGGTAACATGACTAGAGAAACTGCTAAATCTGTATATGTATCTGAGCGCTCTGGAGATGACTAAGAAAATCCCAGAATCTTAAGCAACCATTGTTTGTAGATTATTGAATGACAAAGATGTGGGTCGGCCCCAAAATACTTTGCGATGTCGTCAGCTATGTCAGCAGAGCAATCTATTGTAGTCATTGCACTAAGGTCTCAAGTGTAAACAGAAGGCTAACCATCCATGTAATTAATTATATTCGATATGTTTCCAAAATGGCTGAGAATTGCCATCTGGGCAACTGAATAATTAACATTGTTAGAAAAGGCATAAAAGTTATTTTATTTGCTGATTTATTTAGATGAACTACAAAAATGCAAAATAAAAATAAAATAAAAAAATTAAACTTTTAGATGACATACAAAAATTGAAATTAAATTAATATAGACAAAATTTAGTTACTTAGATGAAATTAAATTAAAATTAATTTAATAAATTCAAATTAAGAAATTATGAAAAGATTCGTAAATTTTCAACTTAATTGATAAAAATAATATGTGTAATTATATGCATTAATAAATTACTTTATTTGCATTTGTATAATATAATATATATATATATATATATATATATATATTTATATATTCCTCTCTCATATATACTTTGCCGTGTACTAAAAAACTATTCAATAGTTGATGCAAAATTGTATTTGCATTCACTTTAAACAATTCCCCAACTTTCTTTGGAGTTCATTATAACTTTTGCGTCTACTATTTTATATGTGTACCAATCTCCCTTCTCTATCAAACCCGATTTTAACATTAATAATGCATACATTTTTAAGTAATGGTGGTACAAGTTAAGCTTATGAAATAATTTATTAATTATTAGTTGAACAGTTGTTGAAAGTTTAAACTTTACCCAACTCATAAATTGTTCATGCTCAGCTAAATATTTTTCAAATCCTACTTCAAATAGTTTCTAAAGCACTTTCGATCTCTACTAATTCTAGTTTTTATCTCTTTCGCACCTCTCTGTTGATATCACATTTATAATAATAACCTATTAACGGCATTCATTGCACTTTCAATTTGCATTCATAACTTAAATTGAAATATAATACTATTAACGCACTCTAAACACACACAAAGAAAGCAGCTCAAGCAATTTGCATATAATAAAAACACCAGCTGTAATATTCCACATGCATCTCTTGTCCACGAATTGCATGCAGCATTTTGCATACTAAATAGTTTAGTTTAGTTTTTAAGGTTAACACAGCATGCTGCCCACAATGGAAAAAAATGTCCTTCGCAACGAACAAGTAATTAAAGCAACGGAGCATTGCCAACTTTTTTTTGGTGGTGTCCTTTGTTTATGCAAATATTCGGCACTAAACAACTTAACCTACATACAAGCAACGCCAAGCAAAGGTTACAAAAATGCACACAAAAAACACAACACACATCTCCGCTCCCCACACACATGAGGCATGTTATATAAGCGCAGCACCAACAACAACAGCAACAGCAACAACAACAACAGAACACACGCATGATGCGCCTAACACGCACAGACAGCGCACACACACGCACACACACACACGCATACATGAAAGTTGCACCAGCGAGCAATAGACAACAGTGGTTTGTGTGTGTTTTTTGCTTTAAAATGTGTTTTCCATTCTCTTTCAATTTAGCGCTCGGCCTAAAAGTATGCTGCATCATTAGTGTCAAGCTCTTTGGCTGACGCTCATTAGGAGGAACGCACAGCGACAGCAAAAGCGCATTACGAGGGCCAAACGACAAGTTCCTAAGACAAAGCATTCTTAATTACCATCAAGCCAGCAACAACTCAGTCAAGGGCACAAAAAACTGTACCCAACCCCAAAAACAACAACTACAACGATAACAATAACAACAAGAGCAACAACATCAATTGAAACAAGCATGAACCAAAGTTACTTGTGCCCCTCAAAGCTCAGCAGGATGCCGGCGAGCTGATGCGTTCCCCAAAAAACAACAACAACAACTACATACATAAATAAAAGGACAAAGGACAAAAGGCGACAAAGACAGATAGAGAGAGAGAGAGAGAGAGGAGGGAGTGAGAGAGGCGACAAATTAAGAGCACTTGCAAATTGTTGTTGTCGTCGGGAAATTGATATATTCGATTAGCAATCCAGAAAGTTGAGCAGGCGACAAGGACAACTGGCGGCATCTTCAATTCAGCAGGACGCGCACAGGACACGCCCACTATAACGCCCACTATACCGCGCGCACAGCAGTTGTCGGTGGTGCTGTGTGAAAACAAGTAGAAGAAAATTTACATCCTGTTCGCATCGCATTAGCACCGCTTTAAGTCGACCAAACGCCGAGTCATGCCTGAGCAGGATAATTACGATGATGAGGTAATTTTGATTGTAATGCTGCCAGCAGCAACATCAAATACACACACACACCAAGACACCAACACACACATGCAGACAAATAAATATGTTTTATGCATTAATATCATTAGGCATAATTAATTTTAAAGCAAATATTTCAACACGTGTGTGAGTGTGCCCAGCATCTGCCCGGCCTTGACAATATTTTAGCCTTACAAACTGCTTAAGGCCTAACATTTATTATGTATTAAAGGACTTTCAGCCGGAAACATTATGCCTCGCAAACTTCCCTTTTTTGCATTAGTCTGAAATTACCGCTGACTGGTGGAGTAAGGAAAGAATTAATTAAAAAATTACAAAAGACAGCTGCATATATTCTTTTTAAGAAAATATAAATGTCAAATTAATTAATGACGAACGTTTAAAAGCAAAAATTCTCAGTAAAGATGCCTCGTAGTTCATTTTAAATTACAACATTATTAGCAACCAAAATTTCCAACATGCTTCGATTCTACAACCACCAAAAATGTTGATGAAAAATTAATGACTTAGGAACATTTTTAAATATTTGTCCTAGCAACCCAACTGCTGCCCTCATTTTTTTGGCTAATTTGTGTCGTAAATATATGAAGAAAATTAACTTATTAAATTGAGAAAATAATTAAGTAAATAAGTAGACAATTTGTTTCCAATAGTAACTAGAAATAATAATAAATTGGTCTTAGGTTTGTATGTCGAAAAAAAGAAATTATAAAATATACACACAACTTTAATATTTAGTAAGAAGTGCTAAATATATTTATATTAGATAAATGCTGAACACAATGATAAATGATATCGACAATAATTTTAGCTAAAGAATTAATTGAAAAATTATGCACTTAAACTTTAAGTGAACTTAGCATTTTGTTCAAGATTTTTAAAAATTTTAATATACATATTTGAATATTAAAAAAATGTATTTAACTAGCTATCCTCCTTGCATAATGGAGTCCACCTACTCTCAACTAAAGTGCATTATTTTATTAAGAAATAAAAAGAGGAAAGAAAGTCTTATTTTCAAATTTAAACCAAAAATAAATATTGGCTCTGCCACAGATAGAAGGCAATTACGGTAATTTGAACTTTATGGTAAAGTCAAGTCGCGTACAGATAACAAGTGAGCGCAACTTGTAGGAAAACTCTGCGATCTCTTAGAAAAAGAGCACTTTAGCATTCTAATTGCAACTTGGACAAGTGCATCACTTTGCATTTGAGTGGGCGTCAACCAGTGGCATCGACAGCAAGTTGAGCTCTCGGCATCATCTCTAATGCTGATGGAAGCTGGGTCAACTTCAGTTGGCGCTTTCACGCTTCGCTGCACCCAGTTGGCCAGCGAGGGATGATGGCATCAAGTTAACACTGCTCACTGCTCACTGCTCACTGCTGGTAGTTGGGTGTTGGCAGCCGGAAGCGATGATAATTAAAATAAATTCCGCATGTAATTCAAACGCAAAGCGCTGACAGCGCTGACAACAATTGCAAATTGCAAATTGAATTATCAGCGCGTTGTGTTGCGTGTCTGCGATTTGCATACAAAAACAAAGTGCGAGCAATGAAAGAAGAGGGGGGAGATGAGTGTTGAGTAACTTGAGTCGCTTAGATAAGCAGCCATTCACAATGGTGTCTAGTCAGTCAGGCGGAAATCAATTAGCTTTTGTCCGTCTGCACCTCACACACTTTCCAATGCCAATCGCAAAGTGTTGCATAATCCAGGGCGGTAATATTGAGTGCTGACAGTGTTACCATAATCAATTGTGATTGCTAATTATTTCAACCTAATGACTGCCACTCGCATTAATCTGTCTGTCTGTCTGCAGGTAATTGCTTTATGATTATATATGCGCAATAAATAGTTAATATATTTATTATTCCATCATGCGGCACATTTAATTACAAGTATCAGTGTTAAATATGCTCATGCACATAAATTTCCTTTTGACACGCAATTCATGCATATTAACGACTTTTATTTACTACTACAGCTGTGCAGCTCTATATTAATTTATCAATTTGTCATCAGTGTTGCATATATCAATTTATTTTTACACACTGAACCCAATCAAAGTTGGTAAAAGGGGTGTAATTATTTTGTGCAGAATTATATAACAAGCAGAAGGAAGCATATGCGACCCCAGAAAATGTGTATCTCGCTGAGGATCAAAAATCGAGTAGATATAGACGTCTGTCCGAATGAACAAACGAAATACTTTCGGGTCTACAGAAATTTAAAATTTGGCCAAGTTGATGTTATTAAACCAACAACTTTCCCTGTTTCGCTAATATCGACATTCGCATTTTTATGAGGTTCGAATAAGAAACACCCAATTTAAAGCTGAACATTTTTTTTCAATTTGATTTTCATAATAGAAAGGGATAAACTGATAATCGAATACATATATATAACTACTAGTTTCAGGGCATCTCCAAGTCGAGTCTCTCTCGACTAGACCATTCTTACTTGTTTGACATGCAACTCGTGCAACTGAACAGTTTTCATTTATTATTATTTCAATGCACACTTGTATACATATTATACAATCATTATAATTATTTCCATCACGTGACATTTTAAATTTGAACTAGCATTATAAATATTATATATATATATTTTTTTTTTTTATAAATTCATTCAACCGCTGACAGTCGCGACACCTGCTGCAAGAGAGAGAGAAAGAGATAGATTTATATATACATATTTATATAGAGAGAGAAAAGCAATCATGGTCGTGTAATGGAAGCTCAAGTGTATGTTGACATAGACGCAAACACATAAGGCTAGGCATCACACACACACAGACGCACACACACACATGGCTACACACAAGGATACACATAAGGATGCGCGTGGCAGTTATAGCGAACGCTATGCCATTATGGCCTTGAGCTAAACTGTTGTTGACAACGGCAACCGTTGCAGGTAGGGCGGCAGATCAGAGACCAGGCACAGACAATGCTACTAGCAATCCGGAAAGTCAGACACAGACAGCAACAGCAACAACTGCAACAACAGCAACAACAACAACAACAACAACAACAAGAACATGAACGAGGACTATGACTGTGACAGAGTTGCCTAATGCCGTCTAGCAATGGCAATGGCAATACTATGCGTATCCTTTCGCAATGGCGCCCAGAGGGGCTGTTTGTGGATTTGATGTTTGGCAGGAAGGCAGCAAGCCATAAAGATTGGCTTGTAATGTCAGCCGAGTCGTCAATAGTGCAATATTGCTCAGCAGCTTATACAGTTTGTCAGGGTTGCAGGCTGACTACTTTGCAACTTTTTTGCTGCGAGAGCTGCTCAAAAATCGAAGGACAAATGTTTTGATACTTTCAGCTATAAAATAGGGTTTTGCAACAGTTCAATGGATTGCCAAATAAAACATGATGTTGACAAAAATTTTGCTGTAAACACTGCATGCGTGATTTGTGGCAGTTAACCCTAGCAAAAACAATAAATACCACAAACAGACAAAAAGTCAATAATGCTTAAGTAGTCAGCAAGCTGAACAAATGAATTAATTCTACTTTGATCTTTGCTGGCTAAAAGAAAACCCTTTGGCATATTTTCCCTTTCTGCAATTGGTGTCTATTTTAATGCGCTTAAAAGTATGCAGAGTACATTTTTCACTCCTTACTTAATAACTATGGCAACTTATGCAAATAACTTGCGGCTTTCTGGCAACTTTGAACTTTTACACTCTGCGCGCGACTCGGGGCAACAACAACAACAACAACAAAAAAAGATAGCAAAAGAAAAGTTGGCAACACTCTCAGCTCAACCGCTAAAGCAGCTAATGCTCTTAGTTTAGAGTGGATTGTATGAGGAGGTCAGTTGCGGATTGCCACTCACACTAGTGACTGTATCTGTATCTGTATCTGTATCTGTATCTGTATCTGTTACTAGCCCTCGGGCAGACTTCATTGTTGGCAGTGGTGCAGGGTTTAGGAGCTGCTCTTTAAGTTAAACTCACTGACATAAAAACGCATTCGATTTAGCTCATAGCTTTGCTGGCACACTCAGGTAACAGCGAATTCAATCAACAAGAACAACAAGACAACGGCGGATAAGTATTCTCCCAAGGGCAAAACGACAATGAAACAAGAACAAAAAGCTTTCTAAGCCACTCCAAAAATGGAGTACCCTTCACAGACACATGTTCACATAAGTGAAAAAAAATATTTTATTGCCAACTTTTCTTACATTACATTACTACGGCATGTAAAAATTATTGTTTGGCTACACACTCAAAATTCGCAAAGTGTGTTGCTAATTTTGGAAATCCATGTCGAGTATATTATTATAATTTTATTTATTTTATTTATTTTCTATAAGTATTTAAATGTTTATTAAATGCTTATAGCAAAATATAAATGAAATCATTTTTATCATATTATTCATTGGGTTGCTTGCAGAATAGTTTGTATAGCCAATCTCATGTTTTAATTAATTGTTATAATATTCTATTCGCAAAGACAAACAAAAGTAAGCCACTCAGCTACTTTGTTTAAGTCAAATGGCAATTTAGCATCAGGCTAATAGGAGTATTATATGATTTTGCAACAGATGATGCTTGTTGAGAAAGAAACAAATATTTCAGCCAGATGATATAGTGGTCTACTCTGTGAGATTCTGGAACGTTTACAACAAAGAGACGGATAAGTTCAAAGTATCATTGAGAGACTAGTTTGCTAGTTAAAACAAAAAGGAAAACCGTAAAACACAACTTAAGACTCTATATATGTATATATCATGGGGTCGCAGACATCTCCCTCAATGTGTTACATTGTCACACACTACACAATAAAAATAAAATACGCTTTGCAAGGGCATAATAATAATATTGTCGGTTTATTTATTTTTATTTTGGCTATCAAGCAAGAAACAATCAAAGTTGTGACAAAACAAAAACAAACAAAAAAATCATTGCCTTAAAAAGAATATCAATACCGCTTTAATACAAATCTGAATCGAGAATTAAATTAACATTTTTCACATTCTAAAATACATTTTTAGTCTTTGAAATTTTTTGGCCATTTTTCACATGAAATAAATTCGAATTGCTATTAATTGAGTTCTGTTTATTTTGTGGCAATGATTTAATATCTCAAATATTGACATCATTTTTGTTTTGACAGCAGTTTGGCTGAACAGCACCGTCAGCTATGCCTAATTGCGAGCCATTAAAAATTTATTGAAACAAATAACACGCATACGCCCTGTGGCTGGCGCTTAGTTATTTTGGCTGAGCACAATTGGCGCCTGAGGCCTGTCAGAATTGATGAGGGAAATTACTTTTAATTCTTTTAACGTTAACGGCCACTCATCAAGTTGAGTGTTTAAATTAAATTTATGCTCGCAATATTTGCATATTTACTTGCGACTTTCGTCGCAATCAAACTGAGTGCTTTTCTCCGCAGCTCCAGCTCGAGCTCGAGCTCAAGTACATCCTTGAGCTCGCGTATATTCAAATAATAATAAATTCATTTCAATTAAACGAAGCATGCACGCTCCGAGCGGTTATTATTCCGACTCCATGATCTATGTACGATACACAAACAATAATAAAAGCCAGCCAAACTTTTGGCCACAATCCATATGATATCGATTGATATGCGCTTAGTTTAGTTTATGTTGTTTTCGCTTCTCGCTTTTAAGTTATCGGTTCCATTTTCGACGCCTCAGTCAGCAATCAATTGTTGCCACAATCTGAGAGATTGTATCTGTATATAAATAAACATGAGTTTATAGCCCACAGCGCACTGCTTGCAACTGCACTAATTGCATTGGTTGCAAATATTTATGCATCGGATAGCATTAGGGGAGTAGCATGTAAGCTGTGCTAAATATTCAGGGATGTGAATCCTGCTGAAAACCAATTTAATGCCTGATTTGTGCATTGAATAGCTTCTGCTTGAACTACAATTAAGACACAATTATGATTTTATGTATTATCTATTAGTGGATGTTCGAACTCTGCTTAATTAATTAATTATTCAGTAATGGGAATGTGTGTATGCTTTGTTGGCATGATTGAATAACCAGTTGGCTTAATGCCTGAATGATCCTGATTCCCAATTGAAGTAAAAGTGCACGACTTGAAGATACCATTCAAATATATATGTTATCCGCAAGTAAAATAAGATATAGCCATTTAATAATGTATTTCAAATTAGTTCTTATCGGTTAGGGAGATATTAGTTCTGAACTGGCCAGTCATCAGTCCAGACGTGAATCTAAATATTAAATTTACTATATATATCACGAATTACTATATATATTAAATTTACTTTATATATCACGAATATATCAGCCTGCCTACTCCACAATATATATTAAATTCAAATACATTTCGCATCAATAATCTTAAAATACAAAATGACATACTTACTAAATATAATTATGAATTATTTCATATTTAAATTTAAGTTAGTCAAACATGAAATTGAAAAAATGCTCCCTTAATGATGTGCTTTGAAGTTTTGTTTAGAGTTCTTTTTTTAATATACAATAATATATGAGATCTATTCAAATCTGTTTCTTATTATTTGTATTAGTATCGGCAATAAAATTGCATACCTAAAACTTCTTTTAATTTTTCAGCATTCAAGAAAATAAAGAAATTTGAAAATGTACAAATATTTATTTTAATATCCAAAGGAATCATAAAGAATATTTAATATTTTTTTAAGAAACAGACAGACATGAATATGCATCATTTTGTCGCCTATTATCTCCTGTTCAAGCAATTACAGGGTACACAAGAGAGAAAATCGGTGTCAGCGCGTACGAGCCTGCGTGTCTGAATAGTTACCGCAATTTAGTGCAAGTTGCTGAAGTTGCCCCATTTCGTGTTGAACAAAAATGCTGTTGAAATATTTTGTTGTTGCCGTCGACTACATTAACTATGCATTAAGCGTAGGGTTTTTCGAAAGGAATTGGCTGCCTGTTAATTTGTATGCATACAGGCATTATACTTGTAGACTATTTGTACATACATACATATATGTGTTTTAGCTGTCTAACTTATTTTGCGGCCATATAAATTAGTCAAGTAGCCATTTTGCGGACAGGTTCAAGAGCCTAGCGGCTTAGTTCCATGTGCAAATTTACTCACATTATACAGACAGAAAAAGCTTCAGACTGCAGAAAGTTGAGATACTTTTAAAGATGAAGAGAATGACAGGAAAACTTAAACATATTTTATTGCAAGAATATCGGCCTTAAATAAAGTTTGCTTGCCTTGTTACTTCTCATTTAAGTCAACAAGCTCCGCCTGAAGTATATCGGGAATAAAAATGGAAGAATATAAAATAGTAACTTTTTTTAAAATTATGATGAAAAATTAAGAACACTTGACCTGGAGTCGTAAAATCTTATTGAAAATAAACATTCATATTGTTTAAACTATAAGTATATTTGTATTTCAATAGACACTGTATTTTATAGATGTATCATTCTATTATGTAAGTTCTTGAATAAATTGAAAACATTTTTTCCTGTGTGGCACTCTGAAGACATTCCAAATGCTCAATGAATCATAAGTTTCGGAATCCTTGAACCTCTAATGGCTTGCCTAAATTGCATCCTTTTTGGGGGCCTCGCCATTTTAGTCAATTATTGGGGTCCGTTTATTATTTGTGGCCGCTGATTTTGTGGGGCTCAAATGTGCCGCACGTAGCTTTAATGGCGCTGCTGCTCGTTTTAAAATAATTATTCTAATGTTACACATTTCTCTTTGTTGCCTTCTCGCAGTTGGTTTCCAGCAATCCCAATCAGCGCAACTGGCGCGGCATTCTCATCGCCCTGCTGGTGATCATCATTGTGCTGGCCTTGATTGTTACCTCGGTGGTAAGTTTAACAGAATGTGTTACAATATTAATCGTAACTGGTTTTTGTGCTAAATGGTAAATGGTAAACTCAATACTAACTTCATAATTAAATTTCTCTCTTGATGAGCTGTAAGCTAAATAAAAAAGATAACTCATATGCAATTTTGTACAGCAAAAATAAAAATAAATAATAAAAATAAAAAATAAACACTAGATTTAACACTCTATAAATTCACACCCAATTTACTAGTACAGTGAATACTCTCTAAATTAGACATCGTTAGTCAGTCAATGGGAGAATGAGAGTTACCTGATTTATATATATTTTGAAATATTTATAATCATATACGAGAAGTCCATTTTGTAAATAAGCATACATATATATATATATATGTATATATATATATGTATTGCTCTCCTTTTTTCGGGAAAATCCTGCACTTTATTTTATAAAATTATAACTGTTAAAGAGGCTGCGTCAGCAAGAACTTAAGGCGTACCGAAAAATATTCAAATAAAAGACAATGATTTAACAGAAAATGAGATGAGCCTAGATGGAGTATCTCAATAAGAAGAGCTTTCACTGTACTTCAAATGAAAAAGAATACCGAAAACCAAAAGAAAAACACAAAAACCTTAAATGTTATGCCTGTAAATACGTTGCGCTCATTTTTGTCTCTTATCTTTGTTCATTTGTTTATTTCCTTTGTGCCTGGGCTGCGTGATATTTGTATATACCCGCCTCCTCCCAACACCACCACCACCACCAATACCACCGCTCCGAAATTCTTTTTCCATTTTTCTTCTTTTTTCCCACTTTGTGTTTTGATGTTGTCGTTCACTCGTTGTTTGTGTGTCGTGTTTTTTGTTTGGTACCAAATTGTGTGTTGTTTGCGTGTATAGAAAACGACATATAAAATTTCTGCATTTATCAAAAAAGGTGCTCCTCACGCCCCCCGATGAGGGCCCACGCGTCAAAGGGCAGCGCATCAAGCTGCAGGACATTGTTGACGGCATCTACGTGCCTCAGCCCTCCAACGGCAGCTGGATAGATGGTGAGTTGAACATGTTAAACGTTCAATGAGTTCCTGTTAACGATACGTGTATTATTTTCCTACTAAATCTATCTCTATCTCTCTCTCTCTCTCTCTATCTCTCTCTGTGCCCATTAATTTCCGCCTTTACTGCAGCCGAAGAGTTTCTGTATCAGGACCAATTGGGTCGCATCTGCCTGTTAAATGCTGCCAATCGCACTGAACGCGTCCTCATGTCCAATGTGACATTTGTAAGTACATTTCCACTAACAGTCAATAGCAACCTACACTCAGAACAATAATCGTCCCAAAAATTGAGAAATACTTTGGCCCACCTTCAGTTTCAGAAAGTGCACTTTCAGATGTGAAAATTGAGACTTTCTGAAGACCAATATTTGTGTGTGTTTATTCCGAGTTGGGTTTCTCTTAAATGGAGAAAAACACATAGATTGCATTTATTAAGCGTTGACAGCAGCTTTCAATACATTTTTTGAAGTTGAAAATATTTGTTTTTAATAAGAGTTTTTTAATAAATACTAAAAACTTTTCTGAAAATTAAAAAGAACAAATTTTGGAATTTTAAGAAATTTCTCTTTTGTAAGTTTGACAATTATTTCTAATTACTTTAACTTTCTCAATTCAAGAAATTTCTTTTGAATCTTAAGTAATTATTTCTAGAAGCCAAGAAAACTGACTGACTGAAACTGACTGTCTTTAAGAATAATAATAATTTACTGACACATAAAAAGTTTACAAGAAAACGTTACAATTTATGATTTGTTTTTCAGGTCGATTTTTTTCCGAGTGTACACACATCCACATATGCACGCACGCACACACACAGACACACATCTCTTTCAATTCGCATTGGTTATCTGAATGAGTCAAATAAATATTTGTATGCAGCATGTTATTTACGATTGGGCGTATCTCAAGTGTACACACTTGACTTGGCAGCCAAAACAGTTGCCAGGCACTGTTAACTGCTACACAAAACTCACAAAAGTAGGCAAAAAAAAATAAAGAAACAAAAAACCAAATGGGTAAAGTTATATCGCTTTGCCATAACGATAAAAGCAAAAGCTTGTGTAAACAACAAAATAGTACGGGTAGAGAGTTGAGGCTCATTTTTCTTCAAATGAATAATGCGCGCTCCGAAATTGAAAAACAAACAAATAAAGCAACCACATGTCTGTGAATGATATAGACGAGTCGGGGTGCGATTCAGTGCCAAGTTTTGACAGCTGCCAAGACGTGAGCACTTTGGGCCAAATGCAGCAACAAGTGCCACAAACTGCCAGCCGCCAACTGCCGACTGCAATTTGGAAAGCAATCGCTTGTGTCAACACTTACCACTTGGCAAATAATAATTGTAGCTTCCGCAAAAGGAGCTCTTCCCAGGAGCATAAAGTGACACAGTCAAGTGGAGAAATGGAAGCTAAGCTTTAATATTTACGCAACTAAAATTAGCATTCTATAGTTTGACTCAGTTTTACACTACTCATTTCAGATGTAGGTAAATGTTTCAAAAATATATTTTAAGTTCAAATTAAAGTTAGAAATTACTTATATTTACAGAAGAAATGCAGATAAAGTAGGTAAGAAATCTGGAGGCATTATAAACTGTTTTCACGTAGCAAAAGTAAAAGAAACTCTGTTGCCTGCAAGAACTCACTCTTAAATTGTTATCTAAAATCCCCGTTTAATGAGCTCGAAAGGCGCATTTTAGGCTATTAAAGGCTATCTGGCGTACTCAAGCGATTAATTTACAAATAAAGGCAGCAAATCTTAATTAGAAATGTGCCAGGTGAAAATGTAGCCAAATCCAAGTCCAAAACAGAACACGCGCCACGCAAACAATTTCCAAATTTTAATTAAAATTACGCATACGCAGCGTTTTCCAATTATAAATTCAAACTCACATTTTAATGGCAAATTGCAACGTTTATTCGATGTTCATTTAACGCTTAAAACGCAAGCAGCATTTCAATGAGTACACATAACTAATAACAATATATGTATATATTTATATATTGCACAGAAAAATTTGTCGCCCTTCACGTTCAGCATATCGGCAGATAAGCGTTATCTGCTGCTGGCTCAAAATGTAGTCAAATTGTTTCGACACTCGTATTTGGCTCAGTACACGCTCTACGACATCCACACGAGGTAAGCCCATTACACTTAGTGAGGGGAGGTGGTAGTCTCCCAATCTTGATGAGTCTCAATTCAATAAGCATACAAATCCTTGCGCAGCGAAACCATCAAACTGCGCCTCAATCCGCATCAGGACGACTGGCCCTATTTGCACTTTGCCCGCTTCAGCAGCGCTGGCAATGCGCTCATCTGGGTGCTCAACTATGAGATTTACTATCGCCAGGAGGTGCGTTCCTCGCACGCCTATCGCATAACTCACGATGCCGTACCGGGCGTCGTCTATAACGGCATTCCCGACTGGTTATACGAAGGTGAGCATGCCCAGACTTCTTATTTGCCAGGGAAGAAGGTAATCGTAGAACACATTATTCACTTTTTGCGGTTGCGAATATTATTATAATGAAAGAAAATATTACTTCACAAATGAGCAGAGCAATTAAGATCGCAAAACAAGATTATTTATTCTTTGATTGAAAGCCTTTCTTCTACATGTAACAAACTTGACTCAACTTACTTAATTCACATTTTTTAAATTTCAGAGTAATAATCTTAATTAGCGGCTAAAGTTCATATTTAATATTTTCTATTCTGGAATTTAAACAACTACTTTCTATGAATATTTAAATAAATATTATTTAATATTGAAGAAACTAAGGAAAACAACTTTATATTACATTTTCATATTGAAAATTTAAAATATTGGAAAAATAATAAATTAAACTAAAACTGATTGTTTCAAGCATATAAACAGATTTAAATATTCAATCTTATAATTGAAAAATAGAAAATATTATTTTTATTATTATTTTTACATATGAAAAGAGCATATAAAATCTAATTATTATTTTTTTTTAATTGTAATTTAATTACTCACTTTTATTTTTCTATAAACTTATAAATAACTTTAATTTTAAATACAATTTAACATTTTCATTTTCGACACCTTTAAATTTGTCGACTGCTTTGAGTCCACATTTATTAAGTGAATGTATTTGCACTATTTTCCAGAGGAAATGCTGCACACAAATAATGCCATTTGGGTGTCGGACGACGGCCACCTGCTCCTCTATGCCAGCTTCAACGATACAAACGTGCAGGAGCAGCACTTTGCCTGGTATGGCACCACCTCATCGGGAACCGTCGGCGGCGCTGGAACTAGCGGAACGGCAAGTGGCACTAGCCATGGTGTTGGAAGTGGTGCCGGCGGTGGTGGTAGCTCAGCTGGTGGCACTAATCCGCATGCCAACTTGTACCCGGAAATTAGATCCTTACGGTAAGTCGTCTGCCTGTCCTTGGCTATATTACTTTTCGATTAGGTGTTAACGATGTGCTCGTGGCTGTCATTAGCCCGAAAAGTGCTCAAAATTCATGAAGTTGCCCAGACTCGACAAATGCACATAGTTTTTGGTTAACCTAACGACGAGCCCAGGTGAGCAGCTGTGTATCTGTGTATGTATGCGACGACATTTTTGGAATTAAAATTAGTTTGGAGCAAGTTTTGTGGGAGACCCACTCCGGTCCACAAACGACAGTTGGAATGCTCTCAGATACCTCGCCCCTTCGCCCTTCCCCGACCTACTGTCATTTTGATTTGATAAATTGCCAAATGCACAAAAGGTTGCCAGAAACTGTTGCCCCTCAAGCCAGAGAGATTACGTAGCTGACACAACTGCCGCCTAACCTGTTGTGTTAAGTGTAATGTCATCATTTGGGGATTACTAATGTAAATATGTGAGCAAGGCCAGTTATTCCATCTACTCTTAATTGAATATGCAAAACTTAAGCCATGTGAGCCTGAATTCAATTTACTCAAATTGAAAGCAGATTACAATCGATGGCAAACGGAATTCAAGTTGATATCCACAAAGCTAATTAGATTCTGTTGAATAATATGAATCTATCTAAGAATCTATAGTTTGTTGAAGATTGTTGTGTAGTTATGTAACTTTCCTCAGACTAGCGAGCAATTTGTACTTCTAAGAAAACATTTCTAAATAAAATAAATAAGTATTTTTTTCTCCAGCAAATGTTATAGTTTTTAGAGTAGTTTGAATTTCTGCGCAATTTTTTATGACTTTTATGATTATCTTAAAAACCAAAATATATTTTATTTTATTTATCATTATTTTCTTTCCAATTTTAGATAGGTTGCTCTTTTTTGCTTACTGTTTACCCTGTTCTTAAATCATTCTTTTCTTTTCATTTCCATTCTAATTGTCCACAGATATCCAAAGCCGGGCACACAGAATCCCACAGTCACTTTGCGGGTAGCAAACCTATCGGATCCGCAGAAGATACACATTGTTGACTTGAAACCGCCGAAGATTTTACAAAACGAGTGCGTATTGTTAGGAAAGGATACGATTAAGCGATTCAACGATTACTAATCCTTATCCGCTCTCTGTTGCGTATGATAGGGATCATTACTTTAGCAGCGCCAGCTGGGTGAGCGGCACAGAGATCGCTGTGGTGTGGCTCAATCGACCGCAGAACATATCCGCTGTGAGCGTCTGCCGGAGTCCCTCGTTCGCCTGCATTGAGGTATGTTGCAATGTGGCCTAATTAGGCCAGCTCATGTGCTCATGTGCTCGCGTCTGTCTTGTCTCCCCGTGTCCGCCAGACCCATCGAGTGAGCGGCGATGGACGTGGCTGGGTGGACACCGTCTCGGTGCCATTATTTGCGTCCAATGCCAGCGTCTATGTGGCCATATCGCCGCTGCGAGACGGCTCGTTTGGTAAGTGAGCCATATGCCAATTTGGCTTTTGTTTCGACCTCAACTCACTGACCACAAATCCCCCCAAAACTTACGCAAACCGTCAGGCTATTTCCGGCACATCGTGCACGTGGACATTGACAACAATCGCGTGCTGCCCCTCACCCATGGCCCCTACGAGGTGAACCGACTTCTGCACTGGGATCAGCACGATAATTGGATGTAAGTATCAAGCGGATGCCGCAAAATTCAAAACTGAATCCCAAATGAGACACACTTCAGCTAACGCCACTTTCTGAGTACCCAACACAAACTGACTTTAATGTCCGCAACGTGAATGATTATTTGCAAAAGTGTTGGCTATTAAAATAAAGTGCAAGCAGCATCGTGAAACTAAAACGGAAACTTAAGTGGAATGCGCCACAAGCAAACTTGGTAGAACAAAAGGAACACATTTTGGTTGGTTTTCAGTCTAAAGTGTTCAACTTGAGTGTTGAATAAGCCAACTGTATTAATATTTAATGCTGTTGCACTTAGCAAGGGAAAGGCTTAAGGCTAATGCCGCGAAACGTGTGCAAAGCAAATGATAAATGGAAATTAGGAAAGAATTTACGATGTTTAATACAACCTTAAGCCATTAAAATTATTCACTTTTAAGAGTGTAATTTTATTGTGTAGCAGTTGGACCAAAAACAATTGGAAAAATCAACGACTTTTAATGTATATATAGGATAATTTCCTACATTCACATTCGTAACATTCCATTAGTTGTCTCCGTTGTCGTTAACGTGTTAGTGGCAATAATGGCAGTTACCGCATGATTAAAACTTAATTTATTATACTGTCAACCCATTAAAATGGTTAAAAAGGGTAAAGTGGTTATAGGCAAAAGTATGTTATAGGCAAATTAAAGTATATATTCCTGAATTTCGGGTCAGAATCCCGTTTCCAACTTTAAATATGGTATTGTTCTAAAGGGCAATCCCTGGATTTGGAAAATCACTTTTGATGAAAGTATTCAAATTGATTTATTATTGCAATAAAAACACTAATTTTAAATATATAGCTGAAGAAAATCATATTTTCGTAATTATTAATTCACACAGCAGCAAAGCTCAAGTATTTTTTAATAGGTACCTCCTCCTCAGGGTATCTACTAGTCGAGCACTCTCGACTTAAAGCATTCTGACTTGTTTATAACATTATCGTATTTAATAGCGATAATTTACAGTGCAAACATAAATCGTTTGTGTTGTCTTTCTTTGGAGCTCACTTTAGGTAAAATACTTGAATTTGTAAGCCTGAAAGTTATTTAAAAAAAAGTGATTGTTTGGTATTAAGTTTGGGTGGCAGGATAAGCTTGTTGATTGAGTACATTGTGGTAGGAGTGGGACACTACGGATATTACTTTAGCGTTAGGAATAGAATTTAAGTAACACATCAAAGGGATGAAGGTCACTATTGCTTAAATGAAACTCAATTGGTAAAACAGCGAAGAACAGTTACAGGATGAAGTACAAACTATAAATTTAACGAGAGCTTTTACTTGATGATTGCCAAATGAAAATCTCCAAATTTGATTTTCTATTTCAGATATATGAGTATTTTTAAATACACGCATATTATTTTGCTTTCTGTACGGAAGAGCATTTTGAAATTAATAAATAAAATAAATTAAAGTACATTTTTAAATGTAAAGAAACTAAAATATCTATTAAGACCATATTTGTTAAAAATATTGATAAATAAAAGAGGAAAAGTTATAAAGTGATACTTGCCAAAAACATTGTGTAAATTTTGCAAGAACATAAAAATTTTAAATTTTAAAATGAATTTTTCATTCAGTCTATTGAACTCAAATAAAAGGCTAATTTTTAACATAAATGTTTTTTTTTTTTTTTATGTAGCAATTTATTTAAACATTAATCAACCTATTGAAAGGCTATAAAACATTGAATTGTAAAAGTATGAAGCAAAAATGGCAGTGAATTAAAATCTATAACATAAACATAGAGCTGTTTTTGGCAGATAATAAATACCATTAAATATTACATTTGTAGCACATTAATTTATCGCCCAACAGTCCAGTCACCAGTAAAGGTTAATTTTTGCCACAACTGTTCAACAAAAACTCAAATGGAAATTACATTTTTCCTCCAATATTTTCTCCAACTGTTTCCCTCTTAACAGTTATTTTCTGGGCACACCGGAGCGCCTGCCGTCGCAGCAGCATTTATATCGCGTTTCGGCGCTGCCCGCTCGACAGGGACATTCCCTACAAGTGCCGGACTGTCTGACGTGTCCGGCAGTGATGCAACGCAGCGATGGCTACGACGAGGGTCACACAAAGCCGCCACCAAAGCTGGTCACTGCCTGGGACGATGATTGGGAGGACTCAGAGGAATCGGACACAGCTCAGCAGCCGCCGCCGCCAGCGATGCCCGTGGAGCAGCAGCGTCAGGGGCGGGGAGTGACCCCGCCCAGTGATTGCCTGTATCATGAGGCTCAATTTGCGCTATCGCTGCGAGCGCGGTATTTGCTGCTGGAGTGCCTGGGACCAGTGGTGCCCAATTCCATAATTTATGGCCTGAAACATCCAGCCGGCGGACCCAAGGTCAAAAGGCAGAATATGCCACAGGAGCAGACGCAGGCAGAAGGCGAAAGTACAGCGGAGGAAGTTCGAGTTGAGCCCAAGTCACAGTTTCTGGAGCTGCTCGTCACTGTGCAGAATAACACGCGACTCAAGGAGAAAATGGCAAAAGTGGCGCTGCCGCAAATGAAAACGTTCCCTGTCATGATCTCTGGCGGCTATCACGCCCAGGTGCGTCTCTATCTGCCGCCGGTGCTGCGCGAGGATGAGATTACGCGTTATCCCACCATCTTGCACGTCTACTCCGGTCCGGGTACACAGTTGGTCACCGATCGCTGGCACGTCGACTGGAACACCTATTTGGCGGGCAGCAAGGATTACATAGTCATCGAGATCGATGGACGCGGCTCGGCCGGCCAAGGCTATCAGCTGCTGCACGAGGTCTACAAGCGTCTAGGCAGCGTCGAGGTCTCCGATCAGCTGGAGGTCAGCGAATACCTGCGGGACAATCTACACTTCATTGATGCACGCCGCATGGGCGTCTGGGGTTGGAGTTACGGTGGCTACACAGCAGCGCTCGCCTTGGCTGGCCAGCAGTCGATCTTCCAATGTGGCATCAGTGTCTCGCCGGTGACCAATTGGAAGCTCTACGGTGAGTCATATTTGGCAGAACATTTTCAACACTCATTAGACTAAAAGATTCAGCGATTTACCTATTTATTCTTTATTTTTTTCTCAGTATCTATTTTTATTTTTCTTAACATTTTACGTTCTTAATTATTAAGCCATTAACTTTATGCAATTTTTGATCTGATTACGTTTTTTCAGTGTTTGTTGTTTTAGATGTATTTATTTTACATATCCTTAATTTTCCTCATTTTGAATTTAATTACTGACTTTTAATTTTTAATAATTTAATTTGTTAATGTTAATTTATTTTAAATAATTTTTGTTTTGTGGACTTTATTTAGACCACATTAAATAATCTAAATAAATAAATAAAACGTGACAATTATTCCAATCGTTCTATTTTATTTGATTAAAAATTAAAAGCTGACTTTTATAGATTTTGATTCAGATTATATAATTTTATTTAATATTAGTATTTCTTTTATTATTTATTTAATAGGTTCCAGTTGCATCGTCTGAAAGATAAAATATTTATTAAATTTGAATGTTTTGTATAATTAAAAATGCCTTTATTTTTATATTCTGTATCTCAACAGACTCCACCTATGCGGAACGTTATCTGAGTTTTCCGAATGTAACCGACAACTACAAGGGCTACGAGGAGAGCGATCTCTCAAAATATGTGGACAACCTGCGAGAGCGTCAATTTCTGTTGGTGCATGGCACAGCGGATGACAATGTGCATGTCCAGCAATCAATGGTGCTGGCACGTGCCCTGACCAGCAAGGGTGTGCTCTATAAGCAGCAAATCTATCCGGACGAGGGGCACAGTTTGTCGGGTGTGAAGCGGCATCTTTATCGCTCGATGACTGCGTTCTTTGATGACTGCTTCAAGAAGCTGGTGAGTGTCGGGTATTGGGATTGTGCTTTGTGCATTATTTTGTATATATTCTCTACCACTCTCCTACCATATCTCTCTATTTCTCCTGCTCTCCACCATCACAACAAATATCATCGCCAAACGCCACAACAATAACAACAACAATCACAACTCGCATACATTTCACATCATCATTTTCCATTGCCATTTTTGGATATTGTGATAATAATTCGCATAGCTCGACCAGCAACAGCAAAATCAAACAGATTCCATGGATTTCCTGGACTTTCATAGTTTCTATGGCGGTTAATCAATGATCGATTTTCCGACATAAAGTACTAGGTACAGTCGCCGTTGTTATCAATTATCAATCGTCGTCGTTGTTATTTGTTGTCATTCGTAGACTTCTCTCTGTTTCGCTGTTTCAATGTCTTGTTGAGCGTTTTGCGGGGTCTCTAAGTCAAAGGTCATTTTATTAGTTATTTTCATGAGACTTTCTGCTCTATGATTATATCATTTAGTTATTTTCAAAATCTCTGTCTATGGCATGATATTCGGCTTGATTCAATTATTTTTAAAGCTTCCATCGTCTACCGATAAGAGTTAACAAGATTTAAAACTTCCTGTTTCTTTTTTTTAAATTTCGTTTTGCTTCAAATTTTCCAAAAATTAAATAAACTAATTTTCAAACCAAATGTGATATGAAAAACAAATGTTCTTAAATTAAATTTGCCGCTTACCAAAAGTTTATTTGATGTGTTTATATATATTTCTTTTGATTTCGTTGAGCAAGTTTCTCTCTGTTTTATCAAAGTTTTATTTATTGCTAGTATTTCTTACCATTTTGAGTTTTGTACGCAAGTTTCCATTCAAGTTTTGCCTACTTCACTTCGAATTTTTTTTTCCTTAAACCAATTGATGGGTATTATGTATGTATGTGTGCGTGCGTGTGTATGTGTGTATTTTTGGGGCTTGTTGTTTGTTGGAAGCAAGTCAATGTCTTTTCTTTATATGTTTTCCTTTTCTTTTTCTTCCTGAGTGTAAGCACACACACACACACACACAAAGACACTTGGTAACACACACACATACACACACTTCCACACTTGCTACTTTAACCTGAATGTTGCTTATGCTTTGATTGTGTCTTTAATTTACATAATATCTCTCTGGACGTTTCAGTCGAATTCAATTCGAAACTAACTCGTAAAAATTTGCTCTTCACGTGTTTAACAAACAGGTACCACCGGAAACGAAAGCTGGCCTGGGCAGTGGCGGCGATATGCAGCAGCAATAAAACAGCAACAGCAACAAAAATAGCAATAAACTTCTTCTTTTTTTTTGATAACAGCGGCGCGAAGCATTAAATGAAAGCGAAACGTGCTCTCGAAATGTTTGCGTAAATTACATTAAATGTAATTTATTATGAAAACACACGCACACACATCTAAATACAAACAACATTCGACATAGCCATTCCGACGCGCCAGAGTTGCATTGAAAAGTTCAAAATGAGTTCGCATGAACGACAAACTGAACTGAACGAATGAACCAAGTCCTTAATATCGTTCAATAATCGATCACAAAATTGTTCGTTCTGTTCCCATGAGCTCAATTATCAATTATGGATCGACATATTCGTTCACCAAAACCTTGACTGCTGGAGCTTGTTCGTTCAACTGAACTACAATGTGCAATATTCTACTACACACAGCCCCAAATGGTGACAGAAATAACAACAACAATTTCGTGAAACTGTAAATGGCATTTTTAATAAAATAATAAACAAAAGAAACAATGCCAAGAAATGTGAAAAAACCTAAATAAATGCAAACAAAACGTAAAATCAACATGGTTGTGAAAAACACAAACACGCATACATTCACACATACGTACATGCAACACAAATACAATGTTGACGCAACAAAAGTACGTAATGAAAAAAAAAACAACTTACACGCGCAACATTCATAAATGCCTCTAGAGAAAACGACGTAAGTGCCGCATATTATTTTTATTTATTTGATTTTTCTTTTATGTATTTGCTGCATGCATTTCCAATAAGGTTTTTCCCAAAAAATGAAATAACAAAATATATTTATTAGAACGCAAAGGTCAGCAGGTGGCAAACAACGCCAGTGGTTAGCAGGGATTTCCAAATTTCCAATTACAGTGGGGTGGGGCTGGGTTGGGCAGGGTGTGCGGGGGGGTCGCAGAGAATTCTGCAGGAAATGAATATCATAAATCAATTTACAAACATTTGAAAAGCAATTTAAATGGCCTTTTCTGATATCACACTAGAGGTGAAACATTTATCAATAAAATTTATGAGCTGCAATCGCTTATTACTGTTTTTAGTAAATTCATTTCCCAGCAAAATTTCTCTTTTTGGTTGTACCAAATAAAATGTTGCTCAACTGAGAAAATCAAAAACGCTTTTAAGTCTGATAAAGTCCGTTTAAAATTCAACAAAGTACGTATTTAACAAGCAATTAAACAAATAAATATTTTAAATATGAACTTTCGTTTATATTTTTTGTCTACCGATCTCAATGTTGACCCCATATTGCATTTCGCATTGAAACCGCCAAGATTTGAAGTTGCCGTGGATTTTAATTAAATGACTTACAATAAAAATGCCGCAATAAATAAAACATAAATAATGAAACGAGCACGCGCCTGCGACGTTAACAAACGAATAAAAAAAATTTAAATAAAAAACCAAGGGAAAAATGCATTAAAAAATATTACTCTGGGCGGTCTGAAGTCCGAGCAAACCAGCAAGAAATCAATTTAATTGAATTTTCATGATAAAATAAATAAATAAATATTAAAAAGAAAAACAAGAAACAATAACTAAAGAAAACAATGCCAAAATGAAATATAATTTAATTGAATTAAAGCAAATACTGTTTGCATGTAAGTAGCGCAATAAAAATATTTAATATTTAATAGTTATATAATTAATTCAGTTCATGTTAATTGCAAGAACTTCGCACAGAAGGCAAGCAAAAAGTACATTTCTAAATGAGCGTAGTAAATGTAGCGTTAATACTAATACAAAACCACAACAGAAACCGAATAATGTTTAGAATATTAAGTGAAAAATACCAAAGTAAACAATTCTTAAGAATCAAAGAAAACAAAACAAAAAAAAAAAAAACTAAACGTAACGAAAAGGTCAAAAATAGCTGCGATACATGTTAAAAAAAAATTCGAATGCGACTGTCAAAACGTTGACAAACAGCAACAAAATTAATGACACCGCACCGCAACGCAATTGGCTGCCCCTCGACCTAGTCCTGTAAGTTCCCCACAAACAAGCAGTGAGCGCAAAAAGGATTAGTTTTAATTAGATTCTTGCCACACAGCACAGCACAGCCAGATAATTAGCAGTCGCATGACAATTGTGGCGCCTTCTAATTATGATGACTGCAATATGCTTTTAGCGAATTTTGCAAATACATTTACCGAATGAAGCGACTATTTTTGGTTTCACTTTCCAATGTGTCGTGTTAGCTTTGGACCGAATTTAAGTTCAATTAAATTTGGGTTTGATTAGATATCTGCTAGTGTAAGCTGATGAACCTGATCGATTACCAGCTTAAATCTACTTACAACTCTAGCATTTTTCATTAACTATACGTAATTTGTATACAATGTACACATTTCAAATAGTTGGGTTATTATAAAGTTGTACGCAGGTAAAGCAGCATAAAGTATATATATTCCTGATCAGCAAGAACAGCCGAGTCAAAATATCTCTGTATATCTGTCCGAATTTACACTCTGATCTCAGGACTCCATTTGTGTTTTACAAATTAAATACTAGTTTAATCCGACTTCACAATTATACAATATTTATTATGATTGCTTTCGGTTTGACCTCGTTTTATAATAAAATATATGTTTTTTACTGCCTTCAAGTCATGTTTTCTTTACATTTATTTTCCAATATATAACGAATTCCTTCGTGATTTGTCTCCTGTGGAGCCACCAGCAACCCAACCAGCAATAAACATATTTTTAATATTTATTACGTTTTCGGAAAAAATTATTGAGATGTTTTCTGCTCGTATTTTATCTACGCGCTCAATGTGCAATTTTTGTGCTTTTGTGCAAGAATCCCACTTCTATTTATTTATTAATGAGGACTGCAAACAAAATATTTTAGTGATCAGAGAGTCGTTTTATATCATATGCAAGCGAGTGAAAACCAAATTAAATATGTATTAAATAAAGAATATTTCTCTTTTCGTATAACGCTCAACAAATTGCTAACAACCGTAATCTTAAAGCTAATTTAAAGCACAACAATTTCGTGTGTTTCCACATATTAAAGCCATGTTTGTTTTAAAGATTTTATTATTATTATAATTTTTTTTTTTTTTTTGTAATGTAATTTTGCACTGTGTAGAGCATCTACTGGCTGTCTTTATTTTTGTTAATGTAACGTTACGAGCAGAATGAAAGCCGCAGCTAACACGCTTATTTATATCTGTGTGCATTTGTGTGTGTGTTTGTTTTTGCGAATGTGTGTAGAAACTTTACAAGGCCAGCATAATTTTATATCTGGCTGACGCTTAATATGAGGCTTAGGCATTTTTTTTTTTTTTAATTTTACGATCTTTTTTTGCGGCAAAACGCAGCAATGTTTGCCCGTATTACCATTTGCAATTAACATGTGCTCAAAAGAGAAGCAGAATGCATACAAACACTCTCACACACACCTGGAGAGACGGTCCAACGCTTAGGGCCATATAAAAGGCGCAGGCGTTCCATTTATAGACAAAAAAGGTCGACACAGCTGTGGGCAGCATAAAAAGGGCAGCTGCTGCCTTTGAGAATGGTCTCTGTATTTGTGTTGACACAAAAAGGTGTTTGCTCAAAGTGGATGACAAAAACTCGCTCTGTGTGCCTGTGTTTGTGTGTGTGTGTGTATAACAGGGGGGTTGGTCAGCTGAAAGAGCCAAACACTGACAGGTGAGTTCTGCGAGGGCGTTGGGACTAATCTTGCTGGCAGCCATAAATGTGGCGCAGTGTCATTTTTGTCTGCGCGCTCAAATGTATGCTATAGAAATTTAAATTGCTCAACAGTTTTAAACGCTTTTTATGTACTAAGGACCAATTACCAGAAAAATTCTTAAATTAAAGAAAGGAAAATAATTCCAAAAAAAAATATACTTAGAAAAGAGTAGTGAATAAATTACAATTACCTAATTTGCAAGATATATATATGTATATTATATATATATATATATACATAAATATACACACAGAAAGTATATTAGTACATACTCAAAATATATATAAAAATATATATATACCTATGCATTGAATATTGACTTACATAAATGCAATTTAGAAATTATACAAGCAAACATACAACCTAATTCTATAAGCATGCATATACATATATATATATATACATTTATATATATACATATATATATAGATTAGTACTTTAGTTCGTTTAGTGGATCAAGCGTTGGCATTATTCGAGTTATAAAACGGAAAACAATTTTATAACTAGAACTTCAAAATCGTGTACTGTTAATTAGATTTGTTAGCTCAATGAAACTGAGCAAACAAAAAAAAAGCCGACTTCTTGCGGAGCGGATCTGTAAAAACAATTACTGTAATATAATAATGCCCTATATAACTAAAACTATAACTATAACTACTATAAATAACTATACTTTGATATATGATAAATATATTTTATAAACAACTTTTACTCTTAAACAATAACATTTTAATACTCTGTCTTCAGCCTTAACAGAAATCGATAATGAGAGATACCTAAAATGTCAGATAGATGATGCGAATCTCGAATGATTCAAATTAAACCTAAGCATAAACCAACGAACAAATACAAAACAAAAAAAAAAAAAAAAAAAGGAAATCTTTGCACTTGTTAGTTATGTTTAATGTAAATAAGCTTTAAAATGGTTACTTAAATTTTACGCATACTTTATTCATTTTATTATTAGAAGGACGTTTGACAAAACCTACTTATGTGATCCAACAATTTCTTCTCTTCCATGAAGCTAAAAAAATAACAAAACCAAGAAAGAATTAACTAAATTAATATAAATTTAAACTAATTATGTAATACATTGACTTTATTAGCTGAGATGTTAAATAATTTCGCCAGGCATTTAGCAAATATTAAAAACAAATCAAATATATATATATATATATACTTATATACATAAAATAAACAAAAGCATGAAAGCCAAGAAAAAAGAATGTGTTCTTTAAATCAAACTCATATCTCTGGTGACCAAAGTAGAAATGAAATATTGCTGAACAGTTTGCTATTGAAATTGACTTGCGGAAAATCGAAAAAGTAAACCGAGAAAACAGTCTCACAACGGGTGCAAAATCTGTATAAAACATTTTGGCAATTTCTAACCAACTACTTCTCTACATTTGGACACGCAAATGGACACAAAACGTTCGCCTGGCATGCAATGGCCAAATGCAATTGACCAAGTTACTTTGACGGCCCCAACAAGCAAGCCAAACTTTTCAATTAAGTGGCAATTGTGTTTTTTTTCTCGCTGAACACGAAGTGTTGCATTTTCAATAGGCGTCTTCAAGGCGTTCATGGTTTATTTGGAAAGCCATAATTTGAACTGGTCATAGTTAAGAGGGGCGTTCTTGCTCCTAATTGCCGTATAAATCAAACACACTATTTTTTTTTTGTTGGTGTTGTTTTTTTGTTTTGAGTTTAGTTTGAGTTGTCAAGTCCAGAGTTAGCAATTAGGTTTCACCAACTGGCCACAAATTGCTGGTCACTTAAGTGAAATCGGAGCCCAAAACACTTAGTAAAACACAAACCACGTCGAAAACGGAGACGACTCAGCTGGGTCAGTTGAATGCCATTAAACATGATCCAATTTGGGGTCATCAAATTGCACTTTAAGGTAAGCTACTCAGAATATACCTCATAATTAAAAATTACAAAAATATACAGCTGTGCTTCAAATGTTTATGGTTATGTTTTATGGTCGAATTAAAAATACACAAAAATCTTATCCAAAACAATTTTGAAATAATTAAAATTAATTCAATTAAATTGATTTAAAAAAAAATGAAAAGAAACTAAGACTTTGAGTAATAATTGTATTTCTTTCATAATTGAAAATTTGAAGATACAACTTTATTTATCTGCATTTTGAATAAGGAGATTCAATTTCAAATTATATTGTCGCTTATTTCATGCTAACTATAATAGAATAAATAAATAAATAAATATGCAAATTAATGAAATTTGATTAAATTTCGGTGATTCGTTTTTTTGAATTTCTCTTAAATGAAACCGATTTAAGTTGGTCAAATAAATGCTATTAAACAAAAGGGAATTTAGAGCTTTAATATTTCTGTTATAAATATATATATATATATATGTAAATATTTTTACTGCATTTTCCGGTAAACCCTATCTGCATTTTAAGTTGAAGAGATGATATTTTAACTTTGACTACAGTTTAAGTTGACTTTTTATCACTTTTTTATTTTCTTTTATTTATGCTATCTATGATCAAATATTTATATGCAAATTCGCAATATTTGCTTTAATTTTTGCGATTCGTTATTTTTATTCAGCACACACAATTTATATAGTATTTTTGGCGCTGGCCTAATGCCAATCAATTGCTCAGCTCTGACAAGGGTCCCTCCAACAAAATACTAGTTAACAGTTGGTTCATTTTTTTTGCGCTATTGTCACGCCAAGATGCCAGACAGTCCGACATTTAGGCAGTTCCCCGCACGTACACTTAAAACAAAAATTCGCGTTTATAACTAGAAGCATTTTTTGGCTTTAAGATATGTTTCTTTAAATAATAAAGGATTTTGACTTTTTTATAATTAAATTGTCTATATAACATGTTTCTCTATATGTGTAATCTTCAAATACCATTTAAAATTGTAAGTATCAAAAAAGCTAAGGTAAGAATTTTGTGTATAAAAAACAACACTCTGAAAATTAGACACATTTTTCCAATTTTTTTAAAAAGCTACCTGTAACATTTCGTTCAAGAAATATACTTTCTGAATAATCTATGGCTATTTGTTTAACAAAAGCTCAATTTGATTTCTGAGTGTACTAGAAATTTACACAGTTGATAATGCCTTCTGTGATATTGTGTGCGGACAGAGCGCACAGAGCACACATACATCCATAAATAATTTACATTTCGCATGGTCACGCAGAAATCATGTGAGGAGGGCATAAAAAGAAAAAAAAAAGGAACTGACAAAGCGGAACCCGACAAAAGTATTCCCATCCCCCGCATCATGATTATGTGAATGGGTCTTGGAGCATTGCGAGGCGAATTGGGTTTGGGATCTGATGCTGCATGATGCGTATAAAAGTGACAGTTTAACATGGAAACACACTCAACATGTTAATTGGTATGCAAGGCAAGGAAAGCGAAGGCGGGCAGCGGCCAGCGGGATGAATCCAAAATAAAGTTTGTCTGCGCTCTTGCGAAGTTCGCACGCCGAAGATTATATACTCTGGCAAACTAAAGTTTCCTAGCACACGAGGCACATCAAAACTAAATTATTCATTCAAAAACTTTCTGAAATTAACAAGTGACAAGAGCTTAATTGTTGACCAATTGCATATGTCCGTAAAAGCTAAAGCTTTAGCTGTATTGTATTGTTCGACAGCCTTGAAGCTAAAGACTTAGAATTTATGACTCCTGCAGGCAGTTGAAAATCGATAACATTTATAATTACTAATTGATAAAACCACATATCTTCAACAATCCTAAGGCAAAATTTTGAGTTAAGTTAAGTTAAGTTGAATAACGCAAAATAGTGTCATCAAATTTGGAATTTAGATTAAAAATACAAATCAGTTTTAGAGCTAGGGTTACCAAATATGGAGCGGATGAATTTGTCAAAATCGTATTTCCAAAACTTCACACAAATCAGCTGTGTCTTATTTGATCTGGAACTCTGGAACTCGCTCCTTAATTGAATTCTCAATCTTTAAATTTCTCTGTCAAATCCCTGATTTTGCTTAACTATGATAAATTGATCTTATATCATAGATTCATAGATTAGCCTATCTCTTCTTTATTTTCTCTCTCACTTATCTCTCTCTCTCTCTCTCTTTCCTTCCTTCTTAACGCTTTACTTTTTTTTCTTATTGGGTTTTCTTCGGGGTTTCCCAAATGCTTGCAATAAACATTTGACCATTTTACTTTTGTATAGGCTCGGATTAATAATGTCTTTTATTTTATTTTTAAGCTTTAATTGTAAATTGTAAAATAGATTTTTTTAATATTTAAATATTTGAAATGTAGCTTACATTTAATATTTGAATAAACAAAACTAACCATTACCTGCAACATATATGTTGTTTTCAATGTTCAATCTAAAATGCCTGTTCAATAAACAAAAAATGTTAAATACTATTTAGTATTTATATTCAATAGCTTTATTATATCAAACTATTTAAGCCGATTTCATAAGAAATTGAATACACATTTTGGGTGCTATAAAAATACTCAAATTTATTAACGTAATTCGTGGAAAGGGCAACGGCCCCATAAATATTAGAATTTAGTAACGAATCGATGATGCTATTCCGTTGCCGTCCACCCATTTTGGTGTGACTGACATAAATGCGATATGGGTGCACGGAACATGACATCTCGTCGCCCACGTCACTCTCATGCCGGCCTACAATGAATTGGCGGATGTCAAAGCAGCAAAGGAAACCCAAATGTCAGGCGACACCTGACGGGAAACATGTCGCTCAACAGACAGGCAAAAGGCAAAAAGCAAAAGGATGGTGTTCACTGGACTTGGCCATTCTAACTGGCATATTGGAGTAATTTAACGCTGCTGTTGTTCCATATTTCATTCTGTAGCAACCAATTAGTTTCATAAGAAAAATTTTGAGACCAATTGCACTTTAATCTTTGTCAAGATTTTCATCTCACCATTCCCGCGTTTATTTTTTTTTTGTCGCGCACTCGCTTTTAGTGGCAATTTGATTTTGTCATTAAAAAGTTTTCAGCGAAATAATAAAGTTTGTTGGTCAAAAGTTTTGCTCAAACAGAAGGCCACAGACAGACGGAGAGGACAGACGAAGAAGAAGGTCAGCTGTGAATGGAGTTCTCAGTGCCATGTGAAGAGGCCATGTGCGACAAGTAGATAGATGGAGACAACGACACAAGTTATCATCATGACGGGCGCGCCATAATTAAAGAACTCCCTAAAAGTCACCTCATAGCCATACTGACTGGCAAGGCCCGCTGCAACCACATTCGAGGAGGCAGCTATCAATGTTGCATTGCCACCCAAGCACACACCGAAACAGAGCGCCCAAACCATGGGCATCAATGGTATTTCGAGCTCATCGTGTAGCGACAGCCTTATGGCTAGCTTGAGCATCATCGTCACAATGGGTATGTTGTCGACAAGGGCCGAGATGATCGCACTGATCCACAGTACCAACAATATGGCTGCTTGCGTCCGATATTCTGTAGCCACATTCAATATAATCGCCACCGTCTGTTCGCTCACCCAGTCGATGAGGCCCAGTTCGGCGCATGCCTCAATGAACACAAACAGTGCGCCAAAGAATAGCAATGTGGGCCACTCCACATACTGGAGCACACTGTTCATGTCCGGTTTGTCGGCCAGGATGAGGAGCAGCATCGCGGCCAGAAACGATGACCAGGCGAGTGTTAAGCCGGCCATGAAGGATAGCGAACCTAACAGGAAGAGCACAATGCCAAATCCCAGGGAAATGCAACATTTGACGAGCAGCGGCTTATTGTGCAACTTGTATTTGGCCTCCATCTCGGCCAGCCTCTCCACAAAATCGGCTGCCGGCCGTGGCCCGAAACTGGTCACACCCGTATTGCGTTTGTATTGCAACTGGAGTTCCTCGATGCGTACCATGATATCGCGACGCGTTTTCTCGTCATCGGTGGTGGGACCTTTGATCTTGTCCACATGATTCTGTAGCGTCTTAATCGATTTGCGCATCTGATCCGAGGCGCCCCTAAATAGTCTCTGGCGCAACACTACATACAGATAACACCAAGTGAACAAACAACTGAGCAGCACACCGGGCAGCATGTGCAGGCAGAAGCCAATGAAATCGACGCCCTTGTCAAGGACATAAGGATTCGCTGTAATTATCACATTGGGTGGATCACCAACTGGCGTGAGCATGCCGCCGATATTCGTGAAGATGGCCACACAGATGATGAGCGCCGTTGTGCGGAGACCCATGCATTCACTGAGACGTATCACAATGGGCACCATTAACATGATTATGGTCACGTTATCCAGGAAGGCGGAAATCAAGGCGGTCAGCAAGCAGAGCAGAAAGACAAGCAACCAGGGCTGTCCCTTCGAAATGCGATAGGTCAACACCGAACAGTATTCGAAGACACCCGTCTCCGTCATAACACCCACGATGAGCATTGTGCTGAAGAGCAGCAGCAGGGTGTCCATATCGATCCAAGAGATGATCGTTTTCAGCGTGGGTCGATCCCCGGTCACAGCAAGGACACCAATGGCCGTTGTTGACATTAGGATGGCGGCAAACGTCCGATCTGTGATATCCCAAATGATCAGCGCATACATAAAGAACAACAAGAAGGCAGCGGACACAACACCTAAAGTCAGTTCCAGCGGATTGGTGTTGATTGCCAAGGCGATGGCAATTGTCTCATCACCGGAATTCAAAAATGACAATCGTAATTTGGTATCGGAATCCTTGCGTTGCTCTTGACTTTTAATCAAGGATTTGCGCATATCGTATATCACTTTAAAGCGCTTGTGCAATGTGGTCAGTTTCTGTCTGCTGACATCGAGGAGATAAACCTTCCAGGGTTTCAATTGCCATACCGTGAAATTTGTGATCACATTATATCGTTCGAGGGTGACAAAAAAATGTTTTTGTTTTTCGGTTACCAATTTGGGACTTTGTGTGGCATCCACATCGATGTTGCCCCTCAACCGTATGCTGATCTCATCCCGACTCGGTTCACCCTCAATTCCAACGATTTTGGTTTGCTGTGGTTTCAGGGGCAACACTTGCGCATTGTGCTTGTGGGTGGGGATGAAGATCAAAACTAATGAGAAGAACGACCAGATGACTATGAAAGTCGTTAGCTTGACAATTAGTGAGCCGATTTTGAATAGTTTACGGCGACTTCGCTGCTGTGTAGTTAGTTCATCATCTTCATCATCATCGTCAAGAGCAGTAGCACCTTTTTGGTAGTAAGAGCGACGCGCCTGCGAAGCAGTCTGAACATGGGAAGTGCGGTAAGTATGAGAAGTACGGTAAATATGAGAAGCACGTGAAGGGCGTCCAGGAAAGGTTGCCATCTGTCTATCCTAAATGGCCACCGATTCTTATTGGTTATCCTTTGACTGTGATATGGCAGTCTCTCTTAGTTGCTCTTCTTTGTATCAAGTATTCAAGTTTGACATTGAAATGTCTGTCTACTGTGCGTACCTGATCAACCACATAATACATATAATATCTTAAATCCTAAGCAGATGCTAAAAAAAAATAAATATAGGGAAAATTTTTGACGACTGGAAAATGTATAGCAAAAGTAAATCAATAAATGCAGGTAAAAGAAGTGCAACAATGATAGTAGTAATGATTAGTTGTTCGGGCTTTGTTTTAATTATTTTTTTATTTATTCAAAAATAATATAATTGGAATAATATTGTAAAATGTGATGTTGCCTTGCGCTGATAATGAAATGTTTTCAGTAGTTTCCTGTAGTTCTAACAACAGGAAACCGACCCTTAACATCCCAGCAAGAAAGTTCGGATGTAATTTAAGCACTATGCATAAATTATATTCTTTTTTGTATTAGTATTAAATGAAGTACAAACATAGCAATGAATATTTAATTTATGTAACTAACAACTTTAATCAAATATAATATATATTTTTATATTATTTTATAAATATTCGGAGAGAAATAGCTATATCAACTCTGATGTTGATGCTGTTTAAGAATATTTATTTACGCTTTATGGAATCTGGCATGTTTTCCTCAGGCCTTTGCATACTTCTGTACAACTTCATTATATTCTTTTCCCCATTTTGAATAGGTTTAGGATATACACACATTGATTGTGGCGTTGCTTCGATTACCTTACACACAAATTAGAGTACATTTTGCATAGGAGCAGACCGATTGATCCTTTGGGGAATTACTGTTATGTCATGTTATATACACTGCACCCGTTGGGCATTGATTTCAACGTTATCAGTTTTGAATTACATTTCAATATGCTTCAACGTGTTCATCATTTATTAAAGGGACTGCGTTGAATGCTGGAATGCCAATAAAGTGAACAGCTGAAGCAGCCGTTGCAGCAGGTCCTTGGTGAATTCATTGGCTTCTGCTGCTCCTGCTGATGATGTTGCATACACTCAGAAAAACAATCGAGCTTCAAATTATAAAGTTTTTCTTGTTTTTAGAAATAATTTATGAATTTATGAAAAGGTTTTTCTAAATGATAAAAAAGCTTGCGTTAAATCGAAAATCGCAAAAATATTCTGCTTTTTCTATTAGAATTTTTTTCTATTGTTAAAAAATTCAGAAATGCTGCAGAGTCCGCTTCTATGATTTTATAAAATATGCAACATGTTTGCATAAGTGAAAACTTTAAATAAAACTACTTTATTAATCATAATATAAGGAACAGAAAAGCTAATATAGGAATTCTTCTGTGAATGCACACATTGAAATACATCCTGGAAATTGGACGTATTTTCTACAATTTAATTTTAGAAATGTACATTCTGAATAATAAGATGAGGAAAGCATGGTGAATTTTTAAATATTTTCTGAGTGCAGGAAACTTAAATACTGTTGAGAGCCGTTGCGCAGCGGCGATTGCAATTTCCGCTTGTCACATTTATCTAAATGGAAATTTATGCAGCTGGCTCGCTGGCTTGCAGAGGATGACTTTTATCTTTTGATTCTCAGCCAGCTGTAGTTAGTGGCTAAGGCTTTATTCACGCTCGACTGCCTAATGGAAGAGTCACAACACTCATTCACTCGTCGCATTCATTCATGAGAATATGGCGTATCTTTTATATTCGCTTTTTTTGCTTTAAGCTCTGCCTACTTAAATAATTGATTTTCATTGAACTACTCGCCAAGCTAGGTCGCATTAATCATACGCCCTGTTAACCAGCACCATGCCAAACACATATTTACTTCGCAGCTCGCTGAAAACAACTATTCAAAAGTTTAACAAAAGCTGTGTGAAATCAACCTGAGAATGCTGCATATCAGAAAACACTTAAGAATTGAGAACAATGGTGATTTTCTAATTATGGAATGAGTTCGCTAAATTGGTTGAAAAGAGAGGTTTTTGTCGTGGTGGATAAATTAACTTAATATATTTTTTTATTCAGTATGTATTTATTTATAAGAAGACAGACACACCGATGGTAACAAGTTAATCTGCCGATCTCAAATTTTAGTCCGAAGCTTGAAATATTATTATGGTTTTGCATATATTAAGCAAATTGTTTTTAAATATTTTCTATGTCAGAACTGACTGTGAATATTCCTCACGATCCCACAAATTAAGTCTTTCGACGTGAAACAGGACGCATAAATAATCGAAATAAGATAATTGTGTTTTCCTGTTTTTTATAACGCGCAATGTCCCATTTCAAGCCCTTATTCCTATTTTAAGTATGGAGTGCCAATCTCTTCATTCCGAGAATTCGAAAAAAGACCCACATTATTAATGATTGTCATTTCTGAAAAACCCTTTTTGTGTACTCAAATACTCACTTTACTTATATATATTATTGATAAGCAACTTACATATATTTATATATATATATAAATGATTAAAGGTAATGGTAATGGTAATAGTTATTAAGGGTAATTGGCTGAACGGATCAAAAGAAATTTAATTGCATTATATCTTTATTATTTCATACATACATTTGGGAAATATTATTTTTTATCATACCTACTTATGTACATATGAATATGTGCAAATTTCTTTTACTCTTTAAATTTATTATTCCACGCATTTTTCGCTCTTGACAGCAAACAGATTTTGTATATAAAAATATGAGTGATATGTGTACATGCAAACAAGCATGCAGACATTCAATATTTATATGTATATATTATGAGTTATGTGTGCGTGTGATAGATTATATTTATAATGCCAAGTTGTTTTATTGAATATTCGAAATACAGTGAGAACGCTGGTTTTGCTACTGTTGCTTTTGCTGACATTGCTGCTGCTTAACGTGGATTTACGTGAATCAATTAAAGTAGCTTTTCGGCCATGGCTTTGGCTTTGACATTTGCAGCTTAGTGGTTTGCCATTGCTGGCCAAAAACGGCATTCTCTGACATCTTGACAGTTTTATTGTTGCACGTTTGCTGCCACTTAGTGTTATTGAGAAAATGAGCTTGGCCTCAAATCGAATTTCTGCGGCTGTGGCTAACATTTAATATGACAATAAATGCAATAAAAAGACTTACTAAATAAATCATTTAGCTTGCTTGGCCAACTATTTATAACACGCACAATACCAGGACAACGTCAAATAGCTACAGGTCATCTTTGACAAACGACTTACCTGGAAACTGCATGGACCGCAAAATGCAGTGGTTACTCGGCAAACCATTTTTGCTAAATTTAAGAAATAAACTCTTTATTTACGAAACAAGCTCATCATCACTGCCAGCACAAAAGCAAACATTAAACTCTTTCAAAGATTCCAAAAATAAATTCTGTTATTGATTTCGACATCCCTTTTATTGCAACTCAAATTGACGTCATTAGGTTATCCAATCACCCTAACTCATATCTCGACCCTAACTTGATCTCTCATTTAGATAAAATAGTACAAATTGACCAAGTTAAGTACAGCCTTGCCAGTAATCGAGTTAAACGCAACTCATAATGCTTTAAATTATACGATATAAATGGCTGCAAATGTATTGTAGCTAAAAAAATGTAATGATTATCTCTTTGGAGATTGATTTTAATTATAAAAAGAAAATGAACAAAAACGTATTATTCAAATTGACCATTAATCAATCTTAAATGAGCACAATAAAATTATAAAAAAAGGTGGTCCTTTTAGCTATTTAAATGGGCGGAAACTTGAGCGCAAATAAAGGCCAACTTTGTACGCTCCCAAAAGAAAAAAGAACTAATGAAAATGTTAATTATTTAATGAGCTATTCTTTTTGCTACAGTATATATTTGTTGAAACATCTAACGCACTATCTACGTAAATATATATGTATATAAAAGGTACACAATAAATGCATGTTATTCTACATAAATGCTCAGCGACTTCAGAATCCGATGATGATGATGTTCGTCGTTTGATTTATTGAACCATCGCTCGACCAGCATAGCCAGTGTTGAACCCGGAGGTGAACTGCTGTGATCTAAACTTTTTATCTGCATGCACACGTAATGCTATCATGCAGCTCTATAAAATAGAGAGAGGGGAAAAAGATTGTTAGGTTATATAACTGGCAACTGCTAGTTATAATTGCACTCACGATTGCGCAGCAAAAAGTAATTGTGAAGACAAAAAACGAGCTAATGAGGAGGGCACCACGGCACTGCTGCGTCAAATCGATTAGGAAGCCAACCTTTTTGTCCGACTGTCCCGGCATTATAACGGTATACTCGATGTTCTCTTTGAAACGTTTGAACTCCGACACAGATGGTGCAGAAAAAGTGTTGTTCCCACCATAAGGTCGTTGCTGCAATTTCGCAATTGACGCTGACGATGATGATGATGATGATGCTGATTCGATTTGTCGCCGCCTCCGACCATGCCCGGATGGCTCATACAAATCCACACAGAAATCGGGTGTACAATCGGCCAAATTGATGCAGGCCTTAATCTGCGAATGTATCCACAGTGTGGCCTTCTCCTTCATCGAGCTGAGCAGAAAGGCCTCAAAGTCGAGGAACACCTCGTTGGGTCTATCCCGATATTTGGCCGGCTGGTGCGGTATAATAGTGGCCAGCTCTCGATTCCGACAGCCATTGTGCACCAAGAACACAGAGCCAGGCGCACTTGGATTTTCTGCGTGTGTATAAATAAAATGAATAACAAATATGAATATTTATCTCGTTAGTCTCTCACCTGGATCTGGAGAGACCGTAACCTCCATTAGCTTGACATACTTCCATACCGACTGACTGATGCGTGCGCGCAATTGCAGCTTGGTTCCCAATGGCACCGCCTGGTCCACTGTCTGCTCGTTGTCCGCCAGACGGGGATCGTTTGATGAGCTAACGGGATTGTTGGTACCGCTGACACGAGCTATTGGCGGCGCCTCCTTATACAATGCCACCTCGTATTCCAATCGATTCGGCATTTCCTCAACGACACCCGACACACGTGCTCCATGCGGACTAAACATATCAAATATTATTTTAATCAACTTACCATTTATATATTATATTATAAAACATACAATGAGCCCGCGAATCCAGCTGCCTTGTTCTCAATTATTGTTGGCTCTGGTGGCTTGCACATTATGATTAGCTCCTGATCCGATTGCATTACCACGCCAGGGAATTGGGGAAACCAAATGCGCACATGAACAATTCCCTGATAAGCACATATTAATGAGTAGAGGTGAATAATTCAAGTAATAAAGTAATAAATACATTTCTTTTGAGTACACCACAACGTGTAAAATCGGTTATTCGAAGATTATATGTGCGCTCGTCCACATCGTTGGTGGCCCTCGAGATTAGGCAATGCGGTTTCACTTCCTTGAGTCCACTTCTATCATCAGCAAAGAGGGGCTTGCCCTTAAAACCAACGGGTCTTTTCAACGTTGCCGTTATCAGATCTTCGATTCCGGAGACGGCATTGGAAAATGTGCATTGAACATCGGCAACTGATTTTGAATTCAAAATTAAATTATAAATTGAAAATGAAATCAAATTTAAATTATAAATTGAAAATGAAATCAAGTTTAATATATAGTGTTGTTACCTTCATAATCTTGGGCAAAGCAATAAAACGGAAAAATCTATAATAAAAAAAAATTAGTTATTAATTTGAGCATCGATTTATGAATATTTATTTACTTACAAATAAAACACATATTTGAAGGTATTCCATTTTCAGCATATTCTCCAATTGCAAATAATATTCTTTAATTCAAATGTGAATAATTGAAGGGAAAACTGAAATATAGTTTTGAATCGCGCTTGAAAACACATCCAATTGGTTACAAAGTAAAATGCAGAATGAAACTGGAGTAGCAGTTGGGAAGATGCAATTACCTTGATCTTGGCTCCGTGAATTCTAGTTCAATACAAACTCATAACTCACACACACACATATATTAGCTAAAGCAATCAAACTTGCAACAATAAAAAATCGCAAAAGTAGCGCGCAACAGCCAAACCCATGCATGTGTGAGTGCGTGTGTGTGTGTGTCTGTCAGTTTACAGTGGTGTCCAAATTATTAGTACAGCTGCACAATTTAAATGTAATCAAAATTAAATGCCACATAATTGTAAAACAATTATGATATGAATTCATTGCACATATCGTATTAATTATTATTAATTTTATTAAGTATCGTCAATTATTATTGTTGACAAATATCAGCTGTATCTAATGCGATGTATCGATACTTTAACTCGATTACGAAACGATAGTTTGGAAAATTTATTGTGTTATTTTAAGTCGCATCGCATACGTATGTAATTTTATTCCATTATATTTTGTTAATTTTCTTTTCTTTTTGCTTACGAAATACTTTGAGCTCAGCACATCGTATCACAAATTCAAGCTATGATTTATACAGTCTAGGGAAGGACACACTCGGCCTCGAAGTAAACAACACAGCTGTTTTGCGAACTTCTGCGAATCAGTTTGATAAGAGAAAAACACCAGCGGGCCAAACAACAAAAAAACAATGTTAAAAAACGCCGGCACTCGACTACTACGCAGCCTTCAAGTAAGTACAGCAATGTCAAGTCAAATGTTGAGATTACTAAATGCGCTGCATCAATGTTCTACCAGGCGAAATGCAGTACACAGCCACTGTCCGTGAGGGGCATTAATCTAATACCTATGGTTGTGGAGCAGACGGGACGTGGCGAACGCGCCTACGATATATTCTCTCGTCTGCTCAAGGAGCGCATCATTTGTCTGATGGGCAATATCACCGATGATATCAGTTCGACGGTCGTTGCCCAGCTACTGTTCCTTCAATCGGAGAACGTCAACAAGCCCATCCATTTGTATATCAATTCGCCGGGGGGCGTGGTAACAGCAGGTCTGGCCATCTACGATACGATGCAGTATGTGAAGCCACCGATAGCCACGTGGTGTGTGGGACAAGCATGCTCGATGGGTTCGCTGCTGCTGGCAGCCGGTGCACCCGGCATGCGTTACTCCTTGCCAAATGCACGCATCATGATCCACCAGCCATCGGGCGGCGCTCAGGTGAGTGACAAGAAATAATAATTATAAAGAGGAGGAATCAATCATCTATCAATTCTTGGCAGGGTCAAGCCACAGACATTCTTATACATGCGGAGGAAATTATCAAGATAAAGCGCCAACTGACCAACATTTATGTGAAGCATGCCCAATATGATTACGCGGAAATGAGCTCTCGCATGGAACGTGACCATTTCATGACCCCTGAGGAGGCCAAAGTCCTAGGCATAATAGATCATGTGCTTGAGCATCCGCCAGAGACAGTTTCAGACAGCGGTCCCACATCCGATCCACCATCAGGTAAGATCATCACGCCTGACACGGACGCCGGAAAGAAGCGATCCAAACAGACAGCCCAAAATTGAGTACGATGGCATCGAGAACAAAATACAAACAAACCAAACATTTGGCATTATTCAAATTGTAAAATGTAAAATAGTAGAAATAATAGTACAGATAAATTAGCTCAACAATTTTTCAAATACAAATTCAGTTTACATGAAAAACTTTATTTAAATGCTAATTTATTTCATACAACGCTTATGCCAAACGCAACTCCAAAAATCTCATCATCGAATTGCCTCTTTCGAAAATCTCTTGGTGAAGCGATATAGTTTTGAACAGATCTCATCCAAGCGCTCGGATTCGATGTTTTTGGCCAAGCATGGGCGATGTACAAACAAAAATGTTTTTATTGCTTAGTTATAAAAACTAATGGCTGTATCCAAGATAATTTTGTTTGTGTTCACACATTCTTATTACGTTATTATCATTATTATTATTAATAAAATTAATATTCATAGAACAGCGCTATTTAACACATTTAAGTCTGGTCCATAGCAATGTCTGAATTGCCAGTAATTGAATCCTTCTGCACATAATCATAGATCTTACACAGTTCCGGAGTTTCCTTAATTGACTTTAAAAAGTCTAGTAGCTGCTGGTTTTTATCTAAAACAAATGCAAATTCCTTTAGTAATAGTACTTAAGAGTGGAGTCATTTACTCAGTTACTCACTTGCTTTGGGTATTTGGGAGAGCGCTGAAACGGCTCGAAGGGCCGAACGCTTCAGTTCGTCCTGTTTCTCATACTCCTGCTTGACCGAATTGGCCTTCACCTTGTGGGTGCAAGTGTCGCGCAGCTGCTGCACGAACTGATCCAGTCCTGTTGATGGAGAAAACATGGTATTAAAATAAGATATATCCAATGGGTAATAATTATCAACTACGTACGTAGCAAAACCTTGTCGGGGCAGAGCACGGCCAGACGGGCTGTCATTAGGTACGTCAGCATTTTGATGTCATAATGATCGCAGAGGCCAGCCTGTACATGATCCATGAACTGCATAACGTCCACACGCTCCAGTCCCTGCTCGAGCAGTGTATACATGCACTCGAAGGCCGCTTTTCGTATATCGAGGCCATCATCGACGGTGTGCTTAAACGGACCCATTTCCACTTCCCGAATAAGCTCATTCTTCACCTTCGTCTCGGAATATAGCCAGGGCAACAGCGTTGGCAGCAAATCACGCACCAAACTCGGCTTATTGTGCACCGCCGAATTGAAGGCGACGAGTGCGACGCGTCGCACTTGTGGCTCTGGATCACGCAGGGCGAACAGAAACTCGCCAATGCTCTGCTTGAGCAGCAAATCAATTGGTTGCGGCTGATCGGAAATGGTGAACTTAACCGAGGACACAACCACGGTGCGCATTGTGGCGCTCTCGGAGCGCAAAGCCTGCTGCAGTTGTGGCAACAGCTCTTCAGGGTTGACGAGCACCAATTTGCCCAAGCATTCGGCGACAACGTTACGTGATCCCTCCTCGGAGCATTCGCAGTGCTTGAACAATTGCGTCCATATCGATGGCACCGACGGCAACAGTTGGGCCAGGCCATTTGGTGTGACCGACAACGAAGAGATGACCTCCTTGAGGGAGTGGAGCAGCAAATACTGTCGCTTCGGCTGTGCCTCAATCTCCTTCAGAATCAACGGCAAATATGTTTGCAGGCTACCCACAGAGACGGCGCCGAGAGCATGCGAGGCAGCTGCCTTCACATCCTCTGATGTGGCAGCAAAGCACTCAATGATTGTCTGGGGCAGCACACTTATCGAGCTAAGATCGAAATGTCGGCCAATTTCACCGATTGTGAGCAGGCAGAAGATGATCTGAGTATCCTTATTGCTGCGCTTCTGCAGCTCGGCCATCAGTTGGGTGGCCAGCGGAGTCGCCACCTGTGGACACTGTTGGGTCAACGCCGCAATGCACTTGGCCGACGAATGATACGCCTGCTTGTGCAGATGCAACTGTTCACTCGGTTGCCTTGTTGCGCCATCGCTAACATTCAACACAGGCTCCATTAGCTTGGACACCAGCGAGTGATAATCCAGCCCAGACAGCTGTGCCTGCACCAGCGCCTGAAACAGGTCCAAGGTGCACTGCAAAGCACTGCCCTGCAAATTGGAATATCTCAATTAATAACAAGATTATCTCATTTGAATTACGATTAATTTTCACACACCTGCAGCAACGGCGAACGCACTAAAATTAAGACAGATGGCAAAAACTTCTCGTGTATGCCAACCAGTGCCTGGGGCTGTCGCCGAGCAGTGGTGCTCAGCAGCGTTAATGAGTATTGGGCCACGTGCAGATCAGAGTCCGAGATGAGGCCGGGAATCTCAACAATGGCCGCCTGCAGCACACTTGGCTCAAAGTTCGACGAATAGTTGATGACAATCTTGTTGATGAGGTCCAGCGAGTGCAGCTTCAGCGCCCGATGATTCTTGCGCAAGAATGTGCCAAGGGTGGGCAGCACATCGTGCAATATGGGCGAGAGATCGATGCGCAACGGCGATGCCGCAATCATTGTGAGTGCCTTGACGCTGCTCAGCCGTGTCACTTCATTCTTCAGGCGCTCCATGAAAATGGGCAGACAAACGTCGAGTTCACTCTTCAGCAGATCCCCCATATTAGCAATGATTTGACCCATGCAGGCGATGGCTCGTTCCTTCACCTCCTGATCGACATCGGTCACTTTCAGTTTCTGCAGAGTGCAAGCATAAACCTGACCCACAAATGGTGTCACATCAAAATCCGATTTGACCGCATTCGGGCCTAAGGGTCGAACGACTTTGACGAGCTGTTGCAGTACAAGTAGTGCCTCGGTGGCAATCTTGTAGAAGGGATCGAATACAGATGTGACCACGAGTGGTACCAGCAACGGTATATGGGGATGGAACACATGCGGTTGATGGCCCTGCAGCAGGGAGCAGAGGAAACCGAGCGATTCAATTTTCATGTTACTGGTTGAGCCCTTATCGTTCAGCGAATAACTGATGCCGGGCACAATGCTCTCTAGATGTGGACCCAGTGCGCCGGGCAGCGAATTTAAAAGTTCGCGCAATAACAGGAAACAATCCTGACGCGTCTTCATCGATTTCTCACGCATTAGCGGCTGTATGGCTTTGATAATCTGCGGCAGCTGTTCGATTAGCAAGACAGTCGGTCCCGACACCTGATCCATCGAATCGGGATCATGGGCCATATCCTCGGCCGGACGTGTGTTCCGCAGCAGTGCAACATATGCATGAAATATATCCGACTTGACATTCTCCTCGCGCTCCTTGAAACGAGCAATCAATGCTGGACTCAGCGTACGATAGAATTCCTCCAGCAATTCGTGACGCGTTGCAATCAAGACCTCCAAGCACTTGGCCGCTGCACGACGCACCTTCCAACTCATATCGTCGTCATCGCTATATTCCTCGCTATCCACATACTCGTCCTCCTCTGTGTCCATGGCAATGCCAGTGTCACCATCATCGGCCTCATAGTTGTAGTTGGGATCGTATGTAACATACTTAAGGCATAGTTCCAGTATCTAGTTAAAAATAGTTAAATAAATTATATATACGAGTAGCTTGAAATGACTAGAGTATAGAGATTACCATGGGAATGTGTGGATTAATGGCGTCGGGGCAACGCAAGACAAACGCCTCGCAAGCCTGTAAGCAGAATTCGCGCAGCTCATCATCGTCCCGCTGGCTGTATTGCTTGAGGAGCAGCATTGAGCGATCAATGTGGTTGCAAAGGCGATGTCCAGCCTGACGACTAAGGTAAATGATTAAAATCTCAAATGTAAACCAACATGGATTTCAATTGCTTACCAGATGGAGGCCAGGCATTGAATGTAGGTACGAATTGCACCAGGATTTTGAGGATTTTCCAGTCCCTCGAGCAGGTGATCGACAACGCCATTATAGGCATTGCTATTCGCCTGGATCAGAAGCACGGAGAGCGCAACAATTGTGCGTTTGCGGACCGCTTGACGTGGTGACGCCAGCTGTGGCATCAATGCCTTCAATATGGTGCTATGAAACGGAACAAGAAACTCGCCAAAGCGAGACAACAAATCTGACAATATATCCAACGATTCCAACTTCACAGAGACATCCTCCTGCCAGTGATTAAATTTATGGATAAAGATTTTTAAATCAGGCATAATTTAGTGTTAGGTTAGGTTTTACCTTCTCGATGGCAATGCTCAGTTTGCCGGTGATGCGCTGACAGACATTCGGTGCCAGCGAATTGGATGATTGTGGCAGCTCGGCAATTACGGTCTTCAGACCGATGCTGGAGATGTCGCGCAACTGCTCCACATTGGACATCATGTTGCCGCACAGCGAATCAACGATTGTCTCCACCTGATTCTCCTTCACCTTGTTGACCAGCGGACCCAGACACTTGACGGCCAAATTTTGCACCTCGCCGTTTTTGTCCTCGAGCAATTTGAGAACCATGCGCACCACTTTTTTCTCCGACTCATCGTCCAAAATGATACTGTCCTTTTGCAGTTCGGTCATCAAATCGTTTGTGGCCATGAATCGAAAATCCTTGTCCGTGGATGTCATCTGAAGCGCAATAGTAATTCAAAATTAAGTTAATTAACCTACCTTACATTTTTTGCTGCTGCTGCTCATATTTTATACATACTTTTTCCAGCAAATTCGCGATTTGGTGATATTGATGCGACGCCATGATCTACGATATCTGCTTGTGCGCGGTATGTAAATGAATGTCTGTGCAAATTATGTACACACTTGCCGATTTATATATATTTATATATACTTTGTGACCGCCTCACAAAATTCTTTTTGTCTTCGACAAAAAAAAGGTCTACTCAATTTTTTTTTCCGGCACAAAAAATTTGCGTGTTGGAACTGGAAAATGCATAAGTAAAATGATATTATCGTTATGTTGCAGCACCGCTTGCGATAATTTACATCATATCGATATTTCACGTATTCTATTCGATTGGTAAAACTTCAACAGCTCTGTCCGCTAACAGTTTGCTCAGCTCTGTTAAATTAAATTAAAAGACCGAGTTTTGCAGTTAAATCTTTGCGATTTACGTTTATATTTTTAGTACAGATTTACAAAGACTTGTAAAAATTATTAGCTCTAACTTATCGAACTGAATGTCAAATATTTTTTAATACGTATATAAAACAATTCATAATATTTCCCAGCTAAAAGCCTTTGCGAAATAATAATCATAAGTTGAATCCTCAATTCGATGTATTAAAACTAATTGGTTTTACATACGCTACAGTGTAACCTCGATATACTCGACATTCTCAGCCAAATTTGCTGCTGATACATTTGTATCGGTAACTTCACCAATAACAAACGCCTTTTGTGCTCCTTTTGTTATTTTCACGAATTCCTCGCAGAATTCCTCAGCTGCTTTTCTAGTCAGACAAATGAGGAGTCCACCAGATGTTTCTACAGCTTTGCCAGCCGTCAATTTTGCGCTTTGTCCAACTAATTCACCAAATTGGCGAACATTTTTAATGATGGGCAATTTGTGAATTTGAAATAAAAGCGACTGCTTCTGAAACTCGACGAGATTCTTGGCATGGCCCAACAAGCCAAAGCCGGTCACATCAGTTGCCGCATGAGCTTCATATTTGTGCATTAAAAGCGCAGCTAAAAGCAATATATTTTCATTAATTTAACTACGTAAACAGTTCGCATCCAAGCTCACCATTTCGGTTTAAGTATGTCATTGATTTAATAGCCATTTGAAAAGTGTCGAGTATATCGTTGTCTGTGAAACCAGTTAAAAGCGTTTGATATTTCTCATTTTTCTCCTTTTGCCAAATGTGAGCACTCGTCGCCAGCTGAGTTCCAAGCGGTTTCGTTAGCACCAAAACATCGCCAGCTTTGGCTTTCCATGGTCTACAAAGAGAGTTTTATTACATACTTTTGTCTGGGTATGCATTCACTTACAAGATGATGTCCTGTTTGCGGCAAACGGATGTGGCAATGCCACCCACAATACACCAAGGATTGATAATGACGCTTTTGATGGTTACACTGCCAAAGCAGCCACTGTCCTTAGAGGCGCGTTGGAAACCCTTCATGATGAGTGGCACCACAATGTCGCGTTGCTTTTCCGTTAGATTCGATGGTGCACTGATGAGCAGCTCGAGCTTATCAATATCCGTAACTCCCACGGCGTAAACATCACTAAGCACATTGGCCAAGGCAATACGACCCATTGTTTCGGGATCATCAACGAGCGGGTAAAAGAAATCAACTGTCTGCACTAGAGAATAGTCCTTGTGTCTAGCTAAAGGTATAACTGCGCAATCCATTCCAGAGCCTAAAAATTACAAATATACAGTATAAATGACCTTGAAGCTGATCTTTTTTATTGGGTTTCACCATGATAAGCAGCATACGCATTTATAGATTTTTATTCCCCTCTTTATGCCATTTACTCACCAATATAGTCGTCATCGTTTTTAGGCGCCTTACTAACTATTTCTGTTCCCCTGAGATATTCATTGAGCTTCTCTTCGGGGACTTTGCAGCCTCACCCTCGAAGTGTGGAAAACATAGTTAGACGAAAGTCGGCCTCTAGGCCGTGCTCTTCAGGTCGAAACATAGTCAAGTTGCCTTAACAGACAATGAGATATATAATATAATATAATATAAATGTAAATTTAATGCGGTTTTGTTCCTCAGACCAGCTGTTGAGTCTCGTGCGTAGTTAGATTGAACGACTTGCTGAGTGAACTTACACCCTGGCTGTTCATTTAGTTCCTTTGGTTCATTAGAGCCCCCACTTCAACCGTTTTCAAATACAAATTCGATAGATTTAAAGTCTATCGAATATTTTTGTATAATAAAACCTTTTACAGTATAGTTATTATTATTTGCTACTAAAGAAACGTATTAGCTAAAAATATAATTTCAATTTTTTTGTATGTTTATATTTGTTAATTACTAAAATTTGCATAAATTCCAAAACTCCCACACATGTGTGTTACATTTGTCCATTTTAGGCGCTTTTATCGTGTTTGTTTTCTGAAGCAAACAAAAAAAAAAGCACCCAAAACACCCTTAACAGGAAAAAGCGAAGGACGACAAAGGACACTGACATTGTCGGCAAACAAACTTCCCCAAATTTTGTTAAAAATTCTAGATAATTTCCATACATAATTGCAAGAGAAATGAAAACTCAGCCGCCAATTGAGCTAAACTAAAATATTGTTTTTAACATTTGTTCTTTGATTTGAAGTGCTTTGATGAGCTTTGGCAAAAGTCGATAAAATTCAAATAAAAAACTAAAATGTTCAAAAGTAAAAACGAGTGTAATATTGTGTATAAGTGCACAGTTCGTCTACTCGATGATTCCGACGTTTTGGAATGTGAATTTCAGGTGGGTGCCATCCAAATTTTTCATTTATATGCATTAAAACTCGCATTAAACAAAATAGGAAAATAAGCTGATGTTGTCCCTTATGTGTGTGTGTGTGTGCATATTTGCATATCTCTGTGTGTGTGTGTGTGTGTGTGTGTGTGTGGAGCACGTAAGAGGGTAAATTCCCCATTAAAGAAAAACAACACCCAAAAAATTCGTAAAATGATTTGCATTCTTTTTATTCCAGCCATTCCACAAAGGCATTTATTTAGTGGACCATATTTGTAGACAACTAGATATTAAGGAAAAGGACTATTTTGGCTTACGTTACGTCGATACGGGAAAACAAAGGGTAAATATTAATAACAAAATAAATAATAAAAATAAAAAGCAATTAAATATTCTGATTTAAATATATTTTGTTATTTTACAGCACTGGCTCGACTTGGCCAAATCCATATTAAAACAATGCAAAGGTAAGTGCTTAATTTCTTACTTTGCTTTAATGACTAATTAAATTAAGAGTCTTTGTTTTTCTACAGATATCGATCCTGTTCTGTTTTCCTTGCGTGTGAAATTCTATCCAGCGGATCCATTCCGTCTAACTGGCAATGGACGCATCATGCTCTTCCAGCAGCTGAAGCGAGATCTTCGCCATGGACGACTTTACTGTTCGTTGGGTGAGGCGGCGGCATTGGGTGCATTAATAGTCCAAGAGGAGCTCGGGGACTATGACGAACTGATGCATATTGGTGACTATGTGTCCTCGCTGGATTTGGCACTGCGCCAAACCGAGAATCTCGAGAAGAAGATCATGGAGCTGCACAGAAAACGGAAGCCTGGCCAAGATCCCACCGTGGCCATGGATGAGTTTATGGGCATTGCACGTGGGCTGGAGACATATGGCATCGATCCGCATCCCGTTAAGGATCATCGCGGCTCGCTGCTGTACGTGGGCATCAATCATGCCGGCATCAGCACCTATGTGGCGGGCAAAAGATCTCAACACTTCCGCTGGAACGAAGTACACAAGATCAATTTCGAGGGCAAAATGTTTATAGCGCATTTGAGCTTCACGGATGCCAGCAGGGAGCCGGTGAGTATTGATCATCGATGCTAGAAGAATTCCTATTCAATTTCGAATTATAATTTGTAGAAAAAACACACCATTGGCTTCAAGTGCCCCTCTGGACCCGCTTGCCGTTATCTCTGGCGAAGCGCCATCGAGCAAATGTTGTTCTTCACGTAGGCACAAATTCAAAGATTTATGGAATACAACTTTAACTCTTCCCATCCCAATTTCCATAGTTTGCCGAATAGCCAACATGCCGCTGTTGTTTCGGGCGGCGGCTTCTTCTCCTGGGGCACCAAGTTCCGTTATACCGGACGGACGGAACGGGAGATATTGACTGAAAGCATTAATGCGTTGCGCGAACAGAAAATGACAAATTCAACATCGAGCAAACGCAAGGCGAGCAGCGTTCCAGCGACACCTTCCAGTCCACAGGGTGACTTGGCACAAATACGTAAGCTATTCCAAATTCAAATTCTTTATTGAGTTGGAAAGAATCTTCTTAAAGCAAGAGAGCTAATTGTAGTTTCCTAGTAATCTACTTACTTAGTTTGGTAGCTATAGCTCTAAAAATGCGGAAGAATAAAGCTTTTGTAAATATTAGAGGAGGAAGTGGGCGAAAAAATATTAATATTTGGTAGCTTTAGCTTTTAAATTGCCAGATTTTTTCCTTATTTTTGATGGGTGCTACTAGCAATATACCATTTAAATTTGGTTACTCCAGCTTTCAACTTTTATCAGAGTATCACAGCATAGAAATACATTTTTTTTAATATATAAATTCCACATTTACTAATAATATATTTTTGTTCAAAACAGGCTACAGCAGTTTGCCACGTTCCACAATGTCCGAGCCGCTGGGCTGCTCGATGGCGCCGAGCATTCTCATTTATGGCCATGGCCAGGATGGGGGCGTCAACGGTGGCCTGCAAATGCCCATTCTGGAGCCGGTTTGCGAGGAGGCGCGTCTGCGCTCCTCGAACATCGATAGACTTAATCATATGGGAACCGAGCTGTCCGGCTATGCGTTCCGTGACTCCATCGAGCATTCGTCAACGGAGAGCGGACTGACGGCCAGTGGCTATGATGTGGCTGGAAAGCCGCGTGGCAATCCGAGTGACTCCAAGCAGCATCTGTATTATTCATCCAAGCAGTACTATGCGCTGCCCAATCCCGCCTTAAATTCAAGCTCTTCCGTCGGCATCTCCAGTGGGAAGCATTTAGGCAAATTCTCACGCACCCATTCCAATTCCAACAGTGGCAAAAGCATGCGAAAATTCCATTTGCTGCACGCCTTTATACCATCCGTAATCTTTGTAGTTATCGCCATGGCCGGCACTGCCGTCCTAATCATGGAATCCGAACTGGATATGTTTGAGCGTGTCCGCAATTCTCCGGAAATGCTTAGTTTGCGCTATCAGTATTATCAGCCATTAAAGGAATTTGTCATGGAAAAATTGGGCCGTAAAATGTAAATGTTGTATAAGATTGAGAGGGTTTGTTTTTAAATTTAATTTAGTATATTACTTTTATTTATTTCGCAAATCAATAGAGAGAGAACTTATAAAACAACCTGCTTAGAAGAATTCCCTTTAGAAATAGAATAGTGGCATCAAATGAAGGTCTTTAGATCAGACGAGTTTTATTTGATCAAAAGTTAATTTTATAATTAATTGCAGTCGATTCGCAGTAATAATAATAGTAACTATTTATACATTCTTAAACATATCATATAGCTGCTATGCTACAAAAGATCCTTAGACTGATCGAAGGGTTGTTATTCATTATTTTCGTTAATTCAAACAAACTAAGTTGAATTAACATACAAACGAATATCATATAATGAGTGAACGATTTAATTAATAAGTTTATTTTACAAGCAATCATAATTAAAAACTGTGCAATTTTTAACAATAACGATTGTTTCCATTTCAGTATATTTTAAAGAAATTGCTTTATAGTTTCTTGCCCAATTTAAGACATGTTTTCAGTAATTGTAGTTAACAGTTTAGCATTAAAAAAAATCATAAATGATAGTTTGGGAAACTGTTTAAATAGCAGCTATATGATTTATATCCATTCTCGATTATGTGCATTAAAAATTATGTTTTAAACATTTATGTTTGTTTGGAGTAATTTATATACATAAATTGTTATCTTTTAATCGTCAGCCCTATTTTAACAACTTTTATCGCTTATATGCCTATACACTTCTAGAGGATCGCGTACTCTAGAACATCTCCAATACCACTTAAAAACAATCTTAATAAAGCGCTTATATTATATTAAGTAAGCATAGATTATACTATTTATCAATCTTTAATTTGTTATGCTTTGATTACTGTGTGTTTGTAGGCTGAAAAGGTCTGGTAAAATATCAGTGAAGTGGGGACCCAAACAGCTCTTCGATCTGCCCACCATTTGTTTACACATGCATAATAAAGGAAGTTTTTTTTATAATATTTTATAAACAAAATTTAAGATGTTTACATTTTTACTCTACTTTCAAATTGAAACCAACAAATAACTAAAACGATTTTCATTGATTTTGAAAAGAGGAATCGATAAAGTTAAGCTCGATAACTCGTAGGCAATTTCGATCGATATATTTACGATCGAGCTAGCAAATAAGACGATATATTTTTATATTGCATGATGATTAAGTCTGACATGCAAAGCATTAAGTTTTGCCCTATTCAACACTTGCGATAAAGCTTATGTACGATCATACAGTGAAAAATTGCGAACCGATATAATTGAGCAGTGCGCATGCGTGGAGAGTCGGCAATGAAAATTACAGGTTTGTTTTATTGTACTTAAGAAGTACATATATGTGTGCATGTATATAAGTTCATATGTGGCTGTTAGCTAAAATACAAGTGTGAACGCCATTTTATAGTTATTAGTTTTACCACAACTGTAAACTGTGACAATGAATAAGGAATCGCATATAAATAGTGTTGACAGATGACAGTAGTGCACATATCCAGTGACAAGTGTTAGTTAAATACAAAAAGAGAAAAATACCAGTTGCAGTTGACAAATTTATTTGCTTGCACTTGTAAGTATGTGTGCATGTGCGTGTGTGCTTCTGTGTGTGCACAGCTATTTAACGGCTTACATATGTGTGTATGTGTGCACATATATATTAATTATGGGTTTCAAGTGTGTATACTTCGTGTACTACTTGTAAAATATATATACACACATACATACATACAACTCTTGCAGACATACATATATGTGTGTGTGTGTGTGTCTGCATGTTCACATACGTAAGCATGTGTGTGTGTGTGTGAGGCGATTTCTAAAAGAGCATGAAACAGATGACTTAAGAAGCAAACTGGAAATGCCGATGATGAAATACCATCATCAACTCAATGTACTTTTACAGTTGCTTTACCTGTTAACTGAATATTTACGTATGCAAATACGAATTTAACGCTTGTTGCTTGACATACTTTTGTGTTATTATTATTATTAATTCTTAAATATCATTTGTTATATTTCCAGCAAAACATTTAAAAAACGCCCAACTCTTTTAGGATTGTTTTTATTTTTGTAATGATTTTAAGCTGCAATCAAAATACATTCTACATAGCTTGATTCTTGTACAATAATCAAAGAAGATAAGTGATAAGCGTAGAATGGTTTATCCGGAGGAACCTTTTTGGGCTCTCCCAATGGTGTCTGGATTATACGAGGATCGAGATTACAGGGGTAACATATTTGTTTTGCACTTGTTTTGTGTACTTCAATAGTTTCTTATATTTCATATATTTTTTTTTATATTTAGTTAATGTTGTTGAAGCATTGCAAGAGTTCTGGCAAATGAAGCAGACGCGAGGCGTGGAGCTTAAAAATGGAGCACTTGTGATTTACGAATCGATTCCGTCAAATAGCCAGCCCTATGTTTGTTTCGTAACATTGCCCGGAGGCAGCTGCTTCGGCAGCTTTCAGGTGAGAAATGTGGCTTAGACTGATTATTGTTATTACTTATCAATAACTTCCCTTTTTAGAATTGTCCAACCAAGGCGGAGGCCAGACGCAGTTCAGCTAAAATTGCGCTCATGAATTCGGTTTTCAACGAACATCCGTCGCGTCGCATAAGTGATGAGTTTATTGAAAAGGCTGTGCAGGATGCACGCGCCTCCTTCAAGGGAACACCACAGAACACTGAGTTACCAGAGTCGGGCATTGGTGCATTTAGGTGAGAAGCCAACTTAATATCAATTTAAATATAACCATACACAAGTCTTAATTAATTCCTTCATTTAGATTCATGCTGGAAGCGAACAAGGGACGAACTATGCTGGAATTTCAAGAATTAATGACGGTTTTTCAACTGCTACATTGGAATGGATCGCTGAAGGCCATGCGCGAACGTCAATGCTCGCGACAGGAGGTGGTAGCCCATTACTCAAACAGAAGTCTGGACGATGAGATGCGTGCTCAGATGGCACTCGATTGGATAGCACGGGAGCAAGAGAATCCCGGTGTACTGCGGCGTGAACTGGTTCTCGCCGAACGTGAGCTGGAAACGGCACGCATGGCTGGCCGGGAGTTGCGCTTCCCCAAGGAAAAGAAGGACATTTTAATGATAGCCCACAATCAATTGGGTGGCAGTAATCTGGGTGCAGCATCCATTGAGAACTGAACGGCGAACGGTGAAGAGTGCGCTATAAATTGATTAGAAATGCGCAAAAGGAACAATACAAAATTAATATAATAATAATAATAATATGGGGATTACATTTAGGAGGAGATATCCGGTTCTTAGCATCTTGGCATCATATATCTCTACACATACATTCAACAAGCAAGCAAGAAATCGACGCTCAGAAACAAACCGCATTACACAAAAAAAAAAATATGAAAAACAGAGAACAACATGCAACAGTTTTTATTTTATATTTTATTATTGGCACACGACATGATCTCGAGTTCTGTTAAATCCGTTAAAGCTCATTTACAAAATACTATGAAAATCAGGAAGGACCACCAACGATGTTGTCTTAAAAGAAGCATATTAGCCCGACAAAAAAAAAAAAACAAATAATAATTATAATAATAATAAATGGAAAAGAAAAAGTGGTTTCAACTCACTGACAAGTGCAAAAATACTTTCGGAATGTGAAAATTGTGATTTTAAATACTGAATTTACGGAAATTTTTTGAGACTAAACTTAAATAGAATAGTTAAATTTATTGTGTATATGCATGTGTATTTATAACGAAGATTGTCTCAGCGCCAAGCGCACCTCATCCGAGGCAAATACCATTTAGACAAATTTTTTAATAACATCGTCAAAACCTAATAAACTGCACTAATTTGGAATAAATACATATATATATATATACATTTATCTATATATATATATATTTGATTTGTGGACGACCTGTGAAACAGAATATTGTACTATGTCTATATATATTGCCCGATCACACACACAAATAAAACTATCTGTCTGCCTGCAAACGTTTACACTATTATTAAATCTATGCTAATTATTTTATCTTGATGGACATGTTTCAAAAAAATAAACAACAATATTTTAATCTTTTGATTTTTAATTTTTTGCATGAATCAGCTTGTGCCGGGCCAGACTCTCGCGGCGGGTAAAGTGACTTGGACACATGCTGCACTTGTACGGCCGATCATCGGAGTGGATGCCAATGTGGTTGCGTAGATTCTCGTTGCGCGGAAATCGCTTTGGGCACTGGGGACACTGGAAAGGACGTTCGCCGGAGTGGACACGACTATGACTGTAGAGCCCTCCACTGCTGGCGAAAGTCTTGGGGCATTGGGCACACTGGAAGGGTCGTTCGCCAGTATGGATGCGTATGTGGTTCTTGAGGCAGACGCTCTGGCTAAATGCCTTCGCACAGTGGGGACACTTGTGCGGACGCTCGCCCGTGTGACTCCGGATATGGATTTGTAAATTGGAATTGGCTGTGAACGCCTTGATGCAATGGGGACACCGATGGGCCTGCTGACCCGTATGCGTGGTCAAGTGTATCTCTAAGTTTTTGCTGCGGGAAAAGGACTTGGAACAGTGGGGACACTGGTGGGGATTCTCTCCCGTATGCAGTGGCAGATGTGTCATTAGATACTCCTTGCGTGGAAAGGCACGGGGACAATGGGGACACTTGTATGGCTGCTCCCCAGTATGAATGCGATTATGAATCTTCAAGTGTCCTCTCTGATAGAAGGCTTTCGGACACTCGCTGCACTTGAAGGGACGTTCACCCGTATGCGTGAACATGTGTTTGACCAGAGCACCATTCCGGCCAAATGCCTTGGGGCACTGGGCGCACTGAAATGGCCGTTCGCCGGTGTGGATGCGCATGTGATCCTTGAGCACTTTGCGACTCGTGAAATTCTTTGGACACTCGTCACACTTGAACGGACGCTCCCCGGAATGAATGCGTCTGTGCACGACTAGGTGAGCAGTGCTCGATAACCTTTTGTCACAAATCTCACACATGTGTTTCTTCTTTGCATCCACTTCGATCTCTGGTAGAAAATGATTATTGACAGGCATGGGATTCACTTCCGGTTGCTCTTCACACTGCTGCTCCTCCAACATAATGAGAGTCTGCTCGCACTCAAAGTCTTCTTCATTATCGCTGACTTCGATTTTAATGCTATATTGTTGTTGCTCCACTTCTAAGCTGTTATCGGGCAGCACATGTTCAACTGCTTCACTTTCTTGAATTTCAGTTTTGATCTCTTGTGGACAGAAATACTGCTGGCTCTGCTCGCATCTGCGCTTGAATTGAAAGGCGTTTTCAACGCTCAGAATGCAGGACAGGCATATCTGATCCATGGGATTTGTCCGACAGCCAATGCACTCTTTTATCATTTCCGCTAGACTGGGTTCTCCCAGTGGCTGCTGCCGCTTGGCATTAATCTCAAGCAGCGTAATTGAGCTGCTTCTGCAAATGCGGCAAACATGTGTTTTTGGTTCTTTTTGTTCAACATTGCGCTTCAACCGAAATGCATTTTGTGCAGCGCTGACGCAGGAGAGGCACAGCTGCTGAGGAAGTGCATCATTTCGATTGATTGCACAGGCAACACACTCGCTCAACATCTCCGCCAGACTGGGATGTCCCTCTGTGAATATATTCACCAGACTGCAGGAGCTGATATTGCATGCACGGCAAATTTGCTCCATGGTAGCCCCAAAAATAAATAAATAACAAATGTGGTCACACTTTTTCTGTGCATATATTTCTAGTTACAACTAAAATTGCCGCCTATCAACACTGAACAAAAACGATGCAGCTGTTGTGCTAATAAAATAACCGATGAATGGTTAACTGTAACTATTACTTTTGCTGTCGCCATTTAACCGTTACCAGTTCCACACAAAATGCCAACTTGGCCAGTAAAGCTCCACCTTAAAATAATATTCATTAGTTTTACAGTAAAAAATATATTTGGTTTTGTTCCTACCGAGCAAGGTGAAAAATGCAGATGTAACGCCCGACATGCTAACTGGATAGACGGTGTACAGGGACAGACATTCTGGCTTTCTAATTTGTCGCTCTCGCAGAATTCTCTCCACTAAACCAGCTTCACGAGCTTTACACATGCTGCTTTTAAGATATATAATTATTATTAATATATATGACATTGTTGTGATATGATATGCTTACGCTGTTTTAAAGAGCTCGCTATACTGGCTATTCTTATGCAGAATCCAGTTTATGATCTGTACTTCCATTAGGCCGGAAACCTGGCGCAAATCGCAGATTTCATTGGCATCGAATAATTCAGCTATAATTGGATAGGCATCGACTACTTCGCAATGAAAGGCGAACCCGCCGCGTTTCAGATGAGGAATCGCATCCTCGATGTGACCATAAACACCCATTTCATTGGGACCCCTGGCTGCAGATAATTTCTTACTTATGAGTTGGGTCACAAGCGGATTTGTACTCTCCTACATTAGATTGATTAATCAATAAAAGCTACAATATTTAATCTGATTACTGACTTTGAATAAAATTTTATAGTAACCAATATCTTCAAATGAGATTTTTAGCGGGCTCGAGATGATTTCAGCGACAGAAGCAGGACCATGATCTGAAGAGCTCAGCAATCCACCAACCACCGATGAAGTATAATAATTGTACATTACGACCGAGAAGAGGAACACGGTCAGGACTAGGGAGCGAGATGGCAAACCGGTTGGAATCGGTTCCATTCCCTGCTGGCAGGCAGCTCCAAAAATGTGCAGTGTATGTTCTATCCAATTACTTTTGGATTTGTCTGCTGTAGCCTCAGGATTTGCTCTTAAATTTGAACGTTCCCAAAACTTTACTTGTTCTCTGACTCTTTTTGTCTTTGCTATGTTTTTATATCGATTGCTTATGTAATCAATAAGGAACCAAATAAAGTTGGTTGCCATTAAAGTGGCTGAAGTGAAGAGCCAAACGCGTCCACTAAAAGGCGCCAGAAAGTTGCCGCTTTTGCCCTGCGTATCCAAATCAGGCGTGAAGCGATATAAGAACGCCACTTCAAACTTCCAACTTTGGTGAATTGTGTCAAATTCTGCAAATCGATTTAAGCGATCGAAGGCACCCGTTGCAGCAACATCCGCCTCATTGCGCATTACGATGCCCAGCAGACCCAGTCGAAATGTGGTGTTCCCCAATCGGCCAGCCCAGCCGCGGGAATTGCGAAAATTGACTGTAAAGTTGAACTGATCCTTGAGCAGACGCAATAGCTCGTAATGATACTTGACGAATGCTGCCACGCCCGGATCCTTAGTTGGACGAGCCATTATTTCCACAATCTGTTCATTGGTCACTATATCCTCCTGATCAATCTGTGATGAAAACAGCAATCTTTATTAATAAATAGTTAGCTTCTGGTTTTAATTCCGATGTCTGAGGGAATTTCACATCGAATCGAATGAAAAAATTATATATTTGAAAAAACTAAATTACAATCAGTAAATAATTATATATCATATATTTAAATAATAAATAATTATATATTATTATTGTATTATATTTCATATATATAAATTAAAAAAATTGCGGTGTTAATATTTTTTCTGTGGGGCTTTAAATATATGTTAAAAAGTATGAAATTTAAACTTGACCGCATTGTCTTTCTTTTAAATTCAATAAATCTCAATACATTCTTATACAAATATTTAAGATTGATCTTATCGACAATTGGATGAAAAATAAAAAAGTTGCATAGAATGTATTTTTGCCATTTCCTCCATCGGTTTTTCAAAAATCTCTTCTCATTTATCAATCTAGTTCAGCTTAAGGCTTTTTATTTAAATAAATAGAGAGAGTAAAGATTTGAATACTTACCACAGTGGCTCCACGTAATGTCAAACCATTGAACTGACTGCGATACCTGATGCTCTGCAACTCAAAGATATCTCGAACTATAATCAGTTGTTTTGCGTCAATTAAATACTTTGCTATTAAGTGCACTTCCAGTGGTGATTTCAAATGACGACCCTTCGAGTGAACGTCCCACAAACCGTAACCTTCTTCTGTTCTATTCACATAGGTAATCTGCGCATTTGGGCCAACATAGTCCATCTTGGGGGGCAGCAAATGGTCAATATCTGCATGCACGCCCCAAAGCAGCCACTGATATGTCTTGTTGAAATATCTGTACGCAGTGGCTTCCATTAGCAACTTTGGGGCACCTTCACAACTTGTATCCACAATGACAGCAGTCCGCGCATAGTTTTCCCTTGTTAAAACCTCTGTTAAGGAATTGGAATTGTTTAAATTGACGGGATAAATAAGTTGATTCGATTGCATGAGGGCCACAGCATTAAAAAGGAGATCTGTTTAAGTGGATATAAAATACCAAATATATAACAACTTTAGTAAGTTAAAAATTAATATCTCACCTTGCTTAGAGCAGGCAAATATAACGCACTCCTGTGTCTTCACCAATCGAGTCGTGAATTCAAGTAGCACAGAAGACTCCATCGAGGAGTCTCCTGTCCGAAACTCACATAGTACGATAAAAACAAAAGTTAGCTGTCTAAAATTCATTTTTGCGATTAATTTGCTCACTTCGCAAGTGCGTCGACTTATATAGTAAATTGATTGGCAATTGATTGACAGTTTCAATTGCAGCAGGCACTTACGAATGCTAATTTAACTATTAACGCATAATAGTGGGTAAAGACTTAATTAAACTGTCAATCAAAGAAATGCATGAAATACAAAAACGTTTTGCTTACAGGCATATGTAACTGATGGATATAATAATAAGCTTATTTTAATAAAAATTCAAATTTTACACTTCATTTGAGTTACAACAATTAGACCACCTGCAGCTGCATTTGGTTTTGCATTAGCGAGTCAATGGGATTCTCATAGCGTATCAGCTTGTTCAACAGGAATGTGCCATCCTGATGATAATCGGCATCGACGACAAAGACTTCCACCACTTTTGCCATTAGGAACTGCTCGTTTTTCAGCGTGTCCACAATAAGTAATGGTGATATTTTGATCAGCCCCAATTTGGATGGACAAATAGTGAGTGGAAATTCAGCCATCTCGCCTGGCTGCAACACATCCAACTCGAAATCAGCTGAACCCGTATACGGACAATCGGCAAACGCTTTCGTCTCGAGTGTAACATGCAGCTTCATCGAATGCTCAGCGGTATTGGTGACTCTGCATTGGAATGTAAAGATGGTGCCAATTTTGACAATATTTTCGGCATCAATCACTTCTAAGCGTAAATCCTTGTACTCAAAGGGCTGCAAATCAGATAATTCATATCTCAATCGTAATTTTTATAAGTGCAATTTAAAGTTTTCCTACCAATCGCTGTAATTGACTCGTTTGCAATCTGCCCTTTTCGCCAAAGTTCGACCGCCAGACAATGTCCAGTTTGCCAACATTGTTGGCTTGGCGCAGTGTTTTGATGTCCTTGGCAATTTCAGGCTTTGGCTGTAATTTTTTGTAAATAAATATTAGCATCTCTTGCAAGATTGTGCACAGTTATGGGACTAACCTTAATGCAATAGAGAAATTGACAACTATTATTTGGCTGCAGCATATTCTTTGAGGTGAAAACAGATTCGCCATTGGGCAGGGTATTCAAGGATGTCACCGTATACTGCTCCGAACTATCCAATTCGACTTTCTCCAAACAAAATGGACCGGTGGTCACGTTTTGTATTTGCGCCTCCAAATATATTTCATCCATTTCGGCATTGTAAAACTTAGTCTTTACATCCAGCGGCTTGAGAACTTGAAACTTGAAGAACTTGCGCAGCGACTGAGCAAATCCAGCGGGACTCGTGTAATTCACTTCGCACACCAATCTAAGCAGGAAATATAGATAAATATATCATTTATAAAATAAATATAGATTTTTAAGTGCTACGCACATGTGTGTTCCAATCTCCTTGACTTCATATCGAATGACATCGTCGAGTGTCTCATCTGCCGTAAGCACCACGGAGGATTTCTTGTTCTCATGCATCAGCAGATTAATTCGCGTGTTGTTCGACTGCAGCTCTACTTTCACGGAGACGCCTTCAACGGGATGAGTGGTGCAATTGTGCACACAGATGTAACTGGAAAACGTTTCGCCCAGGTATATATTGCCAAAGGATTGCGGCAACAGCATTGTCTGCCCAGCGCCCAGTGCTTCAGCACTTGTCCTGGCAATCCCATCGTACTCCACCAGTCGGTTAAAACTCTGCGGCAAATCCTTTGGTTCGCAGGTAACAATTGGCCCAAGTCCCACCAGCGTTGGACGGGTCAGTCGCATAACTGTAATTGAAAGGCTTGTCATGCATTGCGCTTAGTTGGACAAAGATGGAATTACCCTTCAGGGCTAATAAATGAGATTCTGTGTCGGCTGTGTTCATTTTACGCAAATAAAAATAGAGCAAAATATAAACAATTTCCTAAGCTACTGGCGATTGTTGCTCATTAGTGATGGCACCGATAGACACGTCTATCGTTAATATCGAATGCCATATGTGGAGCAGTGTTGCCGTTTTGGCCTTTTTTATCTTAACAATTAACAATTAACAATTTCAACCATTAAATCATATAATATAATTAAAAAATTACCCTGATTCATTCTGTGATAGAGATGCAGTGTGAATCACAAATATGTTTAATAATTTGTTGGCAGGACAATTCATCGATATGTAATGAGTTTCTTGTATATTTAGCTTAACGGTAATAATCCATATAATGGCTTCTTAATAGCTAATACATATTATTTCAACGAAAGTCTGCTCGATAGCTATTTAGCTCTCCAGGGAAACCAAGTCTCGACTTATGAAGAAAGCAGAGACCAGCGCTGCAGTTTGGGCCTTTTCAGTGCAGCCCTTTGATAATCGCTCCTCGACTTGGGCCAGTTTCACAATCAATTTATTCATCACCGACATGGGTAACTCAACTTTTAGGGGCAAATAGAAAATTAATAAACTGCATAAAATGGTATATGCTATGCTTACGTCTCATAATAAACAAATGCAACTCGGTGACAATATCCTCCAAAGCAAGACCCCGCTTCGTCTTCGCTTCTTCAATTGCTAAAAATAAAAACAAAACAAATCAAAACAGAATTAATAATAAAATTAAATAAACTATTTTCACTCACTGTCATAGGCCGATTCAAATGTTGCTGCAGAGAGCAATGTTTGCAGCATATGCTCAATTTCACTTCTCAACGGATAACCGACACACATATAAACATTATCCTCGTTGACAATGTCAAAAGCCATCGAGGTGCTCTGCAAAACATTTAAAACCTTTCGCATATCACCCTTGGATAAAGTTAGCAATGCATTTTTGCCATCATCCGTAACGTTGACACTGAAAAAATAAAAATATTGAAATGTTTTTATCTATTACAAACGAGACAAACACTTACTGCTCTTCCTGTGTAATCTGATTGAGACGTGGCAGCATCTGTTCCGCTGACAGTGGCGCAAATCGAAAACGAGTGCATCGAGATTGAAGAGCCGGAATAATTTTGCTCAAATAATTGCAAATGATGCAGAAACGCACATTTTCCGTATACTTTTCGATAATGCGACGCAGGGCATTCTGTGCATCGTTGGTCATTGCATCCGCCTCGTCCAGTATGATCAGCTTGAAGGTGCCACAGAAAATGGTACGCGTCGAGGCAAAATTAAGAATCTGACCGCGAACGATGCCAATGCCGCGATCATCCGAGGCATTCAGCTCCAGTACCATTGATTTGAAGTGTGCCGGCGAGTAGAGTTGGCGGGCGCATGCCAAAATTGTGCTCGTCTTGCCCGTGCCCGGTGGCCCATAGAAGAGCAAGTGGGGCAACTGCTTCTGATTGATGAAGCGTGTGACTAAACAATTTTATTTTTTAGTTGCCCGATTTGACAATAATTGTTGCAATTTGCCACTTACTGGTAGATATAATTTCCTCATGCGATATTAAGTCATCCAAGCAATTGGGACGATACTTCTCCACCCACGGCAAGCGCGCAACTGTTCCATTGCTTTCAGACATCTTTTCGTATATTTATAAGACAACTTTCGTTGATATTTAGGAGCAATTAATGTTTACGCATTCGCGCCATTTTTGTCGTTATCGAAAAATTTATCGATTGTTTTGCAAATTCAACTTACGTTTTGCATTTTACATTGCGTTAAAAACGCATGCTGTAAACGCGATTGTTTTGTCCGAAGAAGCGTTCTTGTCCATTTTATTGCAGCTTTTCCAAAATTAAATAATTAAAATAATTCTTTTGTAGGTTTTAACTGAACTGATTGATCTCAGACACCTAATTCATGAAGTTTTATATTTAACTGCATTCAACAGCTATTTAGTAGTTACAATATACATTTACATAATCTTTGTGTTGTTCATATTATAATAACAACAACAACGCCAAACAACTTAATAATCTAAAGACCATTCATTCTCGGCAATGAATGAGTCGACAACTTCTTTCATTGAAAAATTTGGTATTAACTGATCCTGTGTAAGTTTTACTCGTGTCACAGGATCAAAATGACCAACACGCTGCAAATGCTCCTCAATGTCCTTACGCTCATAGGTGATTCCCGATGGGGTAATCACAGGATCTGTTAAAATTTCAAAGCTTATTTTCCCACACAGGAAGTCGGGAACATCGCGTTTCTGTAGCCAAAGAAAATAACCCAAGATTAGAGCATTTAAATAGATTATTTGTAGTACTTACCCTTCGACGTTCATCTACTTTTGCGAATATGTTGTTAAGCTCTTTGATGTGATCATCCTGCAAGAAATTTGTGTGTTAAAGAAACGTAATATTTTTAGAAGTAATTATTTAGAACTGAGAAAGTTTAAATCAACTTACACATTCTTGTTCAATTTCCTGCTGTTTATCTTTTAGGTGATCTTCATTTAAATTTTCGTTCAACTTTAACTGGGCCAACCGGTTTTCCATATCATCTTTAACTAGGCTGTGAATAATTAAGCGGATTGTTTTCGTTTGTAAAGTTTTAGTCCAGTAAAGCCGTTCATTAATTCTTACCGATTCAAATAGCTTTGCAGCTCGATTTCCTGGAGTATTCGTTTTTCTTCCATAACGTTCCAACGTTTTTTGCGTGCCAATCGCAATTGCAATGTTATATCATCTCCAAAGTTTTGCTTCTGTTCCTTGGACAAATCATAAGCTACAAAAATTAAATTATGCCATTAAATTAGAAAGAATCGCTTATTAATATTATTAAGATTACTTACCCCGTTGTAGATGCTTAATAGCCTCATCATAATTGTCGATCTCCATGAGGCCCTGGCCCAAGAAAAAGTGCCCCTTTAGCAGATTACCATCGATATCCAAGGCACGTCGACAATCCTGACAGCAGAGCTCCCATCGCTTGAGCTTCAAATTGCAAAGGGCACGATTTGTGAAATATGTTGCATTTGTTGGATTTTTAATCTGCAATGATAAAAATGAAACTGATTCACTTGCAAGTTAACATTTTTATTTTTTAACTTACAATGGCCTTGGAGTAACATATAATGGCATCGTCATATTTACGAGTCGCAAATAAACAATTGCCCTGCTCTTTCAATTGCAGGTCAGATAAATTTGTGGTTGAGTAAATATGCTTGCTCGTCATGCTGGGAATAGTTTTTCTGCTTTCTTAATCGTATTTGATGCCTGAGAAAACGGATTGATGTTGAAATACAGATTGTCAAAAGCAGCTGACACGAGTATCCTGAGCAGTAGTAAAAGCACTATGCAATTCGCGTATCATTTAAACCGTATTCCGATCTACCAACAAATAAAAGGGCCTCTTATTGTTTTTCCTTCAACATTAAATACATACAAGTGTATATATGTATGTATGTGTGTACGTAATTTTACAAATCTGTTTAACACTACTGCTTATCGATAGGTGCACATCGCAATGTTTACTAATTGAAAACCAAATAGTGTCGATATTAATTGTGCCCCTTTGACGCTTTAGATAAATTTTAAATTGAAATCGCAGCAGCTCAGCTTTATGTATCTCAATTATCAACATATTTATATCATTCAGTGTAAAGTTTTTCATCGAGACTTCATTGTGTTTTTTGCTAGTCAATCTCAATTGAAACTTAATTGTACTTGTGTGTTTCAGGGTCTGAAAATATCGCAACGCACAAAACGATATTAGAAATAAAAAGAGTTTGTCTGTAACTTAAGATCAGCTGTTCTGTTAGCTAATCTTGTAAGCCTCAATAAAGGGCCAATGCGCAGTATTTACATTTAAAATTTGATTGTATCTTATTTGTTATTTTGTTGTTTAAAAAACTAAATTTTTTTACCCTACTGAAATTTCCTTTGATAACTGATCCATTTAATTTGGTGCGGTATTTTTCCGTAAATATTGCGGCTGTTAATAACGTTTCAGCAAACTGTTAAGTCAACAGAGAAGCAAAGAAGAAGAAGCGATTTTTTGTCAATCCAGCTAAATTAATTTTTTGCGTTTTCAACAAAAAAAAATTGGTTTAAGCTAAAGAAAAGCTGTGCAGAAGCGCTAAACAAATATTAAATGGCTTCGACATCAAGGTAAATAATATAGAAACATGTTGTTCGTTTCAATTAATGCAATTTGTGCAATCGTTTAATAGACTCGAAAACAATAAGGTGTGCTGCTATGCACACCCCGAGTCTCCATTAATTGAAGACTATCGTGCTGGGGACATGATCTGCTCCGAGTGTGGCTTGGTGGTCGGTGATCGCGTAATAGATGTTGGCTCCGAGTGGCGTACATTTAGCAACGAGAAAAGTGGCGTTGATCCTAGTCGTGTTGGCGGCCCAGAAAATCCCCTTCTCAGTGGCGGTGATTTGTCCACAATAATTGGTCCGGGCACTGGGTCGGCATCATTTGATGCCTTTGGCGCACCCAAATATCAAAACAGACGTACAATGAGCAGTTCAGATCGTTCGCTAATATCCGCATTCAAGGAAATTTCATTAATGGCCGATCGCATCAATTTGCCAAAAACAATTGTCGATCGCGCAAACAACTTATTCAAGCAGGTGAGGAGAACAATTGTAAATCCGCCTTTCTAATTAATAATGCCTTTTAATGACACCAATGCATTAGGTCCATGACGGTAAGAATCTGAAAGGTCGCTCAAATGATGCCAAGTCATCCGCTTGCTTGTATATTGCCTGTCGCCAGGAGGGTGTTCCCCGTACATTTAAGGAAATTTGTGCAGTTAGTAAGATTAGTAAGAAAGAAATTGGCAGATGCTTTAAGCTGACACTCAAGGCTCTCGAGACAAGTGTCGATCTAATAACCACTGCCGACTTTATGTGCCGCTTTTGTGCAAATTTGGGTAAGTTGCACCTTAGACAATATTTTATTGTTTTGTTGTCATCATTATTTTGTTTACGCATATTGAACTTTTAGATCTGCCCAATATGGTACAGAGAGCAGCTACACACATTGCGAAAAAAGCCGTGGAAATGGACATTGTGCCTGGTCGTTCGCCCATCTCTGTGGCAGCGGCCGCAATTTATATGGCATCGCAGGCCTCGGAGCATAAACGCAGCCAGAAAGAAATCGGTGATATTGCCGGAGTTGCGGATGTGACAATTCGGCAATCATACAAACTAATGTATCCGCATGCAGCTAAATTATTTCCAGAGGATTTCAAGTTTACTACTCCAATTGATCAGCTACCGCAAATGTGAGGTAGACTTTGAGAAATGAACGATGCTCAATTTATTAATAATACTTTCGTAAGCTAAGATGAACATGATGCATGGATAAACAGGATTTTGTGCGGCGTGCCTAGTTTAAACTGAAATGACCATACTTTATTCACAAGAGAAAAACGATTTTATTCATATTAAAATGCAGAAATGCAAATGAAATGGAGTAGTTGAGATATCTATATACATATTGTAATTATTGAAGTGTGTCGTTAAGAATGCAAAGTCAATTATTCAGCATAGGCATATTTAATTTAGTATATTTAGAAGCACTCGCTTGAAAGCTTTCATCAATCATAACATATATTGGTAATTGTAATACATATAATATAATATAATATGTATATATAAATAAGTTAGAGTAACTCGATATACAACAATAGTAGAAGCCACATAAATTAATCAATGCCCAATGAGCATTTCTCGTTATCCGTGTGTCCGACACACTCCAAAGCCGGTCGATGCTCCGAGTCCCACATGCCAGGACCACAACGCTTGCACAGACCGCTCAGGGTGCACGGGATCTTTGGCAGCTGTCGATATTGGTACAGCAGCCCGCGTGCCTTGCGCAATATCAACTGACCATCCATGTACATGGCCAGAGAGCTGAAATGCAAAAGCATCTCGTCGGCACGCAAATTCTGAGCAATGACATCATCCGCATAGACGGCGATGATGGCCAGGCAGAGGAACAAGTGAAAGTAGTCCGTGAGATAGTTTGACCAGCAAGCCTCCCACATTCGTATGACGACGGCCTCGGTGAATTCCCGCTTGAAGCACAGCAATAGCCAGCGATGGCAAAAGAGCAACTCCATGGCTTCATTGTGCCGCTGCAGGTGCTCGTAGAAGCGCGGCAACATGAGTCTTATCAGCTCGCGCAGGTAGCTCAGATTGTGATCCACATCGTTGTCCGTCGGAGTACAGACGAAGAACGCCCGCTGCATTAGGCCCACAAAACACCAGAATGTCTCCGATTCGTTTTGCACCTCGCACAGCACCGGTGCCAACAAATCGCTCATGCCCTGCAAAATCAAATATAAAGCGGACTTTGAAGTGCTTTGAGATTTACTAATTATGCAGTCATAAAATTCATCTGGGATCAAGTCAAGTTTTGTTTAAACTTTGCTTGCTGCTTTATAAATTAGTGTGAAGGTTGAATTTGGATGAATGAATGAACTTTTAGACTCAATTCTGAAAATCAGTTTGAAACGGAGTGAAAACAAAGTTTAAGTAAAAAGGAATGCGAAGCTTTTAAGATGAATTTTAATTAAATTAAATTCTTATCCAGTTGCATGCAACTAAATTTTATCTAACAGCTTTTCATTCGTTTTACAAGCTTAAATGAATATTATTGCGGAGCTACTAAGATAAATGTGATCAAAATTTAATTAAGCCCGCATCCAATTGGATAAAAAAGTTTACCTAACAGCTTTCCATGTTTCTTATTATTTCAATATTATTGCAGAGCTTTTAAGATGAATGTGAATTAGGTTAATTAAGCTCTCATCCAATTGGATTAAACAAAAGTTTTTAAGGCGAATACGAATTAAATTAAATTAAGCTCTCATCCAATTGGATGGAAAAAAGTTCATCTAACAGCTTTCCATACGTTTTACGATCTGAAATCAATATTATTGCAGAGCTTTTAAGCTGAATGTCATTTAAATTCAATTAAGCTCTCATCCAATTGCATGAAATTTGACCAATTTACGAACTTGAATCATATATATTGAACGATAATTTTCCATCCAATAGTGTAGAATTATCATAAATATTTATGAGTTTATTCATATAGACTTTTCATAATGAAATTTACCTCGATCGGTTGGCAAACCGAACTTAAGAATGGCATTTCGAAAATCGTTCGAAGACGAAACTACTGTGAAATATGCAGCTTTCTAACTACCAAGCAGGATATATCCTGTCTTACCTGCGAGTAGGATATACTCGTGTTGTAGATGGCAAAATTGAGTAGAATGTTTTTCATCATTTCGGTGTTGGGATTGTCTTCGCCGCAGAAGAAGGGATTCGTGCGATCCGTGCGCACCACATCCTTCTCGACGACGCACTGGACCGTACGCCAGAACTGGACCTGCTGCTCCGGCGACATGGAATAGAGACGTTTGCGTGTGATTTCATCGTATTCCTGCCGCTTAATGTCCATGAGCACAGCGCGATCCTCGAAGGTGGATGAGAAAGAGTAGCATTTGAGGATGAAGGGCCAAACGGTTTTGCGCAGACTCTTCTCCAATCCACCAAAGAAGACGCACTTGCGCAGCAACAAATCATCATCAATCTGTCCCTTCTCGTTAAGCAGGGTGCCATAGAAGAAATTTGTGGTGATTCGCTTCACATTGCCCTCGTCGGGATGCATTTCGGACTGCTTGACTTCGGGGCGGCAGACCATAAAATGTCGATACGGCAAATTCGATTTCTCCTGTCCCGGCGCCAGCGTGATATTATGGAGGAAACAGTGCCACTGGTGCAGCACCTGTGCTAAATGATCCAAGCCGCCGTAGTGGAAATGGAGTATCTTGTATTGGGATTCGCGCGATGCAATCACCAGTTGCCCGGAAGTGCACTTGTCATCGTTGAAGAACAGACGCAACGAGCGCATTTGACTGAGATCAACGGAGAAGCGACGTCCCCGGATTACGGCCTTACGGCGTACAGTTGGCGTTGCATTCGCGCTCTCCGGGAATACCAGATTATGCTTAAAGGCTAGCAGTTCCGGTGTCATCCAGTTCGGATTGTTGTCGTCGGACACCGAACCATCCGAGTTGATCACCTGATTCTGATGCGCCTGTTGTCCACGACCACCATGGGAACCATTGCTGCCGTCACTGCTCTCGGGCGAGGCCAGGATGCAATTGTACGATTGCGAGATATTGCTATTCTCGATTTGGGGATTAGAGATCGTTATGTTAACCGATGTGATGGGATTCTTTTTGAGCAGCACAGCCAAATCACCGATGGAGGCCGTCTGGCCACCGAGTAGCGGCTGCAATTCATTCTTCAACTCCTGCATTTCTGCAACGCTTTCATCCTCGGCACGAATGCCCATTTCCTGCTCCGAATCGTCGATCATCTTTGGCGCGGTCACCGCCACCTGAGATGTGGGCGAGAAGTGACCGTTAGTGGGCAGCATATCCGCATTTCGATTGTTCAACGAGTCCGCATCCCCGGCGGAGGACATCGAATTGCATTTGCAGAGCGAACTATTTGGTATCCATGTGAGCAGGAGCGTGGGTCTTTTGGCGCTATTATACTGATCTATGAAGGTTTTCGTGGTGCACGTCAAGTAGCCGGGATAGTGTAGTATGTCGGATTCTTGGCGAGCAACGGTCGGCGGATGAATGCACACATTATTCTTGCAAAATAATATTTCGTTGTCTTCGTAAGCGATATCGATTTTTTCATCTGACCTTTCCTCGCCGAGTATCAAGTTGGATGCCTTTTTTATAATACTTCCAATTGGCATTTTATTTATTTTATATTTTGATTAATGCTTCTCGTCAGCAATACAAACGTATTTATGTCAATTCCAGCCTTTTGATTCGTATTATATATTTAAATTTTATACAAATGTGTGCAGAAAAGTGAGAGATGTTTTCGGGAAGGATGTGTCACGGCAACTTGTCTCTTGAATTTTCAACCGAACCTCACATAAGATATTACCTGTGAGCGACCATTCTGTGCATAGGCTCATCAGTTTTTGGGTTTTGGAATGTTGATTTTGTTTCGAATTTAGTTTCCCACTCGGAATGTTGTAAGCTAAGGAGCAAGTTACCAACGACTCACGGTATTAATATTTTTAAAAGCAATAGTATCGAGTGTCTAAGATATCGATACATTTGGGAGCTCTAATTGGAAAAGTGTGACCTATTTTATTTTAGTCTGCAAAAAAGAAATAGCCACCTTTTTAACAGGGGGTCACATTGATCATTAATTTTGATAAAAATAAGTTTTTATTTTGTGATTCATTCGGTCGGGTAAAAAAGAAAGTCAATAAACAGAATACGACAACACTGAACGGACTTATCTCTACGTATAATTCCGCCAACTTGCAGAACATAGCTCTGAGAATGGCAGCCGAGATAAAACCAGCGCAACGCAGCAACAATGACCGCTTTTTGTCGACCAAAAAGCCCGAATTACTCAGTAAATTGGAGGGCAGCGGCGATGATGTGAATGCAGCCATTTTAATACCAGGTGAAAATGGTGTAATTAGCGTATCAGATGACAAGTGAGTGGCACAACAATGAACCAACAATGTGCGAAGAAAAAAAAAACAAATAAAAACTATCTCATTATTTATTAGAACTGTGCGTGTGTGGGTCAAGCGAGACTCGGGACAGTATTGGCCCAGCATCTGTAAGAGTTTGCCATCCGGTTGCACGGCCATCGAATACGTTCAGGAGCAGCGAGAATTGTATATTGGTCAAGACAACGGCACCGTCACACTATACACCCTATCCGAGGACTGTAATCAGCTATCATTTGTCCGTGATTATCTATCGCATCAGGGCCGAGTTGTCGCCGTTGTCTTCACAAAGGCCCACAATTGGATCTTGTCCGCTGGCAAAGATAAACAGTTTGCTTATCATTGTGCGGAAACGACAAAGCGAGTGGGCGGATACAATTTTGAAACATCATGCACAGCCCTACAGTGAGTGTGAATTGTATAATATCCAAGTTAAATACCCATGCATTCATGATTAATATTCTGATATAGGTTTGACGCCTTGGCTAAATATGCCTTCATTGGAGATCATGCGGGTCAAATAACAATGCTGCGCTGCGATGTGCAAGGTGTTCAGCTCATTACCACATTCAAAGGACACACAGGTAAAAAAATAAAATTGTTTATTACATTTTATTAAGGCTTAGATATCTTTAAAAATAGGAACATTGCTTAAACAAAAGTTTCGATGTGTATTGATGTGTAAATTCAGTAGAATTTGTATGTAGTTCGTTTATAAACAATGAATTTAAGCTTTCGCAGCAAATAATCATTCTGTATAATTATTGCAAAGTTTGACTGTATTTGCTTTTCTATGCTTCCCTGTAAATAATCGTTTTCTATGTAATTATAACAAAGTTTTTTTTATTTGTAATAGTATTTAATTTATGCATTTTTCGTTTCATGAGCTGTGTAGTTTCATGGAACTTTCATATAGTTTGTTTATATACAATGAATTTCTCTATGCTTCGCATTAAATAACCTTATCTGTATAATTCATTAATATTATAACAAAGGTCGACTTTATTTGGAATAGTATTCTTATGTAGATCAGTTACAGTGTTTAGTTACAAGATATATTTTTCACACTTTTATATTTATTAAATATACTTTAAATCACAAATTTCAACAAACTATTGTTTATTTTTCAGCTGGCATCCGATGCTTAAGATGGGTGGAGGGACCACAGTTGCTGTTCAGTGGTGCGTGCGATCAATCCGTGATTGTCTGGGATGTTGGCGGCAAGCGAGGCACAATCTACGAATTACAAGGACATGGGTATGCAAGTACACATATATATCTATATATATATATATATATATAAATCTTTTGATTCAGCAACAAAGTATCGGCGCTTGCATACGCTAATCACACCCAGCAGCTAATTACATCGGGCGAGGATTCCGTTGTTGTCTTTTGGGAGATGAATGCTATGCGCAAGGAGGTGCCCGACTGGGTGGAGTCCAACAATTGCCAGTTGTGCTCCAGGCCATTCTTCTGGAACTTCCGTTCGATGATGGATCAGAAACAGTTGGGCAAGTCAACAATGCATTTCGAATTAAAATCATTTTAAAACTAATTTATTTTAATGCAGGCATCCGACAACATCATTGCCGCCATTGCGGCAAGGCTGTCTGCGATAATTGTTCAACGAATCGCATCAATATACCCATTATGGGATTTGAGTTCGATGTGCGCTGCTGCGATCCATGCTACAAGCAGCTGCAGACTGTGGAGCGTCCTTCCTTAGCAGCCTTTCACGATGCCAAGCATTCCATTGTGCACATGGACCTCGATGAGGATCGAAAACGTCTGCTGACTGTCGGCCAAGATCGGCTGATCAAAGTGTGGGATTTGTCCACCATCTGGGTATAATATTCATATATAATATATATATTCCGTGTCCAATTGACCGCAAGTTTGGTGTTTCAATTTCTAAAGAAAATTATTATTATTATTATTATATTGTATTGTATGAATCAAAAATAAATAATACCAAATACATATATAAGTATTGAAAAACAAATACGACAAGTGCAAATGGTAAACAGACGAAAGCACTTTCATAAATCTAAGAAGCAATGTTCAACATAAAACGTCATAATTATATATATAAACATATATATCAATAATGCATTAGTTATATTTTCATCAAATTAAGATTGATGTAAAACTAAAATCCATGGATATCAATAAAATCAGATCACGTGTATCATTCAAACAATTATTTATGTTTAATTATTATTTCATATCGATTTAATTACTTCGGCTTCCCCTTGGATGGTGAAAGACTTCCCAGCTGGGATGTGTTTACCAAGTCGGAAGCATACTTAACCATAAGCAAAATATTCACATTTGATTTTTTACTGAAATTTATGTTTTTATTTACTACAAAGATAGACGAGTGCTGATCATTTTAGTAGCCCCCCCGTCCCGGCGGTGGTGCGCCACGCATCATTGGCGGCGGTCCTCTCATGGGTGGCGGTGCACCGCGTCCCAAACCGCCGGGCATAGAAGGAATTCCACCGGGAATCATGCCCGGCGGAGGTGCGCCCATCATCGGCGCTCGGGGCACACCTCGCCCCATGGGCGCCATGTGCTGTTGAGCGGGTCCGCCCACACCACGAACGGGGCCCTGCAAACCGGCAGGCACCGACGAGATGTTCATTGGCACACCACGTCCGGCGACGCGGCCAATCCCGGGACCAGGTGCAGCGCCAGGAATGGGCACTCGTGGCAGACCCTCCTCTGGGGGTGGTGGTCCCTCAACGGTGAGTGAAACAATGTTTTCGCCACGCAACAGCACAAAGCCCAGCACACGCTTCTCCTCGCGTTCCGGCACCTTGGAGTTCTTGGACCGGATCTTGCGGAACTCCTCGCAGTCGCCCAATATCAGATTCATGTGCTTATCGAATGCTTTGAATGTGCCGATGAATGTCCTCGAATCCTGCAGCACGATTCGCACCCGATAATTCAGGTGCTGAATCATTTTGTTATTCTTGCCAATAGTCTGCGGAAAAAATAATATGAGAGAAATTCCAAATAGAAAAAATACACATGGCCGGCATATTGCAAGCCTAAACGTTTATTCGCTTATAAATAAAAAAGAACAGCACTCTTTTATATCTTACCATTTTGGCGAATTTTTGATATTGCCTATGGAATAATTTAATATATTCTTCGCAGCGTTTATTTAATTTGCAGAATATGTGAAAATAAAATGGCTAAACAAAATAATGCTGCTCGGTCGATTATCGACGCACCGATAAGTACGAATTTATTGAGTATGGGAATTAATCGATTTGTGAAAAAGAAAATCAATGATCGAATGTGATTGCATTTTTCTATATTCGATTGCTTATGGCAGCCCTGGTTTAAGAATTTGCAGTGAATACATAAATAGTGTTCAATCGACTCAGACAGACGCTCATATATGTATGTGGCCACGTCACATTGGCTCTCTTTGTTGCTCTCTTTTGTGCCGACATTCTACGTACATTTTATAGGCGGCACAACACCAAAAAGTTTTTAGCTCGTTGGCAAAACAAGTGAAAATTAAACAAATACCGTGGGTTTTTTTTGATTGGTAAAGTACTTAATTTAAATGGTAATATTGAAATGTGGCAACATAATAACATATTTAAAATATATACAGGGTGTCGTCTACAACCGCAGCTACAGCAAAAGAACACTTAACAAAAAAAAAAAAAAATAGAAAAAAGAAGAAGAGGGAAAAGAAGAAACTGACAAATCACTCAGAATGAATATTTTTCGATTCGCTGGAGATTTATCGCATGTGTTTGCCATCATAATACTATTACTCAAAATATGGAAGACACGATCCTGCGCCGGCATATCGGGCAAATCGCAAATACTATTTGCAATTGTGTATTTGACACGCTATCTGGATCTATTCACGACATACGTCAGCCTCTACAATTCGGTGATGAAGGTCCTCTTTTTGGCCACATCGGGCGCCACCGTCTATTTGATGTATGTGAAATTTAAGGCCACCTACGATCACAATCACGACTCGTTACGCATCGAATTCCTGCTGATACCTTGTGCCCTGCTCTCATTGGTGATTAATCATGAGTTCACCGTTATGGAGGTGCTCTGGACATTCTCGATCTATTTGGAATCGGTTGCCATATTGCCGCAATTGTTTCTGGTTAGTAAGACGGGCGAGGCTGAATCGATAACAAGCCATTATCTATTTGCTCTTGGCTCATATCGTGCTCTATATCTGCTCAACTGGGTCTATCGCTATATGGTCGAATCGCACTACGATCTGATTGCGATCTTTGCCGGCGTTGTCCAAACGATTCTCTACTGCGATTTCTTCTATTTGTATATTACCAAAGTGCTCAAGGGCAAAAAGTTACAGTTGCCAGCATAAGCAGCGAGCCAGCAACAACAATTCCACAGGAAGCAAACGAGAGGCGAGAAACGAGAGACGAGCAATAAGTGAAGATGCGGACCGCTTATCAAAGCGTTAATTATAGTTCTTAATCATTTAACAACCACAAACAACAACAACAGCAGCGTGAAAAAGATATTGTATATCGAGAGAGAGAGGAGAAAATCATATTTTGTTGCATTAGTTTAAAGAACGTATAAAATTTTAATTGTGGCACCGTTTAATATAAATGCATATAATACCAACTCATGCAAGTTATTAAAGTATACAGAATAATGTACAAAAACTCTATTCATTGATTTCCATCTGCATTCAAAAAAAAAAAAAAAAATCCAGCCATTCAGCGATCTGTATACGTGTTTATTTATATGTATATGTATCTTAACTTACCTACAACCAAAATCAAAATCTTTACAAATTATTTAGTTTAATTTAAACATAATAAATCCACCAGTTCTATCAGCGTTTCTGGTCGGTTTCGATATATAGCAGACATCGTTTATAATGTATTCACTCCAAAACTTAACTTTTAAGAACGCGAAATATCCTTGATCGTACAATAGCCTGTTAAAATCACTATCCATCGCACATGAACAGGTTTTGCATTAAATAGTCAACAATTTATTATTTTTCCAATCTGACGCATAGCGAAATTATTGTAGTGATCCGAATAACCATTAGTGATGTAAACCAAATTCTTGAAAAATTTTAAACATAATTAAAATAAAAAACTGATACTTTGAAAAGTCTGTTTTTGGAACTTTATTAGCTGGAAGAAAAATTTCGAAAATAAAAGTGCTACAAAACCCACTGTTCCACCGATTGCTCAAGTTTAAACGATTATTTTGTTTCACTAAACTTATTAACTTATCATCACTATGCGGAACCAGTCTAATTGGGACGTACAAATAAATTGGAATTAATTTAGCAAAACGACTCGAGTGAAAATATCAAAGGTTAAGCGATTATTTTTTTTCACTCTTGATGCCTATCATCACTAAGCTGTACCAGTCGAATTGGCACAGAGACAACAAGAAGAGCCTCGAAAAAGCTTAAGCGGTGAACTTGTTCACGGAACTTATTTATGCCGATCATCACTAAGCCGAACCAGTCCAATTGGAACGCACAAATAAATAAGAATTTTGCAAGGCTCGAAAATGTCGTCAAACTTTCGATATCATATGCTGAAAAGCGTAAAGCCATATTCCGTATATATGCCACAATTGACGAAATCGTCGCTGCGTGTTCTCATCCAAGTTTCTGTGCATTACATCGAAACAAAAAAATCGTCGCCCGATGTTTTAGCGCTGGCAATAAACAAACTCAAAAATGCTGGGCACGAAGTCCCCAAGAATTTCTGCGAACTGTTTACAATGGTGCTGCTGATAATGCAAATGTATTTGCGCTATCCAAAAGGTGTTGTCAAGGATCAGGAGCTACGCCAGTGCCTAACTGAAGATCTCAGGTAACATTTGGCATGCACATTAGATCGAATTGATATAAATTAATAGATTTAATCATTAGTTTCACAGATGTCTGTGCAGATGATTTGACAAAGGTGCTGCTCAATCATCGCACAACGCTTAGTCGAAATTTTGCCGAAACTAAAATGGAAAGGGCCAAAATGCAGGACATGCAATGGCGCATAAATATTTCGTTGAGCTCATCGTAAGTAGCTTCTATTTCGCCATAGTAATAATTCTAATAAATATTGCACTCTTTAGCATGGCTCAGCTGAATAAGCCAACGATTGTGTTGCACTTCAAATTGAACAATGGAGAATATCGCACTTTGGAGTTGCCACTGACAATGTTTCAACGTTTGCGCTACAGCGTTGCAATGTTGCTCAGCGAGTTGCAAGCCTTGCAGAATCGTCCTGTTTTGAAGCAGTTCTAATTTATAAAAATAATTATGATATATATAGACAAATGTTGTGCTGTTATTAAATTAAGTTTATCAAAATTAGCTTAAGAAATATTGAATATACAAAAGTAAGTTTATTCTTTATTCACTGCTTTTGCGCTTTTTAATTGATTTTTCGTCAATTAAGTGTTTATATTTTAAAGAACTGTTTTCGCGTTTCTTGGCTGTAATTTTCTGGTGTTCTTTGAATCGTTTGTCCAAAGCTTTTACATATTCTTGTGGCAGAGTCCATTCTGCAATGTTGGAATGCTTTGTGGGATCCGATTCATCGGAATAATCTGGAATTTCTATGCCCAGACGTTTGCATACTTTTGTCAATATATCGTCAATATAACTAGAAATGCCTAAAAATGCTTTCTTGTCCTGTAATCATAAAGAACGCATAAATAATTATAATTATAATATATAAATTTATATATTTCAACGTACATGTTTTGTTGGTTGCAGGTTGCAAATGACAAGTTTACCGCCGTGTTTGAGATTTTTAAGTGGCAAATTGCCGCTTGGAACGATTTGGAGCGTGGTGCCCAGTGTAATATTAAGATCAGCTAATCTAATATTGGAGAATATATATTAGATTTATGGGGAAACATTAATAATGCACATTTCTTACGTGGAATGCATAAATGCCATATCTAGATCCCGTTCCGGCAGATCGTGTTCCCAATCCAGGACATTATCGTGCACAACTCCACCGCGGCAACTTCGACTATTGCCCATATCAATGGATCTACATGGAAGATCTAATAGTTTTTGGCCCACCTTTTCCACAGCAGTTTGGCGAACAAATTGTCGACGACATTTTTGGCATTGCTCAATAAAAATGTTGCCATGAAGCTCCGCTAAATATTTGCGACCAAGTCCCGATTTTAAATGAAGTCCATCAATGTTTTGCGAGACGATATAGTGAACATATCCGTGCTCGACTAAAGCCCGCAGTGCCATGTGAGACTTTGTTGGCTGTGCTTCGTCAAAAGATATGTTAAAAGTAGGCTTTTCACCTTTTTGCTCAAGTGTCCAGACTCCTTTAGGACCCCTGATTTGATGAATATACTTGCTGTTTAAATCATAATTATTTTTATTTTAATTTTTAATTTACCTAAAATCTGGTATACCAGCCGATGTGCTAATGCCTGCTCCTGTGTGGATTACAACATGTTTCGACTCTTTTATTAAATTTGCCAACTCTTTACATTTTTGGTTGACAATTTCTTCGCTGTCAAAGTTCTAAAAATTATAATTAATATGCCATTGCATATGTATAACGATTTTATTGCCTACTTCTGGTACACCTAAGACGCCCTTATTTTCGTATGCTGACAGTCCTTCCGCATAATTACAACTCATTGTGTATTTATTTGTTTTATTGTTTGATTCAATTTTTTAGTTTTTATTTGTACATGTTTGTTTACGTTTACTACTGACAGAGCAAGAACTTCGACTATCGATACTTTGCACTATCGATAGTTAAAGAATCGCACAAAAATTGCAATCAGCTGTTCGGTTCACATGTTTTTTGTTTAGTTTGCAGAGTCGAAATGCAGTTAAAAATCTCAAAAAATGCATGGCAAGTTTGTGGACAATTTATTCAGCGAAATTTGTTTCAATTCGGGAAACGGTATGATCTTTTTGTATATACAGTTTGTCATCGTATATCTGTCGTTTATTCTTTCAGTAGTACACTTTGTTACATATTTGAAATTGAATGAACTATAAACTATAATATTCAGGAATGATGAGTTTCAAAAACAATAATTATACAACCAATTATGATGAATTATAAGAATATCAAGCAGTTTTCGTTATGTGATATTTTAAATTATATATAATATATTTATCATTGACTTACATATATAAAAATGTGTGTCAGATAAGTTTTATTTTTACTAAAGTGAATGTAAATTATGGAAGTATTTTATGGAGAAATGCATCTCTGTTTTCTAGGGATAAGGGCCAATGGGACAAGATAACAGCCACCGGCAATGTTTCGGAAGAGCGCAGCGTTCCTGAGCACATAATAAAGCCGCCCTACTACTACAAACAAATGGGTGCAGGCAACACAATGGGAAGACCCGAAATAAAAACGGCGGAGCAAGTAAATCAGATGCGTTCCAGCGGCAAACTGGCCGCCCAAATTCTTCGACAATGTGGCCAAATGGCGAAAATCGGCGTGACTACGGATGAGATCGATGAGTTTGCTCACGAGCGCATCGTGGCACACAATGCATATCCATCGCCGCTGCGTTACGCCGGATTCCCCAAGTCCGTGTGCACCTCCATTAACAATGTGGCTTGTCATGGTATTCCGGACGATCGCCAATTGCTCGATGGCGACATCATTAACATTGATGTAACAGTTTACTTAAATGGTTATCACGGAGATTGCTCCGAGACCTTCTTGGTTGGTGATGTGGACGAGCGTGGACAGTATCTGGTTAACTGCACGCGCGACTGTCTCAGTAGATGCATAGCGCTCTGTGGTCCGGGCGTTGCCTTCAATGAGATTGGGAAATGCATTCAGAGATTTTGCAAGGATCATGATCTAGAATCGGTGGCAGCATTTATTGGCCATGGCATTGGCAGCTACTTTCATGGTCCACCAGAGATCTATCATTACGGTAAGATCTGTAATAATTAAATATTTAATAATTTTAAATATTTATATTTCTCTGTTTGTAGATAATGACATGCCTGGTCAAATGGAGCCCGGCATGACCTTCACGATTGAGCCAATCTTGTCTCTCGGTGGTGGAGAGATTGGCATCTTGGAGGATGGTTGGACAGCACTCAGCTTGGATAATTCTCGAAGTGCACAATTCGAGCATACAATTCTAATTACCGATTCTGGCGTTGAGGTGCTCACCACAAAGGATGTCTGCTAGCCGCCGAGTGAAGGATCAATCAATTTGTATATAATTTTTGTGTGAATATTTATTGCAAAGTTTTGAGTTAAGAGCCTTCTATTTTTAACATAGAGAAGTGTGTTGTTAATAATAAATACTTATGCCGGCTTGCATGATAATTTGTTTCTTTAGTCGCGTGATTTGTTGTTTGTTGAAGTTAAATAAATTGGTTGCTTAGCATTCGTCTTTGCGTTAATCGGAATGCGTTTAATGTGCATATATTGGAGAGTTATTTGTGGACGACTAACTGCATATGGCATTTGACTTTTGAACCGGTTTCTGTATCGGCAGGAACAGTTTGAATTCCGGCGGCAGCTCATCCTCTGAATAGAGTCGATCCGAGAAATACACACGACGTATTCGGCAATTTGCATGGATTTGGACACGCAGCGTCTCCACGTAGTTGGTGCCGTAGGCGCGTCGCGTAAAATCTGACAAATTGAATTGAATCTGGTTCCAACCCTCATCCAGACGCATGGGCATTGTGCATATGAAGGGCTTCACCCTGGTGGTCGATTGATAATTGCTAGCCCGAAACCGGCGTCGCACATTCTTGTCGTCAAGAACCTGTTTAGGGAAATATGCAATTTAATGATTAGGGTTGCAGATGGAGATGCATGAGATTTACCTGTACTTCGAACGTAAAGTATTTTTTCATGTTCTTAATGATCATCACCAGAAATGGCAATTTGATGCCGAGCGTCTTCTTTGGATCTGCCGGACATGTTATGAACGTGGTACTCACATTGGTCCCCACAATTTCGAGAACCAGGCTCTGTATGTCATTGTCAGTGATGCGCTTAATGTGTCCGTTGCGCACCTTCTTGTCCCACAGCTGCAGTGGCTTGGAGCCAATGCTATATAGAATCGACAAGAATCCCGATTGAAACGTGTTTTTGAACATTTCGCGCAATGAGATGAATGGTGTTCGACGGTTGTCAGCGGTAAATCGAGCTTTCGCAATTTTTTATTTGGCCAGTTTTGGGGATCGCTGACCGATCAATTTTGCTCAGCCGGAATTTGTTGGGTTTACGACACACAAATACAAAAGTGAACGAATTTTCTTATGTCAATAAAATTGTAAACAACAATGTGTTGCTATTAGCAACACTGATGTTGAAAACTGCCTATCGAGTTTCCAACTATCGTATTGCCTTTTGAACATTCAACTATCGGACGTAAAGCCAATTTATCGAATTGAGCAAATTACAATAGCTTTTGTATATTTTTTCGAGTATTATCTTTAATATATCAAAATCAAGTACTAAGAAATGTTTATTGTTTACAAATACAAATCAAAATCTATTCTATTGCTCGAGTAAAAATTAGAATTTTCTCCAACTTTGCGCACATAGACGCCATTCTTAAAGTAATCTCCTTGCGACCAGTTGTACATTTTCTCCGTACTGAATGGGCCCTGAATTTCCTCATCAGTCTGCTTCCACTTGAATTGCCATTGAAGCTCATTTGTACTAGGCTCAGTGTCCTTCTCTTTCGAATCCTTTAAGAGTTTTGATTCTTTCTCCACGAAATCATCAGCATACATATCAAAAGATTCCCCTGCTGGCTTGCTGGTGCTTGGCAAATCTTCAAGCTTTTGCTTAATCTTCTCGTACGTTTCCTGATATATGTCCATATTACCGGTGTTTGTAAGAATCTCATTCGCTAGTTCGGTTAACTTGGATATTTGTTGCGATTCCGTGTTTTCAATGCCGGCCTTCTTCTGTTTCAGCTTTTCGAGTGTGGTTAACTTTGGCCTCTTGCGTCCCAATCTCTGCAGGGCCATTTGAACACTTTCGCCCGGCTTCATGAATTCCAGCATTTTGCCAAATGCCATTAACAGATTAAATGGTTTCACAGTGAGACCATCGGCCGAGTTTTGTTCCTCATTGTTTGGATCAAAGTAGTTCTTGTCCTTCTCTACCTAAAGCATCAATTTGTTTAGTAATTCAATAATTAATTATGTAACTACTTGAAACATTTTAGTAGTGACTTTACCTTAACCCAGTCAATGTTATCCAACCAGTTATCCTTAATTTCCGCTTCCTTGTTCCAATGGTAGTGACCATCCTTATCGAAATGACCCTCTTCCAGCTCCTCGCGCATATTGAATGGCGTTATTTTGACATCATCTTCAACTTTGCCAACGCCTTCCTCGCCACCTTCAATGTCGCTATCGTTCAGATTGTCACTACAATAATATTAAGACACATTAAAATCTTTAGCTAAACTCGAGTAAATCTCTAATTAAATTCCACTCACCGCTCGTAGTCATCCGAGTCCTCTTCATCGGAGTCGAGTGTGTGTTTCTTTTTAAACATTTCTCCTTCAGCTAAGCCAAAATTCTGTTTTCTCTTCGATGCCATCGTTATATATATTTCTTAAGGCTGTCTCACTGTAATTTAGTAACTAAATGAACATAAATATTATTGTTTTTATTTCTTACAGAGTTGCACTGAATGTTCGATTGAACAAGGTCAGAAATACTGGTTCACGCAATCTAGTCCGAGCAATAATCAAATAAAATTAGTAGCGATAACACTCAGCGTTTTCATCTCTAATATACTCAATGCTTGTTTTATAAAAACAAAAAATGGTAAGTAATTGTTTAAAGCGTTTTCATAGGTGAATAAACAAACTAAAAGCCTTAATATGTTAATTAAATTATTTTAGCTACCATTGTCCCTATTGAAAACAGCTCAAAGTCATCCTATGGTAAGTGCAATTTTTGTGCCAATTTTTTTGATTATTTGTATTTTTAATTGACTTATTTTTTTAGCTGGTGGAGCTTAAGAATGGCGAAACTTACAATGGACACTTGGTAAGCTGCGACTCCTGGATGAATATTAATTTACGCGATGTCATCTGCACATCAAAGGTATGAATTAAACTCGCTACCGGCTTCGGGCACCGGCATGCAAGTGCAAAAATTGTGATAGCTGAGAATTATTCTGGTTTCGTTTCGTTTTGCAGGATGGCGACCGATTTTGGCGCATGCCAGAATGCTATATTCGAGGAAGTACAATTAAGTATCTGCGTATTCCAGATGAAGTCATCGACATGGTGAAGGAAGATGCTCAGGCCAAATCACGAAATCGCGCCGAGATGAACAAAAATCGTGGCGGCAATTCCTCACAGAATCAAAATCAGCGTGCTCCCCGTAGCGGGAATCGCAATGGTTTCGGTGTACGCAATGGGCCAAGTGGTGGTGGGGGCCTGGGGAATGGCAATATGCGTCCTGGTCCATCAGGACAGGGCAATCGTCCACCAGCCCAGGGCAACAAACTTAGAAAGTAATGTAATGTAATATTGATACATGATTAAAATAGCAACCCTCTTTCGTTTCCATAAACTCTACCGCATTTTAACAACAATGAGAGTCGATTTGTGTCAATTAATATCGTTTTAGAGTTCCGATATAATTATCGAAAATTTGTTGTCATCTATCAAATCATCGAAAAGGAATCGGTATAATTGCAGCATTTCTGACTGCTGGAAAACCATTTTAAAAAAACAATGAGCTCTCAAGAGGAATTGGAATCGACTCAAGTCGATGGGAATGATCAAGTACAATTGCGCATAATAGAATTGAACAATTTAATTGAGAAAAACATAGAGATTGGTAAGTGAAGGTAAATAGTAACAATAATTAAACTCAAGTGGCTCTTTTCTACAGAACAACACATTGAATCGCGCTCATTTATCGAGTCGGTATCGGATATTCAGAATATCTTGATTAAGGCTAATGAAATTGTAAACAGTAAGAGCGGTCGGCCAGTAAACCCCACCGAACTTGTGCTGGACACCGAGCTCCTTAAACGGAATCACGATGTGCTTGGCAAGGCCATACAAGTTGACTCAAATTTCACCGACAGAATGTTCTGCACGGCAATCGTAAGTGGAATTTGGAGTCCTGCAAATACAACTGATCACCCAAGCAGTGTGCAGGGCTCCTCAAATAACTGAGAATAGGTACATATGTCGCTCTGTGCCTATTCCTAGTAGATATGAAACAGTCGCGTCAACGCTTAAATAAAGACAAATCATGTTTTTAAAGATGACACTGAGAATTGGGATGAGATCTGCAGTCTCGCTTGCCAGAATGGAGTAACCTTTTTTACAAACGCTGCCATGTTACCCTTTATTGATGTACAACCAAAACTGCACATACCCAAACAACGCGCTCCCCGCAAACCCACATCAAATGTAAGTTTATTAATATATATATATATATATGTATCTGATGCTTATTACTTTTTTAGGCAGCGGAGAAGCGTCCCACTCAGAGCGATAAACTTGAACGGCATGGCGAAGGCTCAACGGCTGTCAACCATGTTTTGAAACAGATTAAAAATATTTACCGTGCCGGCAACAATCAACCGATTCCATATTTTAAACTGATCTGTAATCCAAACAACTTTATGGACAGCGTGCAGAACGCATTGATAGTTTCGTTTCTGAACAAAGAAAATCTGCTTACGCTTGAAAAGGGTGAGGACGGATTGCCTCAAGTGCGATTAAACAGCAATCCCCAAGATAGCTCTGAAAATGAATCCTATCAGGCCATCTCCACTTTGGATGTTGATCTCTGCAAGGTATTGATTAACATCGAGGAGTTCTTATAAATTTATTATATGTATATTTATTGCTTTACAGAAATATGCCAAGCACTATGATATCGTGGAACCAATGCTAAAGCGCACTGAATTCGATGAAAACTGATCAATATTCCAGGCAAACTTAGAGATATTAAAGAAAATATAAGTACTTAGCGCATGCTCCTTACCTAATTTCATTTTCTCATTAAATAAAACAAAGCAAAGAGAAATAAAGCATATATGAGATGAATTTTAAATGCACATAGTATATATTTTTGCTATTAAGATCAGAATGCTTTCAAATTTTCAGAATGTTTTAGTTGCGTTTCGGGTGTTTTTTATGGCACACGCACTTTACGCTGAACGCCGGCTAACATAAATATATAAATAAAACAGAATAATGTACAACAGAATTCACTTGATAAGGTATTTATTAATTGTTCTTTTATTAGCTCGACAGATAATCAGAGCTTCAAGTTACATTACATATGTATGTACACATGTATATACATTTATATATACTCAGTCAAAATGTAGATTTTCATAAGAAAACTAGAGCTTTTGTGTGGTGTTTGTAGTAATCTGCAGTGGACTGAAAAAATGTTTGCCACATCAGTAATAATTTAATCACTGTCACCAATTAACCTTCCATTGGTCAAATTCGTGATTAATAAATCATCATGGGATTTGTGTTTTACAATTCAATTATGTTTATTGATTTCAAGCAATTACCATTTTATATATAAATAATGATTTTTGTTTATTAATAAAAATATATATTTTTTTTATTGTGATTGTGCTGATTTTTGTTCTAGTGTCTTTGTAATTTTGGCAACACTATTATTTTTGGATATTCAGCAATGCGCCGCATCCGTCGAAGAAACTCATTCGGATAACGGAAATACAACAGATTTAGGATTAGCAAAAACGGATCTGAGTGAGGACAGCGACGATGAATATACGGACTATGTGGATGGCAGTGAAGTCAGCAAGCAAACACGCCAGCGCAATCAGAGCACCTTTGAGCGGGTGGGTACATTCTACACGTGGGATCGCTGGGAGAAGTGGAGCAAATGTGCGACGACTTGTGTGCAAATTAAAAAACGCAAGTGCATCGAACGGTACGCTTATTATTTATACTCTGATACCGATGGTATCCAGAAGTTTGCAGAATATTGGAGAAAATTGCAGTCTAAAGTCCACTAGGAGGCTAGGTAATCGATAAAATCAATAATAGCAAATCGATAAGGCTACATATCCTTAACACTTTTAAAGCCACAGTCACCAAATATGGTTGGTAGGTTGTTGTTCATGTCCTTTCAAAGATCGGCACATTTTAAGGGTATATTTCTAGTAGTAGTCCATGATATTAAATGAAATAAATTTGATTCATATAAATATTTTATCTATCTATCGATCTGAATAGCATCAAGAACTCCACAGATGAGTTGACGGTGGAAAATCGGTTCTATCCTGCGGATGGCAAAGTGGGTTGCTTTGGTGTGCTGAAGCGGTATCGTCAGTGCAAGGAGGAGCGCTGCAGAGCTGTCAAGCAGCGATTGCGTGACGAGCAATGCGAAAGATTCAACAATGTGCCATATCGTGAGACGTTCTATAATTGGGTCGGATACGAGAAAGAGCACGACGAGTGCACGCTATTCTGCCGCGGCGCCGAGTCCGACTTATTCATTAGTATGAACCAATCTGTCACCGATGGCACCCCGTGCAATCGTCCGGCCGTCTACTATACGCATTTCTACAGGCGCCAGGCCGTATGTGTGGAAGGCATTTGTCGGGTGAGTGCCGTGGAGTGTGAATAGGGTATTTAATTATCGATCAACTGGTGTCTATTATGGGGTAAGTGGAGTGGATTGTGACTAGGATATTTAACCGGTGTCGATTTTCGGTTAATTAGCTCTATATTAGGGTATTTAATCTTCGATCAATTGGTGTATATTGTTTCTTCTGTCTAACATCTGTAAATAATAAGTTTGGCTCTTCCGGTTTGGGTTGGGATTTTAATTGCGCACATTTGTTTGCCAATTGCGAATTGAATTCTTTGTCTACTCAATAAAACTTAATTTTAACTCATGCGAAAAGTTGATGTCATCTGCTGGAGAATTTTGTGAAAACTCTCCTTATCTGATGACTACAGTCTAATCTACAAACTAATAATAATATATGTGTGCTATATGCCATCTATAGTCGATCATTTAAATTAAGTTTTTTTTTTCCATTTCAACGTATTTGGCATTTAATGATGGCATTCAACAAGGGCAGCCACAATTCAATGTTCAATGCATTTGATTTCTGTTTATGGCCAAGTTAAATTGGCCAAAGCCAATTTTCACCATAAGCATGCAAATTGCCAGAGTGCTTAGCACACATACATCCATCTTTATAGCAATAGTTAGAAATATAGATAGGTATGTTGGTATGTGCATATATTGTAGGTACTCCTCCTACTACTACTTACCACTTGCCACAGTCCGTTAACTCTCGCTTTGTGGCGATGAGGGCCACACACATGCAACTGGTTGCTTGAACTGCTGCCAAATGTCATAAATCTTAATTAATATCGTTTGCCAATGATTTCCATATTCATTTGGCTTTCGGGTCTTTATTTTTTTTCCAATTTATAATTTAATTAGTTTTGTGGCAATGTGGCAAGTAAAAGAAAAAGTGTATAGATAATGGGACTATGCTGCCATTTGGGCTTTCTGTTGACATGACCCCATTATCGCCTGATAATTACAAATACTTGCATACAGACATACATACATGTGTACATATGTATGTACTTGTATGTAATTAGCCCAGATACAAAGCCTTCATATTGTTTTCATGCTTCATGCTTGATGCTGCCTGCTCTCGCAAGAGAACTGGAAAAACTGTGTCAAAACATTCAAGTGGCTCTTAGGTGCATTAGATTAGAGCTGCGAGTGTGAAATATTCATTTCGAAAAAGATCAAAGCACTCACCGAACACAAAACCAAATCATTTCTCTTCTATTTGCGAATCTCTCTTTTTTTTAACCATAATTGATTTATGCCAATTGCAGGCTGTTCACAGCAGCGGCCTAATTCGACCTGTGACAACTCGTGATAGTCAAGTGAAATGTGGTTCGGTCCTGTGCAAACATGTATCGGAGATATTCAGCAGGACCAATCTAAACAAATCTTATAACTATATCACTACTTTACCGGTTGGCACAATGAATCTCTCGATTAGACAAAATATAAAAAGCAAGAATTCATTGGGTAAGTTTGTGGATAAAATACCATTAGGCATTCAATATATTGTCTATTAAACCTATATGTTTTCAGCATTGAAAAGCCCCGACGAAGTGTTTGTCATAAATGGCGATCGAACCAAGATATCAATCAATGGCATTTTCAATTTCTATAATGATGCCTATGAATACAATCAGACAAATGGCTTGCTAACATCAAGGGGACCGCTTTCAAATGCTGTGATTTTAATGGTAATGGCGAAAACTACAAAAAATAAAATAAGACATAAATAAAATTGGATTTTTGCAGTACTTTTTAGCAGACATACAGAGCCCAATTGTTGATATTCAGTATAACTATACCATACCGATATCCTCGCCCTCCGTCAGCGAAGAGGAGGAACTCCAGGCCATCTGGGATGAGACTGGCAATGCCGTCAATAATACCGATGCCAGCTATGCACAGCGCATCAGGGATCGCAAACGTCGCAAATTTAGCTGGAAATTGCTGGGATTTGGTGAATGTAATCGCTCATGTGGACCCGGCACTCAAACACCCATCTTCCGCTGTGTTTGCGTGCGTGAATCCTCAGTGCGATATTATTCGCCCCGACGTTGTGCACTCATCGAGAAGCCCACCTTTAATGACGGCATCTACAATTGCAATCGTGGCCTCTGCCCGGCTTTCTGGCGTCCGACCACCTTCAGCAACTGTCAATGCCCCGATGGCAATTCCAACGGACAGCGAACACGACACTATGAATGCATGCAGGAGCAGATCGGGGGCAATGTCATGCAAGTGGCAGACGAACTATGTCCTCAGCGACACGATCAACCTGAGATCTGTCGTTGTATAAGTAAGAATCTCAAGGTCAACAAGGATGGCCATTAAATTGTTTCTAACAATATTAAAATTATTATAATATTATAGAAGATACGCATAACTTTTCCCCTTTCAACAAGGAAAGATTTTCCGCTTTCCCTTTTCAAAAAGTTTTTGCGAATTGGAGCATGCTTGGTTAAATGAATTTCATATTCAATACTATCTATATGTCTATAAACAAACCACATTTTGGGAGTGGGCACGTTCCTTGTGTGAATTGGTCTTAATATATTACACAGAAGTCAAAGAAGCGGGTCAATAAAGACGATTATCCATTTAAAATCTATGACTTTGTGGCGCAATTAATGACCCACAATGCTTCTTAAGCTCAGCTCACAGATCTTCTTTTCATTTTCAATTGCCCACAATAGAGAATATCAAATCAATTAAGGAGAACTATTAATTAATGATGAAATCAAATGAAAATATTCAATTCATCTGACTTGCCTAGACGAATTCACGAATTCCGGCAACTATCAAGTTACGCTGAAGATTTTTTTAATTTTACTCTCATTTCTAACAATTGCTAAAAAGAATTTAGAATGGTGAATTGGCGCAGCTTTCGAACAGGAAAAATAAAAACCGTTTACAAGCAAATTTATGGATCTGAATAATTAAATGATTTTTGGGAATGCAGCAAACAATTCAATTGTTATAAAAATTTTAATTGAACTTTATGGTAATTTTATGCCCAACTCTTACTTGAATTTAGAAATCTAATGATAACCATAATGCCAGCATTATATCTATGTAAGTATTGTATGTTGTCAAACATTTATACTTAAAATATATAAAAACTAACACTTCCGAATTTATATCAATGTAATAATTTATCAAATTTAGAATGTTCCTCTGTCTGTATATTATTAGTGGAGAAGACAAAAAATGTTGTACACTCAGAAAAAACTTGAACTGCAATGTAGAAAATCGGCATACTCTTAAGCCAATGGGAACTCACCTTATTATTCAGAATATATATTTCTAAAACAAAAGATTCCGTCTTGCTAATAGAGTTATTCTGTTCTTGATTTCGGGGTAAATTTTTCTAAAATTTTGACAAAATTCATAAATTTTCAACGGTTTTTTTTTTAATCTAACAGTCGAGTGAGTAAATTTAATTCATTAATTTAATTATTTTCAGAACTTCAGAGATTTTGTAAAGTAAAGGGTAGCCGTTTTGCTTTTTAGAGTTAGTTTCCATTTTTTTTTTTTGTGGATCTAGTTTGTTTTCTTCTAATTTTAAGAAGGTTTTTTTTTCGTAAAGTTAGAAATTTTTACATATATATTTAATCAATTTGTAAGCTCAGTTCTCAGTACAGGGTATCTAATAGTCAAACACTGTTGACTTGAGTTTTTCTACTCGTTTTATTGTCAAAAAGTTTATGTTCTTTATTAATGACTTAGCATATTTGCGAGGACTCATCATAATTTTCATTGTTGATATATTTAGATTTGAATTTTTGGATGATTTGCGGAATTTATTCAGTTTTAAAGTCAACTTGCCAAAATTAAGAAGCAATTAACAACTTCTCGTCTCGCATAACTGTTGTGTGACATTCTTTCATATCTGTTGGATGAAATTATGCCATCTGTTAAACAGTGCACATACATATATTTAATTATCTTTATTCTTCAGCAAACGATAACATTGTATGTTGAACTTTAACCACACACAATTCAAGCAAATGACATAACTTTAAGCTAATTTATGTGCACAAGTTTTGAATTTATTTTTAGAAAACAATAGATATTGTACACTTCTAATGTATACAAAAAAAAAACAAAAAAAAAAAAAAGAAGATAGCGGCAAGGTCTTTCTGATTACTGAAGGGCTTCAGATGATGCAACTTTGATATTGTGACAGACCCTACAACGATTAGCATAACAAATATTTGATCTACTTAGATTTTAGGCGTACAACTCTACGGCAAACTTTGAATGAATGCACCTGTTTGTAGCCGAGTAGCCGGGCAGCTCACAATGCTGTTCGGCCAACATTTCCGCTTGTGATAAAACAATGTGGATTTTATTTACACATGTTTCTACTTACATAAGTAGTATTTATTATATACGCATGTAGGATTACGAGTATAGTCGACTTACTTAGTTTAGTTTAGCTCAGCTTAGTTGTTGTGATTTTGAGTGCGTAAGAACAAATTTTTCACTGTCGCTTCTGGTTTGCTTCTGTTTGCTTGTATAAGGCGGGAGTACCCGACTAGGAGATACCCTCTAGCCAGCCTATATAACTCTGTTTTCTTTCTGCTCAATTTTCTGGTCATTATTAACCAAATTGCGTTAAAGATATCTGTGACGGAAATTCGTTTTGATTAGGTTTTTATAGATTTGAGGAAAACGGGTTCAATTGGCGACGCAATTAAATAAAATTTATATTTGTTTGGTAAACGAGAGCTTTTACTTGAAATTTTGTATTTGAGATCGACAATCTTCACATGGGCGGACAGACAGACAAGAAATATGTTTAAGAAATTCAGAAAGAAGTCATCAGATTTGCTTAGAGTTAAGCTGTTGTCTTCTTTATAGGCCTCGTAACTCAGAGGAAGTAATACAAGTCAAAAGGTCGAGAATTCTCGCCGTAAAAACGTAGACTAAAAAACTAAAAGAGATATATATATATTTATAAGCTTTAAATAATTTCAAACCAATACAGAACAGATTAAAAATAATTGTCTCCATTTCTTATATATTTTATATAATTTACTTTCAAAAGCGGTATCCTTTTCTCAAACAAAATCTTAAAATTAGACAAATGTTTGCCAAATTTTAGAAAATTTTACCCTGGAAGAAGGAAAATATAAGCCCTTGCCACTTATAGAATATTAAGATGAGTTACACTTGATACCAAAAGTTTGCCAGATTTCAGTACAAATTTTCTCCGAGTGTAGAATTAGATCAAGAGTATATTGACAGAGATGCTACCTTTGGCCTTACAAGCATTTGACAAGCATCGTGGTGACCGTGTTTAATCCGTACAGGGTATCGTAAATTACATGCACATGGGAGCACTCGCAATAACACTCACACACACACGCACTCACACAGACGCACTCACTCACACACACTCACACCATGAGTGTGGTGCGTTCGCAGTGTAAGCACGCATCATCCAGCCTTATTTTTTTTTGTTTTTGGGCGCACGCCGCCAACTGCGAAGCCATCGGCAGCGACACCTCCCACCTCCTCCCTCGCAGTTTACAGTTTACAGTGTGTATTGTCGCCGGCCCAGTAGCAAATGCTGGCGTCTGCGTCTGCGTCTGCGTCGGCTGCGCTGAGGCTGAGGCTGTGACTGCGGCTGCGGCTGTGGCTGAGGCTGTCTTCATCGCGCTTCAATTCCCAAAACGATTTCCCAGCAATTTTAGTTTGGATTTGCGTACCACGCGATGTTGACGGCGGCTTTAATTGAAACGAAAATACAAAAATCGGGAAGCCAACGTAGTTGTTAGTTTTGGAGGCGGTTCTTTTTTAAAACAGAACGCCGACCGTGTTATCAACAGCCCCTTGCCCCCATCGGCCCAACACTTTAGTGAATATATTGTTGCCATAAAAAGTTATGATTAATTGTGCGTTCAGATTGAATGATTAAATGATTAATAGCAGATGCAAATCGTTCAATGAGTTATGAGATCTATAAAAGTGTCACTTATGAAGTTCACAAATGCATTTGTTTGCAACTAAATACTACTTATAAACAAATTTAAACGACATTAGGTAAGCGGAAATGTTAATATCAAAATAAAAACAACAATTTGTTAATGATTTCATTAATGAAAATTACCCTTGAGCTAAATGCTAAGTAAAGCTACAATTTTAATAGCTTGGATACTTAAAACTCCAAACGCACTTTTTACAATCACCATTTTCCCTAATAAAACCCATCTTAAAGACGTGTTTATAATGTATGGCCAACAATTTAACAGAGCTTCGGGGCTTTTTGAAGAATGGCATTTTTGTGAGGGCAAGTCAAAAATTATTGAATTGAATGTATAAAAAAACAGACAAGAAAAGCTTATCTCACACCGAAGTTTTACATACCCTTGATAACATTTGAGTTTAATTATTAATTTTTAAAAATATGCCGAAATTTGGAATTATTGTAAAGTTGATGGTCTAAAAATGAAACAATAATATTAATAATAGAAGTTAAGCCCTTTTAATTTTTGCATTGATTATTTAGAATTTGTTCTAAAGCAAACCTATGAAACATTTCGATTTCAATGAAAAAAATATATTTATTTTATTTTATTAAATTAATATATTTTACAAGTGTACTAGCTACAAAGGCGAATAAAAAAAAATATAAAAATCGTTTACGCATAATGTGAAAGCTAAATATTAAAAATCAACATTTGAAAGCAAAATACAGAAGTTATATTTTTTTATTTCAGTTATATATATATTACTAGTGAGTTAGCAGAAATCTGGGTAAATAACAATGTTTGTGAATTGCAAAATCAAGCTTTTGCAATGGATGATATAGCGGCTCGATCAGTCAGCACGACTGCAATAGCAGTTTCATTCAGCAAGATTCTGGCCGATCAAGAATAAAAATATTCTTGTTGGTGGCTTACACACTCCTCGACAAACTTGTAATAACCGCTGGTAAGGGTATAAAAATCAAAAACCGTTTGAAATATGGAATATTTGATGGCTATGGGCATTTCATCGCAACGTCACAATTACAAAATGCACTTATGGCCCCAAATGACATTACAGCCTCCTTCTTGCCTTCATGCTCAAGTGCATCAATCAATCTTGCAAGTTTATTGTGTTCGTGGAGACAATGGCAACCAGATATGATATCCATGTACGTGAAGTCAAAAATGAACCCATTAAGTTTTCTAGGTAGCTGAAGCTATCATTTTTTTTCTTTCATTCAAATATTGACTGAGTGTCTTTTGTGTAAAAAAAACGTCCAAAGACTCGCGAGAGTCTCGAGATTTAAATCGAACAAATATTGCCGAGAAATGTTTTGAATGCAGTATTTACATCAATAAATAATATTATTTCATCATAGAGAACGATTGCCGGATGTTTTGTTTGTTATTATTCAAATGTTTCCTAGTGATCGATTAAAAAATTTCTTTTGGCTTTTTTGGGTCATCAACATAAATAAAACTTTTTGCAGGGCGCGTTGTGTACATAAGATAACAAAAATCACACATCAATAAATTCATGGCGAAGCTTTTTCATTTGTTTTTTAAAGTTCAAACCCAATAAAATATTTTAGATCATTCAGATGGTTTTAAAAGTTCGGCAATAGATAAATAAAATCTATAAAGTTTCTGTGTTGTTTTTTCGACTTAAGAAAGAAAATTTGAGGAAGGTACAACAAAATATTTTCTTTAGTAAGTTCAATAAGTTTTTAGTATGTTTAATATAAATTACATTTTTTAATTTTTTTTTTTGATTATACTCAAAAAATCGATCACAATTGACAAACTATTATTAATATTTATTTATATATGTTGGCCTAGAAAGCAGAACAAATGACCCATAGGCCAATGGCTGGTATTAAAGAGGAAAGAAAAAAAGAAATAAAATAAAAACATATTTTGCTCCACTCTGTTTCACATAATTCCAAAACTTCAAATGCAATCGCATTTGTTCTTTTGTTGATTGCACGCGAATTTAGAAGACACTTGATTCGCTTCCGTATGGATTCACTTCATTTGTCGCTTTCATTGAAGTACATATGTGTGGAAAAGCATGTATGTTGTTAGATAGTTTGTTAAGTTGGCACTTTTCACAGTCTTTAATTTTGTAAGGGCCTGTTCACAACTTCAAGTGCCGCTGCATGTTTGTAAACACAAAAATATGTAAATGACTTCATGCATCTAAACAAAGTTCTTGGCATGAATATGGACAAATGAATCGAATGGAATGGGAATGAGCCGATTGACATATATTCGAGAAGTGCGCGGACTCATTAATGTTACTTAACGCTGATGCACTCTCTGCATCCCATTTAGCAACCATATGCAATTGTTTAGATATGCATATATATTTGCAAGACTAGCAATTGGAATTTGAAATGGAAATACAAAATTTCCAAATGAAATTTTGAAAATAGACGGCATGGATTATGATTTGAATTTCTTTATTTATTTTTAATGTTGACTAATATCAGCCTATACAGAATTGTACAACAAGAATAAAACAACTTCTTAACTTTAAATTAAAAAAATACGACAAGCATATACAAAAAGTATGAATTGGTTAAGATGCCCAGCCCAAAATGCATGCGGAAATGTTATTTCCGGGACAAAAAGTTTATAATTAATTTCGTAATGATAGAAATAGAGAATTCTGATTTAATTACATGATAAATTTTATTGTAATCATTACAGAGTACTCGAAAAAGTTCAGGCAAAGGTTAAAAGAAAGTGTACAAAATTAGGTTTACAGGTCTAATTAAATACAGTATAGAGTATCTTGATCGTATATGGGTCATCAAATGCATCTGACTAACGCTTGATAAACCCAAAAACTTGAATTACTTTCTTGACAGTGAACCACTCAGTTTGCAAGAGTATGCATTAACTGATTGGATTTTGAAATTTACTCCATTTTCCTTTACTTTTACACAACACGGTTGCAGTTAACGCAGATTTCTCGAAAAGATTCAAGTTAATATTAATTGGTAGTACATCGATGAATAGTAAGCGGGACGAGGTTACAGATGGAAACAGAAAACTTAACTTATTAAATCATTTATTTAATTTCTTATACTTTGAATTAAAATTTAAATGTTCGCTTTCAATTTTATATCGTTTCCTTTGCCACCTTGATTTTAATTAAAATGTTTCTTAAAGTTTGTAAATTTTGTATACCACATTAAATAAATAAACAAATCAAATTAAATTGGCTCATAATTTCATCATTAAGTAAAAATGTTGTATTTAAACACTAAATCAATTAATAAAACTAATTTTGCTCTGTAATCTAAAGGAAATGATTTCACACTTTAATAATTAAACTAAAAAGTTTGAGCTCAAATTATCTTTTGCGTTTTGTGTAATTAATAATTGTGTATTAATAATCTGTCAATTGATATTATAGCAACGAAAAAGGGTTATGCTCATCTAGTCAGTGCCAAATTGGGTGTTCACGAGTGATTCGTAGACCGCAAAGGTTATTGGTTATGCTCTATATATCAAATCGATGAGTAAGAGATGGTTCTCGTCGATTGCTAAAGTATGCAAAAAAACAAAAAAAAACAAGAAAGAAAATTAGGCAATGCCCATTTTGGACAATGTGGGGTATTAGTAGCTGAGCCCAATAACGAAACATTCACTTTGAAAATTATTCACCATGAAGGTCAATACTATGACTATTTCAGACGAATATCTATTCAAACAATATAGTATTGACAAATGTACAATAAATGCATGTGTATAAGTATACCAGCTGGGTGAAGTTCTGTGGGAGCTTACTATGAGAAGAACACACCCTTCTCGAAATACATATCTACTCAAAAATGTCCAAATTATATACATTTAAACGATACCAAATTTTGCTCAGGCCGTTGTGCTCACATTCGCTATCGTTTGATTTTGTGTTTTATATATATTTTTTTGTAGCATGGTCACGGGCGATTTGGTTCACAGTTGGGTATTTGTATTTTCTAGATAGATGTGTGTTCATTTTTCTTTTTATTTATTATGTTTGGTTTGTTTCAAACAGCATATTTTAAATATGTGTATATATTTTTGTTCATGGCAAGTAAAATCTTGCTTCATTTGACACTAAATTTGATACGGCTTATTAATAGAAAATAATTTCCGGCTTTCACGGCCCCAAAATATGCATCGTTTTTATAACGAGTTGGAAGACAATGTAGCGAAAATTAAATAGTATCAGCATTCAATGGGGTCGGTGATGCTTCCTTCATTGTTTTTTACACATTTTTAAGGGATTTAGGGCTTACAAATATTAATTTGTTTAGGTTTTTTGAGATGTGTAGATCCGATGAATTGATTTATTTATTTCTTTACAGAGCCTATCCCAAATTTAGAAACTAAATAGATATTTGCTGATAGCATGACTTTTAGCTAAATAATTAATAAACAATTTTATTAATATCAATATAGTAATGTGTATTATGAATTATAAAATACATAATCAATATAATTACATACTTTCAAATGTGTTTTTTCTGTAGTAAGCTGGTTTTTTTAAATAATATTTTTTGCTACAAATGCACGGAATTAATATAACATTTGCTTTGAATTTACTTTGGGTGTTTATCTTTCTTTTATTTTTAGAAAGTGCAATATTACTTATAATATTATATATATATTATTAATATATTAAATCTAAACATAAATTAAATTTGATAAGAAAGTGCAAATACGAAAGCAATCCGAAATAGCTAAAAGATGGGAATGCTTGAGCTAAAATTATTTTTTGTAGCTCTTTTTACTTATGTGTTTAATCACGTATATACTACCTATATATATATACTCACTAATACATACATATACATATGCATGTGCACGTATGTATTTTAGCTCATTCGATCTAACGACTTCCGATGAACTAGCGATAATATTCTCTTTTCATCCCGAAAATTTGTGACGCTATCGCAAAAAGTCAATCTACGCAGTTAATTTGGTCGCACCCGACATTGGGAACACTGAGTGCACACACACACACACACATAGATACACACTCACACACACACGCACACACTTAGACAATTTGCCGATGTAATGTTTCGTTTTTTGAGCTGATCGGCGCTGAGTTGAGTTGAGCCGAGTTGAGCTGAGCTCATTATAAATGAGGGATGGGCGTGTCAAACTCTGTCGCAGCCAGCGCAAATTACGAGCAGATTAATGATCACATGTTTCAATGCGTTCTTTCTTCGCCCGTTGGTGTTTTTTGTTTTTGTTCTAGGCTCAGCTATGCGTAAAAGCATCCGCAAGGGAAATAAGCTGTGTGTGTAGCACATAAGTATGTGCTTATATTATATGCATGTGTTGAAATCTATTCACACACTCGTACGTATGAGTAATATAATTATATTTTATAGTTGACATACTATTGCTTACATACTCTCCAATCAATTAATTTCGTTACTTTATGATTTGATAAGCAGTTGTAAGGCTAAAGAAATTGTGAGCTTCAAAAAAAAAAAAAAAAAACAATTGAAAACTATGCAATTTAAAAATGAATATAATAAATAGAAAATTGTCTCTAGCCGATTTTATTTAGAAACGAGTTTATCCTCTGGGCTGATGGACTTTGAAAAGCGTTTGATTGTAGCTTGTGGTATTTCACTGCTCTGCCCATTTTGACATTAATTAACTTAATTGATTTTATTTTATCGCAAACATTTCACAAGGGATAACATCGCCAGGGAATCGCTCAATAAAGAGACAATAAATTTTTATTTATTTATTTAATATACACTTAATGCAAAATTATAAAATGTGGTAAGTCAGTCGTTCTGTGGGAGAAAAACGTTGTTACGAAATTTTCTTACAAATTTTCAAGAAGGTTTCTAGTAATCTGGTAACTCCAACTCTTAAATTACGGGCAAGGTAGGCCTTAGCAATTTTTGGAGGGCGGAAGTGGGAGTGGCCTAAAAATCGTGTTCGCAATTGTGAAAGTTTTGCAGTCTTCTTGTTGTCTATTTTCAGATACACGGATTTGGAGGCGAAAGTGGTGAAATACTTGATTTTAAATATATAAAAAATAAATAAAATGTTAAATGCATCTATCTTGTAAAATGATGATGAAACATATATTGCAAGGATAGGAGCAACCCCAACCAAGCACAGAAAAAAGAAAATTAAGAAAAGGGAGAGAGAGAGGGACGGGGGGAAAAGAAAAACAATATTGAATGTGTAGAATTTTGTAAATTGGACTATGCTAAACCATTTTATATTTAATTAAAGATATTTTTAGCTAAACAATTTTAAATTTAGTTTTAGTTTTTCAAAGTTACTTTTTAAAAAATAAATTTATAAATTTATAATATCAGATAGCTTTTAATAATATTTAATATGTTAACCTTGTTAGTTCTAAGTTCTTGAATACTTAGAAATATATTTGATCGTTTCTTATTCTCTTTCAGATTTTAGTTACATACCTATGTAGTTCGAGAGTAAATGCAATACAATGGCAAATTATATTTATATATTCAAGTAAGTACTGGATTCAGGAACTTAAAAAAAGTACATGTATAGAAATGATATATTTTTGCAGAATTTGCCTGATTGTGGCAGCTTTAATACAATTAATCGGAGCGGACACATCAACCTTAGAACGCATCAGGGTAAGTTTCAGTATATATGTTATATTGCGAGTTCAATGGTTCTATTTTTTATTTTGAAGAAACATCAAGAATGGCTGAATCGACATAACAAACTGAAATCGGATAAAGTGAAGTACCCCAAATGGAAATCATCTTTCGAGCCGGCAAATTTATGGCGCAGAAATAAGCCAGCAACAACAACGAACCAAAATGCAAACATCAATGAGGCATATGCGGAAAACGAGACGAGCTTTGCTAATAGCAATATTAATGCTGGATTGAAGCCCACAATTATCACAGAAACAATGGCACAACAAATCAATCATACCACGTCATCAACGATACCAGATGCGTTGACGACGGCTGAATCAATTATCGAGACGAAATCCCTGAAACCAGAGTTGGCAACGATTCGGACAACTTTGCCAGAAGTCTCCTCAACTACTACAACTACAACTTCTACTACTTCGAGTACAACTTCTACGACAACTAAGAGGCCCAAGCCGAAGGTGCGACCCTTTCCCAGATGGGCCAATTGGAATCCCTGGAGTGACTGTTCACGCAGCTGCGGAGGCGGCATAATGCATCAGACGCGCAAGTGCATTGATCGGTAAGTAACTAATGTGCTAGATATAGTAAGCATATTGAACACTAACTAGTAATTTACTGTATGATATAGATAAAAGCCTAAAAGAGTGCATGCTAAAGTAAGAATGCTGTAGTCGAATAAGCGCGTCAGTGAACACAGTTGTTAATATATTCTACTTTTATTGCCAAATATTTAACTTTTAAATGTTTGCACAAATTGGAGTTGATCATTAATATGTCAAGGTATATTATTTATCAGTTAGTTAAGATTGTGATCTTTTATTGCTATGTTTAAAAGATATGTATCTTAAAACGATAAGCATTCGAAACGAAGGCAGCTATAAACCTGATCTGCACGTGGTATACAAGAAATCCAAACTTGAAGTATCTAGCCTTATAGACTTTGCACAGGCGGACATGGTTATAACGACTCGGTTCTTGATGCTGATCAACAATATATATAGTCTATGAAGTCATGCTAAAATATTATACATTTGATGGTATTCAAATATAAAATGCTCCAATAATTATGGCAAGGATTGGGAAAACCCGGAAAAAAATCCCCAATCGTACCAAAAGTTGTTAAAAGTTATTAGCTTAGTAATGTACACAAACAATTACCCGTTAGATTGAGATAAATAACGAGATTAACAAATGACACAAATCGATTTGTGCAAAGCGTAATCAATTGTGCGTGAAGACAAAGACAAAAACAAATAGAAAGTGGCCAAAGTTCCCCATGAGGTTATACTAGGAACAGAAAAGTTAAGATGACCTAAAATAAAAGAGGAATCCATATTTCCATTAATTAAATGATGTAGTACAACAAAACTGAATAATGTTCTACGGTTAATGTGCATCGAAAAATAAATAAGATGAAGCCTACTGGAGACTCGGATACCAGTTAAGGCCAATTCTCAAGGTTCTGATGAGATCATATACATGAACATTATTCTTCCAAGGTGTTTTTTTTTGTGCAATCTCTAGATTCTAAGAATCAATAAAAAATATATATGCATTTCTGAGTCACCGAGAATTGTAATTAATTGGTTCATTCTGTATTTATAGGAGAGCATTTTGTATTCATCAGAGTAAGTTGTGATCGGTGCAACGTTAATAATTGTTTTCTCAATTTGCAATTCTAATATAATGACGTCAATATTAATGATACACATAAATCATATGGTAAATCGACTGCTTGAGTATGGCATTTTAGAGGCAGGTCACGCGACTTTGATTATTTTTATCATGATCTGCGTGACGTTCTTAACTACAGAATGATGAACTGAAATGTTTTTGTTTTTATTGCAATAGGCCACGTATTTATACCTGTAAGTATAAAGGGTAGTTCCATGCTGCGGGTTTGGATTGTTGACTCGTTTATTGCTACAGGTAGTTGAAAAGTGTTCATATTTAGTCATCGTAGACAATTTGAAACTGGTTTTTACCTTGAGTTTGATGTTTTTGAGTCACTTTACCTGTAAAGTAATGTATGCTAATTATTTTGTCAACATTTAAGATATATGATTGTATTAGTCGAATATGACTTAAAAGTAAATGATAATCACACATAGTCGATAGATATATTACTCTTTTCTCTAGTCAAATTTCTTTATATATTTTACTAATTTTAAGCTTTTGATGCTAATCAATTTTATTTGCTTTCGCTAAATATGGCAATTGTTTTAAATACAAAAAAAAATGACACCATTGAGCCCGCTGTCTAGTTAAAGGGTATTTTGTGATTGTTCACTGAGCAAACATATTCATTTTGTATTTTTCCATCCAACGTACATAAATAATCAATTTTGTGTTTTTATTTATCCACAACTCTTAAATAGATAATTATTGATTTAACTAATCCACTTTGTGTGCGAAGGTTTGCCTCGTAAAGTCCGAAGAATTATCTTAATGCGGAAAACCTGTATATCATATATAAAGAAGAAATTGTATATTTTTGCCGTTAGTTCAAAAAGAAATTAAGTAATCAGATCTCGCTCTGCTTCATTGCCCCTAATCGGGGAATAACTGAATATTTAAGCGAACCCATATACATATTTTCTCAATATGTTTTTTAGAAGTTCCTATAGCCAAAACTTTCAACGGGTATTTTGTACTATAAACTAGATCGATGTGTACTGTTTATCAAAATTATATTTAACGAATATTGGGGAAGAATGAAATTGAAATAAATTTGTGGGTACTGATGATTTATATAGATACTTTTGCCATACAATAATAGCCATATATATATATATGTATGTATATACTGTTTACAGGGTATTTTAAAGCCATGTAATGTTGTGTACATTACGCTTACTTGTCTTACTTGTCCCACACTACTTTTTGGACTTGTTTTGAGTTAAAAAGAAATCGCAGCAGCGCGAGAAAAGCAACAAAACACAAGGCTCCATTCTGAACAATGCCAGACTTTGTACGCTTGTTTTGATGACCGACTAAAATGAATATAAAAAACCCCACCGCTGAGAACTGATTTAGGTATAAATACGAGAGCTGACTTTTAAAAAGCGTGAGTTTCCGGCAATCAGCGCGTTCGTTCAAGTTGCTCTGCACATATTGGTTTCACTCCACAAAATGTCGAGATTCGTATTTCAAATTTGCCTTCTGTCGCTGGCAGTTGTGTGCGTCCTGTCGGAGGATCCTTCCGAGGGACTGAACATTCACATTCGCGGCCAACTGCAGGAATACGAGAAGTTCCTGGCCAACGATGATGGCTCTCACAAGGAGGATCTGAAGAAGCTGATCACCATCTACGAGTCCGCACTAAAGACTGAGAATTACGATGAGAAGAAGGCATTGATCGATGGTGTTACCAAGCAGTTTTCGCAAGAATTCGGTGCTTTTGTCCAATCCCATTTGCTCGATGATGAACTCATCGAGGATATTCGCGATGCCATCAAATTCTATAAGTCTCTCAAAGTGGGTTCCGAACTCAAGGATGATATTGTGAAAATTGTTGGCCAACTCGAAGCACTTGAGAAACTCACCGATGTTGAAGCGAAGAGGAACGGATTGGCCAACCTGGAAAAGAGCTTCAGGCCCGAGTTTGTCCAATTCCTCAAGAATGACGCTGTGCCTAAGATCAACCACGATCTGCAAGAAGCCATCACATTCTTCGAGAAACTTTTGGCCGATCCTCAGACCCAATATGCCACCGAAATCAAAGCCCTGAAGGACCAGACCACTGGTGCCCTCGCCGATACAGTCGATGCCGATGATAAACAGAAGACGCTCTACGAGATCAGAAATCCTCCCAACCCGCAATTGATCGAATTCTTGAAAATGAAATTCGTTGAACTGAACTAAGATTAAAACTCTGTTATCATCTCTCCAATTCATTGTTGATATCTTAAGTGAAGTTTAAACTATGATTTATCATCTGCATTTGTCTAAAATAATTTAAAAAAAGAAAGAAATAAAGTTAAAAGATATACAAAATAAATTTCATTTTACAGTTATTTATGCCCAGAAAGATGTTATAGGCTTATCCAATTCTCTGGAAAAAAATATGCAAAATGTTGACTATACATATACAAAAATTATTTAAATATTTCTATGTATATATATTTGAGGAAGCAATCAAATGTTAAATATATTATGGTTTTCAGACTTTCAAGACTCTTGAATAATAAAAAGTCGAAATGATCTGATAAAAGTCTTAAGTTGCATTTGTCTTTGATGTTTTGCTAACCTTTGATTTGGATTTTGCAGAAATTCTACAGCAGGTAGAGTATATACGAGTGATACTTGTGTCGGCCTCTCCAAGCGCTATCAGATATGCAATGACCTTCCATGCCCAACGGAATCATTCGATATTCGTGCATATCAATGTGCTGCATACAATAAAGTTGATTTCCAGGGCCACCAATATAACTGGGAGCCTTACATAAAAGGTATGTATGAACCATATATAACTAACATTCATATTTACAGATATACACACGGATAAAAAGTCACATTGAAATTTACAAAATCGGTTACAAGTGAAACCCTTGCTGAAAACTAGAAAGTTTTTTCGTTTTTTTTTTTAATAATTTACAAATATAAAAACAATTTTTTTTTTAATTAGAAAGTTTCTAATTTTAGGAAATACGAATAGATTTTTCTAAAATTTACATACAAATCTAATTTCCTGGTTGTTGTTTTTTATTTGTCTTACACAGAATTTCAACATTGGCTTTTCTCATTACTAAAGTCTAGAAGGTATTTCTTCCTAAAATATTGGTTTGCATTTCAACTTTTCAATTCAACTATGCCTTTATAAATGCATAATAAAATATAATTTCTAAATAACAAGAAGTGTTAGCACCTGTTGGCTCCAAAATTTAATAGCGACTTTTTTTCTAAGTGCACATATGTATAAACATTGTCTATTTTAATCGTAATCAACTAACAATTGATATTTCTTTATCAGACGATGCCGAATGCGAGCTGAACTGTAAGCCGTTGGGCATGAAATACTTTGCCACACTGAACGATACCGTTATTGATGGAACACCTTGCCAACGTCCAGCAGAATATTATCGCTCCAAGTCGACTTATGCGAGCCGCGCAATGTGTGTCGATGGCATTTGCAAGGTGAATGTTAATACTATTACAAGTAGTTGCGGAGATTTAGTTCGCTATCAACTCGAACAGTAGTAGTACCATTAATTAACAAGTAGCCACATTTCGATACTTGTTCCATTAGTTATCATATACCCTAGGACAATTAAAAATAGCTTAAGTGGGTATATTGGATTTGTGCAAAAGTATGTAACAATCAGAAGGCAGCATCTGCAATTCCATAAAGTATATGTATATTCTTGATCAAGGTTAACAGCAGAGACTATAGAAATTGGAGATTTCTAATTTTTAATACTACGCGCAGTTCAAACTTATTTCATTCTATCGATAACTTACTCCGTTTTGCGAATATCGATATATATATATATATCGATTGTGAAAGTAGTAACAAGCTCGAATTTGTATGTTAAAGTTTTACAATTAAAGTAATAATGTAATGTAAAAATTTGATTAAGATCGCATAAGAACTAACCATATTGGGACCCGAGGAATGTTCTCATATAGAAATCATTTTCTGCATGCATAAATTTGTGTGAGAACAGCATGGTAATTGAAGCTGATGTATTTATGGGGATATGTATTCTGCAACGCCCCGAATTGATATATGCAAAAAGTTTGCAGGTTTCTCGCGTTTCTCGGAAGCCGTTCAGCTCGGTTTTTTTCTTATTAAATTTGACAATATAATGTGTTAGTATTTGACAATTAAGTTCAGTGTATCTCGTAGTCGAGTTCTTTCGTCTGGAGCATTTTACTTGTTTTGTTGTTGACGCGTTTGTAAATGCAAATGACTACAAGATCGTGATTAGTTATTCATTGTGATCGGTTACAGCGCACACAAACTCAATTAATACAAATAGCTGCTCTTCTTTATGATTTTGCTATTTTCCATACATTTCTTGGAATAGTCACATCATTTTTTAGTACACGAAGTCAACTCTATGTATGTCTGTGTGTGTGTGACTAAATTATCAATGCTCTTGAAAGCATTGGAATAACAACAAGAGCGCCAGCCCGACCAATTGCTTGTGCATGTGTGTGTTTGTGTGTGTGTACACACTCCGAGGTATGAAAAAATCTCTTTAGAAATAAATGAATCGCTTTGCCGAATATTTTAGTAAGCAACGCGAATCGAAGCACGCAACACATGCGTATCGGTGTCTCTGAGAACCGCGCACGCCGCCGCAGCATAATAATTATATTAAGCTATCAAACCAGTTAAATTGTATTTCGAGTTAATCGAAATCCGATTTAAATAAATTAAGTCTGACAGTTTTGAGTATTACATGCTCATCACTGAGCAATAAAAAACCAAATGTTCGAATTAATGGATTCATCTTGTCATTTTAATTAGTGTCATTGAGTGATTTTACATATTCAATATATATGTGGGATTTCTTTTCCCAAAAAAACTTTACTACGGAAGTTCATAACTAAAGTGGCATTGTCATTTGTCCTTAAAATATATTTTAAAATTTTTGGAATTTTAATTGCTGCTTTTTTTTATGCAATTTATCCAAAACACTTGAGAATTACACTTGAAGACATTATGCCTACAAATGAATATAGACATACTATATGTATAATATACAATTACGTAATTTAGAACATTACTTAAATTGTACAAAGACTTTAATTATTTCCATTTGCTGCCTCCTACAAAATTAGACCTATTGTGTATTTTATTAAAATCCAAAACTACGTCATTCTTTGTTTTTCACATCCAAATGAACATTTTTTAATTGATGATTTAATTTGAATTCTTTCAATGGTTAAACTAAAATCGGCCTTTGTATTCTTTGTAATGGAATGTTTGTGACTCTTCTTTGTTAAAGCTATTTTAATTTTACACTTGTGTATATCTCTGGTGCATCTGGTTGTACTTCCAATTCCAATATTCCAGTTTGCATTTGCAGCCTTTATTGACCTTCTGAAACCAGACAAAGACTAAGGGCAAAGAGTTTGATCTTATTATTTGTATTATTTTATTGTATATACACTTAATGGCATTCAATATTTCAAAAATAGTTATTATAAATATTATACAAATATATAATACAAATATTATTATTTATATTATGTAAATAAGTGCAAGATTGAAAGTAAGGTGATCTATTCGTCGACGACAAGATAATTAAAGGTGTTTCAAAATCCATTTGCAAATAAGAAGCGTTTATTTGACGTGCTGGAGGATACCACATAGTTTTTATATATTTTCATTTCACACACGCTCTAAAGTATGCTACAAAAGGATAGTTACAGGGTGTTATCACGTCTACAACTGCGAAACAATTCCAAACTTCTCAGCGTAGAAATTGGTTTTATTTAGCATGCGAAAGAAATACAAATAAAATTTTTTGTCGTATTTTATTGCCTTTTTTTCTGTCGGAATCACAGATGAGAATGGAAAAGAAAAATCATTCTCTCCAGACTGTCAATATATTTATTTACTGGAAGAGTTGAAGATTTTTAAATAAGATTTTCAAAAATTACAATTTAAAGATATTAATGACATAATATAAATTTAAAAGTGAATAATTGAATTTAAATTTAAAATTAGTCAAAATCAGAAATAGGATATAATAAATCCGGAAGTAATAAAATTTAAAAAGGTCCAATATTTATTGCAAGGATTGTGGAATCCCAGAAAAACCTTAACGTAGCTTTTTTCCTTTCAGTCGCATAGGAAGTTGTAAATGATTCATTGTCACTTATGCATTTTAGGGTATCTTCTCTCTGCTTTTATGCAAACTAAGTCTAATTAAAAGTCTTAAAGTATTCTTTATTAAATTTGGAATTGTGACAGAATTGTCAGTCTTGCAAAATGGTTCAAATCGCTGTTCAAATACATTTCAATTAAATATGAACTTTTAATAATGACAGCCGATCCTTATTTCGGACCAATCAGCAATCGAATTGATTGTCAGAGATCAGTATGAAAATTGATTGGAAATTATAGAAGAAAATTGCATTTTCGTATGCTTTATATTCGTGGGAACAGTGTTTGCATAAAAATAGTTGTGTTTCTTATTTATTTTACGGACCGATGCCATTTTGCATGTGTGGTTCGATTACTTTTTGCTGCTTGCAATAAAATGTATATACCCCTTACACACATGGTAGAGGGTAGATAAAAGCACTTTATCTCGAGCTGGTCGCATCATAAACAACCAAGTGAGTGTCGGCTGGGCCAACTGAAATGTGGCCATCGTAAAATTGCAAAAGTGCGTCAAATGCTGGCGTTGTTGCCTGTAGATTTTGATGCCATTAAATTGGAATAATCTCTTACTTCGGGACATGCAACACGATGATAGCCGTCCGGCAGCAACTACAGCAGCAGCAGCACCACCACTCAGCGATCAGCCATTTGCTGTTAAAAGTTTATCACAACTTCAATATGAATGTTGGCACTTTAGATTGGATATTGGCATTTTTGTCCCGGAAGTGAATACAAATCCAAAGCTGCTTGCTTTTCACCTTCGCCCACAATTGCTTGTATTGCATTTTAATTTAAATATATAAATATAAATATTTTTGTTTCGCCATCATTTATACAACAATAAAAAGAAGAAAAGAAATACATACCCACATACTTAAACAAATATAAATAGGCTTGTTTATATAGTGCGCTGACATCGACTATAAATCAAACAATTAATCGACGCATAAACAAAAAAAACATTTAGCAGCCAATCGTCGAGATCACCTTGCTTACATAAACATATAATACTTAATAGTGTACTATATATACTATATATTTGTGCGGAATGCCTTGGCTCTGGCACTTGGCGTTAACTTGGCTGGTGAGTCAATTTAGACATCTGTCGAGAGCTGTTTCGGTCTCATTTCATTTCTTTATTTGTTTGACTCGACCACCGTTCTCCCCGTCAGTATGACAAAGGCATGCTTTGATTTGTGTCAATTTGAATCAATTATACCATAAACATTGATTTCATTTCAGGCCTTGCTTGCCAGTGGCTCCATCAAGGGCCTCTATGCCAATAGCGGCTCCGTAAGCTGTGGCGGCCTGCTCTGTCGTCCGGTGACTGGCATCTTCACACGCGATCCATTGCCGGAGGATGCGTATGTCCATGTGGCATCAATACCCGCTGGCGCCTCGAACATCTCGATTACCGAACTCAAAAACAGTGCAAATCTACTTGGTAAGCTGAAAACTTGACCTTATTTATTAATGGTAGTCAAACTGCTCCAATTTGAGCCGAGCTCCGATTTCGTTTAAAATTTACAGAAACGGAATCGATTGTTGTTGTTTGAAATTTGATGATCGGTTGTGAAATTTATTTTTAAAAAATTAGTTGTTATCGAAAACAAATTCATTGGGATTTGGTAATAACCATTTGAACACGATACGGAATTGCATTACAAAATAATTATCAATTTCATTAGCAAGCGGAAACAGGCAAGAATGAATAAGAAACCGTTTTGCACTTTCCAAACCTAATATAATTTTAGTATTGAATTAAATGTAATATAATTTAAACTAATAATTCGCTGATTTCAAGTCAAGTGCTTTTAATTGAATCATTATCTAAACGAAAACTGCACTATTTCAATTTAATTCTTCTCTATATTTAGAATTCAGTTGTGATTCTGTTGCATTCTTTGGATTGACTGTAAACAAATTAGTCATCAATTAACATCTTAAAGTTTCAAAAACGTATTAATCAAACCGAGTAAATCTGCATTTGTTTAAACTATGGAAACAAAATTATACTTTTATTTGATTTAAAAGAAATTCCGCGTCGACTGTGATTTATTTTTGTATATTTTTCAAAAATTTCATAGTCCTGCGCACTGGCGAACAGAAGAGTATCTTCAATGGCGAAAATGAGGTGTCGGAGAGCGGATCGTATGAGGGGGCAGGCGCAACTTTCGACTATCATCGCATTGATGGAGTTGAGCAGGGCGAAGGTGTTACGGAATGGATCACATGCACCGGACCCATTAGCGAGCCCGTAGAGCTCTTGGTATTGCAAACAAATCGCATAATTGAATTGAAATTATATAATTAAATATAACGATTGACGTCATTATTCTCTCTCTCTCTCTCTCTCTCTCTCTCTCTCTCTCTCTCTCACTCACAGGTCTATAGTAATATACTGAATCCAGGCATTAAATACGAGTACCTGCTGCCCATCGTATCGGACTCGGAGGAGAACGAGCTGTCGCTGGAGAGTAGCGACGGTTTCTTGAGATCTGGCGGTGGCATGGAGGATGGCAGTTACGTGAGCAGCACACGTTCGGGACGTAGGCGAAAGTTCAATTGGAAAGTGGTCGGTTTCAGTGCCTGCACCAAATCCTGTGGCGGTGGCACCCAATCCCCCATAGTGCGTTGCGCTCGCGAGAATCCTGTTCGCTATTACTCGCAGCGCCGCTGCAGTCACTCGGAGAAACCGGTGCTCAACGAGAACCTGCTGCACTGCAACACTCAGCCGTGTCCTGCCTATTGGCGCCACGACGAGTGGGGCGAGTGTCGCTGCCAGCACGGGGAATCGGTTCGCCGGCGTGAACTGAGCTGTGTGCAGGAACTGGCTTCAAGCATTGTGATCCATGTGGACAAGGCTGCCTGCATGGAGGAGCAGCCGCCCAGCGAGAAGCAATGCGAGTGCCCCAAGAGTCGTCGTCGCAACTTCTCCCGTTATCGCATGTATCCCCACGTCGATTCGACCAATGGCACACATCTGATGCGGCACCGAGTCCCCAAAACTGTGGGCGATGCCGTTTGGCTTATGTCCGAGTGGAACCAGTATTGTTCCTCTGCCTGCGGACCGGGCATTCAATATCGCACGATATTCTGCGATCGACCCAAGACAAAAACTGAGCGCTGCGATGCCCGTGACATTCCCGAGAATCGACGACCCTGTGAGCAGAGTGCCTGCGAAATGGGCGAGTGGTTCGCTGGACCCTGGTCACCTTGTAATGGAGACTGTTTCAATTTGACCCGTAGCCGCACTGTGCTCTGCATTAAAAATCAACTCATCACTGATGATGACGAATGCAAGTTGGAGCTGAGACCACAGCCACTGGAGAATTGTTCGCACGAAGAGAACGAGTCTTGTGCTCCTCGCTGGCATTACTCCGAGTGGTCGGAGGTAAGCTATAAATCTGCACTTAACCTTATAGGGGATTGCTTATTGACAATAAGCGTCCAAACTACACCAGGAATTGGGTTTCTGTATTCTTAAAATGCTAATACTAATGACTTCTATAAAATATATTAGTATAAGAAATATTATATTTAAAAAAAATTTGAGCTCTTTTAGAGCATTTTTTGCGGGAATGTCGGGATTATAGGGAATATCAGTTTCAGAATTCTCTTGTCTCCTAGTCACGTATATATTCCTTTTATTTATGATAATTTATTTTTATAGTGCACCAAATCCTGCGACGGAGGCACTCAGCGACGCAATGTGAGATGCCTGGAATACGATGAAAAGCAGAATGCATTGCGCGAATCTAATAAATGCAGATACGCAGTGAGGGAACCCATCTTTCGTAACTGTAACGCCCAGAAATGTGAAGGTAAGCCTTGGCATTAAAATATCTATATTATGTACATATTAATATCATGGTATATTCGAGCAGCTCTGAATAACGAACTGCTGCAAAACGATGAAGCTGGCGCCGCTTGCATGGATAAATTTCCCAACTGCAAATGGGCTGTGCAGGCGAAGCTTTGCACCTATGAATACTATCGGAGCAACTGCTGTGAATCCTGCACGCAGCTGCATTAAATCGAATCGAATCAAGTAGGAGATATTGGGCTCTGGAGAGGAAAACAAAAAGTAGCTTTATTTGTTGCGGAAACGAAATCAGTGATCTTTATAAAGCAAATTCTAACATCTATTCATAAATGTTCATTAGTACATAATATGCATATACATACATATATACATACATACATATACACATATATGATAAGCATGAAGATTTACAAGAAACATACCTAGCCGCAAATTCTCAGTATGGATTCCAATTTTACATACGAGTGCATTTACATTTATTAATACCTTACCACATAAGTATATTTAAACGTAAAAACAATAATAATAACAGTCTACTAAACATATCTCACAAACGAAAAATGTTGACCTGAAGTTGATGGAAGTATCACACTTAAAGATATATAAATTTCTTTTAACTTTATAATATGAACTGCATTTTTTTTACTTATGTATACAATGGGCTTACTTTGAGTATCAGGTTAGTATACCTTAATTTGTATGGGTGTATATGGACGTATTAATTGCACAAATGAGATGCTCAGATAAAAGTTGAAAATGTTGTATATAATAATTTAAAAAAGGAATGAAAATATGATGACATTATCCGTTGATAAGGAATTTCTATCGTTTTTATTCGACTGGACTAAAGTCTGGTCTTTGAGACAGCCAGTCCATAATGGGAATATTTTCGTTCATGTAAAAGTTATTTAGCGGTCTTTGCTGAATGTTTAATGTCATTGTAGTGAAAAGAAGTCTATGGCTCTAAAATGTAAAAATACTAAAACTAGTCTAGGCTGTTCTTAATTCTGACAGGTGATTCCACTTTAATCTAGCTCATATATATATAATTTTGTTTCATAGTTCTCTGCTCTTCCAAAAACACAAGTTTTCAAGTATTGACAGGGAGCAAAGCTTCATTGAATCTTCACGAGATTAGTTTTGTATCTGCATTGTTTATTTCCATACAAAAAATTAACATATTCACTCTTTTTACTATGGGTCAATTAATAGTGGTAAGGTTTTAACAAAGTTTTAGCTTTCAAGTCAACTTTTTATTTAAATTATCATGTATACTCTAGTCAAGAGCTAAACAGGCTCATTGATTTTTACTTCAGTCGGTTGATAACCGAAATTGTTAAATATGCAGCCTGTCTGCAAGTATAAAGATAAAAGTAAACTTTGCGCCAATTGGTTTAATCAGATTTGCGCCGAGTGCCGATCGCAGTTCCCAAGAAACAGTGTTAATAAACGCGCAAAAGAACAAGCGGGGGACGGGTTAATAAGCGCTCAGGATTGTTACAAATCGATAAGAAGAGGTGCGGAATCACTTAATAACAATCCCTATGGTAAAGATGATATTTGGTGGAAAGTGCCACTTGCCTTACTCATTTTCGGGTGTATTCTGCTGCTTTTGATGGTAATTTGCTTTGGTTGCCAAAAAGTTGTCCAGAAAATATCAAATGGGGTACCAAATGCAGTCGATTTGGAGGTTTGTGAGAGCCCAAAGAAAAAGTCGGCTTTTTGGAATACACAAAAGTTAACAAAATAAATCGTTAGCTCCAAATGTTGTGACTTACATAATGACCCATGTAATCTTCCAATCTCCAATATTATTTAAATATTTACACAAATGTACGTATTTGAATATTAAATTAAATCTGAAATGGATTTATTGTGTTTTATTATCGCCATTATTTAAGGTGAACTTGTCACGCAATCAAATCACACTGATGAATGAGTCGACGAATAAATACCACTTAGCACGAATTCAGATTTATATTTACATTGAGTTATATTAAAGTATATAAAACTTTATTTGTGTTTGTATAATCTATATAGGCGTATTTAAATAGATAATTAGCGTTTGCTATTCATTATTTTGATTCAACGAGTCTGACCGCATAAAATACCCGATTGGTAAAATGTGGAATATAGAGTATTGAAATAGGTCTTTAAAGTGTTATTCGCTTGCAATGCTGAACACACTTCGTTTTAGAGCTCCAAAACTGTCTAACCATGATATTTAGTTTTATATCTCTGTACTTTAATACATGTTGTATTCATGGATTTCGTTACTTGGTCAATAGTATGTTAATTTTGCTTGAGAGGTATTTATATCGTGTGTCTAGTGCAATTTTGACAGACTAATAATGAAAGACATTTCAGATTATTGTGGTTAATTCTATTGGTCTTATCTATATATTACTGCATTATCTCCTGTTTATCTTCGGTGGAACGTTTCCAAACGAAGAGCACCCACATCGGTCTTGAGCGGAACTCCTATTATTTCAAAACTTCGATGCCCGCCGTAACAATGTACTCATTTAGCATACTACATATTTATTTATAACTGACTGTATTTATTTCTTACTTTTAGCTGTCCTATGCAACGTCTAAACAAGACCTTTTTTGATCAATATTGCCTGTAAGAGTTATAAATGGGTTCACTCAAAAAAAAAATCGACCAGATTTTGTAAATTCGCCGTTATCTTTTCTTGACTCAAGGGTACATATTAAAAAAAAAATTCAATTTATCCTTAAGATATCTGTCGAAAAATAACATTTAATTGGCTTTTCCTTAATTTCAGAAAATATGTTTCTTTAAATAACGGTTTGCACTTCAAGTTTTTATTTTCTTTTATTTAAAAAATTAGAAAAGACCTTTTTTGTTTTAAGAAAATGATTTTCGTGTATTTAGAAATTATTTCTAAAAAACAGAAATTTGTGCTAGTTTTGAAGGCGATTTTCATGTTATTGCGAATTTATAAAATAGGTCGATTTTTGATGTTGTCATTGTCGAATTTAAAACTAACAATTTCTTCACTCAATTTCAGTGGCAAAGTTAAAGGCAAAGCTAAGGATGAGCTCTTTGACTTTTTGGAAAACTTGGCCAATTCCACATATACAAATTTTAAAGATATTCCACAATACGATAGTATTGATGATTCGCTGCAAAAATTGAATATTGAACCCAAAGACTATATGAAATTAATTTACAATCTCACGTATGACGGCACCTATGAACCCATTGAGAAGATGCGAATTCGCTGCGTTGATGGCCAGGTGGTCCTCAAGGTGAGACAGATACTCACCGAGTTTGGATTGTGTTACCTGTGCAGCTCATACTTGGGTGAGGAATATAGCTCACGTTACTTAATCTTCGGCACGTACCCGGAATCCAATAAGCACCTAACAAGTCAGCAAATTGTGGATGTTAAAAGGGCCACATTCTTTGACAAGGATGTGGGGTTCACATTAATGGGCTTCGATGTTACTGCAATCGATGTACGTATCTAAAACATTGTTTTGTTTTCAAAAGTAAGATGGAATAATACTTCCTTTTCTTTAGAGTTATATACATTCCGCTTTTGAGGTGATGAAAGTGGATAATAATTTTGGTTACTCACCTGAAGGTGCTGCCTATGAACCAGAAGTTGAAGAAATTGTTGCTGATGCCGAACTCGAGACGTAAGAACATCAATTTTGATTTATAACAATTTGCAATGGTCTCAAGTATTTTCAATTTACAGCGAAACTTCTATAAATCAAAGAAAATGCCGATACTATCATGAATCGAATCTGACGCATTATCCATTTTATACCAAAAATACTTGCCTGCAGGAGTGTCGCATTAACTTGGCCTATAGGATTTGTAAATGTATTCCCCACTTTTATCCCAATCGCAGTAAGTTTATCACTTTTAAATGCTGCTTTAATTGCTGCTTATGTACATAATTATTTTCATATTTTCAGTTGCGAATCCAAAACCTGTATGCTCCTACAAAATATTAAAGTCTTGTTTTGCCAACCATGCCGGTAAGGTATATATGTATATATTTTGCCAAGTATAATGGGCATATAACCCATATATCATATTACTTTACAGGTTTTTTCCTAAAATTTTACGACGATGACATTAATGAGAAACCAGCAATCTGTTACTGTGAACAGAATTGTATAGACGCTGTGATCAAGCTGAAAAGTGCTCTGGTAATATATTATTACGTAGCTATATACTATATACATTATAGACCTCATTATTTATTTTTTGTAGGCCATGCGGGGTGCTAAGCAGTTACTTGGCAGTATGGGAAGTTCCGTTTCCATGAACAGTTGGCCAAGGAATCAATTCAAGCGGCAAGTCATATTTTCGTTTACGGATCTTTTGGGTAAAACTAATATAGTATAGATGCGATTATATGTCCATGGCTGATAACACTGTTTTTTTTTATAGTTTCCATTGGCGGCACTGCGGGTCTATTTCTGGGATTCAGCGTCTTGGGCCTAGTTGAATTCATCTACTTTTTTACGCTGCGTTTACTTTGGCACTTGCTTGGATATAAAATTTAAGACCATAACTTTCGTTATATTAATGGCATAAGCGTAACATACATGTACCTTTATAAATTATCGCAAGTATGACAAAATAAATTAAAAACAGATTTCCAAAAAGCATTTTAGCAGCATTTATTCTATTTAGTGGGGGCAATAACAGAAATACTTTTTTTTATTGCTAATTGGGTATCTATAAGTTAAAAAGAAGTAGTACAAAATATTAGTTTTTAGCGGCAGAATTTTAAGTAGTGAGGAATTACCAAAAAAAAATTAGATATTAAAAAAAATTTTATTTGAATTATTTTTTCTAATATTAGTCTTAAAAAATACAAATAAAAGAAAATTTTGATTAAATCAACTTATCCAACCAACATGACATATTTTCTTGGCCACAGGTATAAATGCAGTTAGCGCATTGTAAAAAAAGATTCGTTGCCATCGCTATCAGTTGAGGTAATTGAGTTTACAACCCATTAAACTGAAAAGGAACAGGTTTATTCTTAATCTAATTTCATTCGAAACAATATCAACTCCCCGGTTGATCTTATTTTTTATAAAACATAAAAGATATACAATCAACATAAAAGATATACAAGAAGATGTAAAACTATTCGATCAATTTTTTTATATGTAGCCAATTCAAAAGAGAAAGCTGAAAAAGAAAAAACAGCTCTGATTACTCGAATCCCGACACTGACTTGCATATGCTCATGCATAAATGCATATGACATAATGACATTCATATGTGCATACATATCTGTATACCAATTCTCAGATAGCACGAAAAAAAAAACAGCTCATGGGTTGTTTTGTGAAGGTTCCTTATTCTATTCAAATCCGCAAGTATCCCGTGACGTCAAAAATTTGCGCTCGCTTCGCAATTCAAAGTAATAACAAAAAACTTACATGTATTTCTGCAGATAGGAGAGTGTAAAATAAAAGATTCCACCATCGTCTTTGAGAATGTGAAACCTGTGCACGACATCGGAAATTCTGCTCTCTCTTTCTATCAGTTGCTTGCACACTAGCTCTGAGCACGATCGTGAACCGGCGCTCTCAGTTGCAAGTTCTGAGCTCGGGTTCCCAATGAGCGCGCCTCAGTGTTTTGTGTATCGTCCACGCGAACGGTTGGTATTTTTTGATTGTCGCTTGGTGGCAAGTACAGACCTGCATATATATGTGTGTCAAGCTACAAATATATTCAAATTGAATTTTCTCTTATCAACGTAAATAGTACCTACAAGAGCAAAGTAAACAATTAAAGGGACACCTATTTCATCAAATTGCAATGTTTGGGAAAATCGGTGCTTGGCTTGCATTATTGTACATATTCAGCTATAGTGTTCATAATGTGGAGCTGAGAAATATTGGAACAGCGAACAGAGAGAACAAAGGACCGCAATGTGGTTATCCGGTAAGTGATTGAAGTGTTATTATCAGTTTAATCAATTTAATAAGCACAATTGACCTATAGACATATGTACTATGCGCTCATATATAAATTTTTATATAGACTACTTGTAAGAATCTTTATTGAGCTACACTTACTGCTGATAAGAGCAAAAATTGACAAATTGCAAAAAGGGAATTCAAATGGAATACATTTTGCAGCTATTGTTTATTAAGCTAAGGGTGCTGATATGGTAAATATAAATGTATATTTAGTTGTATGTAAGCAAACTATTTTAAAGACAATAAATAGCCTTTGGACAGTAGATAATAGATAGATAATCAGATTAAGTAAAGAAAAAAAGACAACAAATTGAAGGCACTTTGAACGCAATAAAATATTTTAAAAATTTAAATTACGGGATTCTAGAGGAAAACCAACACATGATTAACAAGGAATTACTTATGGAAACCATTAAAATATCACTAACTTCCGTTCATTAACTAAAAAAAATAATTGTTGTTTTTATAAATTTAAGAAAAAAATAATAATTTTGTTAAAGTTTGACCACGCTTTTTTGATTTCACTAACATCAGCAAAAAATACAGTTTGCAGTAAAGAGTAAAGATCAAATTATATTTTGACAACTTTTCCCACTCATTGGGAAAAACTTTTCTATGTATATTGACTGCAGTAATAATTTAAAAAATTTGAAATTTTTCAGAGTTGTCATCCAACGCTACCAGGTATGCTTAATATACATCTTATAGCGCATACCCATGATGACGTTGGCTGGCTAAAGACGGTGGACCAATACTATTATGGCAGCGAGACTTTAATTCAAAAGGCCGGTGTCCAGTATATAATCGATTCAGTTGTGCAATCCTTGTTGAGAGATCCGGCCAAGCGTTTCATCTATGTTGAGTCGGCATTTTTCTTCAAGTGGTGGAAGGAGCAAACGGCCGAGATGCAGGAGAAGGTCAAAATGCTTGTGAATGAGGGAAGGCTGGAGTTTATTGGCGGAGCTTGGAGCATGAATGATGAGGCAACAACGCACTATCAAAGCACAATCGATCAGTTTGCTTGGGGCTTAAGGCAGGTGTCAAATAAAAGGCGTCAATACTTGTAATATAATTTGTAATGCAAAAGCGTCCTTTTGTAGACTACTAAATGATACCTTTGGGGAATGCGGTCGTCCACGTGTTGGCTGGCAGATTGATCCCTTTGGACATTCGCGAGAGATGGCATCGATGTTCGCCCAAATGGGATTCGATGGCATGTTCTTCGGTCGCCTGGATTACCAGGACAAGGACGAGCGTCTGATGACACAGAAGGCCGAAATGATTTGGCATGGCTCAGCAAATTTGGGTAATGTTTAAAATACGATAATTACGAAGTCATTATTAATTATTTACCATATTATTTGCAGGTGATAAATCGGATTTGTTTACGGGTGCCTTATACAACAATTATCAAGCACCCGCTGGCTTCTGTTTCGATATACTCTGCGCGGATCAGCCAATTATCGATGGCAAACATAGTCCAGATAATAATGTCAAAGAGCGCGTAAGTGAAAAGTTTTCGATAAGTTCTTGTCTGTCCCCCAACTCCGTTCTCATATATGAATTGTGTCCTCGCTTTTGTCCTTTTCCTGTTTCACATAATAATACTGCATCAGGTTAATACGTTTTTGGATTACGTGAAAACTCAAAGCAGATATTATCGCACCAACAATGTCATCATAACAATGGGTGGCGATTTTACCTATCAAGCTGCTCAAGTCTATTACAAGAATTTAGACAAACTAATACGGTAAATTAACAAAAGATTACAAAGTTTACTTTTTTTTGCCTACTGTTAACGAAAGCCTCTTAACCATATGCATCCATATATCCATATATCAAGTTGTTTGTTTAAGTAGTAATTAGAATTAATAAGAGTAAATGCTTTTGATGTGTGTAGATCGATGCATTCTTTGAGTTTGTCACTAAGATGGCCAAAGGATATCGAACATCCAACTTACTTATTACTATGGGTGAGGATTTCCATTACCAAAACGCTGAAATGTGGTATAAGAATCTGGATAAACTTATTAAGTGAGTAGCGTTAGAGGCTTTCCTTAACCAAATTGCTTAAACTACGTTTATAATAAGTAAAAAATAAGTGTTGTAAATTTTAAACTTTAAACCGTTATTGCAATTTGCGAGTATTGTGCAACGAGCAACCAACAATCTAGTTATCAACGATATGGCAGCGCTGCAAAAAGGAATCCCACATAGCTATTTGCAAAAACAACAATATGGTTCTGTGCAAAATGAAAATTTGAAAATATATATTATAATAAATATATAGAAATCTAAATGCTAACGACTAGTGCTGAGATCATTCACTGTTGGAGCAAAACTGAAAATGGAGGATCCCCTGGCGTTGCCAGATGCACAGCGTTGCCAAAAAGGCCAAACATTATTGCCAACAGCTGAAATTAACGGTAAACAACTTATATATTTCAAATAATTGATGTATAAACGTAGTTTTAGTAAGCCCATACGTAAGTGAATGGAAATTATTTTTCGAGGAGGCATGCTATTTAATTCTCTATTCGAAACATTTAGGTATGCAAATGAGCGGCAGACAAATGGATCGAATATTAATTTGCTATACTCGACGCCGTCGTGTTACTTGAAATCGCTGCATGATGCTGGCATTTCTTGGCCCACCAAGAGCGACGACTTCTTCCCATACGCATCGGATCCACATGCCTACTGGACGGGCTACTTTACGTCGCGTCCGACTTTGAAGCGCTTCGAGCGTGACGGGAATCATTTCCTTCAAGTGTGCAAGCAGCTGACCTCACTGGCTCCTAAGCGATCGGCGGAGTTTGATCCGCACTTGAATTTCATGCGCGAAACAATGGGCATAATGCAGCATCACGATGCTGTAACGGGCACTGAGAAACAAAAAGTCGCCTTTGACTATGCGAAACGATTGAGTGTCGCTCTGCGCGCCTGCTCCACAAACATGAGATCTACATTAAATCAACTATCGTCCGGAAAGAATCGGAGCACTGTGGTGCCAGCTGCATTGGAATTTAAAACATGCACATTGCTCAATATCAGCAGTTGTGCTCTATCCGAGACAAACACTCGATTTGCACTCACACTCTATAATCCACTGGCCCATGAAACCGATGAATATATCCGCATACCCGTTGCGGACTACAAATATGCTGTCATTGATCCTACAGGTGAGACAACGATACACCTTATTGTAAAAACATACTCCATTTATTATTCCTTATTCCTAGGCAAAAGTTTACCGACTCAAGTAGTACCTGTGCCCAACGCTGTGGCCAAGATTAAGTACAGAAGATCGATTGCTCAGTACGAGCTCATTTTCTTGGCAGCCAAACTGCCAGCCGTTGGCTATAGGACCTATTATATTGAGAAACCAGATGTCGCTCCCGATGACCTCAAGCCTGGTCCGGCGCCAAAGAAGACAAGCAGCTTAACACGTATTGGAAACGGAGTAAATGAAAATTTCATATAAATTTGCTCACTTATGATTGATGGATTTACCTAATAGAATATTAAATTGACATTCGACACCAATGGCTTCCTCTCCGAAGTCACAGCCGATGGCATGACGCGCCAGCTTTCCCAAGAGTTTCTGTATTATGAAGGTGCCATTGGCAACAATGCGGAATTCCTCAATCGCTCCTCCGGCGCCTATATATTCCGCCCTAAGGCGGACAAAGTGTTCTTTGCGTCAGATCGCGTTGCCATCGAAGTGTACAAGGGTCCGTTGGTGCAAGAGGTGCATCAGAAGTTCAATGATTGGGTTAGCCAGGTGGTGCGTATCTATAAGCAGAGCAACCACGCTGAATTCGAGTGGCTGGTTGGACCTATTCCCATTGATGACCACATGGGCAAGGAAGTAATTACTCGCTTCAAGTCAGATATTGAGTCCAATGGCATATTTTACACAGATTCAAATGGTAGGCGGACAAGATTCTATTTATTTAGACATTTCATCTAATTCCCTTCTCAAAGGTCGTGAAATGTTGAAACGCCAGCGAAATCATCGCGAAACCTGGAACGTAAAGCTACAGGAAAGCGTCTCTAGCAACTATTATCCGGTCACTACGAAAATTGCATTGGAGGATACAACAGCACGCATGGCCATCCTGACGGACAGGGCTCAGGGCGGCAGCTCATTGCAGGATGGTGCATTGGAATTGATGGTGCATCGACGTTTGTTACACGATGATGCATTTGGTGTGGGCGAAGCTCTCAACGAAACCGAATTCGGCGAGGGACTGATTGCCCGTGGTAAACATCATTTGTTCTTTGGTCAGTCAGATCGACGTCCAGGTGTTTCTCTAAAGGCAATAGAACGTCTTGTTCAGCTGCAAACCTTGCTACCCGCCTGGAAGTTTTTCAGCAATATGACAGCATACAGCTCCGATCAATGGCTTACTTCATTTACAAATTCAGTTAGTATTCTGCTTGAATTCGCATAATCAGTATTAATTAAATATGCATTGTAATGTTTTAGTATAATGGTGTATCGGTGATCCTGCCAAAAACGGTGCACTTGCTCACATTGGAGCCGTGGCATGAGAACGAGTTACTTGTCCGGTTTGAGCATATATTGGAAAAAGATGAAGATAGCCGATATTCGAAATATGTTCAATTTAATATAAAGGATGTGCTAGCTGCCTTTAATATTGAAAGCATTCGGGAGACGACTCTCGATGGCAATGCATGGCTAGATGAGCATCGACGCATGGAGTTTGTGCCCGATCCCGAGGAAGAGTCTTACAACGCCTATGGCATATTCGCGAAGACATCGGGGGCCGTCCACTTGCTGGAAGCCGCAAAACCTCTACTGGAAGCTAAATATTCGAAGGAAGCCTTGAAATCCGGAGAATTGGGTGCGGAAAGCAATCGGTTTACGCGTAATGCTAACTCCGGACATTTTACATTACATAAGAGACGATCGCATCAGGTCCGCGCAGATGATGTTATTGAGAATGTTGTACCAAAATCAAACGACCGTGAACAGTTTCTTATAGAGCTAAGTCCAATGGAGATACGCACTTTTGTCGTATATTTATCAAAATAGCATAATGATCACTAATCTAATTGTGTCAATTGTTATGTAGGTACGCTCAATTGTAGAACATAAACGAGTTTGTGCATTCAACAACGCTTGTCTCTTAAACTTAACTCGCAATTATCTCCCTCAATGGAAGCCCAGTTGGGAAGTTCTGTGGTATACTCCCAGCCAATACCCTGTAATTACAAATGATTGCATAAGCATCTCAGAGTACAATATAATAAAATGAGTCTTACTTTGTATTTCCACGCATGCAGATACATAACGAGATCTGCCGGCTTTGGATCCCGATAGTTCATCCTACATTCCTGGCAATGCGGGTCTACAGATAGCTTACTGTGATCAAAACTACAATCAGCGGCCTCATGACCAGTTTGTGTAGAAACAGTAACCTAAACGATGAAAACCACATTAGTGTAAACAAAAGCACTGCGAATGACATCAAAACAATTAGTACCTTAGCTTCAGGAGATGACTTAATTTCAGTTTTTAATTCAGAATTAGAATTAGAGTTAGCCAGCCTGCTGACAGTATTTTCCGAGACTTTGAGCGATTCATTCGTGGAAGCATCGCGAGCACCATCAACACCCAACCAGTTTTCGGCGTTGTGTATGGAAATCAAATCGCGTATTAGCTGATCATCAGATTTGCCTCCAATATCACCACCGCGTCCTTTTAAGGGTCCAAACACTTCGTGATTATATAATGGATCGTTGACAATCGGATAGCCTGGCGAAATCAATAGTTGTATTCAATTCACATCCTAAAGCAAACATTTCTGCTCACCTAAATATTGTAGGTGCACCCGGATCTGATGCATCCGTCCAGTCAACGGTTTGCACTGCACAATGCTATAGTCGCCAACTTGCCCCAATCTCTTGAATGTGGTTTTGCAATCCTTGCCCTTTGGCGACACCTTGCAGACTCCAATTTTATAGCTAACTACTTCAATCGGTTCATTGCACTCGATATTGCCACTGAAATGAAAATATATGGTTATATAATATTTTGACTTACAGAAGGAACTATTACTTTGTCCAACAGCATGAGGAATATTAATAATAATGAAAAAATAAATTAATAAGAGAGTCAATAGAATAGTCTTGATAAAGTCGCTGAGTTCATACATACATGGCAGCATTTCTGATACAATATAAGTATATAAACGTGAAATATTCAGTTACAACGAGAACATTTATGAAACACTTATTAATAGGTTAATCATACTCCTATGAATTTTTTCGTGTTAACACAGATATTTTCATTGATATAATAGATAAAGATTGCTGTTAACCCACACTCTTCCACTGTCAAATATGAATCACACTTTGCGATCAACACAATCTCAATTGACATTGTTTTACTATCGAACAAAAATCAGATAAGCGTCTATATATAACTCAAATGTAGTGCTTACTCGGGAAAACAGCCCTCCACACAGCAAACATATTCCTTTTGTACTTGTCTATTTCGTATTTGTTGCTCCATTTCACGTGCCTTCTCAGCAGTGCGTCCAAACAACAAAAGTCCGGATGTTAGCCGATCTAGTCGGTGTATCGTACGCAGATTCCTCATGTTGAACTCCTTGGCTAGTATGAAAATCATCGTATTGTGCCTGTAACGCCCACATGGATGAACCTAAAGAAACATATGAAAAATTCCACAATTCGTATTAATTGTTTTAAAATTAAGCTTACGGGTATTGAGGCTGGTTTGTTCACAACTAAAATATCATCATCCATGTGGACTATCGTAATGGGGTGTGCCGTAACCGGAACTTCATGCCTGCAAAAATGCAAAGATTAGTCTACAAATGAGATATGAATGATTGGCTAGTAAATACCTGTGGACTGTATTTGCCAGCAGATCGTTGTGCTTCAGCCGGTAGTCAATGGGCACCTTCTCATGGTTGACGGTTAGGGAGCCAGCCTCAATGCTGCGCTTATATTCCTCGGCGGGATGTGCACGAAATTCCCGTGAGAATACATCGAGAATCCCCTCGCCGACCCATCGTCCCTTCGTGAACGTTGTAAATGTAAAAGAATAAGGATAGACCTTTCGCAAGCCTTCAATTGCGTTTCACTTTGCTGTTCATAATATATATATATATATAGAATGCTTAACTATTGCCTACCATTCTCTATGTAATACGACGTCTCCTCGTAGCGCTCCTCGCTAAAACCGGGGCGTGTCAGTTTCAGATCTTTTGTCTCCAATTTGGGCTTCTTCGAGTCCACAACCTCTTCCACCTGGGGCGCCTTTCGTTTTTCTGGCAAATGTACGCCTGATTCCTCAGCAACAGTCGCTAGCTAAAATGAAAATATTTGAGTCAGGCAATTAAGGATGCAACAGGTATCACTTGGAATCACTTGGCTACGGGTCATTTGACAATCCTGGAACTATAGTTCAGGTAATAGTAGCTAATCTAATACTGATTCTGCTTTAGAACTAATTCGCATTTAACTGATTAAAAGACCATATAATTTTAAGACCCCGGAATTGATTATATCTAGTTATTTTGTATTATTATCAAGTGTATTTTATTATATTGAAATCTCCCACGATAATATCGGTACATATCATAATAAAATACATAGTATATAGCATAGTCAGGAACATATTTTCATATAGATATCTTACTATCGTCAATCAAATTAGGCAATAAAACTTAATGAACATTTTTAAAAGCTGGGTACAGAGTACCTCGTAGTCGAGCTCACTCGACAGCAGCACTTATTTTTAAATGATTCAAATGATCTAAATTTCTTTTTATAAATTGACATGCTGCAAGTGCAATCAAATTCAAACTGGCATGCAGCAGCTACGACGAATGTGCAGAAAATTACTAAAACCACGCAAAATTATGATTGCCTTTATTCGTTAGCCCAAATATCCCTAAGGAGGAGCACATTGTGTAGAAACTGCGCAAACGAATTGTGAATATTTTGTTTCAGCTTGGAAATACTATTGTTATTTGTCTTTTGTGAATTTTTTGTTGCTCTATTAGATTATTGCAAATTTGCAAAAATTTGTACTTGTATTTTGTTTAAATGAGAAAAATATAAACCTTCACACAAATACACAGCAGTCTGAAAACTGAGTTCGAAATTCTTTTCTCTTTTTTGTTTGCTTGTTTTTTCAAATCAAATTAATACGTTTGTTTAGCGAAATAGTTGAATTATTTGTTTGTAAATAAATAAGAAATTGCACACGCTGTCTGCAAACAATATTCATTTGATTTCAAATATTTATTATGGAGGCGAATTCAATTGCTCGATAGCAAGCGAATTTCAAATGACTATTAAACGAGATCTTTGGCATAGTAAAATGTAAATGAAGTCGCATATTAAAGTAAACGTACATCACAAGTTTCAAGTTCTTTTATGACGCGAGCTTATCAAAATGTAGGTTGAAGGAGCTCCTTAAATGACACAGTGGTGGGTGGTAGTAAGACGCAAACTCTGCTGAAAAAAATACTTACAGATACGAGAAAGGAAGAAAAAGAAGCAGTTAAACAACTGCAGGAAAAGTAATAGGAGGCAACGTAACAAACCCAAATTGTCATCATAAAACAGTGGTCTGCATTCGTGCCTTGGAGGAAGAGCGAAGGAACAGGCACACACACACACACACACACACAGACCAGGCCAGGCCAGGCCAGGAGGAGTACCCAAAGGAATGCCCAGAGTGAGCCGGAGTGAATAAAACTGCATTCAAAACAAAGAAAAGAAGCTAGAATAATAAAAAGTGTGCTGGTAATAGTTGCACATGCACCACCAATACATTCACACATTTGACATCTCCTTCTATTTTAATGTCGAGACACGTTCCTTATTTCAATAGCACACACACACACACACATAGAGATAACTTTAAATGCAAGTGACACAATAGGCGCATAATGGAAGACAAAAAACATTTAGAGCAATTTACTTTTAAGGAGCATAGCGATACACCTAGTTAAAAACAGAAGGAAAAAACAGGAAAAATGGAGGAGGCGGCAGCGCTGATAATTGCGGAAGCGTCAGGTTGGCCAACTTGACAAGAAGCTAGCTCCTCCTCAGCTAACAACAACAACAACAAGGAAGAAGGAACAACAACGACAACGTTGACGATAACACGAAGAGCGTCGAAAGCACCCTTCAAAATGAACGACCAGAAAGGAAAGGCAAAATGAGAAATAATTATGCCAAATCCGCGGTTAAAATATGAAGGTAAACGAGACACACACACACACACAACTACACACACACAGAGACAGTTAGCCATAAGCTGTATCGTTAGCCGAGCCAAACAAAGGTAATCCTTGTAACTAAAATGGCTCTTGTTGCGGTGAACGAAATGTGTATGAGTTTATTTAGTAGAGGTTGGCATAAGCTATATAATTAGTGTTGTAAGACTGCATATATATACATATATATATATATATATATATATATGTACATACACAGAAATCTTGTTGCCTTGCTAAACACCAACAACTGCTCTCAAATTCCTTGGCATATATGCGAAACCAGTTGACAGGAATAAAGGATTCAACTATGTATTTCCTGCGTAGCCAGTCGCAATGAGATATTCATAAAGCTTCGATCGGATTTTGTTTGAATTGCAAAAGCCATTTAAATATGTAAATCTCTCGGTGAATTTTGATAAATATTCAATTGTCTTGTCCTCGCACAATTTGAATTTGAGAAGAATAGAATAGAATAAAATAGGATAGAGTTGATGCTGCACTGCTTTCATTTATACACTCATAAAGAGCGTGGAGGGTTTATCGACTCGTAAGGAAGCTCGTAATCGATTACAAATTAATTGGATATAAACACAAAATTACATAAATTTACAATAAAAGTGAGACATAAGAAGAAGTAATATTATAATAATTCTATCTCATATAGTAGTTAAAATACTTTTTGTCACGAATCTTGGCCTACCATCTTTTGTAGATTACTTTTTTATATATATTTTTAGACATATACATACATGTATATCTAGTTTATACCATGCTTTTTATTTTTATTATTTGTATATTTACATACATAAATCTATTTTAGTATACAAAAAAGGCGTACGCATTTGAAAAACATTTAAAATCGATTTGGGCGAATATTAAACTTTGCTCAAATAACCTTGTTTTCCTTGCTTGCAGAATTTTATGCATTTCGATATAAATCATTGAAAAGCATGAACATTAAATAAATAAAATACATGTATAACCATTTTCTAGATATTTTCCGGACATGTGTGTGAGTTTTTCAAAATTTAAGACAAAAATATTGAAGACCTATTTAAAAAAAAATTAGTTTGGGAAAATCGCACGTATTTTAAAATTTGGCCAAAAATAACCTTAGAAAACGATTATGCACAATGCGCCAGATTGTCATTTGTTTGGCATAAATTCAAAAAATGTTTGGAAATAAATTCTAATTTGAGTTAACTTTTTGAAAAATCATACTTTAAGCATAATATATGTATAAATATAATCAGTATTACTACAACTCTGAAATTTTAGTGCACATTCAAAGTCAGTTTTTTCTTCATTAAAAACGGAGAGAAACTTTTGTCATCTTTTGTTTATTTTTTTATACATTTCGATTAAAAGCTAGGGGTTAATCTGGAAATGAACAAGTGTAAATAAACATATTTATTTATATCTGCATATGTATGTATTCTGTGGGTAATAAAACATATCGCGTTTCTATGCATTAGAATAATAGAGAGGGTAACAGTAAAGCAGAGATGCCGTAATTAGTTTTTCCATTCAAAAACATTAACAAAAGGACACTCAGGCTCGGAAGCAAACTGAACTTTTATTGTCTATGTTGCCGTTTTCACAAAGCTATTATGAAACGCACAGAAGAAATGCAACACACTCGATGAATAAATTGTGGGTTCTTTATGTGTTCTTTAAATTTCTAAATATTTACAAATATAAAATGGCGAAATCGATTCCTTTGCGTTGATGAGACAAATAAATGTTTCTGTTCCCTCGAGACTTTCTCGTTGTTCCTTCCCATCTTCTCTAAATCATTCCTTGAATGAACCGTTTCAAGTACTATAGAATGATTACAAATAGATTTTATCACATAATCAACTCAGAGTCCCATCTATTTCCATCATTAAGAACTCTATTTTAGACGTCTTGTCTCAAGATTAACATTTTCGCATGCATTTCTGGCTGCGTATCTTAACTATTTTTTTTGGGTCTGATTGGCTAATCCCCATTTAGTTAGAAAATTAATTAATTAATTAAATTTAATTTAAACTTTTTCTCAACTTCAAATATCTCCTCTTATAAATAAAAATATATTTTTTAGTTTCTAATTTAAATTAATATTTTATTTTTAATTGAATTTAAAATGTATATAGTTATTGAGTTTAGTTGACGTTAAATAAATAAATATTATTGTTTAATTCGGCTCAAAAAGAAATAAAAAATAATTAAATAAAATTAGTTTAGCTTACTTGACTGCCACAATCTTTTTCGCTGGCTTCAAAAGTCCAAACGCCGCTCAAAGAATTTGGTTTTTCCGCTTTGGCTTCATTATCCGATTCAGTTTTAGCGCCAGTCTCATTTTCATTTTCAGCTTCAGCCTCAGCCGCCATCGTTGATGAGCCGCCGCCGGCATTGTTTGGGCTGTTTAAGTTGGCCCGGAATAGAAAAATGTTCTCCACGTCGACGGAGCCGTCACCGTGCTGAGTTTGGACATGGCGCAGGGTTTTCGGCAGCGTCATTGTTGGCCAACACAGTAGCGTGGTATTTGTGGCCCTGACTTTGAGTTGCGCGGCGTTCAGCAAACGTCTCCTAATGAATAAATTAAACCACTGCAAACAAAAACAAAAAAAAAATCAACACGTGTGCGGCAGGCAAATAAAATATAAAAAACGAATACACTATGCACAGTAAAGGAAGAAATCCATGTAAAACTGTTTTACACTGTCTGCCGTTGAGCACTTGCCAGGCGAATTGTGTTGTCCGCGTAGCGCAAATACTTCATCAAGTATTTAAATAAATATTTAGCTTCTTCAATGCAAAACAATGCAAGCGAGTTCGCTAAAGTAGTTCCGATTATTATTTTGGTGAGCCAGCAATTGAACTAACCGAACTAGCGAAATCGGTTTATCAGTTCATTCTGTTCAATTTGAATACCTTGTAAACAAACTGAGTAGATGGGGTATATTGATTCAATTAATTATATAAATATAAATATGATTAATATGTGATTTGCTTACAATTTATGTATATTAATGAGGTTTATATTGCTTATGCAAATTTAAGTGATTTTTTCTAATTGATATATTAGGCAAACAGAAATACTACGTCTGTGAATAAGAAATAAGAGTGGAGTGAGTGCATTTCTTCTCAGTATTTTTATTTTTTTAAGCGCAAGGCATTCGCAACCGCTCAGCTCAATGTGGAGCTAAAATTAAAAGCAATCAACAATAGATGGCGCTTTTGATTAGCCAATTAGAGGTGTCTTATCAAAAGTGATAATATTGATTGTCACTGACGCAGATATTGATGGGCGTGTGTTGATAATCCAAATGAGTGAAAAGAGAATGTTTCCTGATAGAGAAAGAGAGAGGTGGGCAGAGAGAGGGGAGAGGCAACTATTCCGTCCTGTGACGCTTGAGCAGGGCAATTACCCCTGCGATGTCCGTGTCAATTTTTTTGTGCCATAATTTTCTGCCCATTAAAATAATTGTTTTTTTTTTCATTGCCTAAAAATGTTTTCCGTCAATTTTATGACTCGCATTTTGTCATTTACCTGATGAATATCTGAATAAAAAGCTATTTTTTTGTTATATGTTTTAATATTACAAATAAAAATACAGCATTATTTTTGCACGAAAATAATAATAAATTTCTGAAGAAACAAATCGAACATTTTCTCAAATACTTTTCTCTTGCACACAAAGCAATATTTATTTGTACAAAAGTTTTCTTCTACAAGTTATCTTAAAATTTATATACAAATATATTTTCTATAATTAAGACTCTGCCTAACTTATACGAAAATAAAATGAAGCATTTCGGGGCTTTACTAAATAAATTCGTTTCAGATTTATTTAATATCTTGTGCTGATGAAATTAAGAATCCTTAGCGACAAATTTAATTATCATCTTATTAATATAAAACAATAAATTACAATTTAACTAATAACAAATTGTAAGTATTAGTTCAAGAAAACTTGAAAAATGAAATTAAGAATATAATTTAAGAATTTAATATATGTATATTTATTTGTGATTTATCTGAAATGATATTGTGACTTGCATGGTTATTTATAAGTGCATTCTTGAAGCGCAAGAAAATCAAAATATAAAATAATAAATAAATAAAATAAAATGTGAAAAACATACTGTGACAAGAGTATACGAATAAAGTTGAGTTCTGTTTAAATTCTTAGTTTATGGACTCTCCATTTGGAACGAACGGATTTTCTTACAAATATTAAATGAAAATAAATCGTATGTTTCTATTAGTTAATTCTTCAGTCAGTATTATCATTATTGGGGTTTCTATATACACACATATATCAAATGAAAATAAATCGTATGTTTCTATTAGTTAATTCATGGTCAGTATTATCATTATTATTGGGTGCGTTTCGCAAAACACACCTAGGCTTCTATGCTATATATGATTCTTATATATATGTATGTATGTCATGTATATATGTATGTATGTGTATACACGTGCAGTTGTATATAGGAATCCGCACACAATATTGTTTGTAAACACGCAGTAGTCACTGGGTAGGTTTTACAGTTTGTATAGTTTTTTGTATTTTCTTTTTTTTGTATTTTTTTTGACGAGGAAGCGTGATGTCGTCATTTCTGGCTTTTTGTCCAGGCGAAAAGTCAATTTACCGCACATACATACAAACATAAATCTACACACACTACACACTAAAAAAAAATGTGTGTGTAATCGGTGAGTGCGCACACCTACAAAATATCGTGCTGATTTAATCACTTTCTTCGCTGCCAGCAGCAAATGCCAACTTTTACTCTCATATGCACGCACACGCCCACAACAACCCCACGTCGCCCCCTTTACGTCTATGGTTAGGAAAGACTTAGAGCCTTATGGCCACTGGCCATTAAATGTTGCCCTAAATAAGGGGCAAGCCTTTTTTGGTCGCCTTAACCTGAGTTGTGGGTTTACAGAAGGATGTTGTAGTTTCGTGACCGAGTGCTTTTCAAGGAGAACACTACACACACAGAGAGAGAGAGAGGGACTGAGAAAGAGAGAGAGAGAGGGGTAGAAAGAGAGGGGGGTGGGTATTGTCGCTGGGTTTTTGGAGAGTACAGGTGGGTTAAACTAGTCACGCAGTCGGACATGCAATAGAGTCGCGCTCCTAGTCGACTCGACTCGACTATATAGACCATATTTTTGGTCGGCTTCTATTTGGGAGACATTTGGCGAAGGGCCGCCAAATGGATTACGTCAGATCATCAGAGAAATTATTATATATACAGTAATTTGATGTTTACCATACTGTAATGCTGACAATCCCAACATCAATATTTTCATTTTTATGCTTTAAAGTTATAGTGCTAAAATCAATAAACACTAAAGTCAGTAAATTATAATTGTCATAAAAATGTTAATTCAAAATTTATACAGTAATAATAATGTTTACAAATCTTTCATATTGATATTCCGCACAAGAACAGGAAAAATTGCTATTTAATTATTTCTTGCTTAGAATACTCACATAAATTAACTACTTCATATTATGAACAATATTACTTTAACCAAATGCATTCATATTTCATTTCTATTTATATTTTAAATTATTTGGCGCTAGGATAAATAAATAATATATTTGAATATGATAAGATGCTATTTTTTTTTTGGCAGTTCGATATTTAAATGTGGGATTCTCAACGTTTAAATTTTTAAACTTAACGTAAACACTAAATTAATGTCTAAATTTAGGATAAACATTTTTTCTGAAGATTATAAGTTAATGACTTTCAAATAAATGCCACAAAATAAGATTTGTTTAGAGGTCATTAACTTAAAATCATCAGAAAAATGTTTATTCCTAGTTTCTACAGTAATTTAATGTTTACATAAGGCTGGTCGAAACTTTAATGCTGATAGTCCCCTCATCTATAGGCCAGTAGGCGGTTATTCTGTTGTTGCATTTATTTAAAAGTCATAAAGCATTTTATTTTTCAGTCAATATTTCAATGGCTTTTAGGTCTCAGATGTCTCACCAAATACCGCAGTCAAATAATTATACGTTAATGATCTTATTTCCAATTTTAACAAGAGTTGAAAGATTTGCGATAGTTTAAGGTATGAATTTTTATTGAACGAATTTCATAACATTTATGTAAGAAAAAAATTTAAACAAAAACTATCTTCATAGTAAATAATTATTTTTTCACATTTTTTCAATTTCATGTTTAATTATCTTACAGATAATGTTATTCATTTAAATCATTAATATTAATAGTTAATAGTTTACCAGACAAAAAACAATTTACACTTTACAATTTACATTTACAAACATAATAATAATAAAAATTTGGCGAAACTGAAATTTTGAAGCGACTAACAGCACTAGAGGGTTAATTTACAAATTTATTTGAAAATTTTTCGAAATATTTTCTAATTTATGAATGTTTTATGTTTGAGAATTTATAGTAGTATAAACAAATAAACGCTGGAAGCAAACAGGAAACGAGACTTGAGAACTTGAGCATTTTTTGTTAACTAAAGGAAATCGAATACCAAAAGATTTCAATGTCAACCTTAACGAAGGTCAAGCAGTCAGACCGAGTCGTCAGACCAGTGGCCCCCTGACCCTCTGACCTGAACGTTCCACGTTGCTACAGCAATATAAAAAATAATTGCAATATAATTACAAAGCGAATGTGGGTCAACATAAACCAACTCGTATTTAGACCAAAGAGACCGCTGTACAAACATGAACATTTCATATTTCGAAAGTGACATTTGTGCTATTTGCCCGGAATCGATTTTGAGAAAGCTCAACAATCTTTGATAATATCAAATTCTAGATGTGTTCAATGAGCCCAGTTTAATGGTTAGCCTTATTTGTTAATTATACACTCAAGAGCGAGAGAGAGAGAGGGAGAGAGAGAGAGAGAGAGAGAGAGCGAGAGAGTGACATAGATATTGACGTCTGTCTATACGTAAAATACCTATAATATATATTTAACACATACATATATATATATATATATATATATATATATATATATATATATATACATATTTGTGTAGTACAGTCGCGTGTATTTGTGTAGTAAGAATATCTAAACATCGTGTAGATCCCGCACGGAGATGAAAGATTTGCCCTGTGCAACTAAATCATGAGGAATTTAATTTTTGTTGGGCCTAAGCCAAAAATATTCTTTTGTTTCACGTAACAATATGAAAGTTTCATCAAAATTAAACATTGATATGTATGTGTCGCTCATATACACATAAACACATGTATACTGTGAGTAAATAAGTAATGGTAAGTGAACGCACATTTCTATAATATATATATATATATATTAATACAAATATGTGCCATGAAAAATTCTTAAGCTAAGAATTTATAATACACACTTTTAATAAACCACAATAAACACCAAAAATCCGACAAAGACATATACAAATTGTGTGTGATTTTTTTTTATTATTTTTTTTATTATATCATGTTTTAATTATCTTATTTTACATACCAGACCCATTAGAATATATTATGGTGTACATATATATTTTTCGTCTACAAGTTTAGCAATGCAAATGGTTTGCATTGTCAGCAAATTTAATTTATTAATTTAGTATATATATTTAAATAGAACGGAAAATTTTAAAATTCTACATACAAAGTCTAATTTAAAATGTACATTTAACATATATATGAGCATCAGCCATCTGCAGCGGTGCACTGCAAGAAAAGTTATGTTTCTTTGTGTTCACCTATCTCAACTTTCTCTTTAATTTCTATTTTAGAGAGCGTATGCAATCCTTTCACCAACAAACTTCTATCTGTCTCCTAAGTCCGTTATATTCTTCAATAATGCTCATGATTGTGTCTGCTCAGTGTTAAAGCTGCCAAGATCGCTTTGAGTCCGTTCAGAAGCAATCTCCTTCTTTTTGCTTAAGTGGTTTTATTTGAGATCACAATCTTCGTTTCCTATTCGATACTACACTCTGTCTTATTTTAATTAAATCATTATTAATCTGCAGAAAATCCCAGTCTTACTCCACATTTGCTCTTCTTTATCTTCGCTCTCAATTATTCTCTCGCCCTTCTTAAAATATTACTTTCCTTATTACATAGTTACTAACAATGAGTCAATTTGTAATCTGATTGATTTTTTTCTGGGTTTCCCCAATTCGCACAATAAGCGTTAGACCATATTTCATTTTATTACTTAATTTAAAAAAGAAAACCTTTTTTTTAAACCTTTTCTAAAAATTGTAGACTCTTTTTATTACATAATAAAGAAATAGGCAAAGATTATGCAAATAGTGTCCTATTTATATTCTGATACAACTGTTGCTATCGATTTATATCGATATTCTCCAAGCGAGGAGTGTTATCGATAAGTTATAATAAACTTGACCTGCGACTGCTATACGGGAACTTATATTCTTGAAGTCCCTAGCTCTTGTAGTCTCGTAGACAGGCGGACTTGACTAGATCGACTCTGCTGTTGATACTGATCAAGATTTGATATACTTTTTGGGGTCGGATATGCCTCATTCTGCCTGTTACATACTTTTGCACAACATCATAAAACACTGTTAAACCATTTGTAATGGGTTAATGGGTATCCAAATTGCAATCTGTAATTGATCAAACCCAGTCAAAGTAATTTCAGCTTGGGCATGTACATTAACAAGCTTCTAATGCAAGAAACCAATCCATAAAAATAGCGAGCACTTTTTTAATGGCCAACATGTTGCATGTGCCGAGAGTAAGCCAGTTAAATGACATAATAAACAAAAAGAACGCAAAGATTTTTTTTTTTGTCTTTTTCGGCTTATATAATGTTTTAGAGTTTACCAAAGTGCCCAAAGGTAAATGTATCTCAATGTGAATAAATCGTTTCAGCATTGAAATTCGAAGAGAAACAGCAGCGTTGCTCTCTGTGGGTCGGTCAAGCTGTGCAACTTATACACAACCGATAACATTATAAGTACGTTGTAGCAGAGAAAGAGCGCGCGCAAAATTCAAAAAATTTCGAATGAAAAGAAAAAACGAAACGGTGCAGTCGACTTGTGTTGACGGCGCCACACTGTGTTTTGGGGCTGCTCCAATCAGTCGGCCGCTTGCTGTCAGCCAGTGCAGAGGTTGTCGCGTGATTTCCAACGCTGGATAGCTAGTAAAACGTGTGCGACGAAACAATTGTATTGAAAAACACGCCGACGCAACACACCTGAGACAAAACAAGACAAAACTAGACAAAACGAGACAAGACGAGACGAAACGGGACTAGACGAGACGAGACGAGACGAAACGGGACTAGACGACATTGATGGCTTACAATCTCTGAGTCAATCTCTGAGAGCAGCTCGTTGTAAACGGGAATGGGTGTGCGGGCGTCTGTCGCACTATTTAAAAATATATAATAAAAACCCGTTCCGCTTGGGTCTTATTTTTTGCGTGGTAATTAACAACAAAACACTCCACCGGCGCCACGCCACACTCGTTATCAGATAATCAAATAAAAATCAAAAATATATATCAAAATTCCAAAGCAGTGAAGTGATTTTAAGCCTGTAAGGTGGGCTTAGCTATAATTTAATTGTTTACCGTTTCCTTGCTGACGCATTTTCACTGTGCACGTGCTGCCAAAACGTTGATAAAAACAAAATAAAACACCAAATTGTTAATGATATGTAAAAAGGTTTTAAACACACAAAATTATTGCGGGTTTTTAGCGACCAATAAAAATTATATTATACGTTGTATAACTGACCTACAAGTTAACTGAGCATTTCAAACGAAAGTAACGTCTAAATTGAAATGTTTGAAATTTTTGAATTTACCTTCTGACATCTGATCTTTTATCGCATTTCATTGGTCCACACACACACACATTGGTACACACACACAAAGTTGTCATTATAATTATAATCAGTGTTTTCAGACATTTGACAAGCGACTAAATAGAAGGAGTGTGTATGAGAACCGAGAGCTATTTGAGGACAACGTTTTTAGAATTTTTCCTTTGCTTGTGTATATTTGCCATGTCTATGTGTATGTGTGTGTGTGTGTGTGTGTGTGCTCGTGCATGGCTCTGTACCAAAAATATGCGCCATTGCCGTAGTCTAACATCGTCCATTTTTACGTACGCAAATAGTTTTTGTTCTGAAAAATTGTATATTTTCTAGACAACAATTTTTGTTGCCGTTGTTGTTGTTGGCAAGACTTAGTTAGAGGCGACGTTTTGAAATATATCAAGTAATTTCAGTAGCCCTACGCACAGAATGGCCTCTAATGATCGAAAAACGTCAAACAGCGAGCTCCACATGCGAGATTACCTAATATACTTTTAGCGTGTCTTCATATTCAGGACAAAACACAATGCACACACACACATACACAAACACACGCACACACAGACACACTGAGTAAATATTGTTTATGAATGTGAATGAAAGACATTTTTCTATTTGAAATTTCTCAAAGAAGTCGGTTGGTTTTTTCTGGTTTTTTGCTGTTGCCAGGAATGCCGAGTGCGACACATCAATTATGATTTTATTTTGAATTAAATGTATTCTATAAGCGAACTTTTTTGACATTTTTATTGAGAAATCCTTTGCCACTTGGCCCACACGCGTGTATTATATAAGATAAATTAGGCGCTGAGTATCTACACAAAATACTCATAAAGCAGACATCAACTTGTCATTGTACTATGTATGATCAAACAAAAAATATATAAAACAACAACGAGAAGATCGCAAAACAAAAAAATTAGCACACATAAAAACAACACACATGCCTATTATGCCTAAGTGTGTGTGTGTGCGTGTGTGTGTGTGTGAGACTCGTGCATATGAAACGACAAAAATTCACATAATATTTAGCTATGTATTTTCTTTGTGTGTGTGTGCGAGCAAACCAAGTAATACATCAGACTTATTTTAGCACAAAGCCCCCGAAAAATAAATACATAAGTAAATAAATTCGTAGCGACACAAACTACAAGAACAGATAGCAGCAGCTGCCTCTCACAGTGCGGGAGGCGGTTAGAGGGGGGGGGAGAGAGGTGGCGGACTTAAGGAGGGGAGCGGGTGGCACATTGTTGATCGGAGAAGGGACACATTATTATTAACTCAACACTCGAACAGATAACCAGCGCATTTTATGTGCCACAAGCGATATAATTCTTATTGCAAGTCGTCTGTTGACTTGGCCAAAAAATAAATAAAATCAAAATCAAAATCAAAAACAGAAAAACGCAAAATATGAGCATTTTAAAATATGCGCCGGTGTTTTGTCTTAAGTATATTTCATTGTTGGCATGTAACGAGCAACAGCTGTGACCCTAATACATATACTATCTGTGCGGCGTACTATACCCTTCTTCTGTTCTATCTATATATCCATTTCATGTCATCGATGATATCCGTGTTTCGTAGAAGCCAAACCGTGTAACTTTGTGTATGCATAAATACATATATATATATAAATATATATTTAAATGGGTGCGCGCACAAGCATTAAATGCTGTTAAAAGCAGTCTATCCCATCCGTCCGCCCGTCCACCCGTCCAACCGTCCAACCGTCCGTCGGTCCGACAGTCCATCAGGCCCAAAAACCATCAGAAGCTATCAAGCCAGACGTCAGATGTCGAATGTGCATTTAAAATCCATTACGCTATATTTAGTGGCTTTTCTTTCGCCATTGTTCCATTCCATTTTCATTTATTAGACGATAAACAAGTGCACAGAAGCGTTGCTCGTCAAGACAGGTAGCTTCTAGTCTCTAGTCTCTAGTCTCTAGTCCCTCCCCCCTCACCCCCTCCCAATACACACATATTGACGGTTACGCTCGTCTCCCACCTCTCTCGACCAAGGTGTGTTTTTGTGTATTTGTATTTGGGTACATTTTAACAGTGGTTCGCTAACAAAAACAACTAATTTACCAATGAACATATTCTACCGATTTCGCTCACAGTCAGATGTGAATGTCTGTTTGTATGTATAACAAATACACATACACATACATACATATATTGAGCATTAGCAGGTTCATTATACCCTGTACTTTTAGCAGACGCTTCACTCTTAATCGTATATCTTTTAATTTGCAATTTTTATTTTAAATGTAAAACTTTAAAAAATCCTTTTTTGTGGCTGTTTGTCGTTTGACCTATAAAAATATTCTATTGCATTTGTTGTTGGCAATTTTCAATCAACTTTTCAATAGGCATTTTTCATTTAATTTCATTTTTCTTTACAATGCATGTTTAATAGTCATTTCTCATTTTCTTTTATCTCATTTGTTTGATGAAATTATTTTATTTTTTAATTAGTTTTTATTTTGGTTTCGTTACTTTTAGTTATTAGTTAAAGACTAGAAAAGTTTTTCAAAGTTTTTAATTAACTGAATATTTTTGGTTGACTTCAACAACAACATTTTTTCTATTATAATTTTTTTCCGCTTGGTGTGTATTGAAATAAGACAAAACATCTTAGGAAACATGAACGACTTGTCTGAGGTGGATTGTTCTCTGTCTTAATTGGCAAATTGACAGAATACAATTTTAATTTATTTTTTTCGATTCACTTGTTTGAGATTTGTTCAGATTAATTCAATTTAAGCCCATTGTGCATGGCATGAAATCGCATAGACTTGTTAACAGATAAGCCAAACAAAAGCAACCAAAGTAAATTTCGACTTCCAAAATATTTCAAATAAACGCGTCGAAAGTGGCAGGCAAATACTGAATTGATCTTACATATACATACATACGTGTATACCTATTTGTTATAGGTAAATATTTATGTCTATACACTCAAGAAAAAAAACAAAATCATCTGAAATTTAGAAAGTCTAGTAAAATATAGTTTTGACACCAAGGTTAGCTAACATTATTATCTTGAAAGTATAATTCTTGAACCCAAAGCAATATCTGCCTAAACCATTGGATTTCGCTTCTTAATTGTAGGTCAAATTTGTTCTAAAGTTTAGATTAAAATATCTGGTTCCTAAGGCTTGTATATATGCACACATAATTTGCATTATTTTCCAAATTCATGTTTTCAGATTTCACATATACAAACAATTATGATAGTTTGTAAATTCATTTAAGTTAAGTTGATCTCTAAAGAGATAGTTAAAAATAATGGGTTTCATTTCAAATCTTAAGATATATATTTGCTATGCAATGAATTCAATACAATTTAAACAAAAATTAAAAAGAAAAACGTTTCTAAATTCCGTATATTAAGAAATTACTTTCGAAACCCAGAAAAAGATTTCCATGTCGAACTTTTAAAATTCAAGTAAATTTTTTTTTAGAAATATTTCACTAGTTTTCAAGTCGATTTTTTTTTTGCGAGTGTATAGTTAGATTTATGTAAGATCACAGTTTAATAGCATTTGAACATAATGAACAGCGAACGTGAACAGAGAAGATGTGTGTGTATTAAAAGCAAGGATCGAGCTAAACACTAAACAATAAAAACAACATATTTAAATTATGTAATTAATTATGCAATTCAAGTGTTGAACCGAAAAATAACATATCTCAATTATGTAATACAAGTGCTGAACATACAAAAAATAATATATAAATCTTCCGCACGGCGAGTGTGTGTGATACAAATAAACATAAATAAAAAGCAAACAAACGTATACAAATAAACAGACAAAGAGACAGATAGAAAGAGAGAGAGAGAGAGAGAGAGAGAGAGAGAGAGAGAGTGATTAAAAAACAGACAGAATGCAGAATTCATCGGCCTCATGTGCCTGGTATTTGCCATGGTCCTTGGCTGCCCAGCAGCATCACCACAAGCTGCTGGCCATGCAGACACCCTTTTCGGACAAAGTGGCCGTCACACCGCCGGGTGCCATCTACGCCGCACAGCAGCCACAAATGCATCAGCAGCAGCAACAGCACCAGCAACAACAGCAGCAACAACAACAACAACAGCAACTCCAGCAGCAGCAACAACAGCAACAACAACACTCACCAAACACCGCTGCAGCACCGCCAACAAATTATCAACAGCCAGCATTGCATCCGAGTGCCGGTCAACATTTCTCTATGGCGCCCGCTTATAACTTTGGACAGCCGCTGCTTGGCGCTGCCCAAACGTCCAGCTATCAGGGACAGTTGGCGGCGAGTGCTCAGCCCCATCCGCATGCACATGCACACGCACATCCACATTCACATGCCCATCCACACAGTCACTCGCAGACGCATCTGTTACAGTCGGCAATGTTCTCGCCACTCTCGCTGAGCGCCTATTATACGGCAGCGGCAGCGGCAGCAGCTGCAGCAGCAGCGGCCGCCGGACAGGCTGGTCAAGCTAATCATGCTGCATTTGGTGGCGTCAACTCCTTATCCGCACAGCAGCAGGCGCTTTTGGCTGCGGCCACTGTGGCAGCAAGTACGGGTGGCACGCCAACGGGTCTGCTGCCACAGACAGGTTCGGTGCCGGTCCCGGTACAGGTGCAAGTGCCGGTGGCACGTTCAGCTGCGCCGCCAGCCTGCACTCTGGTGCAGTCGATGAATTGCCTGCCTCAGGACCTGCAGCATCTCTCTTCCATTAATCTCAATCTGGGCGGCGTTATGGCACTTAGGAATCATGCAACTACTGCCTCCGCTCTCAACTCCATCAAAGCAATCCCAAATCCAGCGGCTCTAACGCTTAACAGAAAGGTATGTACCTCGAAAGGATAAAGAGTTAAGTTAAATTTAAGATTTAATTAAACATATAATCTTCCTGAATCATTTATGAATATATATATGTATATATATATATATTGTATATAACCAGGCATTCTTCTGTGACTTTTCATTTATTTATATTTATTTATTTGTCTTTTTTTTTTGCTAGACGAATTGCATCATAAAATGAATATCGAAGCAAGAAATATTAAAGAGAAAATGTCATTAAAAGTAGCCACATTTCTTGAATTAACCACTGAGCTGCAAAAACTATATATTTTAATAAGGTCCCAATTTTTTTTTTTAAATTTCTATAATTTAACAAAATATTTCATATGTGCGTTTGCTTATAAAAGTTTAAAATTTCGGACCAGGTTGAACTTCCTGTATAAATGCCCGTTTAAATTGTTAACCCATAAATAAAAATATGGTTAAAGTCTATGAAAAAAATATTAAAAAGAAAAATTTGATTTATAGTTTCGCAGTCAAAATTCAAAAATTAACCAAATACATAAGAACACGGCGAATAAAAACGTGATTTTTAATGTTTTCACATTAATAATAATTTTTATAATTTTGAGTAATGAATTTATAGTTGTTGGAGCCCGTTGTGAAATTTTTTTCCGGCAGTAATGTGATTTGTACTTATGTATATAGCAGACAGATTCAGTAGGATAATGATCTGTAATTCGATGTAATTTGCCTGATCAAATTTGAAACGCAGTCAAGCTTTTCGGGAGGAGGCTAAATTACGTCAATTGTACCAGAAAATCGAATCTAAACCACTCTAAAATTGAAATGATGGAGTGGGCAGCTGTTCCCTCTGAATTCAAATTTGTTGCTTCTTTTTATTCGATTGCTACAAAGCACATCGAAGAAATACTTCTTAATAATAATTACTATGAAAACTCAGAGCTCTCAAAGAACTTCCGGTGAAATGCGCTCCCAAGCAAACAACTATTAAAACTTGAATGTGGGGATAATGTTTGTATTTTCCAGTATTGTTTTTGGTTTACAACAACTTTTCGAGCAAAGTATTTAGAAAATCCTCTCATGCCACAAATACCAAATACGAAATGTTCTTTTACGCTATGAGATATGTTCACATACTGCTAGATCAACTAAATATTGATTTCAACAGAGCAATATTGATACCCTAAATTTATTGAAAAAGCTTGCGGGCAATTATAGAAAGCGAAATGAACTACAGTGTCAGACGATGTGGGACTCATCGGCTCCATAAAACTGTGCTAATTTTATTCACATTATGGTAAAATAAAATAATGTTTTTATTGATATTAAGGAAGCTGTTAATCAGTTATAAGTAAGCCATATTATTGCTGAACGAATACCACAAATAATTAATAATAACAAATATTTTGTATGGTTTGGTTTAAATTAATTTTTGTATTTTTCGTTTATGTATAAAACCTGTGCATATTTCATATGGTTAAATCACTTTTCCATTCAGAAAATTGCTGGTTGTACGCCGGAATTTGTATTACTTGTTAGCATTATTTCTATCTTATCGCAAAAAGAATATGCTGAATAGCTCCAGACCGCTTTTAAAAATGGACATCAGAAATGTGAACTAATTTCCCCATACGAATTAGCAGAGCCAACTTGAAGTAAACTGCATGCTTAAATTCACATGCGCTTGCTTAAGAGGCGCACTCTCGAGTTAAGCTCAACAGCATTTCATCGAACTGGTCTCCTAAACGGCATGTCATGATTTCTGATTGCAATCGAGTACTACTCGTGCGAAGGTCATCGAGACACAATTGATGTCAGTGGCTGAGAGCCAACCGAGCAGGTGCTGTTTACGTTCAAATGAGCCGTGCTCTTGAACTACACAGGTAAAATGCATTACCTACATTTACATATATGCATATATATACATATATATATATATATGTATGTGTGTTAAGATTTATGTGAGCTCATCATAATGATTTATCGATAGTTGGACAATTGAATAAATGCGCACATAAATACAAACACTTGAAGTTCATTTGTACGATGTACTTTAGAAATTGTACATATGTACACAAGTACAGGTTATAAGAATGAGTAGCTGTCGCCATTATAATTTATAATGTATTCATACAAAATACAATAAAAAAGTTATTTGCACGTAGGTGCAGCAATCATTAAAAACTGGAAGCTGTTGTCTTTCCACTGGAATCCATATATTAGGTACAAATATTCATATCTGTAAATTCTAACTGCATGCGTGCCTGTGTAAAATTACATATTAAGCATGCACTCAGAAAAAAATCAAGCTAAAATAAAAAATTTCCTGAAAACGTTTTTTTCCTGTTTTTGGAAATTATTCTAAATATACGGAATAAAATTAGAAATGTTGTTTTTTATATATATATATATATAGTTCTAGCAATATTATAAAAACTGGGAATTGAAAACAACAATTAAAAAAAATCCTTTACTAAATAACTAAATTCAGAAACAGATAGAATTTCTTAATAAAAATTACCAGCTGAAAGTATGACAATTTCAGTGCAATTTTTTATATACTATATATATGCTAAAGCTTAACAATAAAGAGCTAAATATATATAAAGAGCCACCTCGATGACTGCTCAAGTTTTCAACTGCGCCTTATCTCCAGTCAATACTTGTTTATAAAAAAGCTTATGTTTTTAAATGTGTATTTTTGAAGCATGACACAATAAATTCTACAATTTATTTATCTAATGGATTAGCAATAAAATTGAACAGAATTTAATTGAAGGGCTACGCGCAACGTGTTTTTATTTGTTTAACAAATCTTATGTAAATGTTTAGTCAGCTACACGGAATAAGTAATTAAGTGAAATTTAGGCAATGAAATTGTATCTCGGAAAAGAAATCAGTTTATAGCGGATGTATAAACTAAACAGACGAAAGATTCGTAGAAACAAACAACTCGATTCACGTGCATATTCAGGATCGTACTAAGTATGTGATTATGTACGTACACTCGAAAAAAAATTCACTGAATTTTGTAAATTATTAAGATATATTTTTAAAAGCTATGCGGCTTCTTTTCTTAATTGAATAGTAGAAATGTTCTTTAATACACATCTAAAATTCCGAGTGTTTTTTTATGTGTCTATATTAGCTTTTTTGTTACTTGTATTATTAAACATTAATATTTTAAATGTCAACGCCTACAATTATTATAAATAATTTATCTAGTATCTCTATCTCTAAAATAGGAGCCAAAATGGAACATTTTATTACTTATTTTTGAATTTCAGAGAAGATTTTTCTATAAATAATACATATGACTATGCATTTCTACCTTCTAATATCCTTCTAATATTAAGACACTCTTCCTTGTATATTTAGAAATGATTTCTTTAAACGAGAAAATGATTCTAATTTTTTTTTAGGACGACTTCTAAATTTCAGGCTGATTCTTTTCTGAGTGTATGCATGTTTGTATGCAATACCGAACACTTTGCTTTCGTTAGAGTGTTAGATTGTAACATACAGATCTTAAGTGGCCCAAATTGACTTGGATTGTGATTATGACAAAATTGCAGCATGAAATCCAGACTGACTCATTGTAATCACACTTCGAAGTTGTAATGTTTGGACATTCACTTTAAAAGTAACAGCAACAATTGTCTAACATACAAGTAAACACTCGATTGTAATCAGAAATAGCTTATTACGATTTCAATTGTATACATATGTGTGCATTAATTCAGTCTCTTCTGAAATAGTCGTGTATATAAATTGTACAATTAAATTGTATGTATCGTTTATTTCTTGCTAATTGCTAAATACATAGTTTGTACACAATGTGGCAACCAAGTACTTTTGTAAGATGATATCATAAAAACGAAAAGTAATTATGTGCTTGACGCTTAATAAATAAATAAATACAAATACTATTTTAAAACGCAATCTGCAATCTCCTTGTGCCACTAATACATAACAATATATATATATATATATATATATATATATAGATATATATATAAAGACCTTTCAGATTTTCCGCATCGCTACGCATGCTATTGCTATTGCTATTGCTACGGCTACTTCTGCTGCTACTGCTGCTATTGGTGTTGTCTACATCTACACTGTTTTCCACGCTGGGTTTTGAAATGCAATGGTGAGCAACAAGCGGTAAACGCTGACTGAGTTGGTCAAGGTTTCCTCACATGGCCCATAAAGTAGCCGCAACTGCCAGTTTAGAGCCAAGCGGTGCTCTTTTGTCTTTTGCCTTTTCTCGTTGTCTTTGTTGTTGTTGTTGTTGTTGTTTACACAAATTCATAATACGCATGTTCAACTTGGCCATACAGAAGTCATACAACAAACAGCAAAAACAAAAAAAAAAAAAAAAAACACGATATATTTACTTGCCTACAACTTGTGGCCCTTGAAAACAAGTTAAGGCACAGCGCTGTAAGAAACTTCAACACGCTACTTAATACCCCCGGGAGGGTATTGACAAAAATATACTTGGCCAGTTCCCCATTCCGAGTCCATTGGCAATTTATGAAAGCATGCGAATTAATTGATAACTTTTTACCAGAAATTATGATTCAAGAATAAACTATTATTATGATTAATCGTTTTGCAACATTTTGGGCAACAATTTATGTCTTAGCTAAAATAAGATTTTCAAAATTATTTACCAACAAGTCAAAACTATAATCTTAAACACGCCGAAGTTTGCATGCCCTTGTTGACTGGAATAAATTATAAAATATTTACAATTGTTGATGATTAATGATGATGATTTTGTTTGCCAAATGTGAGGAATTTAATAAGCCGCATATTTTGTAAGTTTGGGTAACTTATTAAACGAAAATTTATTAAATTAACTACTTCAAATATTAATTAATTAATTCAATAAATAATAAGTAATGAAAATAACAATATATAGATAATGAAACAATGGGGTTCAACTCATAAATGAATAAATAATAACAATAAATATAACTTAAAGCATAGTAAATAGAAAATAATAATTGTATAATAAATCTGTCCTAGGAATAAACCCTGAGTTTCATAAATTATTAATATAATTAAGGTGGCAACCCTCTTCTGCAAGGGTATCTAGCCTGCGGCTTTCTTAAGCTAGTTAAGCAACCTTGTTAAGATAAAATAGAAACCAAGTCAATTCCGAAATTTTTTTTCAGATTTGCTCTTCCGAACTCCGATCGAAATGGTTTCATTTTAACTAATTCGTAATTGTTTGCCAACTCTCAGCTTTCAGATATCAAATATCAAATCAAAAAGAAACAAATTCAGATTAATTAAGTGCCCAATCGCGGAACGCCTTTTATATATGCATATATGTATTAATATAGCATTTGTATTGGGAGCATTGATCTTGCAGACTAGCGATTTTTCATAGGAGATTTTATACACTTGTTTTGAATTTGGTCACGCATAGAAGGCGAAGTATACAACTATAAAGTATATATATTCTTGGTCAGTAACTTTAGCCGAGTCCACATAGCTATCTCTCAATTTAAAGGCAATCTTGGTGAAACCTGATGTACATATATCCGTCTTTCTCTCTAATGACGTCGAATGCGATCGTATCGGACCACTTTATTATACATATGTTTGTATATTATATATGATAAAATACATTTTTTAGATAGTATCATACATTTGTCTTATTATTTTTTTTTTTTAATTTCATTTGCTATTTTATTTTATTTAATTTATTATTTACTTTTGTATTTTTCTGTGTCGAAATTAAATAAATAAATAAATGGCTGGCGTAGGAATTTTTCTATCGAAAATATAGACGTCGAAATGTTAGTTCTAGTTTAAAAAGATACTTTGCTTAGTAATAAGCCAATTCATAAAAACAGACGGATGGACATGGCTATAACGGATCGGATAAAATACACATCCAATGTCGATCAATTTGGCAGCTGATTGAATTATCATAAATTTCATTTGATAAACACACACATCCAAATGTAAACACTAAATAAGTTTGTGTGCTTAGGCCAGCAGCTTTCCTTTTTGAGCAGTATTGCAAAACTAGAATTTACAGTAAAAATAAATGCACAATTGTTCAATCGCTTTGGGGACAACAACAGCTTGAGCAACAATACCCGATACTTGTTGGACGTATATGGTCACTAAGCGGGCCAATTTAATTCACTTCGATCTAATTGATGTCAGGATTTCTTTTAATCAGGTTTTGTTCACCTCATTAAATGGCCTGGACAGGTTCTTCTCTCAACTATTAGTAGAATATTAAAAACACGCATTGCTTTGAGGCGATGACAGTGTGTTAACCAGAAAATTGAAAACACAATCTGAAAGCCAAAACGCGTTTGAACTGAAACCAAAAAGTGATGTCAAAAGAGGAACTATTTGTAATAATTTTAGCTTTTTATGACTGTTAAAATTGATTAAAAAAATAGAGGAAAAATCAATAGTCGACATGCAACGAAATGGAGTTTCCTAGACGCAGTTTGTGCAGCCAAACGCAAAATAATATGAATTTTATAAAAACTAATAACAACTACAACTTTTTGGTGTTATTATTTTGCCACTTAAAGCTGTTGCTCCAGCAAAAGAAACCAACGAGATATGAAATGCACATACATTATATATATACATACATTATTATATATTAACTACTTAAATTGCTGAGAGAAAAATGAGTAATTAATATTTGATAAACATATAATTATTTGACTGAGTTAGATAGGACCACAATGTACATATATGTATATTTTGCAAGATCTGAGTTATTTTATTTTGACTTTAAAAATTGAGAAAAATACAAGTTTAAGCGTTATATTTAGTCTCGTCGTTGCATAATCCTCCGACGCACATTATTTTGATGCCAAATTAGATAATAGTCATTTAACGATGTTAAATTGAATCATTTTCCCAAGTGCCACATTCCAGTTGAGTTATATGCGACACATAAACAATATAATAAGTTTAATGATCTTTTGTGTAAGAGCATCGAAATGCCTTGATTAAATATAGAACTAAAGAAGATGACCAGGCGCTAGTGTTCTTGAAATTGAAAATTGATAATTAAGCGCAGCGTGCTCACGTGCTGCTATCTATCTATACACACGCACACACACACACACATATATATATATATATATAAAGATATGTGTATATATATCCACTATGTATTATAGTTCCAGATTCCGCACACGCACTCGCACACGCCCGATTGTAGCACCTTGCGCAGACGAGTGTGGAGAGATTATGTCGCATATATGTAAATACAAACATATATATGCACATATATATAATATATACATATATATATTTGTATGACGGTCTCAGTTGTGTGGGTGCTGCCATAAATATTAGCTGTGGCTTCGGGATGCTGTCCAATATCGAACAAGCAGGCAGCAAGGCACCCAGCCAGCCGGTCAGCCAGGCGGCCGGGCAGCCGGGCAGCCGAGCAGGCATTGGGGCAGTCGGGCACACAGTCAGGCGTCGTTTGCTTGGAACAATATAAAACCGTTAAACTTGTATAGCATTCAATGCACAAGCACACACACACGCACACAAACACACACACTTGCATATATGGCATATATGCTTTTTAAATAGATGTGAATATGGATATGTATTTGTTGAAATATATATGAATGGTCGCTTGCCAAGATCTCTGGCAACAGGTCTCCGCTGTTGAATGATTCAATTAATTTAGTCTTTTTATATGAATATCATCTCATGGATGAGTAGCGCAACCATTTTCATCACATCACACATACATACATTTATACAAACATATATATACATATATATATATATATATAGAAGTGTGTGTGTGGGCAGGGTTCATTCAGTTTTTTTTTTGGGTACAACAAATAATAATCATAAATGATTATTGATTATTATTACGGAACAAGATAATAACGTGTTATATTAATTAGAAGCAACGAACTAGTTGTATCTAAATGTTTTTTGTTTGTTGTTTTTTATTTTAATTTTACACTGAGGCCTTAGTGTAGAATATTGTAAATATTGTAGTCAAATGATATCACAGCTAAATTTAAACCGTTCACTAGAAAATCGGAGACTTTCGAGTGGATCTTTTGTCTAGTATGTTTATGTGGGGCTATTGTGGGATTTCTTGTGTGCAATTCTTATGTACAATGCGACCGACCATGTGAGAGGATAGCCGCCTTAAAACTGTAAAATATGCTGCTTAAGGGAAATTGACCGACAGGCCATCTCGGTCGTCGTCGTCGTCGCCGTTGTTGTCGTTGTTGTCGTTCTTGTGTTGTTGTTGTTGTTGATTTTGACGTGACTGTTGCCTTCTCGGTGTCAGACTCCCGTCACCCGTGCTCCCGTTCTCCCGTTCTCTCTGCCCTCCCGCACAGCATTTTCGGGCATGCACACATATATATTATACATACATACATACATACATGCATAGTTTCCATCATTTCTTGGGCGCACTGCCAATGAAAGCAAAGACAAAAGTCAGCCAGCCAACAGTCACTCATCGGAGTCCACGAAAGAGACGACTAACTGAAATGCAAGTATCTATTCCAATTACATGTATGTATGTATGTATGTATGGGCATCTGTGTCTATAACTAGTGCAATAGCTTCAGATACATACTTATGCATTATACATACATACACTCGCAAAAAAAATATACCAAAACTTTCAAAACTCTACATACTTTTTGGTGACAAGTACAGCTCAAATTATTATTAGCAAATTATATTTCAAAAATTCAGATTTCTCTAAAATTAAAAAAAGTATTTCTACGTTATTCGTTTTAAAGCTTCTTAGAAACATATTTCTTAATAATAGAAAATAGTAATATGAAAAATGAATGAAGCCTTTCACTTTATAATACTTTATAATTTTTTTCACTATATTTCGAAGTTATTTCTAATAACAAGGCAATTTTTAGAGCGATTTTCACTTTAGGTCGACTTTTTTGCTAAGTGTATATATTCGACTAAAAACCACATTGCAATATATATGCAGTAGTATATTAAAAAATATGTACACGTAAGCAAATAATTAATGTCTGAGAAATCGTAGAATTAGTGACCAGCCCGAAAACCACTTGAGATTCCATACTCAGAAACAAAGACGATCAAATTATGAATAGATAAAAATGCCAGATGCCAAAATGTGTATAAATAATATTCTTGATGGCAACCGAAACTTGAGTTGCTGAGTTTGCGTCAGTGGATATCTTGTGTTCTTGAGTGAATGGGAACATAAATCATTAAGGAAAGTCTCGACAACCACTTTATCTTGTGAACAGGCTTAGAGACTTGTGAACAGAAACCAGCTGATCTATTTAAATTTCCTCGTTTCTGGCATTTTTACCGAATAGATACATCTCTAGTTAATCTATGTCATTTTTCACATCAAGAATTTTACTTATTTGAATTTCTTTTTGTTTTTTACTTTTAGCTGAATGCCGCCAGCGAGTTGGAGAAACAAAAAGTAAAAATACCCGAGAAACGAAAGACAGAGGAAACTGAACAGATCAAAGATTTGAAAAAGGTAGGAAATGCCCTCTGCTGATGACTAGTTCAGCTAAGTCTATAATACCTCCCTCTATTAAAGGCAAAGCTCGAGACAAAGGCACTCAAGGCAAAACGTCCTGGTTTTACCGATGAGAGATATCAGGAGACATCCTACTACACAGAGAATGGTAAAGCATAGCAATTAAGAAACAAAGATATAAAGAAATATTTAACATTCTTTTGTCTCAGGACTGCGAAAAGTCTATCCATATTACTTTACCTTCACCACCTTTACGAAAGGCCGTTGGGTGGGCGAAAAGATACTCGATATATTCTCCAAAGAGTTCCGGGCACATCCAGCTGAGGAATATGAACGCTGCATTCAGACGGGCACGTTAACCGTTAATTTTGAGAAGGTGCCCATTGATTATCGGTTGAAACACAACGATTTGTTAGCCAATATTGTTCACAGGTAAATTTCAATGATTTATTTGTTTTGCTTCACTTAACCACTTAACTTCATTTTTAATTTAATGAAGTTCCTTTTGTATATTACGTTTATTTGCTTCAAGTTCAACAAAGTTGCATATTTAATGGTAGTTTATTTGAATCCTTCTAAACAGTATCTCAAACAACGAGTACTCTCTAATTTTGCCAATTATATAGTGTGTAACATAATTAGCTATAATTAAGTATTTCATATATATGTGTGTACATCCAAGGAATCTGTCTGTTGCTGGATATCTCGACCAAAACCAAAAACCAAACTAGTTGAAACCTTATATTATTATATAGATAAGGCAAATTGATTCATAGTACTCAGAGTACTCATTTCATTGGTTGCTTGCTCGAACATTTTGGCGGTGCGAATGTATTAATGTAGTTGCATTTGAAGAGCACTGAATGGTTACATATATCCAACTAAATGTGCGCACTCATCAATATCTTTGCAGACACGAAGTACCCGTCACTTGCCAACCAATCACAATAGTGCATATGGATGAGGACATTGTGGTTGTTAATAAACCGGCCTCTATACCCGTAAGTGGCTTAAACGACTGCCATAAAGCATAAACTGAGTCATTTATCTAATAATAATTTACCTAAGTTACGTCACTCATTTAATCACAATTAACACTGAAGTTTTGTATAATTTCCAAATGCGTATAATGTAAAACAAAAAACAAAAAAAACATATGAGAATGTTGAAGTCGGAGGTAATCGACTACGGAATACTCTGATGCCAGTGTTATGTTGTGGGGGTTGGCGAAAGGGCGTCAGTGGCTGGGTGTGCCTCGACCATTGAATGAACATTAATGCGCCTTTCAAATTTGGTTACTACAGCTCCAAAATTGTAGGAGGTATAAGCTTTTGAAATTGTTGGGGAAGAGATGGACTTAAGCGCTCTTAAGAAAAATAGCTTCCAAGTTTGAACCTTAGCTCTAAAATGATTATTATTAGTTGTCGAACACAATTTTTGGAAGCTGGAGGATGTTCATAGTAAACTTGCTATCAAGTTTGGAAATTGCGAGATATATTGGTTACTGAGAGAGTTATATCAATTTAAAATTTGTTTTGGACCATAAAATATTGATTATCTAGTTACAGGTATTAATACCTACAGAAATTGATTACTTTAGATTAACAAGTGTGGAAGATATAGGCGAAGATGGGCATGTCCCGGACATATCTCGATTTTTTAAAGCCGTCACATGATATAGAGTTATCGATTCTTCTTATCGATTTGCACTTACAAATATATCGATTTGGGGGCTTTAAATTACCTTTATCGGCACATAATCGCGTTTACTGGTAATATCAGAGTATCATATCAGAGTTCGGTATCAGAGTATTAAAAACAGTTGCTTTATTTTGTTTTGTCGGCAAAACAAATGCTTGCAAAACTGGCGTTTAAAAATTATAGCTAATTAATCAGATTTTAGTCGCTTGCAAACTAATACTAGTTTACTTTGCCTACTACATTTATTTAGGTACATCCATGCGGTCGATATAGACACAATACTGTAGTCTTCATACTTGCCAAGGAGTTCAATTTGAAGAACCTACGCACAATTCATCGTCTGGATCGTCTAACTTCCGGCCTGTTATTATTCGGGCGCAGTCCAAAAAAGGCTCGTCAAATGGAGCAACAGATACGCAATAGACAAGTGGAAAAGGAGTACATCTGTCGAGTCGAGGGTGTTTTTCCAGAGTGAGTATACACCAGTAATAATCTCCTTTATCATCTATCAATCTTGAATTTGAATTTAAAGGGGTGTCGTTGAGTGCAAGGAACCCATTGAGGTGGTCAGCTACAAGATTGGCGTGTGCAAAGTATCTCAAAAGGGCAAGGATTGCACAACGACCTTCAAAAAGCTATCCCAGAATGGTAAAACCAGCGTGGTTCTCTGCAAACCACTCACGGGTCGAATGCATCAGATACGCGTACACTTGCAATATTTGGGTAAAACATCTACAACAGAAATTCACAGAAAAAACGTTATTTAATTTGGCATTTTTCTTTTTAAGGTTATCCCATACTTAACGATCCGTTGTACAATCATGAGGTTTTTGGCCCATTAAAGGGTCGCTCTGGAGATATTGGTGGCAAAACTGACGATGAACTTATACGAGATCTCATTAACATACACAATGCTGAAAACTGGCTGGGCATCGATTGTGACTCGGACATATCATTATTTAAAAACACAAAAGATGAAACCGACCTCGAGAGTCTAAGTAGCGATCAGACCTTTGGTAATTCCATTATATACGCATTAAGTCAAACAGACATCAAATAACAAAAAGATTTCATTTATTAAAGCTGTGCATCACAGCGATGACGATGTGGGTGCAAATTCACGTGAAACTACACCGCCCTGTTTGGAGAACCAGACAACGACCGACTCCATTAAACAGCTACCCTGTACAAATAGCAGCCAAGTATTTTCGGCTAAAACTGATGCCGTGCCCGCAGTGTCCCCTTTGGATATGGGTGTGGCATCCGATAAAGTTGTTATCGATAAGCATTGTTATGAGTGTAAAGTGCACTACCGAGACCCAAAGCCAAAGGACCTTGTCATGTACTTGCACGCGTGGAAGTATAAGGTAAGCATAAATAATCTCTTTTTTATAAATTGAAAGATTTAGTACATATTTTCTCATTTTGTAAGGCATCATTTTTAATAAAATGTAAATTTTATTTGTTATACTTTGTGTGTCAACTTATATAATCGGCATTAAATAAATAAATGCCACTAAAACAGTTTAGTGATGACTTTTCTGGGGTTTCCAAATTATTTGCAAAAAATATTTTAATTTTAATTATTTTGTGTACAACTTTTAACTATTTTTTTTATTATTTTGTATTCTGTAATTTAATTTTGAATTTTAACCTTTAGTTTTTAAAATAAATTTTTTCACAAATTTAAATTTTTTTTTTTTTGATTTTTAATGGTACACATCATAATAATAGTAATAATAATAATAAGAATAATATTGTTATTAATATTTCAGGGACCTGGCTGGGAGTATGAAACTGAACTGCCAAGCTGGGCACTTGATGAATGGGACGAGTGCGACTTAAGCTCCGATAAAGTTGTAAATTAAATCGATTCAGACAGATACTTAACGTATCATTATTTTATTTATAATACTTTATTTTGTGAAGCATCGGGACCCCAATCAAAAGAAAGGCTTTCAATACTTAAAATGATGAAACAATGAAACCAAACACAATGCAATATATATTGACCTGAATAATGAAGACAAACTGACCAAATAGAGAATCGTAAACTTTTGACACAAATTCGAAATATCATATTTAAGATAGGAAAATGTGCCTTTCAGATTTGTATTCATAAATACGCGTATATAATGCCTTTTGTTGCTTTACTTAGATGCTTTTCTCATAGTCAATTTTATTAGGAACTATTAGATATATGTACTATATATATATATATATACATATTTCAACAAAATCAAGAAACTACTGCAAACTAATTATCAATTTATGTACTACACATAAGAGCTGAAAAGACATGCAATACAATTTCAAGTTTTCTTTACACAATTAGTTATATACATATATAAGTAAATACATATTCATACATATATCCGTTAATCAGGAGAATTACTCACAAATTCATGGGAATTGAGAAGAGGCACCTTATTTTCCCATAAAATTAAGAAAGAAAAAAACAAAACAATCAAATTCGTGCCGTACTTCAAGTTATGCATACTATTTATTGAAGACGACAATTGACGAACAAAATAATACTATAAAGAAATTCAAATAGATAATTTTATATGAAGTACGTTATACATATATATATGTAAGTGCAATATACATACATACATTAATTATTATCAATAAATTTTACAAATGTTTCTTAGAAAAAAACATGTTTTCTTGTCTTTTTATTGTGGGGCCTAGAGTATATTTAATAATAATTAATAATACTCATGCTTCGAGATATATGGATTTCACAATTCGTATTATTATTATTATTAGAATTATTATTATTTGGTTAATTTTTTATTTATTTACGCTTATGTCCAAAATGTACAAAATGTTTACTGACCCTCTACTTACATCACATTGCAATACTTTTCATTTCATAAAATGAAAGGAAACAAATAAACTCATTTGCGGACTTAATAAGTTCGTAGAGTTATATATTTATATACACACATATGAATCTAACTTTGTGTAGCCGTTTTTTGGTAAAGGGCCACGTTTAAGCTTCCTCATTTTCATTTTGTAGTTCACAGAACCCCAGCAAACTCTGCGAGCGAGAACTTTATTGGAATACGGAGTTGCATTGGGGCAGACAGACGGTGGCTGGTGCAGTCAAAAATTAAAGTTAATCAACGTAGCAGCAAAATTAAAAATACATGTTACAAAATAAAATGCAATAAATTCGAAATTCAGCTGGTCTCCCTTTCTAATTGCAAACACTGTAGAAGGGGTTAGTTTTCGGCACTGCAGTCTAATGCACTTACGGGTCAGCTAAAGTCGTTGAATTATTTAGCGAAAGTGCAATTAAAAATAAATAAAAAACACATATACACTTTTCGGGTTGTTTGAAATTAAATAAGTTTCTTTGAGGTCTTTCTTAAGCTAACGTTTTTAAATATTTTAAATAATATGCGCAAAAGTGTCGAATTTAGTTTTTGTTTTCATCTCTTTAAATTTGGCAAGTCAGTCATTCTTCGGGCTTACATTTAACTGAAAAGGTTTTTATTAAATTTTGAACAAAGCTTTTATCTTCCGGACCACAAAAAAAGCACAAATTAATTTATGACTTTCACATATTTAAATGTTTTCGGTATTGTGTTCGACTTCCTTCATTACCTTATTTTATGAGATAAATTTCGATCATTTGTAAATATACTAACATCAATATTAAATTATTAAAAAAAAATCATATTTACATGCTTTGATCATATCTTCATCTTAAGCACACAAAAATTTCTGAACAGTCACTGTCCAAGAGAGTTTTCATTGTATATGATATGTATACTTTATTTCGATATCATCAACAAAAATAATAACCATGTCGTAGTTTTTGGTCGAACTTGCCACACTTTATCCAAATTTTGCCATGTCAGCAATTTTGCGAACAGCCAACAGGCAACTTGGCCCAAAAGGAAGCTACAGCATTGCCTCAAATTGCATTGGTGAGGCTTTTGGCTTTGTCCTTTGCATAGCTTAAACTTCATGTGGCCGACAAAGGTGCAAAATAGAAGCAGACCATAAAAAACATATTTGTTAACATTTTTGGCCAGCTTATCGTCTAACGGCCGACACATGAACATTATTTATTGTGACTATGTCTGGGGTGTACATTTTCAACACTTGCGCACCGAAAGACAATAAAATTTGACAACTATGAAAGCAGAAAGGATAATTTATATGCCTACGTATATAGATAAAGCAAAGGTGTAAACAAAAACCAATTTCGTTGTTGCGTCGGCTTTCCTTAGACTTGAAAATGCATCGACCTTAAAATAAAGTGGAAAACTGTTGCCCATATATACAAATATGTATAAAAGTTTTTATACGATTAAATAAGTCCCATCAGGATATTAGAACGCATCTTACAGTTAAGTTATGAATATTCGATTTGTACCTACCTACTATAAATAATGATTTTATTTGGTCTAACTCAAATGAATAAATAATTCTATTTATTATTATATATTTTATTTGTACCATAATTACTACTATTCATATAAATACAAACTTAAGCTTCGAGCGCCTAACGACTGTAAAATTTAAATACTCCCAGCTGATGCACCTATCGTATCGATTATTCGATAAGCACAGAAGTGTGACCGTGCTTATTATCGAAATACTGCCATACATGCCTACATACCTAATTGGCATTCGCACAAAACCGAGAAAACAAAATATCAGCGCCTATTTTTTGCATTAAATTTCTATCTAAATTTCTTCAATTTATACAAATAGTATACAATGTTACACGATGTTTTATTGTCCTGCTTGAGCTTGAGCTGCAAAGGAATCGGTATTAAGGATTTCCTGGTGAGTATGACATGAAAACACACACATATGCCGACTTATACGAATAATATTTACAGTCCTCGAAAGTAGTCGAAGTATTTCTTCATCCTTGTGAGCGTAAGATTTTTACGGACATCTTAAACATCTTGAATTACCTGAATGAAATCGTGCGATTTGCCAAATACTTTGGAGGCGTCAGCAATAATATTACTGACTTCGACGAAGCCGAGGGTAAATGTTTTTTTCAAATGTGTATTTTAAATACTAATTGTATTTGTTTCCAGAATTCGCCGCGGGTTTCTATTTGAGAAACTTTGCCAATGGTATTGAAAGTGCACTCGAAGATTATTACAATGAAATAACACTGCTTGAGGCGTTTATCATGAAAAACAAACCACACTCTCTAATACACATTTACAATGTTTTGGAAATACAATTACCCTGCATACTCTTTCTCCGCAAACTTATTAATGATGCCAAGATACAGGTCAGTTGCGTCTAGTAGTTTTTTCAATAAGGAATAAATAAATTTCTGCAATTATTTTCAATAGAAACTCAATGGCTGCAAACTACTACAAAGTCTATATCAAAACTATGATAACGGCGATTACAGAATAGAACAAATACTTCTCAAGTAATTTCATAAATTTAACAAGACAAATGCTCATAAGAAATTTTTACATAATTACAATTGTCTAGAGTTTCCAAGCCCGTAAAACTGGCATTCTTTTCGCACTTGAGTCACTGGATGCTGTTTGGTGTTGTTGATGATGAATACGCCGAGTTCTTTATAACATACCGATCGACGAATGAGAATGGCGTCAACAACTCATCGCTGACCAGCAGCACTCACTTGGTAAATTGCTAATAATCTAAAAAATATTAAAATGTATAATAATATCTGTTTTCCATTGCACAGACTTCAGTGAGTGAGGAGGAGATATGGCAGTATGAGATCAATTTAAATCAATTGCCATCATTTGTGTCATCTGTTTTAGCTGAAAAAGTTTTATTTGTGGGTCAAACGGCACTCATTTTTAAGATGGACCGCAGCAAGCAACAGAATTACAAGTGGAGCATTAAATCCCAAAGTTCATACTGCGATGCTATCAGTGAGCTGTGGGATGGCAAGGAAGCAGTGTTTTGTAAAATGATCGAAGATCTGCATCAAGAAGATATGATCGATGTCTTTCAGTTGGAAAATGTAATTAACCAAATCAAGAAACACGTTAGTCAACGTCTCTCTGCAATAGCAAACGTTGAAGATGATTTAGACCGTCAAATGTGTTTGATAAAGGACTTTTATCTGTTGGGACGTGGTGAATTTTACATGGAGTTCTATCGTCAGTTGACCGAAAACTCGGAAAGCCATTTGGAGTCAACGGCCAATTATACCAGATCTTTTGAGGTAGCCACACTATTTGTATTTGCTACTAGCTCCACATTTATTTTAAACATATTTGTTTTACAGATTGCATCGAATGTGATGGGAATTTCTGATGATTTGGAGAACTTTTCCCTAAGTGTGCTAAAAACTAGCATCGATTTAGATGAAACCTGCGAATTTGAGAATTTTCAGAATCTTCATCTCAAATACATATACAAGTGGCCATTGAATCTTTTATTTTCACCAACAACTGTGGAACGATACAACACAGTGTTTCGGTTTCTATTGATTGTTCGGAAATTGCAATACGACTTGGAGCTCGTTTGGGCCAACCACAAATGGGCTGGGAAAACACCAAATCCAGTGAACGCTAAGATAATGCATTTTCGTAATCATTTAATGTTCTTTTTGAACAACTTGCAGTATTACATACAAGTCGATGTTCTCGAATGTAAGAAGATCATTGAAGATGTTATTATTATTACTCGGTATTAATTCGGCTGTGTCTCATTATCATATTTTAGGCCAGTTCAGTATACTCATGAATGTTATCAAAAGTAAAGCCGATTTTGAAGAAATTCAAAGAGCTCATTCCGTTTTTCTGGCTAATGTGCTTTCCCAATGTTTTCTGTTGACGGATGCAACCGACAAGAAACTGAATACTACGCAATCGACATGCAATTCACAATATCCCGTTTACGGAACATTTCTGGAAATCTTTAATGTATGTGAGAAATTTTGTCTCTTGCATTCCGGACAAAATCTGCCTGATGGGGCTTTAAAGGAATGCGATAGACTCGAGGAACGGTGAGCTGATGAGCAGTATATTAATATGTATATATTTATTGTATTTATAAATATCTTTATAGATTTAACGTTTCCGTTTCGGGTTTAATCAAACTACTGAACAACTTAAGGAGTGCATCAAGTTTTGGACCGCTGTCGCAGCTTTTATTAAGATTGGATTATAATCGTTGGTTTAGTGCCGAGAAAAAGAAAGCCAACGAATCATCATAATTTTCATGAGATAGCACATAATAACGCTTGTAGCTTAAAGCTGTAAACGTTTAATGTCCTCCATGCGGAAATCGATTCTAGAGAAATAAATGATTTTAAGTGTAAAGCAAGCCAGTATTCGATCAAAATAATACCTTAATGTGAGAATAGTTCGCACTTCGTTGGGTGTCAGTCGCCAAGATGGCATTTCGGTATTATTCTCGGGATTCCAATACTCGGATAATTCCGAAACTTTATCCAAATTTAAAAGCGTAGCAATTTGCGAAAGACGAGTCATCTTATCACGGACCGACCACGATGTGGCTCCCGTGAGATAAGTGCCAAGGGCACGCACCTCCTGATCCAGAACCAGACCGCCAAGCTTGACACGAGTAAAATGATAATATATTCATATATAACATAGAAAATATACGTTGCTGTTTTTTACCCGATTAAATGTGCTCTTTTTAATCGCACGCTCCAAGCGATTGGTCACTTCTGTAGCCAAAATGCTGACAAGCGCATCATAATTGCGGGGACTTAAAGCATTTTTGAAGGAATTCAAAAGCCCATCCAATTGCACAATGAAATACTGAACAAATGTCTCTCCAGCTTCGTAAGTGGACAGTTCTTCCTAAATGTTTAAATAAATTTAGCAGATCACACAATGTATAATCAAAGGCCGGCATTAACCTCTGTTAAGTGGTGACTATAGTTGAGGAATTCATCAACCCAAGGATTCAGGCGTGGCCTAATCGCACTGGACCTTAGTTGTTGTATGCCAAAGTCAACGGTTGCCTTCAGCGCATCGAGAACCGTTTTCAGCTCAGTCAGGCAGCCATCCAGCAGATGTCGCTCAACCGGGCTAATGCTGGGAAAAGTGCCGGCAATCTCTTGCTCCATGGTCTGCCACAGGGTTTCAATATATTCCGTGGACATATCGGCATTATTCAACTGCACTATGAAATTGGTGCGAACGCGATCCGCATCACTCGAATGTAACTTGCCCTGCTGCAGGCTCGTCTGTATGGCGTTGTAGGCCTGCGCCAAATCAATATAACCCGATGGATACCCACTTTTTAGTGGTGCCTTGAGTGCAGTCACAAAATCACCATCCAGGCATGAGGCGACATTGTTGATTACTGCACAGGTGCCATTAATTGATTGTGTTGTCAGGGAACGTCTGATCGATTTGCGCAATATGAAGAAAACATCATCGACCATTGACGAGCACTGCTGCCCAGCCTCATAAGTGTCGAGTCCAATGGCTTTCATTACGCTCTCCTCCATGAAATATCTAAGGGAACATGAGTGAATAAATTTCCATATATATATATATATATATATATAAATAAATCCACATACTTTTCAAATAATAAATATGTGCTTAGAATTTCCTGCATTTGACGACTCAAGTCGCACTGCTTCACAACCCGCTCGTATTCATTTTGTATGTTCTTTTGGGCATCCTTGTCTTGCAGATAAGTCTCGGCATTAGTCTGTAAAATTCACAGTTTTGATTAACTACTTATTGGTGATATAACTTACAACCAATTAACCTGCAATCGGCGGCGCATAAATCGAAAGTACAACTCGATTCTAGAGTGCATGACCGTAATTTCGGCAATTATGGCATCAATATCCTTGGGATTCAGTTTATCTATGGAGCCGCCAGACTGTTTTCGATAATGTCCCAATGTCGACTGAATGCTGTTGTTGGCGCCACCAGCTCCGCCGGACCGCTGAGCGCTGTCGTTCACCTGCTTGATGCGATACTGAATTTGGCGATGCTTGTTGAACTCAAGCAGAAGATTTTTAACTTCCAGATCGCATTCCCTTTGCAATATGGTTACCATATCTAGCAATGATGTGCACCTATAATATGGGTAATGTTAATTAACTATTCGAGTTTTAGGTGATAAGAAACCGTTGCGCTTACTCTTGACCATAAAATGCTTCAATAATAGGCTGATTTACTTCAACGACCCGTGCAAAGTTTTCCAATATCGCAGTGAGGCGATCTGCAAAGGCCAAATGCATTCGTCGCTCGGCTTTGGCTATGTCCTGCGTGTTGCGCAGCTCCTTTTGCGCCTTCGCTGACAGCTTCTGGCAAATGTAGCCACAGAATTTCTCGATGCCGATGCGATGACAGCCAACTAATGGGAATATTTTGAAAAATCGCTCAACCGAAGCCAAATCATCGTGCTGGACAGCCTCATCGAATCGCTTTGAGATCAGCTCTCGCATCTTTTCGGTGGCATCTTCCAGGGTGCGTACGGCATCGCTGACCGACGTGATCGAGCCCTGGACATCATCAGCGGTGCGCTGCAATAGCTGCTGATCCATTGCAAGAAAGCGAGCGATATGACCCGCTCCCTTCTCGTAATCCTCCTCATTGATGGCCTTGACAACGCCCTGACTGCATAGCTGCAGATCGATGAGATCGTGGACACGCTGCTGACACTCGGAGGCACGACATCGAGCCAAATCCAATCTTCGCACTTTTGCGCTTACGGATTCGGCCAGTTGGGCGGTGTTCACAATTTGCAAATTTAACTTATTTGAATCATTCTCCACGGTTAACAATGTGGCCATCGCTCGACCGATCCCACTTAATTTTGCCTCAACTTGGCATTGCTTGGACAATACGGCTTCAAGTCTGGCATTAACTTCAGCCTAAAATTTAATATATATTTAGTAATTAAATAATATTTAAATGGCATATAAGCAATTGAGAAATACCCACTTCCTTTGCTGCAATGCGTTTGAGACCCTCATCAACTTTTTCGGTTGTGCTTATATCCCAGCTGCTGATCAATTCGCTTAGATGCAATGTATTCATGTTATTTTTTATACACTTATAAATTAATCAACGTTGATTTGCTTCAAACATAAATTTGTTTGTTATGGAATTTACGTGGCTGACTGATGAACTGATGATTAGTTCGATATCATTTTTCGATATATAATCGAAAACTTTACATATTGCTTATCTGTTAACAGCCAAAATTTACAGTCTTCGCTTGTTGCTTGCTTGCGATTATGTTAAATAGCAGTGCGGTTCGGCATTCAATTTAACCTACAATCTCCAATATTTGTGTTGTTTTTATAAAGTTTGAGCTTTGTTTAAGTCAATATCAGTCACAATGGATACTTATTTTACGGAATATGAAAATTTAGAGGTTTCTATTTGATTTAAATAAATATTATAAATATTTATAAATAACTTGTGTTATATTCTGGCAGGTGCACGAGCTCATGCTGAAAGATCGACCACGACAAGAAGCATATTGTAACGCGATTCTCAAGAATAAGGATCTATTTAAGAATAAAGTTGTGCTAGATGTGGGCGCTGGAACGGGTATACTTTCGGCGTTCTGTGCCAAAGCCGGTGCTCGACTGGTTTACGCTGTGGAAGCCTCCAATCTAGCCACGAAGGTAGCCCTCGATCTATTCGATGAAAATAATCTCACAGGGATCGTTAAGGTGATACATTCCAAGATCGAGGAATTCGCGTTGCCGGCCAATGCTGAGAAAGTTGATATTATTGTCTCGGAATGGATGGGCTTCTATCTGCTGCACGAGGGCATGCTAGATTCGGTGCTGTTTGCCAGAGATCATTTCCTAAAGCCCGATGGACTAATCTTCCCCAGTGAGTGCACCATTTATGTGGCACCCTGCTCTGTGCCTGCACTTTTCGATTACTGGCAAAATATTGACGGGGTCAGCATGGAACGTTTCGCTAGCAAACTGCGCTTACAGAAATCCACACGACCGGAGATAACCTATTTGAAACCGGCGGATTTGCTGCACGAAGGCATCGTGTTTCATTGGATGAGTCTGCTGGATGTCGATGCCAAGGAACTGGACGAGATAAGCTTCAAGGAAGTCGTGTCCACACAAGTGGCGGGAAAGCATCAGGGATTCTGTATATGGTTTGATGTACGCTTCCCGTGTGAGGAGGAACCAGTTACGCTCAGCACATCACCACTGGCACCCGAAACCCATTGGAAGCAGTGCGTCGTCGTACTACCCGAGGAAAATTGTGAAGTTCTCGAAGAGAATTCACCGGTGGCCTTTCAAATTTTAATGAAACGCAGCGCAAGCGGTGCAAGAAAATACAATTTGGAGGTTGAACTGCTCGATCCTAATGTCGAGGAGCATCCGGTGCCCTGCTCCTGCCACATGACCAAGTGTATACTAACAAAGGCGCATCTAATCTCGATGGACACATCATAATTTATTTGTCGCCTGTTGCTCAGTTTGTAAGACATTAACAAATATTTCAATAAGTCAACACGTACACCATTTTTACATCTCAGTCAAACTTAACAGCTATAAAAGTGTTGAGTGCTCCAAATAGAATAGAACAAATAGTTGCGATAAATGTATATATATATATCTATATTAACCTAAAAGCCGTTGTAAACGGCACTGAAGCTCCTTTAGGGAGTGCTGTAGGCGATTCGTGTCCGGTTTCTGATAGCAAATATTCAAACAAGCCGCAACAATGTCCTGTGCCTTCCCCAGTATTCGTCGCCTGATTAGAGTATATAAATGTATTTTATAAAATTGGTGTGGCAAGGGAATTGTTGTAGAACTTGGACTTACTTGGACCGATACCAAATAGCTGGAGCATTATCAGCCAGAAGTGTGACGACTCGTATGGCCGACTGTATCAAGTGCCACTCGTTGCCCTCGTTTGCCCAAATGCGCTCGTTCATTGAGATCATTCTAAACACACAGTAACCGGAGCATTAAATGATGAAACGATATACAGCAATCAATAACAAGCACTCACCTTGAGTAGTATTCCAGGAGCAGCTCAATGTCCAGTTTCATTTCGAACAGCTTCTCGGGCACTGTTCCTTCGGGTAAATGCAATTGACATGCTTTTATCTCCAGCTCTCGGATAAGAAACGAAAATGGAAAACACGGACCCGATTCGCCAAACTCTCGCACCAAAAGCTCAATTTTTGTAAAAAGCCGTATGCTGCGCTCCTGGGCCGAACCGGGCCCATCCACAGCATTATTGATGATATTACTCCAAACGGACTCGATCAACAACGGATCGTTGTGATTGGAGCAATTGAGTATCGAGAGCTGGCATTCCCAGAGCTCGAACGGATCCGCAAAGTTCTGATACAACTGTGTAATATCATATAGCGCATAATTCAATTCCTTAATGGTCTGTCTCGTTTCCGGATTTGTGTTTGCCAGGATGCACATTGCCTCCAGCACTGATTTCTGTACTCGTGCTATTTCCAACTGCAAGAAGTCAGAATGAATAAAAATGTCTGCATATGTCAATAGGGATGACACCCACCTTATCCTCTAGTTCCTTTAGGAATATACCATTGGTAATGGACGAGCCGACCTTCTCATTACGCATGCACATAATGGCACGCACCAAATAGTCGATGCGCACATCCAGCGATATATTCTCGCTGCGTGTCATTGCCAAATTGTCGAGAATCTGGGCAGCCTGATGATGATGACCGTTCTTCTCGTAATACTTCCAAAGTAAATCAATCAATTTGACATTCTCCGGATTCCGGCTAACACTGCGCCGCAAAAACTCGCCCAACGATGGCTCAAATATATCCAACAATTCGGTTTTCATGTTATGCGACAGCAGCCACTCGTAGATGGTCACATGGATAAGTGGATCCTTCAGCCGCAGCGCTTGGCTTGTTATCTTCTTAATGATCTGTTTCGACCGGTTCTCCATATCGTGATTATCCTGGACATCAGCAGCAGCATCAGCATCGTTATTTGTATAGAATGAACGATTCTGAGTCTGTTCGGGATTGCTGCTGCGAACGACGTGGTAAACATAGTCGAGCATTAGCTGCACCTCCTTGTAGTAGTTCATGCTGCCAGTGAGTAGTAAATATAAATGAAATAGAAATTATATTTGTTGAATTACCATAATTACCGTGTGACAAAGCAAGTGTATCCCTCGCGATCTTCAGCCGGCTCATTGTTGTTGTAATAATGTATTCCAATTTCCTCTTGATCCATTTTCGAGGCACAGGTTGCAGATAGCTCAACGACACCCTCGTAAAACTCCACAGAAATGAACTGCTGACAAATACTATGCAGTGGCAAATGGGGTGCTGCATTTAGACACATTTGCAGGGTTGTGCTGAGTTTTTGTTGTTTTTCGATGGCTGATTTACAATTCTTGACGCTCATCAGTATTTCGGTGGCCTTGTAGGTAACTTCATCCTCGTGTCTATATAGATTGGGGCACAATTCACGCAAACTATCCGACACCTCGGTCACCTCCGCCTTATCCTTGAGATACACGTTAATCAGTGCAATGATGAGAAAAGCACACACCTCCGAGCGCGTTATAAGCAGATCTCGAAATGTGCAGCAGCGCAGCATTTTCTGATGCTCAACGGACAACTGCTGGCCGAGCACTGGAAACTGATGATTAATGAGGATACTCCACAGCGACATCACCTCACAGGCATGTTCTGTACAACAACAAAGAAAAGAAATAATATAAACCAAGTTAAAAGTGACAAGCATCTACACTTACTAATAAACTGATTCAGTGCAGATAGCGAACGCTTCTCCTCGTTTTGTGCCTGTTCCGTCAGATTGCGCTGTTCGTTTTGTGTCATTTGAGTGTTGTTCATAAACACAGCAGTCGATCTGCCCAAATGACCATCATACGGCATACGTCCTATAGCTATCAAAGCAAGTAAATATTAACTAAGCGAAACGATGGAAATGCATTTAATGATCTTACCCGGCAGATCGTGCACTGAATGCTTGTCCAGAAAGGAGCGCAAGGAGCGCAGCTCTGCCAAAAGCATGGTGCATTCGCTATATGTAAGCTTAGAGCGCATTTTCTCATCGACACAGTGCGATTGCCAAATCGAGCGCAGCATGCGGGAGACATACATATACAGGCCATCATGTTTGGCTGAATATATAATTGGGATATTTTCATTACTCTGCAATGAGGAGTGTTGTGGTTGTTGCTGGAGGTGTTGTTGGTGTTGTTTTTGTGATTGTGCAACTGAAATTGTAATTAGAGTTGGTAAGTTTCAATTTATGGTCAAAATCAAAAACCAGAGAAATTAATTAGGCATAATAATACGTCAAAACACTAAGCAATGAACACGTAAAGGTAAAAAAAATCCATTAAACACTGACTGAACGGAAAATAAATGCATAAATTATCGTTTTGGTGCATTTCTATCTTAGATGGGCTTCGGGTCACATTTCTCAAGACACATGGGCAACACATAGAGGCGTCAAGTCGACTAAAAACTGACGGCATTAAAAATCTCATTATTTGGTTACCAATTTCTCTGATCTATACAAAGGGTTATTATGAATGAAAATAATAAATAAATAATAAAAGTAGCAGCAACATTGCTTGCTGATCGGGCACATCCTTGAATGTATGTTAAGATAGCAAGAACACCCAAATCTTTCTATCCTTTTTTTCGTTTGCAAGCTGTTAGTCGATTTTCAATACTTTATGCAATATTTTTTGAGACTGGGATATAACCTTTTACAAAGTGAGTTGGCTTAATATTGACAATATTTTTTTTTTTTTTCAAAAAATGATCTCAAAATCTAATAAAGGGTATCATTGTCGGATGCCGAATTCATTGTTCATTCATACAAGGTTAGCTGTCAGCGAGCATTTGGCTTGTCGAGACAATGATACCCCTTTTTAGATTTGCACTATACAATTAGAAATCAGATTTGAGTAATAATTTAAATGTTATTTAGTTAGCTTAACAAATTTGAAAGTCGATTTCTTCGCATTAATTCTTAAAATATGTGTTATTATCAAGTTAAATAGTCTAAAGTCACAAAACTACTCAAAAGTTAAGCTACCCCACTGTGCAAAAAGACATAGGCTCACAGCTTTTGTGTAGTCAGTTTTTAGTCTATTGATTACTTAGTAAAAGAATGCATCCATGGAGAAGCAACAATAGCAGTAGGGGAATACAAACTTACTTGGACTTATTTGCTGATTGTATGGTGAACTCATCGATCCCATATTGGCTGTATTCGGCATGGGTGTGGACATGTACATGGGCGGCAATGAGGCCACGGTTGTGTTGTGCAGGTTACGATTGCTGGCATTCATAAAATGTTGATAACACGGCTCGCCGCCGTACAACATGAATGCTTGGGTGGCCCACAACGCAATTTCGCTGCCACGAAACTTATCCGAGGTGGCCAATAGCAGGGCAGTGACACAAGCCTCGCGCTCCGTTTGTGTTTGAAAGAACATTTTTACGGCCGCATGATGGGGACCTTTGCACGCCAGCAGCACCTGCTGCAGTATTTGGGCCGACTTGAACAGCTCGACAATATGCGTTCCCTGATTGGTGAGCAGCACAATTTTTCGCGGAGTACGTGCATTGTATAGCATTGATGTGGTCTTTGGCACGATGGGATCATTCACTTCCGCCATGCTCCAAACGATGCCATCGAGACCCTCCAAGGCCGTCGATTCGACGAGGTATGTACAGTTTGTAAACGGCGCCGAGCTAATTGACCAGAGTAAATCCTGTTCCTGTTGCTGTGTGGTGACCATAAGCATGGTGCTATCAATTTGGTATGCAGAATGCACCTGCTTCGGTTTATTGGTAGTTGCATTTGGCGTATAACCAGGCGGCAGTCTGACATGCAGCAGAAAGATACCTCTTGATGTTTCTGCAGACGTTTGCATCATTGGCAGCGCACCATTTTGCTGACCAACGCCAAAGTTGTCTGGCATACAATTTAGCTGCTGCTGCTGCACGTTTAATCTCGCCGTAGAGAAATAAAGGCGCACGCCGCACTGCGTCACAGCGACAAGGTGTAAGAAGTGGGAATCGTCCGTTTTCAGTGGACATATGGCTTTCACGCTCTTGAAAATGGACGGATCCACGGTCCTACAATAAAAACACAAAACAAAATTAAAGCTTAGTGGATCTAAAAGTAATCTGATCGCATACTTACTTGATCAGGCTGATTGCTTGAACGGCAATATCATTTTGTGTAATCTTGCCCAGCCTTCGCACATCTGAGGGGTTGGCGCCAATGTACCAGGCTTCGATGGAACTCTTCTCGGTCAGCACATAAAGCAGTTTCCGGCTATTGTCAATAACAATTTTCGCAATGGGATCCACTTCCTATTGAAAAAGGAGCATTGGCATTATATATATATTTTTTAAATTTATGAGCCACTTACTGAAAATACTTTCAAAAAACTTGGCACTATATAGGAAGCGAGTCCTTGCGAATGGTTGATCTTTTTACATCGCTTGCCAAACCAACTCGACTCCGAATGATAATCGAACTCGTATAGACAACCATCGCGACCGCCAAAGAAAATGCGTCCATCGTCGCTGCCCTGAATGACATGAATGGGGCCATTATCTGTGCCAAGTACGAATAGAGGCTTCCTCATCAGCTGTATTCCATTGGCACTCGATGATAGATCCCTCGGATCATTCTGATCACCAAATGTTACGCCCAAAACGATCACTTCAATGGGTGTGGACAGAAATAGCAGATGCTTGACGGCATCGACTAAGACGCCTGGCCTTGGTTTGACCAGGCCAACGCTTACAATTACGTGGCTCAAGCCATCATAGTAGGCAACGTCACGGGCATGCTCATATGTCCATATATATAGATCGGAATCAACCGACAGCCAGGCACGGCCTATTTCTGGAAACAGACCCATTGTGCAATGGCATTTAATATCTGCAAAAGTTGACAAATACTTAATTATTATTGTATCACACACGTAGAGGTTAATGTACTTACGCTCAAAGTGCTCCAGCACCTCATTGGGTATTCCGGATCTTGTGAGCGTACGCAGCTGTTGTAGGTTATGTGTGTCACCGGAGGTCAGTTGTGCCAGCGACTGGTAATCGTAATCATTGAGGCCGCTCATTGTTGCCCTCCCATGCTGACTGATGCCGGTTAACTACAAAAGTGCCATTAGTTTGTGATACACGAAAGTAAACACCCTTTACCGGTGTCAACTTACCTCTAAAAGTTCCGGCTTGTGTCTGTCTCGAAAGTCGTGATTCTCGAGCATATTTCCCGCTGTCTGCAGGACGTCGGGTGGCGGCGCGGTGCTATTCATTTTGCTATGCTTTCCTTTATAAATAATCCAACTAATATATTTTTACAATCAATTTATTATTTGGGCCGCTTAGCCACACAAAAACTTGCAAACTTCTGCCGGTTATTGAGAGATTGGCCCACGCCATATAACTCCCGCCATTAATTTTCGTGCCTCATTCCCCTGTTAACCTAACATATTATCGAAATGTTATTAACACTGAGTCCCAATTAGATCACTAATCGTTTTGAATTTTTTAAATTAAAAAGAAATGAGATTAAGCTTATCCTGTTTTTTGTTATAATATAATACCTGTTATATATTCGCAAATTACATACATTTTTACTTAGAACGTTTCTAGCAAATCAAGTAGCAGCTGTTTTGTATCATTCGTTATTAACAGATTTCCAATGTTATCGAGTCACGTTTATCGGAAGGCCTGTTCAGTGTTTCCACACACCCGCATTTGCTTGTATCAACAGCTGATAGACAATTTTATCACTGATAAATTATTCAATGCTCTTATTTATACCAGATGAATGATGAATTTATAACAGATAAAAAATAGTAGTTTTACGGTAGAATATTGCAGAGATCATTGTGCATTAAACTACATTATCCCCATGAATTGTTCGATTTTACACAAAATACTTAATGGCCAAATAACTAGAAACAAATAAGTTCGCGCTGTTAATAACATTTCGCCAAATGTTAAGCTCTCTGGATTGCCCACAGCTGTATGTGTTTGCTGTAAGTGTTTGGCAAATCACCCCTAAACACCACGTAAACCTAAACGCATAAAACCAAATAATATGCATTTAAAAAAATTATGTTTTGTGCTGTCAATTATAACAGTTGCAAGTGCTGTTGATGATCCACAAAAGCAAAAGGATAAGTCTACAAAACTGCCACCCTGCAAAGCATGCACCGTACTCGTGGAATCATTCAATTTGGGACTTGAGAAAACAAAACGAGGCAAACATGCCGGCGGAGACGCCGCCTGGGAGCAGGAGAAAATGCGTGCGTACAAAAACAGTGAGGTGCGTTTCGTCGAAATCCAGGAACAGCTGTGCACTGAAGTCAAACGCGGACAGGATCACTGCCACAGCTTGAGCAACGACCACGAGTCGCTGATTGAAGACTGGTTCACACACAAGCAGGACGACGAGCCCGAATTGCATGCCTGGCTGTGCATCCAGCAACTCAACGTTTGCTGTCCGCCAAACACATATGGACCCACATGCCAGGCGTGCACGGACTGCAACAATAACGGTTTGTAGTGGGAAATTAAATATATATATCTATTTTCTTTAAATTATCAGGTTTTTTTTATTAATTTAATTTATAAGTAGAATGATTTAATAATATATTAAATATTAAATTATTCATATAATTTTTAAAGGCAAATGCAAGGGCAGTGGCACACGCAAGGGTAATGGCCAGTGTCTGTGCGATAGTGGCTACACCGGCACTAATTGCAACGAGTGCGATGAGCACCATTATGAAACGTTTCGCGATGAGACAAAGCTGCTGTGCACATCCTGTCATGCCGCCTGTGGCGACGGTGGCTGCAACGGTGCTGGTCCGAAGAGTTGTCGGAAGTGCAAAGATGGTTGGCGCATGGACACGGAAAGTGGTTGTGTTGACATTAACGAGTGCTTGGATCAACAACGCACCTGCCGACCGCAACAGTTCTGCGTTAACAACGAGGGCTCCTTCACCTGCCTGGAGTGCGATCGTTCATGTGACGGCTGCGATGGCGATGGCCCGGATATGTGCAAGAAGTGCGCTGATGGCTACAAACTACAGGATGGCAAATGTCAAGGTGAATATGAGATTTACGCAACTAGTTAAAAACTGCTGCTTAAACCACCCTTCAATTTCTTGCCCACTTGATTGATGAAATCGCCCATCAAAAGATCTGTCGTCGCAGCAACGAGATTCATATGTGAACATCACTCGATTGCTAACGTACTTTGGCATGTGCGTCGCCACCTGTGTCATCTTTCAGAGCTCCACGCACATTGCGTACATTGTTGGTGGAGCGGTGGCTATCTATATAGCCGCCTCAGAGTACTGGTTGAACTCAACGGCGCAGGTCGCCCAAAAGCCTGAAATTGACACAAAGCAGCTAGAGGATTTGATTATGAAGTCATTATAAGCAGCAATCAACATTTTGGACAGATTGTTCATTTTATTCTGTGAATAATTCGTAAAAGACCATTTATCGACAGTATTTTCATTGTGTATTTTTGTGTTTAAAAAAAAAATCTGAGCAATTTTCTATATATTTTGTTTGCAGTAGCGTTGAAGGCGGTCAGCGATTCAGATGCGATTCTTCAAGAGACGTCGACACGTGAGGAACTCTAACGCACAATATGTAACCACTTAGTCAAATTTAGTTTAATTACATTTCCAAATCACATTTCATATGTAATGAAATACCAAAATTGCCAAATTGAAAAACAAAAATAATTGAAATTTTTAACGGATTTGATTAGTGCATTTATCATCATCAAAAAAATAAATTAGCTATTCATCAAAAATGTGTTTCTTTTCTAAAAATATACTTTTTGGATTATATTTATTGTTGGTTAAAACAGTAGTAAATGCTAGTCAGGAATCATGAAAATAATAAAACTTTTCGGCCGCAACTCAAATTAAACATTTGAATAACGATATTTGAAGAAAAATTGAGCATCGACAAATCAAGTCTGTAGTATACTTTTTAGGTGTTGATATCGATATATCGTACAATTACAGCTGTAAAATTTAAAGCGCAAATTTTTAAACATTTTTCAATTATTATAATGGAAAAGTTTACATATAGATTTGTGTGCATAGTTTCATATTTATAAAGATGAAAAATAACCATACAACCAAATAAAAATGCTCTAGTAAAAAAAAATAAAGTATTTTGCTTATTGCCTGAATTTTTAGTTGTTTTTTTTTTCATCTATGCAATTGGAACATTCACGATCAAAAGTAATCGGTCGCCACTAACGCGTTTCCTGGCAGAGCATTGCGCATGTACAACTCAAAAGCACATTACCATAATCAACAGCAGCGCGCTGGAACTTTGATGTCGCCGCATTGGAATGCGGCATGTTACTGCAGCAGGAAGCAGCAGTGAACAGCAGTGGAAAAAGCTTCTTTTTTTTGGGTCCAGAAGGTCAAGCTGTTTAGCCGAAAAATCAATGAATTGGTAAAAAATAAGCAAAAAGAAGTATCCTGCGACAGCAATAGCAAAAGCGATGAAATTTTGTAATTAAAAAAAGTTTGCATATTTCCGCCTACAAAATCAATATTCAGTCAACGTTTTTGGACGGCAGCTGGTCAACACAGGTCACAGGTCATATATATCCTGCTAAGCAGTAGGCTTTTGCGTAACCAAGTAAAATAGTCGTCAACTACGCGTAGAGTGTAAGAATAGCACCAAAATTACCAAGTAACCAAAAAGTAAGTTTCAGAAACCCAAAAATATTGTCAATGCTAAAATGTCGTCGTCGCCATCGTCGTCATCACAACACTCATATGGCCTGACAGCGAATAATATTCCTAGCGAGTATCAGCCCTATGGTGGATCAGCCGGCATTGTGGCCAGCGGCAGCAGCGGCGGTCAGCAGCAAGAGCAGCAATCTAGCAAATCGAGGCGCCACCAACAACACCAGCAACAACAGCAGCAGCAGCAGCAGAAGAAACAGCATCAGCAGGAAACCGAAGATGCTCTTGAATATTTCATCAAGTTTCCAAAGCCGACAGCTGACAACGATTTTGTGCTAATCAGTGGCAACGAGGAACATAATAATGTCCCGATTGTAATGCTACTGGGCTGGGCGGGCTGCCAGGATCGCTACCTGATGAAGTATTCCAATATCTACGAGGAGAGAGGGTGAGTAAATTAAATAATTACATTCAATTATTATAATATTTCAACCTTAATGTGAATATGCGAATAATTATTTTTATAAGTTATATTTTTACATAAAAAGCGTGTAAAATAAAAATTACAATAAATATACATTCTCTATTTTTAATTGTATCTTTTATTTTTTCTGCACATTCAATTTTGTGGATTCATTCACAAAATCAGAAAATTAATCAAAAACTGTTCCATGTACGTTTTCAAGGTCTAAAAAAAAAATATGTTAAGAATAGTATCGTTTTCTGGTCAAATTATTTTTAGAAAATTGAATTACAAATTTATGAAATTTAATTATTACATTATTTAATTAATTACATTCCTTTTTTTCAAAAATTTATATTTCCCAACAATTTAAAAATTAAAAAGCCGTTACTTTCTAGATTCAAACAATTTGGAGAATCAAAAATTATAACTTAAAACCGCATAAAATTAATAAGTACACTTCAAGTTTTTTGTTGTAATTTTAGATTGAAATACTAATTTAATTTTTTGCTTACAGCCTGATAACTGTTCGGTATACGGCACCAGTGGATACGCTTTTCTGGAAGCGCAGTGAAATGATACCAATTGGCGAGAAGATACTGAAGCTGATTCAGGACATGAACTTTGATGCGCATCCGTTGATCTTTCACATATTCTCCAATGGCGGCGCCTATCTCTATCAGCACATCAATCTGGCGGTTAGGAAGCATAAATCTCCATTGCAGGTGCGAGGCGTTATTTTTGACTCGGCGCCTGGCGAGCGTCGGATGCTTGGCTTATATCGTGCCATAACCGCCATTTATGGCAAAGAGAAGCGCTGCAATTGCATAACAGCATTTGCCATAACACTGACCCTGAGCATTATGTGGTTTGTGGAGGTGAGTTGCTTAACTGAATGTAAATGTAAATTGCGCTTACTTAATATTTTTATGTGCTAATTATGCAGGAAACATTTGTGGCCTTTAAAAATTTGTTTGTCAAGTCAACGCCATTGCATGCAAGTCCATTTTGTGATCTAAAGAATGAGACGAACAAATATCCGCAGCTATTTCTCTACTCCAAAGGCGATGTGGTTATACCCTATAAGGATGTGGAGAAGTTTATACGATTGCGACGCGATCAGGGCATCGATGTGTCGTCGGTTTGTTTTGAAGATGCGGAGCATGTCAAAATCTATACCAAATATCCTGTACAATATGTGCAGTGTGTGTGTAGTTTTATCAGGAACTGTATGACAGTTCCTGCCTATCAGCTGGCCGATAGCGATGTTATCGATTCCGATTCCAAAGAGCAGCGGCAACAACAACAACAGCAGGAAACGAATCAGCAAGGAGCCAATTTCAAATATGATTAGATTTTAGTTTTGAGTCTAACAGCGCGCTCGCTAGGAAAGGATAACGCATCAAACGTATGTGATAGGCAGCACAACTAAACTAAACTATAACTACAAACACAAAAAAAAATCTAACTATTTGCAACATAATATTCGAAGAAAATTTAAGATATTATAAAAGTAATTATTGAACATAAAATTTATTGCAAGCGATCGCATGGCGTCCGCTGCCGCTTTAATGTAGAAACGAATTTAAGAGTTACTCAATCTAAATGTGCATTCTTATATTTTTCTCCCTTTCCCTTTGCAAAAATGCACAGAGCGCAAATAAAATAAAAACAGTATAAAAAATAAATTATAACGAACGGAGTGTAAATTTCAAATATTATTTGAAACTGACGGACAGCTGACTGTTATGTTATGCTATGATTAACCAGGGTCGTGTGTAACTATCGAAATTGTTGTGGGGCAATAATTTATATTCGATAGCTTTTTGGACAGACGCCATCTTGGAATGTGCGAAGAAGAAGAAGCGAACAAAAAGCAAGCGAAAAATCTTTAAGCGTATTTATTTAAATGTATAAATTGCATAAATCTATATATTTAAGAACAAGCACATAAATTTAATGCTCTACTCACCAATATAAAAGAAACCCCAGCACAGCTGCCACGTTGCGTTTGCCCAAAAAGGCTTAGCCAAGAAAAAAATCGAACTCTCCGACGGCCCGAAGGTATCACACACACAACACACACACACGCAAACACACGCACACACACACAGGCCACACATCAGTGGAAGCAAAAGCAAAAGAGGCAGAGAAGAAGATACAGGCGCAGAGAGTGATTCTCCATTTGTGTTGCAGCGAAGCTACTAGGATCTAAGGTAAATAAAACAATAACACCAACAATAACAACAGGCAGCAACAAAATAGCTGTAAAGATGCCCCGGCAAACGCTGAGGCTGCGATGCGCGCGTTGTGTGTGTGTATGGGTGTTTGTTGTGTGTGCGCGCAATTAATGCATATTTAACATTGATCCATTTTATGTTTTGCAGACGCCGTTGACGACTTCTGGCTTGTGCCCGGACCAGCAGCGGCGATTGTGTGTTGCCTGTGCAGGTGATATAACCAAAACAAAAAAAAAAAACCGCGACAGCTTGCAGCGGACTATGTCTGACTATTTGCGCCAGCAGAAACCACAAGAGCACACATAGCCATGGCTGCGACGAGAAAATTGCAAGGTAAGCATTATTCCTTCATACATATATATATATAGTTTGTGTGTGCCTATATACTGATTAACGATAATACTCCCGATAGGTGAAATTGATCGATGTTTAAAAAAGGTTGGCGAGGGCGTGGAAACGTTTGAGGATATTTGGAAAAAGGTACACAATGCAACAAACACTAACCAAAAGGTAAATCCATCGTAACAACATGTTTAAATTTGGATCATATACTAACATTTGCCAATTTGTTTATATTTACAGCAAAAGCACCTGCAGGAGAAATATGAGGCAGATCTCAAAAAGGAAATTAAGAAGCTGCAACGGTTACGAGATCAAATCAAATCATGGATCGCATCCGCCGAAATCAAAGATAAAAGCGCCCTGCTTGAGAATCGAAGGCTCATTGAAACGGTAAGCTTGTTGGCTCCCAGCTGTATAGGAATGGTTTTCCCAAAGTATTCAAGATACAAACTGATTTGGAGTTTTTTTTTTATAATTTTGTTCCATTTTCTTTCGACTATTTTTACATGTAAGATTTATATCTTTTGGAGTATATCCTATATTGGCAATAAGGGCATGATTGCCAATATCGATATATTTTTGTGCTATCAGCAATTACATGGTTATATATCATTTTTTGTTCAATCCCAATTTTAATTAATGACTACAAATTTGTAGGAAATATTGATTGACTAACGATCCGTGAAAAGTGTTAAAGCGCAATCACAATTATTAACATAATATACATTTTTAACTTTTCATTCAGCAAATGGAACGCTTTAAGGTGGTGGAACGGGAGACAAAAACAAAAGCTTATTCCAAGGAGGGTTTGGGCGCCGCACAAAAAATGGATCCAGCGCAACGGATCAAAGATCATGCGCGCAATTGGTTAACCAATTCAATTAGTGCACTGCAAATTCAAATAGATCAGTACGAAAGCGAAATTGAATCGCTGTTGGCGGGTAAAAAGAAACGTTTGGATCGCGATAAACAGGAGCGCATGGACGATTTGCGTAGCAAACTGGATCGTCATAAATTCCATATAACCAAATTGGAAACGCTGCTCCGACTGCTCGATAACGATGGCGTCGAAGCGGAGCAGGTGAACAAAATCAAGGACGATGTCGAATATTATATTGATTCATCGCAAGAGCCGGACTTTGAGGAGAACGAGTTCATCTATGACGACATTATCGGGCTCGATGAAGTTGAATTGAGCGGCACGGCAACAACGGACAGCAACAATAGCAACGAAACTAGCGGCTCCCCCAGCAGCGTCACATCCGGCGGCAGTCCATCCCAATCGCCAGTTACAGTGCAACAGATATTGCCCAGCTCCTCCTCCTCATCGAACACACAACAGCAGGCGGCGACGGCGGGCAGCAGCAGCGGCGCTGCCAGTGGCGGCACAAGCGCGGCCAGCGCAGCCCAATTCCAGCATTTGCAGGCAGTAGCGGCTGCAGCAGCAGCAGCCGCTGCCTCCGCTGCGGCACAGCAATCGAATGGCAATAATGTGGGCTATGCGAGCGATACCAGCGCAACTTCATCCTCAGCGACAACGTCCACCGAGGCGACAACAGGTGGCGAGAAGCGCAACAAAAGCAGCGAAAGCAGTGCCAACAGCAGCAAAGCCAAGGTAATATTCCCAACTACTACTAACTGCAGCACAAACCGAAAAACCAACTTAAGCTCATTAATACATTGTGTTTGCTAAACTTCTAAATCTTTTGCATTCTGATCGTCAGCAACTGTTCGTCATATTTAATTGACGAGTAAAATTACCAAAAATTCGAATTCTTATTGTTTAGTATTTTATATTACTTAGCCCAATTTGATTTTATTTATTTAGAATACTCCTTTGAAGTGAAAATCTACCAAAAATTACAATTGTCTTATTAGTATTTTATATTTTCAAACCAGTTATGATTTTTTATTTCAAACCCATAAAGACTTGTACAAATTTTATAAATTAACTGTAAAAAACTTGATTATTATTTAGTAATTTATATATTTTCTATCCAGTTTTCATTTATTTTAATTTGTATATAAATGACAAATTATAAATTGTCCTTAATGCTGTAAGCTTTGTTTGAAATTGGGATAATATATTTGTGTAATTGTGTGTGACAGACAGAAGACAGCATTTCCGACTCTATAAAGTATATAGATATATATTCTTGTTCAGCATCAACAGGCGGAGTCAATCAGACCACATCCTTTTTTCTGTCCATTTGTCTGCTTAAACCAGTCAATTTCAGCGACTAGAACAGCTGGAGACTTGAAGTAGAATGTCCTCGAATGCGTTGCTCATATCCAAATCAATAAAATTATGTACGAAAATAATCATAAATATTGATTTTTGAAGATTATTGATTGAAATTCGATAAGTATTATTGTTGGCCTACAGCTTATGCAGATCAATATTATTTTACTTATTGGGAACAATTTGCAAATAAGGAGTTTTTAAGAATCAATCATTCATTGTTCAAAACATATCATTTGCAGATGGTTTGCTTGCTTTGGTTTTTATATTTGGATAGCACTATTTGAAACTGCTCTTCGATAGACACCACTAATTTGTATGTTTTTGCAATTGTAGCAGCAACCTCAACAGCCGATCAAGCCGACGCCAGTGCGTGTCACAGCGAAAGCGCCCGCGGGTAGTGATAGTGAGTACTCAAACTGAATGGATATTTAACTAATTGGATGCGTAATTGTAATTTTAACTAATTTTCAATTTCTTTAGCAGCGCAAGTCAATAAGATTATCAGCTCAACGCCCAGCAAAAACCAGCAACAACTACCGACGGTCGCTTCCGTTTTGGCATCGAGCGGGACGCAGAACAACAACAACAGTAACAACAACAATAACAGTAGCAGCAGCAGTAGTAGCAGCAGCATTGTCGCTGCCATTGGTCACAATCCTGCCGTGCAACCACATGCCCCAACGCCTGGCCTGAATGCGGTTAGCGTTGCAGTCTCCGCCGGCACAGCAGCAACAGCAGCAGCGGCAGCAGCAGCAGCCGTCGCTTCGGCGAGCAACAACAGCAGCAACAACATTCAAGGCCAATCTGTGATTCAAGCGACACCAACAATTGCATTTGCAGCGGTGGCTAAACACAACACATGTAAGGGTCTCACTTGAAAGCACTAATCTGAATTTAATATACTCAAATCTGTAATCTCGTCCGTTAGCACTACTGGAAAACGGACCTGTGCTGCAGCAACAGCAGCCAACAGCGCCAACGGTGGCCGCAATTGTCAGCGCCAGCGCACAGGCCCAACAACAACAACAGCAACAACAACAGCAGCAGCAACAACAGGCGGCGCAATTATCCAATCTTCAAACGAATTCCTCACATTTGCAAAACGGTAATATTAAAAAGCAAAACCGCATCTTTCTAATTTTCATACAGCATTGCGTAGGGTCTTATAATTTTGTTGCAAAGTTAATCTTCAACCTTATTAGGGTATTTATATTCTTGATGAGCTTAACGAGCCCTGTCGATATATTCATATCAGTCTGTTTAAATTTTCATTCATGTGTATATATTTGCCATCGGTTTAATCAGTACATTTTTGCTGCAGCAAGTCATCAGATTGCTTTGTCTGTTGTCTAAACATTTGCATAAAAAATGATCACAATTTCAAATTACTGCTAGACAAACAATTAATCGATATTTGAGTTGCCGTTATTCGATCCAAAGTTGTTTGCGCAAAATAGTGTTTATGTAAAGCTCGGTTTAAGAATAATAATATCATATTTCAAAAGCCTAAAGGCTTTGCTAATATAAAAAGCTTCCTTTATATTTTCAGTACAAAGAGAAAGGAATAGGAATATATTAAGATACAATACAAAGAGAAAGGAATACAAATATATTAAACTTTTGTTTGCAACTTTGTGTTATTTGAATAACTTTTATTTTTACAAAAAATATTTACTGCTCACAGAATTAAATGGCTTAAAACATAGCAAGAAATATTTACATCACAGAGGAACAACTTTGTGGAAATATTTTAAATTCAATTGTACATATATATTTTTTTAATAATTTTGCAATCACTTTGTGATCTTTGCACTTAATATATTTATTTACTTTTGCCCTTTTTGCAGGCCTGCCCGTCTCACTCAGTAGCAGCAGTAGCGGCAGCAGCAATAGCAGCAGCAACAACAACAACAATGCTGTCGATGCGATTTCATTGAAAACTATAGCACAGGAAGCAATTAATCGATCCGTGATCGAGCCCAATTCACTAAATCAGCAACAGGCAAGTAACATTGACACGAGACAGCAGCAACAACAGCAGCAGCAGCAACAACAACAGCAGCAGCAACAACAACAACAGGCGGCGCAGCAGCAAGCGGCGGCGCAGCAATCGTTACTGCAACAGCATTTCAGCACCGAAACAACTGCCAACCAGCAACAACAACAGCAACTTCAACAGCAAGCGACGGCTGCAGTAGCGCAACAGCAACAGCAACAAAATGCAGCAGCGGCAGCAGCAGCAGTTGCAGCAATTGGAACAATCGTTTCTGCCACTAGCAATGGTCCCACAGCTGGCAGTGGACTCATGAATCTTGCAAATGCTGCCGGTCAGCCGACAAGCGGCAGCGGTGGTGTCGTTGTTGCACCCAATGCTAAAACGCATACACCACAGCAACAGCAACAACAACAACAGCAGCAACAACAACAGCAGCAGCAACAACAACAGCAGCAGCAAATTGCAACAACAGAGGCGCACATACCACCGCTGCTGGGCGTAACACCGCTGGGTCCGACGCCACTACAAAAAGAGCATCAACTGCAATTCCAAATGATGGAAGCCGCATATTATCACCTGCCACAGCCCATTGATACGGAGAAGCTGCAAACATATTTTCATCGCTCACCAGTGCAAACGCCAGCGCACTATCCCCAGGTGAGTCAGGTACATTGGTTGATTTTGTTATCCTAGATGGCTATAGCTTAACAATTCTGTCTCCCCAAACAAAACCCAAGGCACAGCTGCCCATCTACGATACCGTTGAATTCTATCAGCGACTCTCAACGGAGACGCTCTTCTTTGTGTTCTACTACATGGAGGGCTCCAAGGCGCAATATCTCGCTGCCAAAGCGTTAAAAAAGCAGAGCTGGCGCTTCCACACCAAGTACATGATGTGGTTTCAACGGCATGAGGAGCCCAAGATCATCAACGATGATTACGAACAGGTGAGCCAAACTGAAAATCATTTTATTTATTCATAATTTGTATCTTATGATTAGTTGATAGTTTACTTTATTTTTGCTGACAATTGTTTTCCATTTTATTTAATGACACGTTTGGCTGTTGATATCAGCTTAAATGGTAATATTTTTATATAAAAAGATTTGTTTGTTTTTAAAGCTAAGACCAACAAGTTAAGGGCCTGATATTGGTTAGGGTTAGCATTCAAAATTTGTTAATTTCGTTGAGAATATCGAAAAATACGCCTGGAATTTATTAGAGCTGGTCATGATTTTTTTTTAACAGAAGAACGAGTTATGAACAACAAATAAATGTTAGTGTTTTTAGGCAAGCTTGTCGAGGAAGTTGTTACCTCAATAAGAATGTGCCATTGGTGGAGATCTATATAAATTTGAGCTTTTTTTATGATATTGAAAAAAAAAAAATTAAAATTTTACAAAGTCTTGACTAAGCTGCCTGAATGCCACTGAATGCTTCTAGCTGGACAATGTAACTAAAGCTTGTCTTAAGCATATTTGTTCCAAGAAAATAAAAAATGGTCGCCAATCTCTCCACAGTGGATAATATATAGTTTTATAATTATTAATAATTTATCGTAATGAGTAATTCAATTATATTTTACTATTATTCTGAAGTGTATTTGCTATAAATAAAGTATACGTTATATACCAATTACCTTACCTTATTATAAAGACGCAATAAGATGTTCTTATCAGCAATAGTGATTCGAATTATAGATTTGAACGAACTTTGGAACTAGGGCCATACCTTTTTTGTTTAATTTTATATAATTTATTTTTTAACGATATAATTATAATATTGCTTTTTTTTTTTTTTTGCTTCAGGGTACGTACATCTACTTTGATTATGAGAAATGGAGTCAGCGCAAGAAGGAGGGCTTCACCTTTGAATACAAGTACTTAGAAGACAAGGAGCTGATTTGAATGTTGCGTTGTTGTGATGCGGATGCGTCGGCGGCTGTCTAAGAGGAAACCAATCCATTACCACAATAAAAAAAAAAGAAATTCAATAGCATACAATATTCATACTACATACCCAGAGCAGACACTCATCCAAAACAGAATCGCGCACATATACATACACACCCACACACACACACACATACGGGCACACACATAAATCCATAACAATAACAAACTCAATGAGATATGATCATGTGCAAGCAAGCAGGTCGTAAGCATAAGAAAAATGGAAGCAAAATGAAGTATGTTTGATACTGAGATACTTGTTCGGAAAATGCATGTAAAAAAATATGCTTTTTTATAAATGTTTTATTGTTTATTATTTTTTTTAAGATTTTCTTTCCTACATTATGAGAAAGCAAAGGAACTAAAACTAAAACTAAAGCAAAACAAAACAAAAAAAACTATAAAATATTATGCAAAAATACGTGCAACAAATTGAATTTTCTGGCATTTGCCCCTTGAAGCTCCCCACCACCCACCTCCCAGTTTAGTCTCCAAGCTCCTATTATTAAATCGCTTAGCGCCTCTTCATTCAGCTACACTCCTCCAGCTCCAGTTCCCTCGCCACGCCCCTCCTTCGCACCAGCATCATGTATAAAGAGCGCAGCAGTGTGCAGTAAATACTTTTAATTATAAACATTTAGCGCACCGATTTTTTCATTGCGTTTGCCTAGAAACGTAAAAAAGAAAACTCGTGAGAATAAAATAAAATAAAAGAAAACAAAACAACAAAATCATAAACAAAAAAAAAACACTTCAGCTGATCTTATTTAAATTTAATTATGTAATTACGATTACTAAGATCATTGATTAAGTTGAGCATGATAATGATGCTGCAAAGCAAAACAAACAAACAACAAATTAATGCGTAAAAACTTTTTTTTAAATGTAAGCAAAATAAAAACAAAACGTGAGTAAATAGTTGAAACTTGTTTAGTGTTTTTATTTCATTACGTTGAACCGTTTGCGTTTTTATTTGTTTTCCTTTTAGCCTGTTTGATCCTCAGACCGTTTGAGCCTCAATTTTGATCGTTTAAATGTTAATAAGTCATATATAGTCAAATGATATAAACAAATGCATTTTAGAATGTTTTTGCGTAAATATAGCATTTTTGCTAAACCAAAAAACGAAATACATATTTAACAATTTTACAAGAATAGTTTTAAACGAAAACATTATAAAAACACAAAAAAAATCAACAAAAAAAAAAGAAAGCAGACAAAAAACAAATGCATGCAAGAGAACATGAAAAACATTTTAAAAATTATTAAAAACAAACAAATGATTGCATTAAAATATACATACATACAATTATACGCCGCCACCTGCGTACTGGATTTTATTACAAATTACAAAACAATGATGTGGACAACTTACTTTATGCTAAGTTACACTACAAATCAGTTTCGTTGTCTGTCAAAAAGAAAGTCGTTAAGTGTCCATTAATTTATTTACCTATTTACATTTAATTCTTCACAGCTCGCAAGCTTGACTATCACTAAAGATCGATTCCCTCCTTTTACGCTGCCCAATCGCAAGAGAAACCCAATAGAAATTACCATGAAATCAATTTGCAATCATCGTCGGATCAGATCACTTGATCACTTAGCTGCCATAGGAACTTATATGTCTAAAGATATGCAAGCCAAACTTACCCAGTATGCGTTGGAATCATATTCCAACAAATTATCGATATTGGACTGCTATATCATTTATATATGGCTCCCAATCGGCAGAAAAATGAGTTGTATTTTTTTTTACCAAGTTATCCTAACAAAACGTACTTAAAATGCAAATTAACATTGGATTGAAGAAAAATGAAAAAAAAAAATCCTGCTTAACTAAGTTTTTATAAGAATAATCGGTAAGTTTTAAATTTATAGTAAAATATCGGAAGGGTATTTCTTGTTTTCTTATTCAACAACACAAAAAGATACCTTGTCTGTCTGTCTTTTGGGTGCATATATACATTGTTAATAGATTATTCGAACAGTGAAAATAACTTTTGGTGAATCCCCATAAAGTAGGTCAGACAAATATTTCCAACTGTTTAAAATTCAGTTGTTATCTGATATTCGATTATTTAACAAATTCTTAATTATCAATCAAATTTTAGCATATTTCATTATTATAGAAACCAATTTAGTACGATTTCGATAATTCGCTTGATAAGTGGAGGTTGTTGAAGCTGCCTCCTCCCTGATATATATACATATTTATATAATATTATTACTGCGTATTTATTGATAAGAAAAGGAACGTGTTCATTCATTCACAACTGTTATCATAATTTATATTTTTTGTTTTATTTTGAGCAAGTGTAACACAAACAGAACAAGCATGTCAAGGCATATATATTCTCGATTAGTATCACTGACGGAGCCGATATAACCATGGTTCGAAAGATGTGTTTTTGTGTGCAATTTTTGTATTTAATAAGATATCAGAAATAAATTTTCTGTGTGTCTCATTAAGTTCCTCAAATTTGGGCAAGAAATGATCGACATCGTATTACTATATCCTACAGCTCGCATACAAACAGTCGGGAAAAAAATTAGTTCTTGTGTAAAAAAATGTTGTTTACCCGAATCAAATTCCAAACTTTTGCAAAACACATGATCAACTTGGGGCTAGGCTACTACATTATAGTAATAATCGGTCGGTTTTTATACTCAGGTCCATTCAATTACCCATTCATTATTAATAAAAATGTTTTGTAAAAGATTGTATGGAACAGGCAAAAGAAAGCATCAAAGAAAGCATCCCCATCAAGTAAATATACTTAGTTTATTTATCTGTGGGAATCCGCCGATCTGATATACAGTAAGAGCTAAAGAACTCGAATTTTTAATATAAGTTCTCATATATTATACATCCGACGTACTTGGAAACTTAGTTTCTATCGGATCGTCATATTGTTGAATGCGTTTTTCAAATCGAATGAATTTGAATTCTTCTAATTTTTTGGATTGACGAGAGACTTGTTCACATCAAAACTGAAAGGAAGCAGCTCAACATTGAATCCCGTACTATTTATTGGCTGAAGAGACCAATAATCCAAGCTAAGCTTAAAATATATGCCATTACTAAAAAAAGTAAAAAATATCATTCAAAGCTGCAATGCGGCAATGACTTGAAGATCCCTTCGGTCATGGAGGAGATTGTCGAGTTAAGAAGCAGACACATTTCTCGGCATGAATCAGGACAATCGACTGGCTCTCAAACTCTTTAAAAGTCCACATCCCTTGGATAAATGAAATTTTGTAAATTTGTAAAATCATTCGTTTATTGTCCCACTTTGACAGATTGCAAATAAAGTTAACGAAAAAACAATATTTATAAAATAATACATTTCTTTATGTTAAGTAAAAGTAAAAATATATATGTTTATAAATATTTTGTTAAGTAAATATAAAGAAATGTACTATTTTATTTGGAATAAAATATTAAAGAAAGAAAGATTAGAAAAAAAATAAAAGAATTAATATATTTTCAGTAAATAATTCAAAGTTTTATAAACCACAGCAGACAAATAGACAAATGAAATTTTAATAGAATTTACGATCAAGAATATATAAAATAATTTACTTCACAGAACCTCAATTGGCGTTTTGTATTTTTTTTCTTTTATGAATTTTGAAGTACCCTCAACTAGTTTGGAAAATTGCACTAGAAGATGCGAGATGAAATACATATATACATATGGAATTTATTGCAAACACAAAAATGCACTTAAGAAGTAGATCTCAGATCGGATTGATCTTAAAAGTGAGCTTGAGATACTTGTTGTAAATGGAACAAGAAACGGCGACTTTGAATCAATGAAACTAACATGGTTTAATATACACAGCTTCGACTGACTAAGAGACAGTGGTGGGGGTGGTGGTGGTGGTGGTGTTGGTGGCATCTCCATTGTTGCCCCAAACGACATCATCATCCTCGTCGTCATCGTGACCCCAGCCCTGATCCGCCTCAACATCCGTATCCGGACCATTGTAGCTGGTCAACGCAGCCGCAAAGCGACTCGCATCGATTTGTACAATCTCAGCTTCGCTAGCTGCTGCTCCCGTTCCTGTTGCGGGCTTCGTCTCAATAACTGGCTCCATGTCCTTGAAGAAATCAAATTCAGCCGGCTCAGAGCTATGCAGCGATGCGGTCAACTGCACTTGAATGTCCAGCGCGCTGAGATCATCGATGACCTTGCGATTGCTGTTGGCGGATGACAGAGGTGCGGGCGGAAGCTGCGGTGGGAGTATGGCCATGGAGAGACTGGAGCAGGCGGTGCGAAAGGAGTCGGCAATCGATGAGGGCTGTGTGGCCTGTGTGGAGGTGCTGCTCGTCGTCTCCACATTACTGTCCAGATTGAGCTCATCCAATGTAGTCTGCTGCTTGACTTGCAGCCGTTGCAGCTCTTCTGCATTATCCCAATCGGACCATGCCGCCTCCTCCTCCTCTTCTTCATCGTCCTCCTTCTGCGCCAGCTCCTCCTCCTCCTCATCATCATCATCATCGTTAATATTGACCAGGGTCTGTTCGTGTGCAGCGCTGCTGGTAGAGCTATCGGAATTGTTGTCCACCAGACTGTTGCTATGACTGGACTCCAGTGGTTTCTCACTCAATTGGGTAATGCTCTTGTCATCCTCGCCGCCATCGGGACTCAGACGCAATGGCATTGGTGGCACAACATTGCTGTCCAATGGCAGTGGACTGCCCGAGACCATGTAATCCACAGCATCCGCAGCGCTGCCATTCATCAGGGGCGTTATGGAACGCGGCTCTGTCCACTGGGCGCTGCTGTCCGTGGAGACGGCAGCATGGGGCCGACCATCCGAAAAGCAACGCCTTCGGTCACCACCCAAAACAGTGGCTGCACCCAGTATGGGCACCAGATCGGCCATGGAACGCAGTGTCTTGGCCACGAGCACATCGTTTGTATCGCTCATGCCCAATTGCAAATGCGGCAGAATATCGTTGAGCAGTTGCTCGTCGCTGAGCAGACGCACATACTCCATGAAATAGTCGAGCAGGATCAGGCGGATCTGTGCGTCGCGCAGGCGAAACATTTTCAGCACATGCGGCAACAGATGCTCCACATACGTCTGCGGTGAGAATAGTGGTGCAGTGCATCCGTTCTCTGTCTTGGTGCGCAGCACAAACGGTGTCACACAGTGCTGGGCGGTGGGATCGAGGAGTACCATGCGCGACAGCAGATCGCTGGCCAGCTGAGAGGCCACAACTTGCTCATCGAAGCCACGCAGCCGCTCAATCAGACTGCTGAAGAATTGCTGACGCTCCGGCACCGATTTCAGTGGCAGCTCAAAGAGAAAGGAATGGATTAGAATGAATTCGTGATTGAAATATGGATGCAACAGCACAGCGGATAACTTCGGTCGCAACTCGATATTCTGATGCTTCAGGTGGGTGCTGCAATAATCCCGGAACTCCAACACATGTGGTATTCCCGCCGAGCCGCCGCATTTATCCAAGATTTGTTCGCAGAGCGCGGCAAAGGCGAACTGTTCCAGGGCCAGTTGCGTGGTGTCCGCGGCATCCATTGCCAGCGGCTGGCGAAAACTGTGCGCTAGCTCAATTAGCTGTTTATTCAGCTCCTTTGCCTTCCACACATACTCAAAGCCGGCCAGGCGCCAACTGCCCTTGTCCGTCACATAAACGGACTGAGTGCAAATATTCAAATGCCTGGCGTGGGCCCGCTCTATGAGAAATATGAGGCTACATAGTATGGTGCGTAGTCCGAGGCACACCTGTATATCGCTCTGCTGGGCGAGTACATCGCTCAATGGCCGCACACGTTCCGTGGCCAAATGCTTCTGACCAGACTGATCCCAAGTGGACATATATTTCAGTATATACGGATGGCGATAGATCATAAGGTTCTGCGTAACCAAATAGTTAGTTTGCTTTCTTTTCTTGATCGTCTCATGCACCTACCTTGATTGCTCGCTCCATTGGGCCCTGGGCAGCCCAGAGTTGACCCTTCACTAGCACCTCGCCCTTGAAAATGGAGAGCAGTTGGCCACCGCCGCCCTCCTCGTTGCATGTCGTCGGCGATTCGGCATTGTATAGCGCCCAAAAGTCATTGACTTCGATGGCATTTTTGTCAATTATGAGTCCTTTTAGTTTGCTGCCTTCATTACCCATTTTTTTATAAACATTAACAAAATAACATTTATTTGGGGCAACGTTTGCGCTACGTAAGACCGACAGCCACGTAACGTAGCATAACATATGTTAAAGCCATACGACGAATGTTATCGGTGCAGTGTTGGCAAATGCTAATCTTACTCTTCTGTGCAACACTAGTCAGCTAGCAGGCGAAAAGTTTTTGTGTGTTTATTTTTTATGGCTGGCTAAAAATTAATTTCAAATGGATTTGTACGATGATATTGATGCCAAGCCGCGTGCCAGCCAAATGGATGGCTGGTCATCGGGCATCAAAATGCTGCAAACACAGCTGGCCGTAAAGAAAGCCCAATTGCCCAACAAGCCCAAGCCGAGAGATCAAATCAAGAAACCGGTGAGCAAAAAAATGTATTTTTTGTATATCAATTATTAATTGTATGTTATTAAATTTATTGCAAGCTAATGACGCCAGTGGTTAATTTGCGCGCCAGACGCAACACAGATGCGGACACTGTGCCGGTGACTGTTGTCGCGAAGCCAATCATTACCAGCACCACTGTGGCTCCAGTGGCGCCCATCTTGGAGAGCATCAAAACCGATGATTGGGACTTTGTGGATGAGTACGATCCGCAGTGGCCCAACGAGTACGAGAAACTCAAGGAGAAGACCAAGAGCAGCGATAAATCGCGCAACACTGGCGTTTCCAGCGGAACTGGAATTGCTGGTGGCAACAACAGCAATCGCGAGGATCGTGATCGCGATCGTGAACGAGATCGAGATCGGAAACGGAATCGCATTGGACGACGGGAACAACAGCACAACAATCAATCGCACTCGCCGCCACCCATGAAATTCAGCGGATTTGGACTGCGCCAGAGCGATGAGGACACATATAGTCCGCCCGCGCCTGGATCGGTGGCCAAGCAGGGCGGTGGTGCAGCTATAGCGCCACCACCGTCTCTATCCATCGATAATGGCGATGGTGCCTCGAATGTGACCATACCCTATTCGGCCAGTTCGGTGGCAGCAAAGATAATGGCCAAGTATGGATTCAAAGATGGTCAAGGTTTGGGTAAATCGGAGCAGGGCATGTCGGTGGCACTGCAAGTGGAAAAGACATCAAAGCGTGGCGGTCGCATCATACACGAGAAGGATGTATTCTTGCCGCCACTTACCACGGCACCCTCATCACCACCACTCGCCCAGTTGCCTGGAGTGAATGCAACGCCAGCTATTTCGAGTCCTAATACGGCGGCTGCTGCTGCTGCCATGCCACCGCCAGCCATGCCGCCACCAAGCTTAGCACCTCCAGCAGCAGCAGCGGCGGCAGTCAGTGATCCTGAGCCGAGCATAACGGAGATCATGAAGGCGCCGAGTAAAGTTGTGCTGCTGCGCAACATGGTCGGGCCGGGTGATGTGGATGAGGAGCTTGAGCCGGAAGTTAAGGATGAGTGTAACACCAAGTATGGTGAGGTGAACAGTGTCATCATACATGAGGCATTTGGCACAGTGCCCGAGGATGCTGTCAAAATATTTGTCGAATTCAAACGCATCGAAAGTGCCATAAAAGGTTGGTCAACATTTCGTTCTGTAAACTAAAACCAATACCATTTGCTTAACATTTTGTTTACTTTACAGCTGTTGTGGATTTGAATGGTCGTTTCTTTGGTGGTCGGCAAGTGCGTGCGGGTTTTTATAATTTTGATAAATTTAAGAGTTTTCAGCTAAATTAAGTTAATTAAGCAAATAAAAAAATATTTAAATGAATTTTAAGCGCCACTCTGTTTTGCTCGTCTCTTCGCATGTTATTATAACAGACAACAGACTACAGACTGTGTTATCGATAACTGCGCTGGAGTTTGACAACTCTATTAAATTTCTGTCTGCGATACACGCTACGACCAATCAGTTGTTTAATCTCTATAATTTGTAAATATTTAACAGTAATATTGTGTATTTAACTTCACTGGCAATGCTAATATTGTTAGTTGTGCAGGCAAGCCACTTTTATAGCAATAAAACACGTGTTTAATCGAAGCAAGCGTGTGACAATTTAGTGACAACTCACAATAGGCAGTTGTATCGTGTCTAGTACACATAGCTAGTGGAAGAGGTTTTGTTGGAGAACTGAAAACAATTATCGCAAATAATACTCGCTTTCGCTGCGTTGCAAAATTGATAAACAAAAACCAAAACCCAAAAAAAATAAAATAAAACCAAGGTGAGTTCTTAACGTTGCACGGCTAAACAATTACAAATCAATTTGTGTTCTGTGTGTGTGTTAAAATACAAACAATCGCAAAATAAGAGAGAATTGTGTGTTGTGCGTGCTGTGTTTTTTCTGTTTTTTCTTTTCTTTTGCGCGAATACATAAGCCAAAGCAAACGACCAGATAGCAGCAGCAGCAGAACGGTAAATTCTCCAAATGTCAACGACACACACACAACACTGAGCCACTTGTAATTAAATTCAATTAAGCTGCAGCTAGTGCTTCATTTGTGTATCAATTTTCATAAGTGAAAAAGCAAAAAATAAAAGCGAAAAAACACTCCAGGCCGCCGTCGCCCCTCGCCCTACCTATTCCACACGTTGAACTCGTGCCCAGCCACTGGCTGCAGCTGTATTGGTTATTGTTTTGTTGCTGTAACTGCAGCAGCAGAGACACACATATAAGCAAAGGCAGACGGACAGACAGACGAACGACGAAGTAGTGCTGATCACATTTGTTGTGCTCAACAAAAGTTTTGCATTGTTCTCAGCTTTCCCCACTCCCACCGACGCCCAGCAGCAGCAGTAACAACAACAACAACACCAACCAACAACAACAACTGTCCAACCATAGTTGCCATATCCATCCAAGTAGTTGTTGTTTGAGGCCATGGGCCCGCTATCGTCGCTCGGTGCTGGTGCTGCAAGGTAAGGGGCAACTCTGCCCAGCTTATGGGCTCTCACTCACTCTTGTTGTTGTTGTTCTCACTCTCACCCCCTACACCTCCTCCTCTTTCTCCAGTTACGCAGTTTATTGCACTATTATTCAATCTATTGCACGCACATAATTGCATTTGTACAGATATACATAGATATATCCATGTACATTTGTATGTATATCTAACTATGTATGTGTATTTACATATTGTACATATTTATCTGCTTGTCGCGGTTCGCCTTCTACTTCTTGTTGTGCTTTCCAAAGTGGAGCAGTCGCGCCCCGTTTACAGACACAAACAAACAAATAAACAGTTTTTTCGGTGAGCCGCCTCGCACACGTAAACACACACACGCGCGCACACACGCACACACACTCGCACATTTGATGCCCGCTTCTTCAATTATATTTTCAAAATCTATTTTTAACAAAACATTATTTTGCCCTGCACTGAAGTAGTCTATTTTTTATATTTTTTTCTTATTGTATACACAATTTTTAAAACAAAAATAAGGAAAATTAACATTTGTACGTGCGTTTGAGTGTTGGCTGCCCTTAATTAATCACGCTTAGAAACTGTGCCCGGAAGTATGATGAAAAATAGTTAGTTGTTAAAATAAAGTTTTAAGTATTAAAATATGAAAAATGTACATCAGGCAATATTGGTAGAGTCGTGGATAATGAGTAAAATATTAGTGAATTTTAATCTTAATTATTCACTTTTAATTTTTAAGGATTTATTTGCAAGTTTATTATAAATTTGAATTTCTTAATAACTCTTTATAATCTTATTGAATACATAAATAGATAAATTGTTTAATTTTATATTTTTAATTTGAATTTACTAATAATAATTCTTTTCATTAAATAAATACATTGATAAATTTAATTAATTTTACATTCTTACTTCTTAATACATTTTTTAAATTTTGTAGAATTCTCTTAGTGCTCACTAAATAACTTAATTATTTAACAACAGATTAAATGTATTTCACACAAAATGTATATGAAATTTGAATGCAATTTATTTAGTGGTTAAACAATTATTCTGATCTTTTTAAATATATTATAAAATGATCAAATATCCACTTTAAAAATCAAACAAATTGTAAAGATAAATATACTAATAGTTACAGATTAAAATTGTATATCTAATTTATTTATTACCCGCAAAAGAGACTCTTTAATTAAAACACATGCTACATTTTTGAGATTTTTTAAATCAGAGGAAAAATATTGGGTTATGTTTCAGCTATGTGTATAAAAGTAGCGCAAAATATAAAGAACTATAAAGCTATATTGTTGCAGATACCTCTTAAAATGCACAAACACTATATATATATATAAATTTTTTGGAATAAAACCGTTTGATCTGTTGCTCCTTGAGTTAAATTTGTCAGTCCGAAATGTCAACGTTTCGGTTTGTGTTTAGTGTGTGCAGAACAAGCAAATTTCCTTAAATTCACTCAAATTTAATCTGTCCAGTCAACAAATAAATAAATTCATCTGATTTATTTATATTTTTACTGTATGACGACTCTCTGTCTGCATTTCACACATTTCAGTTATGGTCTTGGCCGGCAACGAATGGCAGAGTAACAAGGATGACGAGCAAAAGACAAACGCATCACCAGCAGCAACAGCAGCAGCGGGAACAACAGCAGCGACAACAACGCCAGCAATAGCAGCAGTTACAGTTGCAGTTGCGCCAGCAGCTGCAGTTGTAAGCAACGTCATCACAAGCGTAACGGGCTCAGCATTAACAACAACAACAGAAACAGAAACAATAACAACACCAGCAACAACAACCGACCAAGAATTAACAGCTAGACCCGCAGCACTTGCCACTGCTGGCACTGGTTCTGAGCTAACCAAGCGGCAGCAACAGCAGCAGCATCATCAGCGCCACAACAAAAAGGCCCACAACAAAATGGAGCTGAACAAGAAGGCGGCGGAACAGCAGCAGCAACAGGAGCAGCATCAGCAGCGCGAAAAACACGAGACAGAAACGTGTGAACTGCTGGCCGCAGAGAACAACATTATTAGCAGCAGTCTAGGCAACAGCAACAGCAACGATGCCAACGATAATCTCGAGAATCGAGAAAACAATAATACGACAACAACAGAGAACTGTGATTCCAATACGAATACCTTGCAGGTAAGTTTTCCTGTGATATGATATATGCAGCTGTTATTCACAAACTGTTTGTTTGCAATTTGCAGGGTCAGCTGGCACAGCAGCAAGTGCAATTGCACATGACCATCAATTCGGTGCTAAACGCGAATAATACGACGACGAGCGGCAATCTGTTTAGCTCGTTGGGTGCCTTACAAATGCCTAACAATGAGACAGCAGCAGCTATCAACAACTGCAACAACAGCAGCAACAACAGCAGCAACAACAGCAGCAACAACAGCAGCAGCAACAGCAGTCCAGCCACACAACAAGCGGATATGTCAGCGTTGACGGGCGAGGCAAAGATTGTGCTGCAATGCGAGGGTAAATCGCACAAATTCGAGACGCGCAACATTTTGTTAGCGCCCGGCCAGGAGTGCAAGGTGGGCCGTCTGATTGCCAAGAGCAAGGCGAGCGAGGGTAATGCCATTTTCGATTGTAAGGTGCTGTCGCGTAATCATGCCATGCTCTGGTATTCACCGGATGGTCACTTTTGGGTCAAGGACACCAAATCGAGCAACGGCACCTTTATCAACGACAACAAATTGGGCAGTGAACCTGCCGAGCTGCATTATGGCGACACCGTCAAGTTTGGCGTCGAGGTCATTGAGAATTCGCGGCAGGAGGTGCACGGCTGCATCATTGCACGCGTCACTCTGTTTATGCCGGATGGCCGGGAGGCGATCTCAATAGAATCGGAGCAGCTGCAGTTGGGTGGACCGAATCGGATTAGCTATGATGAAATACAGCGTTTAAATGCATTTCTACAGGAGGCGTCGCAGCGCGAGAAGATGCTCAAAGCGAAGTTGAGTAATTTGCAAGGTGTTCTCGATTCCATGCGCAAAAATTCGACAATGTGCTGGCAGAGCATGATCACCGAGGATCAGCTGCTGCACAAGATCAATCTGCTCGAGAAGAAGCTCCAGATGATGGAGAAAAATGTACCGGAGAATGCGTTACGTAATGAGGTGAGTACATCCCTTTCCTTTGCAAACCGGTGATTTCGAATTTAATACACACACAATATGGAATTGAATAGCATATCCCTTAAGTCTGTACTTTTCCATCTATATATATTTATTTAATGTGATCTAAAAACAGCCAAACAATTTAAATATGACTAAGAGCAGTCCACAAATTAAAAAAAAATATAAACGTCTATTTGAAGTCACAAGTTAAATAACACAAAGGGAAATTTTTCAATTGAATAATTTAATTAAAATTTAAATTAATAAAGAATTAATTGTTAGAATAATTGTAGAGCCAATCGTACTTTTTTTTAGAAATTTACGATTTCTTATAAATTAAAAATTACTTAAATAAAAATACAAATTATAAGTATTAAATATAATTTTCAAAAACCAATTTTAGTGAGGCTTTTTGCCATCCAATTTTTTTTTAGTTTTCCTCTCGATTTTCATAGCTATTTTAGCAATAAATAGGCCAGCGTCCTTGTAAGCTTTGAGCTATCCTTTTTCGAACTGGGCTAATACTTTTCCTCGAAGTATATTAATATATTTTTTAACCTAATCAAAATTAAAATAAAAGTTTTATTTACTTTTAGTATGAGTCCGCATGCCTAAGAATTAAACGATTCAACTGAATTCATGCTCTATTCAAGTGTTGCACGAATTTGATCATAATTACTAAAAACTAGAACATAAGTGGAAATAAACATATAAAACAATTCTATGCCAGAACTAGCAGGAGTAGTTTCGTTATTTTCGAAGTCTGCCTTCTAGTTATGAGCAATTGTGTGTGTGCTTCCAGGCATAAATTTAAATGTAAATTGTTTTCAACAAATTAGAATTGAAATTTCCAATGCATTTAGTCTAATTTATATTTAATTTGATATTTGTAATGCTCATCGGCTTAAAATTTGCACAACTTGTGATTGACTGTTTCGATTGTAGATTGTAAAGCTGCTGGAGGATAAGACTACGTATCAGCTAACTGCCAAAGAGGCGCTGCGCAAGGTGTACCAGGATCGTTGCGATGCCATGCAAATGCTGTCCAAGATGGAGATGGCGTACACAACATCGGACAACGAGTGCGGCATATTGCGCACCCAAATATTGAACTCGAAGCAGACGCTGCAAGATTTCAATGTGCGATTGGAGCAGCTGCAGCAGGAATATGCGGAATATAAGCAGGAAACGATGCGCCAGCAGCAAGAGGCTAAAGAGGACGAGGAACAGCGAATGGGACATCTAAGGGAGCAACTCAACGCGCAGGAGATCGAAATGGATAAGATGCGCCAACAGTTGATGCAGCTGCAGAAAACAATCGCTGACTATGACAGCGAACAGGTGATGCAGCAGCAACAGGCGCTGGAGCAACTGAATGCGGCCATCGGTGTTGTCGATGATGACGACGACGACGACGATGACGAAGATGATGATGATGACGACGACGACGACGACGACGATGATGTCGATGTTGCTGATGTCGGTGACGAAGATGATAATGATGCAGCTGCAGATGAGGATAAGGACAAGGAGCATGTTGTGGATCAGCTGCTGCTAGAGACAACGCCCAGTAAACAAAAATCTGTAAGCATTTTAAACTTCTATAGTGATCTCTCGCTAACTAAAATGTCACTTTACATTTGACAGAGCAAAAAGAGCAAGCGGCAGCAGAAGGATGAGTTCGATTTGAAGAACAAGGTGATGCGCAAGGACACAATGATGAAGTTGCTCGAGAATTCGGATCTCAATAAGGGCGCCGACGGCGGCGATGTATTAAAAGCCATATTCAACAACGACGACGACTCTGGCGAGGATGAATCACAGAAAGTGCACTCGCTGCAGCGATCACCGACGCCATTGTCAGCGCCAGTGGGCAACAAACCGGAGGCAGCAGCAGCCAGCAATGAGTTTATACACAAATCACCTCAGCACAACAAATGCCTCAATGGCATCGATGAGGCGGCCAAGGAGGAGTCGGAAGCGGAGGAGAAGTCATTGTCATCGTCACACGCAGGCCACAAGAAACTGGAGACACAGCCAACACTTGTGCGCAACGATGGCGATACCTCGTTGTCGCAGGAGCAAAAGCTGGACATGCTGAACGAGGAGTGTATGTTCTACAAGCAGAAATCGGCTATGCTAACCACAGACATTAATGCGCTGCAAGTGGAAATGCAGAAGCTGAAGGAGCAGCTGCAACAACAACAAAAACAGCAGCAGCAGCGGAGTCCAAAAAATGTCGAGAATAACGATAAGGATAATATAGCCGAAAATGATCTCGCTACGGATAAACAGCAACAACTGAAGCTGAAGGAGAAATCTGAGGATGAATGGAGCCGCTGGCAGGAGGAGCTAATCACCTTGAGCGATGAGCAGCATGAGCGCGAAGAGCAGCTTATTACGTACAAGGACCGACTGCAAGAGTCCGAGCTGAGCAACATTGAGTTGCGCCACCAAATTCAACAGTTGCGTCACACAAAACTGATGGACTTTGACAATCCGATGCTCTATCGTCGTGCTCTGCCCGTCGGCTGTGTGGCTCTGGCGGCGATTCTCTATTTACTGGCCAGTCGCTTCTAACACAACTCACAACAACAACTTGGAACAACAACAGCGGCAGCAGCAACAACAACAGCGAACATCGTACCTAATGCAAACGACAAAAGAGAGATTCAAAAAGAGAAAATACTATATATATATATATGTATATATATACTTATACATGTGTACATCTTGTGGTGGCGTGGTGTGGGTAAAATTGGATGGGGCACACTGCAAAAAAAAAGAAAGAAATTATATGGATTGTACGCAGCTAAACTAAACATACATACAGTTATACATATTTATACATATATCTCCTCTATATATACACAAAAATAGTTCTAATTTTATAATCGGAGCTTTACTCTCTCATATATATATATATATACTTTCATAATCGGTTCTTTCTTTTTCATTTGTACGCAAAATTTGTAGTTCTAAATTTGCAATTGAATAGAACAAAAAGAACAATTTACACACAACAAACATACACTCACACATAGGCATGCGGTTAGTTAATTCTGAAGTAATTATATTTAAAGAAATTCCTTGAAAATGTTTTTTCCTATATATATATATATATATATATATATATATATGTATGTATGTATGTATTTATCCCATCTAAATTTTGATGGTGCGATCTATAATTGCATATGGGTTAACATCACCCCAACCCCCCCAATTTCGAATTGTGTACAAATGTAGGCTGGCTAACTGGCGGCGGAGGATCATTAAGTTTTAGCATTAGGTTGCAATTATTTACCATTACCAGCTATGTTTTATAAAAACTATATTTACGTATGCTAAATGTTGATTTATGTACTATATTTAGTTGATTTTTATGTATGTCCGTCTCTCTGTGAGCGAACGCGTGCCTCTAAACACATTTCTTTATATATATTTTCTGAAATCTAACGATACGAATTATGAAAAACAAAATAATGAAAAATGCTTGCGATATCACAAAGAGTATGTAAAAAATGAAAAGAAAACCACACTCACATGTATTCGAAAAATAAATAAAAACAAAAAAGAAAACAATGAATAAACACAAAAAAACTTTAACGAAACAATATTGAAAAATTAGGTTTCTGTTACGTTTACATATTTTTAAAATTGACTTTTTGAAGTGTTGTCTATCGATTTATGGCGCTAAAAACAATCCCTTTACGTAACGTAACGGAAACGTAAGCTCAAGTTGATACTTTTTAGTACATTACCATTTTCGAGCATACCAACGATTTATGCGACCACACTGTTAGTTATGGATTTTTAGGTATGCGAGAGGCAGTCACACCCAAGAGTCGGGTCGGGTTTTCTATGGTGCGCACGGTTGTATAGCGGTGCATTTTCCCCATTATCTTTGGTATTTAATCAAATACATTAATTAAATGTGAATGTATTGTGAAAACGCTAAACAAAAATAATTGCAACTGAAATGAATGTTTAGGTTCATAAGCCGCAACAACAATCGGCGTTTAAAACATCAAGTAATTCAGCAGTATTTGCAGTGCCAACAGAGATGAGCGAAACTGTGACTTTTTCTTGTTATTTTTAAGTCACTGTGTCAAATGTGTGGCTGCCTGTAACTGAGCTTTCAAATGTGAAAGACTTTCGATTCTTGAGGCACTTGTGAAAAGTCACAGGTACGCACACACACACACACACATCAATTCGTTCATCTCTGGTGTGCTGCTTCTGAATATGTGTGTGTGTTTGTGAGGTGGGCGTGACGCCAAGCGGCTTCTCAGCAGTGAAGCGCAGCCATAAAGTGAAATGCAAAAAGAAAGACGGGATCAGCAAATCCAGTGCACAAAGCTTCAATCTATTTATTTGTAATTCTGCATATGTTCTTTCTCTTTCTTGTGCTTCCAGCTAAATGCCAACAAAAATTCGGAAGTTGTGCTTGTGTAAGTGTGAGTGTATGTGTGTGTCTGAGTAAAGTCTAAACAACAAGAGGAGAGAAAGAGCGCAACTCTGTTTTTTGCCTGCCTGCAGATGTGGAAATAATATAAAACTAGCCGAATTAATAACAATCATAATAAGCAAGCATAAGAAAACAAAAAGTGCCTCGCTGGCTTAACGGATTTTCCCGTCGTCGTCGTCGCTGTTGTTATACAAAAGGTAAGGCAGTTTCCACAAACACCTCCCCCCACCCCTTATATACCAAAAAAAAAAAAAATCATAGCAAGCTTTGACATTGCACCGACAACAACAAATGTAGCCAACTGTTTTGTGTGCATAGGTGTGTGTGTGTATAATAGATAAGCAGCCTGCTCTGCTCTGATAATAACAGCTGAAGTTGCCCCGATCACAAATAAGCACGGCAACAACGTTGATATTTAATAAAAAAAAAAACCTAAAAAAAATCTTATTATAATCGCAAAAACACAGCATCAAAAACTCGTTTTGCTTAACTAACTTGATTTTATCAATTTAAAAAAAAAAACAGTATTTATTAAAGTGTTTAAGCTATCTTATTTGCAAAGAATTCTTAAAAAATTTGTTTTTTTTTGCGCCCGCTTATCACAGGTAAACATTCGACACATTTATAATTCGCCATATCTCTCTCTCCCTCTCCTGCTCTTTCTGTCGCGCAGTATTCTCTAGTATTTCGTTTTGTGCACTTTTTGCGCCTTTTGCTTTGTTCGTATCTTCCAAGTTACACACGCAGCACATAAAATAACTTTATGAATTCTCCGCATGATGAGTCATAACGGTTAACACACTGATCGATTGCCTAGAATCCAAATGTATCTACACATGCACATTCATATGTATATATACACGTATATATGCTTGTCAGCAACAGTGTTGCCCAATGCTGCGCTGCCAATGAACTTTCGGACAAAAACACAAAAAAAAACTTTCACTTGGCCGGCAGACTTATTGAGAGATAAATGGCATAAGATCGCCGCTGCGCGAATTGGCCAATATCCGTGACGTGCCACGCACGCAGCCAGTCCCCAAATTATAATCGAAACAGTCAATTAAAAATGACAGCGTAAAGATTGCAAAAGCAAAAGAAAAATAAACAAATACATGTACATAAGCAGAAAAATATAAATCAATAAAATCAAGCACACATTATTATTTCTTATAAAACACCCACACGCCGGCGTGTGACGTCACAGAATGGGTCTAAAAAAATTGGCATATTGCCAGCAACATATGCTATGCATACGTAATATTATTATTACGCATATGTTGCTAAATAATACCGATCAGCACTTTGACCAGCAACATTTCGATTTAGCAACATTTGAGTTTGCGGTTTTACACCATGTATATGTGGAAAAATTAGCTAACTTTTGATGCAAAAAACAGCTGATGACGTATAGGCTATCGGATCACGTTGCCAGACGTCGCCAAAATGTGTGTGTGTGGGTAGTAAAAAATGTCAGATCAAGTCGGGTCCCAAATACGCTTACCAAGTGGGTTCATATATTATATGTATATTTAAATCAATAATTTATGTCAATAAAAAAAAAAACAACTTTACTTTGTATATTTCGCTATTTTTATTCAATTTTTTTAAATGATTTAATTTAATATAAAAAATGTGCAGCTATCCGTTAAGAAACTATAATCGTTGATCAAAAAGTGTTGGTAAACCTTTATTAAGGAGTTGGGCAACGGCAGCACAGTCAGCGTATTGTGACGTCACTGACCGCACTCAGTTCAATGCCTGTCGCCGAGTAACGCCTGAGCACCGCCTCCCTCCTCCTTCAGTCTTGTCACTTGAAACAAAAACTAATGCAAAGCGAAGCACTTAAGTCGTGAGTGCATTACAAAAAAAAAGAAGCGAATATGGAAAAGCCAAAAAAGAAGAAAAACGAAACAAACCGCAATAAACAATGCAAAGTGACTCGAGCTTTAGCATTGATTGTTTTTCTTTTTTCTTTCGAGTTTAAACTGCAAATGACGCGCCATTATGTTTTTGTCTCTCTTTCGCTCTCTGCTCTTTCTCATTTGTTGTAACCCCCTCCCCCCAGCTCAGCTTCAAATTTCAATGAATTGCAACGGTTTTGTTTACGAGTATAAAGTAAATAACTATATATATATATATATATATACATGGTACAGTGAGCCCTCGATATTATGTGCCACGTGTCAACTTTCTCTTTAATATTTGGGGGGGTTGCTGAGTAATTTTTTTTAATTAGACTGGGGTTTAATTATATTTTTAATTAGTTGATTTCAAGCTGCGAAATTGCTAATTTTTTATACTCGACCCACCTCATTTTATGCAGCAATTTAGTTTTTTTAATGTCTATGATTGGCTTGGAAAGTTAAAAAAAAGAGGTGCGTAAAAGAAAGTTGATTGTGTCAACTGACTGAATTAGAAATTCTGCAAATAAAAACTAACACTATTAAACTATTAAATTAGAAATTCTGAAAAAAAATAGCTACGGTTATTCACAGTTGCAATTATTTTTCCAAGAATTTTTCTTATCGCCATTTTCTTTGTTATAGACATGTTTAAACATTGTCAAAATGTGTTTTCTCTGCTTGTGTTTATTTAGTTGTTGATCGCTTTTGATTTTTATTGCTGCCGGTTAAAGTCGAAAGCTTTGGAATAATGATTTCCAATTCTTAAAGGTTGCAGTTAAATTCAAAATGCTTGCACAATTTCCAATAAGTGTTGGGCGTTGCCGCCTTTTATACGATCGGCTTTTGTATGTGAATGTTATCTGCTTGTTTGTTCGTTTACTTTTTATATACCAACTCAGGCGATGTGTCATTTTAACATTTATTTATATTCACTTGCGCATACCATCCGCACAATGTGCAAAAGGTTCATTGGGTATTTTTATTCACACAGTTTCAAATTGCAAGCTACACATTTATATAATAATCATTTATCAAAGTTGTGTATTTATTGGAAGACAGAATTGTCTTCCTTCTTATTGTTAGCCACTTAAATTTGATTGGCTTTTTAAGCTCGCGATCTTACGCATGTCTCATGCGTTAGAAAGAGTTAGAGATATTTTGGGCCTCTGATCTGTTAACGAAAATTGGCGAATTGATTTGCTTCGCTCAGAGTCAGCTGATTCCTGATATGATTGTTCCTGTTTGTTCGCTCTTTTGCCGGAACATAAGTACGAAGCGAACTTAAACCGGTTTCGTGAGCGATCAAATAACTTTCGATCACTGAATTAATTTATCGATTTATTCGGTGCAGCTGGCTCCGAAAATATTCTTTAACATTTTCTTTTTAAATAACCTACACTTAATTTACTAAATAGAGTTCATGAGCGCGCAAATAGTTTTCTTTGTAATTCCCAACATTTGCATAATGTTCATTTGGACATTTTTGATACAATGTGCCCTGTCTCGCTCTCTCTGACAAAAACGATAAATGTGATTTTTTTTGTGTGGGGTTTTTCATCAGAATTTACTGCTGATTGTAATTTAATATAATTATTATCTTATTCAGTTGTGTGGGCGGTAATCAGAGTCGATTATAATCTGGACTGCATCTCATTTTAATTTGTTTGCTGCTGTCATATATTTTTGGCTGATAACGCAATGTACAAGTGTGGGAAGGGAGAGCTTGCGAAGGGCGGGGGAGTGGGGTTTGCAGCAACGCCATCTATTTTTTGTTGACCGCTGCGCACAGCTGTTATTCTACTTTCGACTTCCTCTCTCTTTCGCTGTCTCTCTCGCTCTCACTCTTTCTTATTGTGCCTGCCTTATTCGGCTTCCGTTTTTCCCGTATCTATTGTTAATTTCAATCTTTTGTTGGTTTATCTTAAAGCACACGCAAAACTACAACCGCAACAACAAGAAATATTCATAACTCTAATCTGCGTTTACTTTTGTGAACGACTTTATTTGTCATTTTGATGTGTTTGCTTTGGAATTGGTAGCTGGGAATTGGAATTGGAACTGGAATTGGGATTCCAACGAATTCATTTGCTGTGTTGCGCATTTGGCTGCTAATGAATTAAACATGAAAAAACTGCCAAATCGATTTTCATTTATTTAATAGGTCACAGCAGCAACAAATACAGAAAACAAAAACAAAAAACAATGGCAATGAATAAATGTCCAGATGACGAATAAACACGCACTTTTTCCATTGCCTTTTTATGGCTGTTTAGCATTTAATTCGCCAAGCGTGTCAACATGTATCGGCAACATTTCAGTTTCTGTGCAACATTAAAATTTGAAATTGAATAATGATATAATAGTTAATTTCGTAATACTTATTTTTCTGTGCAACATTACAATTTAAGTTGCAACAGCTCAATCATAAAAATAATAATATAAATAAACTATACAAATAGCTAAACAAGAACACCGTTAGCAACATGTTCTAGCAACATGTAATAAATCAATTTAAGACCAACAAAATTACAGCCATAAAACATCACATTAGCTTTGAACTTTTATGCGGAATTTTGCATATTGTAAGTTTAGATGTGAAAAGTGGAAATACGACTAAAGAGGCAAACCAGAAGATGCAAACCGGCTTAACAACTTGATGCAAAGTTCAAGGACACTTTTAAAGTCTGCACAATTCGCCGCCAAGTTCCAAGTTGCAAGTTGCGTAAATTGGTTGCATTACTTGATGTTGTCGTTGTTGCAATGTTGCAGACAAGTTTTTTGTGTTGAACCAAGCGAAAACTGTCACATGACTCTGCTAGGCGCCCCCAGAGGACCAACAAGGCAACACCCATTTCCCCACTTTCCCGCTTTGCCTTGCTAGAGTGCAAACATTTATTCGTCCATTGTTGGCGCTGTTGGGGCACAAAGGGAGCGGGGGAGGGTCCCACAAAGTTCAACTTTTACTTTTACTTGGGGGCTTGAGACTTTTGTACAGGCTTTTAGTTAAATATGAACTGAAACTGAATGTATTGATTAGTTTTACTATGCAGTAAAAATAAATAATCAATCATTCTCTCTCGCTCCGTCTCTTAAAATGAATAAAAACTATAGTAACAAAATTCGTTATATAAAATATAATGTCGAATTTTATTTAATTAAAATATCTGAATTTTTACAAATTATAAAGTCGGAAAAAGTTTAAGTACAAAGGAGCTGAAACTTTTTATGTAAGCCTCAATAATAGTTTCTTAAATATCTTTTCACTGATAAATGAAACAAATCTGTATTTGCTGTGGTTTCAAAACTGTCGAGCCGTCAATTTTTGCCTTTTAGCTAATTACGAAATTGGGGGTTTTCACCAAAAGTGGCAGACAACACAATTCTCTGCTCAATATGGCATAATTTGATAGAAAGAAATAAAAAAAAAATCACTGACAAAAGGCATCATTAGCTGCAACACTATAAATTTTGGGTCAATCACTTACACCTACATAAACTCATCAACCAGCTGAATGAGCGATTATCCACAATATGTTATGCATGTATGAACATTATAGTTTGGATCGATGTATTTTGATAGATTTATTTGATTTTCACATGTTGTGAAAAGTATAAAAAGCGCTATGCAGAAGTTCATAGCAGGCAGCTGGAGAACGATAGCAAGGATCGCATAGAGTTGCCAGACCGTGCAGTAGAAGCATTCAGTAGTCTTGATTGAACTGTTATGGCATATAATCAATTGTGATGTATTTTATGTACAAAACATGTAAAAAGCATAAAAGACGCTAAGCCGAAATTCCTAGTAGGCAGCTAGCGAGCGATAGCAGGGATCCCATAGAGTTGCCAGACTGTGCAGTAGAATTGATCAGTATGCGAGAGTCGCTCTGCAGAATCTGTCGTGAAAAACTCAGCAGACAATCGTGTCGGAAGTAATTATAAATATAATAATAATCATCAGCATATAATATATTCAAATACAACAGTATAAGTATGGCTAATAATCCAGGCTCGTATAAGTCAGTCTCTGTATTTGAAGACTTGTACCAATCAGTCTCTGCATGTAGAAAAGTTTTCTTAAACAGTTCAGTTTTAGTGTAAGCTTTTCTCTGTCTCTGGCATGCTGAATATTAAAGTAACGGTGCTTTAACAAGTAAACTAAAGACTGATAGATTTAGAAGCCAAATGTAAACATTGCAAATGGCAACTTTCTGTGTATACAAATATATACAAAAACTCGCACATACATTCTTCCATCCCCATTTTTACATACATACACACATACATATGCACTTTTGCGCAGTGTCAGGTGTTCACAGCTAGGCAAGCATTAGCTTTGTCTGGCTTTCTTTATGCCGTTATGCCGTCGTCGCTATCGCTGTCTGTTTTTGTGTATTTGTGTTTGTGTGTGTGCGACTTTTAACCCTTGGCCCTTGAGCCCAGATGCCCAGACAGGCTGCGAGGGTTGCTGCTGATGTTTGCTGTTGTTGTTGTTGCTTCATTAGACTTGCACAGCGGCTCCAGGTTCATAAATCTTGCGCTCTCGTTGGTTGGCAGCTGCGTGCGGAGTGTGGCCAAATGTTTTGTGTCTCTGTGCGCCGAATTGCTTCCTTTGTTGCCTGCTACATGCCCCATGCCCCATGCCCTTAGAGCAACTTTCGCCGGTATTTTTTTTTGTTTTGTAGGCGGCATTTCCCCATTTAATGCTGGAGTTGTTGAAGTGGCGACGCCACTTGAACACAACATGCCACATTCCTCCCCCTGCCGCAGCCCACCCTTCTAGTTAAAATAGCTGTCAACTCGGATGTGGAATGAATGGAATGGAATGAATATCTGAGCGTATCTTTTTTTTAAGCCCTCGTGGGCGTATCGCCTCCCATTGCCAAGGGCAACAGTCTTGGCTCACCCCTCAATTGCCCCCCTCTCTGCTTTCTTGTGCTGCTTTTCTTTTTTTTATTTATTTATTTATTTTTTGTTGCTTAATCAGCAAACTAAACACGTTTGCGGCTTTTTCACCGGGATAAATTGTTACCTTCTTTCTGTTTTCCTTCCTGATTAGAATTAGCTGTGGCCCAAACACGAGCAGTTTTGTGTTTCTTTGTCCTGTGTGTCAATTTAACATCGCAGATTTTGTCGCATTTCTCGGCTTTTTTCATTTAGCTCTCGCATCTTTTGTTTTCCTTAACAAAGACATATATTGATTCATTTGTCGCTGGGGGAAAATACTTTTATACATATGCATAGAAAAGCAGAAAAAATATTTTAATATTTGTCTGCTGAAAATAATATTGAATTGATCAATGCCCATTTTCGTTTAAGTTTATATTGAAATAAAATCAGATTTTTGGCGACATGCTTAACAAGTAACATAAATGGTGCCTTTTTATAAAGGAAAATATAAAAGATTAACGATATTTGAATTTTTACAATTTAATTGCGCAGTTTCATCAAGCATTCGAGCAGGAATTAAGATTGATGAAAGTGCAATGGGCTCCGAAGGGAGCAAAGTATATTAATAAAATAATAATACTACTCTGCACATATTGATTTGCACACTAAAAGACTTATTAAATTAGTGTAATCATTAAATAAAATGTATTGCAGCTTAGGGGCGAAATACTTGTTTGATTTTTTCTTCTTTTATTAAAGTTATATTATATTATTTTCAATTCAAATTAAAAACTCCCTGGTTTTGGTCTTAAAGAGTCTTTGGTTTTAATGGGTTAATTAAGATAAGGATAGTAATATGGTTATAAACATTGTTTATATATTTGATTCACATTATAATGACCAATTTCATTAAACTCGTTTTACCCAATTTTAGTGGTTTCAAATATAATACCTATAATTTCCTTATAATCAGTATAATTTTATTATACGTACATATTGCAAGCTCCATAATAAAACTCTATTATCAATATATGATAATGATAAAAATATGCCAAAAAGCCATAAAATAGATAAGTAAAATATCTATAAAAATATATTTAGATATATATATATAATATATATGTGTATATATTTATCGTAATCTATATTTTATATTCAATATGCTTAAAGTTTCTTAAGAAAGAAGAAAATGGTGCTCATCAGTCTTTAAGAAAAGTATATGTATATATATTATATATGTATCTAGGTATAATACATAATCGTTTTTGGATCATTTCGATTGCGTGGCATTTCCATTTTTCCGGTCTCTCGTTTTCCACTCATTCCTTTCTCTACTTTTGTGGCCCATTAATTTGACGCTCGACTGCGCGTAAATCTTAATTAAACAAGTTTTATGAACTCTAAAAAATTGGCAACAACAATCACAACGATCTGCCATAACTCTTATGAGGTTTTCATACCCTTGCAGAGGTCTTGTCATTTTCTCTTGAAGTGTGTAAAGAGTTTAGGGTATAAAAATGGCTAGCAAAAACTTTGACAAGCAAAAGTTTAATAGGTATGCTTCATAAAGGTTATTTAATGGAAATATGGATGTGCAAAATAAGCATTATATGCCATATCATATATGAATATATCTACTATGTATATATCCCCTCTATGATCGAAAATCGTATGATCCACAATTAGATAAAATATGTACTTTCTATAAGAAAGAAGAGTTCTTTTAACAGAGTTTCTTTTAATAATATCTTGTTAACGATATCTTAATCAACTAATTACTCAATTAGAAAAAAAAACATTTTGGTGAGTAGCATTTTAGTTAGCTGCAAGAGTATTTTAATTTCGGCGTGTCAACGATAGTTTTTCTTTCTTGTTTTATTTATTTATTTTTGGGTGCAACAACCGAAGCCATCGCATTGTTTTTGAGCGCACCTGTTCAAAGATCAGCCCCTGGCCTCTCCCCCTTCCATCTCTTTCTCTCTCTGTCTGTATAAATGTATATATATATATATATATATGTAAATATGGTTTTTTCGGTTCTCTTCATCTCTCTTGAGACCATTTTTGGCACGTGTGTTGACTATTATAATATTTAGATGCGTAGTGCGAACATTTTAGGCAAGGCGAGTTATACAATATTTTATTTAACTAACAATTGAATTTCAACTATTTAACTATATATATATATATATGTGTATGCATACAGGTAAGATATGTCTGTATGTATTTGCAATTTGTTAATGTCCTCGGCTTGTTTTGTAGACTGGGTGGGCAGCAGTGGGATGGGTTCATTGGGCGTTGCTTGAGTTAATTGGCAATGTGTCTGTGTTAGTGTTTGTTGGTGCGTGTTGGTGTAGTCGGCGTGGGTAACGACAACTGATACGACAGCAATGACAATAACAACAACAACAACACTAACAAGAGCAACGACAATGAGAAGAGCAATCGGCGCAACGCCAACGCACATATTTCCTGTGCCGGCAGCTTATCGATTTTTAGTTTGACGTAGTCACAATTCCAGTTATTATTTCATTATTTACCCATAGGGATGTTCACTCAATTTGGTAACAGAATACAGAATGAAGAATACTGTGATGCCGCAGGAATTGAAGGGTATATTGGTTGTGTCCATCTAATAGCCAACAAAAATCGGTATTATCGATAATTGAACTTCAAAGCACAAATCTTTCACAATCCTTAAGCTAGAGTCACCAAATTTGGAGTGTGGATTTCTGGGGAAGTTTTTCAGATATAGGCATAAAAAAAATCAACATTTTCTGGTGATAAGTTAATACTTAACTAAGGTTCGTGTATTTGTTTAGCTTGATTTTATTGAACATAATTTTAATTATAATTCGAAATACAGTGCTATATTTTTTACCCTTAATGGCATTTCAAAAGTAAATTTCAATTATTTTTAGAAACCTTTTTGCTGAGTAAGTGTGTTAACCCGTTTATTCTAATTATTGTTTGTTCCGCGATAGATTTCTTTCCAGCAAAAACCAATTTAATAGATTAGTTGCTTAGCCTTGAAAATATTGCAGTTCTTAAGAATTACAATCTTTCTAATTTTAAACTAAACTAACTAGATAATGTGTAGTACACATCCTATAAATGTATGACAATTTCCGTCAATTACTGACTTCCTTATTTGGTTTCGAGAGCTTGAATATCTCTTATCTGTCTCTATGCCGATAGTAATTGAATAACACAAGTGCTATGTGAAAATGATAACAATTTAGAGTTTTTAAGGAAAGTTTTCAATTGTAGCTCTCGGCAATTGATTGTAGAAAGTTATTTAGCAGTTTAAGCTGTTAAAAATTTTACAAGACTATATATATATGGACAACTTGTATGAAGCAACGAAATTTAATTTTAATTAAAGAGTTAGATTTCCATTTAATTGAGCGGCATAATATCAAAAAAGTGTGAAATTTGATTAAAATACATTTTTCTTTTTGGTTAGCTTACTCATTTTTTACGTTCCCACAAATATTCATGTTCTCTCTCTCTCTCTCTGTATATATCTGTCTCCTACACTCTCTGTCTCTTCTTCGTGCCCAAAGCTTACGATCACAAAGACAGCGTTTAGCATTCAATGTAATTTTCTTTTCCTTCTCGCTCTCTCTGTATCTCTCTTACTGCCCATTTACTTTTCACTGAAATACAGTGAACACCCCTAATGTGGGTGACATTGGCTACCGTCATATACTTTCCATTGCATTCGCAAATGTCATCGTTTGGCTTCTATTTTGGTTTTTGCCTTACAGAAAAAAAGGTCAAATGGCTTTTTCGATTTAGATGTTGCTGTTGTCTGAGTAACAAAACTAAATAAAATGCCAAATGTCATGCTCAATGGAACTTTGGGAACTGCTGCACTTGTTGGCCAGCCATTTTATTTTATTTTTTGACCCACTTGGCAACCGGCATGGGCAAAAACTACGCCACTAGGCCGGCCGACCCGCTAGAATAAACCAAATAATGGGAATAAGCTGAAAAGTTTTCACTTCTACAATTTGCACTAATAAAGATGACGACAACCTTTATTATTTTTTTTTTTTTGCTTTTTGCAAAATGCCGGCGCTGCCTCCTTGGAGGATTGGCCTGGTCAGCTGTGTGCGCGACATTAATTATCTTAATTACCTGAAGAGGGCGCTGTGTATGCGAAGTTCTACAGACACGCCTCAATGTGGCGGCACCACAGCACAGCACTCAAGGAAGGCGGTGGCGTCATAACGGCACCTACTAATGAGCTAATGGCGCGCTCAGTTCACTCATAACTTTCAGGCATACATTTTCATTTAGCTCGGAGAAAGGCAGGCACGAATGTTGCCGCAACATTTAACGGCAACATGAATACAGCAACAACAACAATAACAGCAACATACTGCATACCACTGCTTAAAGCAACCCGCACAAATATCGTTATTCAAATTTATGGCCCGACACGCGATTCCCCTCGAAAAGCACAAAACTTAACGTCGATCAAGCTTAAAGTCGGCTGGGTGGGGGGAGCTTTGCTAAGAGGGGTTGGGGGGTTAGGTAGAGCAACACACGTCTTGCGGGTAAAACAAAAGCCAAGTGAAAACAAGAAATGTATTTATGTCTTGCACCGATTTTTTAATACACTCATTAATTGGTTGAGCTATTAAACTTAAATGTGAATCAAATTTATTAATGTAGTCATCTAAATATATCTTATTTAATGGGCACAAAACACGTTATTAAATAATACAATTTTTTTAATGATATTATCGTTACATACAATAATTATAGAGCCCTGAAAGAAAAATATAGTTAACACAAATCAATAACCAAAAAAGAAAATAATAATAAGATGTAAATAAGCTATGAAAACAGCTGACAGCTGATGGCCTTTTTGTTTCCCATATTGATTTATTGCACAAAGTAAATCCGGATATGCATCATGATAAATTCATTAAAACCTGGGCGCAGAGTATTCAAAACTAAAATTCAAACAGCGATGGGCAGAAGAAGAAGAAGAAGACAATGGCCAAGTGAAACGTGCCTGTGAAGAATAAAAATTATGAAAAAAAATCATAAACGAGCTTCAATGAGCTCGTGTGTGTGTGTCTGTGTGTATGTGTGTGTGTGTGTGCGAGAGAGAGGCCTATACTTATATACTAAATGCTCTGACATAACCTATGTTGAGTTGGGGTTTGAAGAGATGGCGGCGGGGGACAACTGACTCATTGAACGGTTATGCAGGAATGGAACGGAATGATATCGCTTGGGGATGGAAATGGGTTTGGCAGTTGCGGACTGAGGAGGCGGCGGCGGCACTCAATTGGCAATGATCGCTTAATGACAACAATTTCAATAATTTACACAGACTATGACGCGGAATGTGGGGACTGGGAATGGGCTCGGGCCCAAGGCATGTGTGGAACGCGCCAGAGTTGAAATGAACTTGACAATTGAAAAGATTTCTGATTGCTCTGGCAACAATATAGCGTGACAGTTAGTTATCAAATGCCCCGCAAGCCGCGCTGCGTTTTCTTGATCCACAAAAGCTGGCAAGCGACACCTGTCGTCGCCTGTGTGCACTTATCGCAGCAAAGGCTTCGCATAAATATTTCAAAACTGCCAATTATTGTCAATTATCGTAAGAAGAAATTTATCACTGGGCGCCAGGGAAAGTTGCACATGCATATGCAAGTCATGTATTAATTAGAAGTGTTTGCCTTTAATATTATCGAAATTATTATTGTTATCGAAATGTATGTAAACCTCATTCGAGAAACGGAGACAGTTGTCGATAAAATTGAGCAAACGTGATATACGAGAACCTATATTCCAAATTTGAAGTCTGTGTCTTATAGTCTCTGAGATTCGCATTTTCATACAGAGGAGCAGAAGGACTTGGTTATTTTGACTCGGCTGTTGATCCGTATCAAGAATTTATATACTTTATGGAATCGGATATGCTTTCTGTAACAAGCAGACATTTGAACAAAATCATAATACTCTTTTTAGGGTATACAAATCAGATGACTTAAGTTGTCCACTAAAAATATAATTCTTATAAGTATCGCAGAGCTTTATTTAAAAATGTTGTTTGGAGCGCTCTCCAAGGACTGCAAATGTCTGATTTTTGTTTTTATATTCATATTATTTTCTATTAAAATTAAAAATTCCGTGGTTTTTAAGGGGCCTTTGGATTTGATGGGTTAATAAACTGAAATTGAATTATGGTAAACAGCTGTTTTTTATAGCCCTAGCTAAGGACAACGACACGGATGCGATTACGGATACGGGTTTCGGGGCACGCAACCTAATGTCCTGGGTGTGTCTGGGCTTGTGTAGAGCCTCTTTTTAATTTGTATTTTTTCAACCTCAGCCAGCATGGCGTCATCAACGAGAATTGTTGGTCAGCATATTGTTGTTGAACGGTAAATCGGTCAACGTCGTCGTTGGGGTCATCATTGGTTTGGAATCTAGTGCAGCAAGTCAGCAAAGCGAGTGGAAAATATGTGGTTGCAAACAATTTACGTAAATTAGCGCAATTACAGCTGCTGGCTGGCTAGCTGACTAGCTGACTAGCTGACTGACTGCCTGACTAGCATTCTGTTGTGCAGCCAAGAGATACTTTCTAGTCTACCGGGGGAGCCAATGGAACCGGTTTGACTTTTGAGTTTGGTTTCTTATTGTTGTTAGAAACGTTAGCAGCTAAATAGAAAAATAAAATAAAAAGTAGGCAATAGACAGTAAACAGTGTTGTTGTTGCCACATCATAATAGTCAAGCATATATATATATACATATATGAATATAATAAATAAACAGCAATATTGATAACGTTCCTCAGGAATCGCAACAACGCAGCCAAATGATAACCCAAATGTAAACACAACTTAACCGAAAATAAGTAAGGCATTACACATTAAATTCGTTGTCGTCTCCGTTTCAGCATGGAAGTTCAAACGGCAAACAGCCTGCACAACGCTCTGCTGTCGTCGCTACAAGGAGCCAACAGTCCCGCCAACAGCCCCAATGGAACGCCCAAAAAGACATTGGCCTCTAAGCAATCGTCGGCAGATGCGAATATTCTCGAGCAGCTTAGCAAGCAGCAGCAACAATTGGAGTCAGCCAATCACAGTCGCGACTGCGACAGTCCGGCCAGCTCCAATTCGGAGCTGGAGAAGGATCTGAATGAGTTGCGCGATTTGAATGGTTCGCTAACGGGCAGCGGCAGTGTTGGCAAATCGAATGGTTCCCTCAGCGGCGCCTCATCCAACAATTCGGCGCCACCAGCTGTTTCGACGGCTACTGTTGGTGCTACAGCTGGAACAACGAATGGTGGCAATGCTCAAACGTTGGGCGCCACAATTGCAGCACAACTCAAGAAACGCATCTCAAGCAGCCGAACGCCGACACGCAAGGCGCATCGCATTAAATTCTATCGCAATGGGGATCGCTTCTATCCGGGCATCACCATACCCGTCTCCAATGAGCGCTATCGTTCCTTTGAGAGCCTCTACGAGGATCTGACACGACTCCTCGAGGAGAACGTGAAGATTCCGGGCGCAGTGCGGGCCATTTACAATATGGGCGGAAAAAAGGTAAGCAGAAAATTATCTTTAGCTGAGGTTTCTAAGACAATAAAATTACAAGCTTAATACACTATTATATATAATATATATGACCTTAAACCATATGACCATATAAATTGTTAATCCATCTGAGATATCTTAAGATTATCATTATTATTAATGTAATGCGGTTGTTTTTAGTTTGAACTAGCATCTAAAATATATTTTTTCAAATAATGCCTTCATATAATCAAAGATTTATCAATATTACCGCCAAAAAGATACTCGACTTTTATTAAATTGAATTATAGGTAAGATGTTAGGAAAAAATTCAACTTTTGGAATTCTGAATCCAACAAAACCCAAAATAAAAAAAACTATCCAAGCATAATTGGCAGAATAATTATATATTCATTTGAAATTACTGCATATCAGTGCAATAAAAACAATACACCTTTAATAGTCTTTTAAAAACACTTTCTATATATTGAAAACTCTCTGCTGACCACCTACTTCATCTGCACAGAGGGAGCCAAATTAAATAACACCATTAGCTATAGCAACACAACCGAAACATTTAAATACCAGCCGAACTCATTGCTCTACTTGAAGTCATTATGCTAATGCATACAAAAGAACACGTCATTTTGCTGCCACTTTCTTTCTACAATTAAATCCCTCACAAGCCATAATAACCAGTTCTACCACACACTATTTAGCCAAATATATAATTAATCTGGATAGCCAGCTGTCAAACAGAAAACACATCCTCTCACTCATAAAAATTAGAAATGAACAAAGGTCCAATCTGTAACCCAAATAATAATCTTGACAGAACACAACAAATGCTTATTAACAAAATCATTCAGCTTCTCACTACTTAAAAAATAAATAGTAAATATAATTATTTATTGAATTTATTATAAAATACTGTCGAACTCGTTTTTCACTTCACAAATCCTGCTCCTTTCCCAATTTTTACAGCCTTAAATTAAATATTCTATGAAATATTAAATTGCAAATATTAAAATATGATTTAAAATAAAAATAAACATATTACATAGAGAAAAAAAGGTTAAACACTAAATTATTGAAACAATTTAATTACAGATCACTGCACTGGATGAGCTGGAGGATGGCCAGAGCTACGTTTGTTCCTGCAATACTGAGAACTTCAAGAAGGTGGAGTACAACACCAGCTCCCAGCCGCTGGCCAACTTGACGCTGGCGAATAACAGTCGCTCAACGAATCAGCGTCTCGCTAAGCTGCAGCGACCCGCATCGCCGCTTAAGAATGGCGCCATGATTGGCAGCACTGGCAGCAGCAGCGGGGGCTCATCGGCGGCCAACGGTGGTGGTGGTGCGAGCGTTGGCGGCGCCGGTGGAGCTGGTACTGCTGCCACAAATGGCAGCCCGCTGAACAATTCCCGTTTCAGCGAACGCAACAGCGTGGTGCATCCTCGCATTGTGACACTGATTCGGAACGGCACCAAGCCACGTAGGATAATGCGTCTGCTGCTGAACAAGCGGAACAGTCCCAGCTTCGAGCATGTCCTCACAGCGATTACGCAGGTGGTGCGACTGGATACGGGCTATGTGCGCAAGGTGTTTACATTGTCGGGCGCATCGGTGGCACAACTGGCGGATTTCTTTGGTACGGACGATGTATTCTTTGCCTATGGCACGGAGCGCGTGAATGCCGCCGAGGATTTCAAGCTGGAGGCGGATGAGCAGCGTGCAATTAATGCCATACGCAAGACACTGCGCACAGCGGGCACCACATGCAAGGGACCCAAACCGAAGATGCCCGTTAAAAGCAAAAAGGCCTATCCCGACGATGACACCGCGACGAGACGGGAGCGAGGAACTGGCGATACGGATATCGTTGTGGAAGATGATCAGGCAGCGATACTTAATAGCACGGGCGTTGAAATCGGGGATCTGCCCGTCGCCATAAGCGACAATTATACGCTGGGTCAAATGATTGGCGATGGCAACTTTGCCGTTGTGCTTAAGATCAAGGATCGACAGACGGGCTTGCCCTACGCCCTCAAGATCATTGACAAGAGCAAGTGCAAGGGCAAGGAGCACTATATTGATGCCGAGGTGCGTGTCATGAAGAAACTGGAGCATCCGCATATCATCTCCCTCATCATGGATGTCGATCAGGTGACAAACATGTACCTGGTGCTCGAGTATGTCAGTGGTAAGTACAACATTCAATGCCACCAAATCCGAACCAGTGATTGAATCGAATTGAATTTGAAGCGTTTAACAATGGTTCTTCTCAAACCCGAGCACAACAACTTGGTAAATGGAAACAGCGGTTGCTGAGTTGATTCTAATTTGCAAATAGCTCAATTTCGGGAGATCTTTTTAACCATATTAAATTTATTGCTTGTGAAAATAAATATGTATATATGATTATATATAATATATTTTTATTATATACTATATATATTTATGTATACATATAAATATTGATAAACTCAAAGACATTTTTAAAATCATTAAAAATATATTGCTTATAATTATACACTGATTGTGGTTACCTATATTTTCAATTTGTTGACTTCTGAGGACAAATACCAAAGGCTTTTCGAAAATATTATGTGGAAGTAATTTCAGTTTAGGAAATTCCCGTCCAAATTGTAGTACCCCAGCAGGTACAAAAACAATGACCATATTCAAAAGCTGTATTTCCAAGCAAAAATAAAATATTCACAATTTGATTACGCAATATCATTATGAAAAATGTGCTTAACGCAGACTCTGAAGTAAGATAGAAATACCGATTAGAAGTATTTAGATTTGTTTTAGTCAGTGTAAGTGAGAAATTGACTTCATTTGAAGCTCTGTCGATTTTTAAAAAAATCAGGTAACTTTTGATTTACACACTAAAATACTCAAAAATATGTGCCGGAGAGTTAGTTAAAAAAGTTTTTCTTAGTGTACTTTGTTTGAGTTTAAAGCTGAAAGGCATAATTTTTGTTATGCCTTATTTTTTAAGTTTATTTATAAAACTCCCTGGTTTTTTGATTAAATAATCCCAATTGTAATTTATATATTTTAATCTGCTCAGGTGGTGATCTATTCGATGCCATCACGCAGGTGACACGCTTCTCGGAGAGCCAATCACGCATTATGATCCGGCATCTGGGCTCCGCCATGTCTTATCTACATTCCATGGGCATTGTGCATAGAGACATCAAGCCGGAAAATCTACTTGTAAGCTGGAACTCAACTCCACTCACATCTTTACACTTTACTAAAGTTGCTTTCTTTGTTTTTGAGATAGGTTGAACTGGACAAGTATGGCAATGTTGTGGAGCTGAAGCTCGCCGATTTTGGTCTGGCCTGCGAGGTAACCGAACCTCTATACGCCGTCTGCGGCACGCCCACCTATGTGGCGCCCGAAATACTGCTGGAAGTGGGCTACGGTTTGAAGGTTTGAAGCGCACCACTTTTTTGTGCACAAAAAAAAAAACTGTTGTAATACTATATATTATATTCCTCAGATCGACGTTTGGGCTGCTGGCATAATATTGTACATACTGCTCTGCGGCTTTCCACCATTTGTTGCGCCTGATAACCAGCAAGAGCCACTGTTCGATTCGATCATCTCTGGCGTTTATGAGTTTCCCGATCCATACTGGTCGGATATCGGCGATGGTGTGCGCGATTTAATCGCCAACATGCTGCAGTCGGATCCGGATGTTCGTTTCACCAGCGAAGATATTCTAGATCATTATTGGACAATGGGCAATGAGAATAACGGCTGCGACGGCGAATTTAGTAGATGAATCGTGGCCGTGTGGGGTGTTTAAGCGACAATTATGCATCCCAAAGATGCCGTCTAGTAGTTTTTTGTATTATGTAATTTAGCGCTATTCTATAGGCCTTAATTTATTATTTTTACATATTAACTCATAACAACAACAACAACAACCGAACTTAAGAACATAACAGCGTGGCCGGCACATTAGGACGGTGCTGACAGTTTTCAGAAATTCCAATTTCGAAACCGTTTACGGTTCGCTACTTTACTATATTCTTTTAACGCATATATATATATATATTATAACGAAAGGTACATTTACATTCAGACATATATTTTATTGGTATTTTTAAACTGTTTTAATTAGTATTTTAATTGATTATAAATTATGAATAAATGCATGTTGTGTATATTTTCATAAACTGTTAATTTTGTTTTCGAAAAGCTTTTTTTGCTTTGGTTTTACATATATGTATGATTTGCTTGCACTTGTAATGTAAACGATAAACGCAGAAAAAAAACAAAAACAACAATAATTAAGCGCATTTATACAAACACCAATAATACAACTTTAGAAATATATATATACATCTATGAAAATAAAACAAAAAGAAACCGATTTTCATTGACTGATGCGATTTAAAATTACAGTTGCGCCGATATATAAATAGGTATCGATAGTTGAGGTCACACGTCTTCAAAAGCTGTGCGCGTGGATGATTAGTTATCGACGACTTGAGCGCATTGTTGCAGTGTGTGCAAAAAACAGCTGTTGAATGCGAAATACGGTCACACTTGGACAAAGATGTTTTGATAAGAAAGCGAATGCTAACGAGAAAGCTTAAAAATGGCTGAAACTTTGCCAATTAATAGCGTAAGTGTCCTTATGCTACCTAGATTAATAGCAATTCAAATGCTGTTCCTTATTTAGGACTCGGGCACCGATGAGGAGGAGGAGGAGGTGGAACCAAAGTTCAAATACCAGCGCATTGGAAATGACCTGAGAAATATACTCAATACGGATGTTGTGACCTGCAGTGCGGTCCATTCAAAGGTAACGTTCGTCTAGCAACTCAATTGCATACTAATTAATTGACCACCAACAAATAGTTTCTCATATTTGGCACATTCCTCGGTCGAGTCTATCTGTTGGACCACAAGGGCAATTCCGTGGAGTCCAACCTGAGCAGCGGAGATCGTCACACTCACTCCGTCGCTGTTAATCACATCGATGTGGATCCTAAGGGCGAATATGTGGCAACATGCTCCGATGATGGCAGCGTGAGTCATTTAATTGAACGCATACAAAAAGGGGAGAATGTTTGTATATATATATATTGATACGATTACATTTGCAGTTTAAGATTACGGGTCTGTTCAGCTGTGAAAACAATCAAAATCTGAATTATGGCAAGAATATTAAGGCGGTTGCCTTGGATCCCGAAGCCAAGTCGGGCGGACGGCGCCTCATAGTGGGTGAGTTTTTTCTTTTGAATTCAAAAAGTAATCCTGTAAATAACTATTTGCTGTTTTTAAATACTTTTAATAATTTGATGTTTTTTATTACCGTCAGGTGATGATAAACTCACTTTGTACGAACGCAATCTGATCAAGAAACTAAAGCCGAGCGTGCTGTCTACCGCTGAGGGTAGCGTTTTGTCCATTTGCTGGCAGGGCAACTTTGTTGCCTGGGCGAGTCATTTAGGTGTGCGTGTGTATGATCTGAGCGAGAAGTGCTCGTTGGGTCTGATGAAATGGGAGGTGCCCCCACAGGCGCGTCTCGAAAACTTTCGCTGTCATCTGCGCTGGTCGAATGCCAATACGCTGCTAATCGGCTGGGTGGATACCATACGAATTTGTGTGATACGCAGGCGTAACACAATCGAGGCATCCTCGAGCAATTTGCCCGGCTATGTAGTGGATCCAGGTGATTGAGAGATATGCAGACTAACTAGAACATATTTAATGCAATTTTTATTTGTTGCACAGTCTCAACATTTCCCACCACATTCTATATTTGCGGACTTGCACCGCTGGTCGCCAACCAGCTGGTAGTGCTTGGCTATCGCAAGGAGCGCAGTGCCACATACAAGGCGTTGAGACCCGTGCTCTGCGTCATCGAGTACAAAATGAACACGTGCGAGGATGTTTGCACAGACAGCCTCACCTTGCGCGGCTTCGAGGAGTATACCGTCAACGATTACAGCCTGGGCTGCATCATCGAGGAGAATCGCTACTTTATTGTGGCGCCCAAGGACATTGTGGTGGCCAGCCTCATTGAAAGAGACGATCGCGTCGAGTGGCTAATTGAGCACAAGTAAGTCAACGAAAATATATTGTAGGTGCTTATTAACAAATTGTTTTCACATTAGCAAAGAGCAAAGAGCACGTTAGCAAAGAGTTTTCACATTTCATCTATAATCTTTTGTATTAATTAATGCTGATTTAGCTGCTAATCATTTTAAATGGTTCTTGCTAGGATATTTGTATTTTTTTCTGTCTGAAGATTGTATATTACAATGTAAACCCTATATGAATCGAAAACTACAGCAAAGATAAGATCAAAATATATAGTATCCTACAGGGCTATAATAGTATCTACTTTTCGAAGATAATCGTCCTTATATATAGTTATAGACAAAGATCTACAAAGAATTTTAGTTACTACTGCTGCCATAGGAGCAATTTAATATTTAATAATTTAAATTTCGGAAATAGCCGAAAACATAACTTAATTTCTATCTTTGGTTATGGTAACTGACCCAAGGGTCATTTAATGCGATGAGCTAAGCGACAATGCTGTCACAGCACTTGTCCGCTGGCTTCGTCCAATCGTAATAGTAGGACACAAAGAGTCGTTGTCCTAGTTGCTCGTGGGTGCACAGCTTCCCCGTATAGAGATCTTGCATTGTACGCTGATTGCGCTTGTGCAGCACCATGTGATAGGGCCGACACTTGCTAGGCGTGTAGGCGGTGTCGAAGCGTACATCATGCCAACGATAGACATGACGCAGTGGCGCCAACCACGTGCCCAGCGATGCATCCTCTGAGACGTAGCTGGACAGTAAATATGAATTATTGGCCACATGCTCGCATAGCTTGCGGGACAGCAAATAGCCACCGCCGAGTGCATAATTGATGTAGTTCTTGCTTAAATAATAGTTCGTCTCGCGCCAGTGTCCCTTGATCTTGATGTTGGCGCGTCCATTGAAGTAGCCCCAATACAGCTCCGGCAATGGTTCGTGTCCAAATTCCGCACGATTCCTAAGCAGCTTGCGATCGTAAGAGACGAGCTCGTTGAGCAGATTGTCCAGTTTCACATAAGTATCGTCGTCCACTTTGAGCAGATACGAGAATTCATAGTGACGGGTCAGTGCGTCTAGCGACTGCATTAGCTTCTCGGTCAGATTGAGGTAGTCATCGTGTAGACGGGGCAGCAGCAGCAAATCCTTGTGCTGCTTCTGCTCGTGCTCCAATTCGGCACGCAGTGTGGCGCCCATTTGGCCATCTGTGCCAATGGCAAATAGATGCTTCACTTTAATATTTCGCTGTATGTGTGGCTCTTCTAAATCGGGCAACTGCTGCTGCCAGCTCATGTACTGCTGCAGACGATGCGCCTGCGCTGCAACTGTCTCCATTTGCAAATGGCCGCCGGCAGCCGTGTAACTAGGCAGATAGAGATACTCCTCGGGAAAGTAGGCTTGCCGCAGTGGCTGACCCAGTCGCAGCCAAGTGTCACGCATCCCATCGCGCATCTCCACGTTGCTGGGTGCACTGAACACAAGTATCACTAGAAATAGATCTGGATGCGGTTCCAGTTTGGCGACACCGCTCCTCGGTGCCGGGCACTTGTCGACCATGGTCAGAATACGAGTTATGAAGCTGCCAAAGAAGAACGCTGTTATGGCCGTGAAAAGCGTTACCAAATTATTCAAGCGACGCATCTTTTTCAATGTAATTATGGGTATCAAATAAATGTCGGACAGGAATGCAAATTTCTTGCAATTTTATTGAACAGCTGTGCGGTACTTTTGCTATGTTATCGATAAATCGATGCTTATTGCAGGTGGTATAGCGGCATTGCACAGTGGGTAACGTGTGATAAAAATAAATAGCAATTGTTAATTAAGTATCTATATTTTAATACTCTGTTTTCAATTGTGCAGTAAATTCGAGGAGGCTATGGAGATATGCAAGCATGGCGGAAGTTTACCCCTCATATCTGTAGCCAGGTAAGCGTAAAATAAAATACATATATAATAATACATAATAATATTGTATATGTCGACCATCTACAGATTGTATATTAATCATTTGTTGACGCTGAAACAATACGACAAAGCCGCCGAAATTTGTCACAGAGAGCTGGGCAATAACAAGGCGCTGTGGGAGGAGGAGGTATTCAAGTTTGTCAAGTGTCAACAATTGCGTTGCATTAGCGCCCATCTGCCCACCACCGACGATTGCAAACTGGATCCGCATGTCTACGAAATGGTGCTCTATGAGTTTCTCAAATTTGATGTGCACGGCTTCCTCAATCTAATTAAGAAGTGGCCGCCCAAACTGTACGATGGATTGGCTGTCATCAACGCCATTTACGATCATTTTCGCAAATCGAATGCCAAGGAGCTGTTGGAGTCCTTGGCATTGCTATACTGCTATCAGGGCGACTACGAGAGTGCCTTGCGCATGTACTTGAGGTAAACTAATTGATTTACTCATTTTATGCGTGTACACACGAATATAATTCTCCCCACTCCTCTTTTAGATTAAAGAACGAAGATGTCTTTGAGCTAATTCGTCGCTTTGACCTATACGATGTCATCTCAAAATTAATCATTCCACTCATTGAACTGGATCAGAAACGTGCCTTTGAAATATTATTAGATAAGAAAAAAATCAAACCCGCTGTCGTTGTGAATCAATTGGAACAAAATCAAGAATATCTCTATCGGGTAAGCATACCGTTTACCTACTTAATGGATTGTTTAAGTTTAGTTTTAATTGCAGTATCTGGATGAGCTGGATAAGATTGATAGTTCTGGCACATTCCATCAGAAGCTAGTTGGGTTGTATGCCAAATATGATCGGTCCAAACTGTTGCCCTTTCTGCGACGCTCCAATGATTATGCCATCCAGGAAGCGCTGGCAATTTGCAAGAGGGAAAGTTTTCATCCAGAGATGGTCTATCTGCTGGGTCGCATGGGCAGTGTGGTGGAGGCACTCAACATAATTATACATAGTGTAAGTGTCTATATCACATTAAAAGAGCCCGCTTTTAACTCCGTTTTATCCTTGCCAGATAAAAGATATTGAAATGGCAATTGAGTTTTGCAAGGAGCACAATGATGACGATCTGTGGAACATACTTATTGAAGAGTCCACCAAACAGCCAGAAATTGTCACCAAAGTGCTCGATGGCATTGTGGGTAAGTTGCCTAATCTACTTAAATTCAAGAAATGCCGTTTGAAGTAATTTTGTTACAATCATTTGCAGATTACGTGAATCCCGTGCTTGTCGTTAGCAAAATCAAATTGGGTCAAACAATACCGAATCTGCATCAGTCAGTTGTGAAAATGCTCTGGCACTATAATATCGAGCAGGAAGTGAACACAATTGCACACCAGATCCAATTGGCCGACCAATTTGACACACACGCTGAGGTGGTGGCCATCCAGCGACGTGGACATCAAGTGTCCTATGACAAAGTGTGCCCAAAATGTACTCGATCAGTGATCGTAAAAGGTACAGCTCCACCCAATGGTTTAACAATATTCAATTGCGGCCACATTTACCACAACAATTGTGTGATTGAAAATCGTTGTGACGAGTGTCTGGACTGGGAAAGTTTAGTGGAAGAGGGTGGTAGTCAATAGCTTTGACTCTCATCAGACACCAACAGACCAAGGACAATTCGTGGAAATCAATAGAAAAAAGTCTGAGAGCGGTTTAGGACCATGTGTATTATGCGACAGCCAGCAAGCAAATTTTTCTTAATCGTTTTCATGCAATGTGTACATTTTAATTATTAACTTTAAGCTTTGCGTGTATGTTGTTTATTTATTGGTTTTTAAAAATAAAATGCAATAACCGAAAATCGACAGCAGTTTCACTGTTCCAATGAAATTGAGTAATTACTCGGAATCGAACGGAAGTGCACCTAGTATCGATAACATGCTCACGTATTATCGAATCTAAGCATTGGTTATCGGAACAAATAGCAACGCATGCTTTTATTTATATATTTGGGTCGACAGCTGATTTTGCGGCATCATCCAAGCTACCGAGATATAAATAAAAACGACTAATCGGGCTTGTTTAATAGAAACTTACAATTTATGCATGAAATATTGGCAATTGTTTTTCTTTACAATTGTTTGTTTATTTTTTCTTTCACCAATACACACTGCAAACGGTAGTCAGAAATGCACTTAGGCCTCAGTCTCCGACTGAAGCTTAGCCACATAGGCTGCCTTGTGGGCGGCGATCTTGGTCTTGCGATCCTCATTCGTGAGTTTCTTGGCGTTCCACCTCTTCTTGACGGGAGCCGACTTCTTGGCAGCAGCCTTCTTCGGAGTGGGATCGCTACGAATGGACTGGTGGGCTTTCTTGTAGAGGTCCTCGATCTGCAAGGGAACCAAAATAAATGTTTACTTCAGGTCATCGGGGGTGTATTGAGGTATATATATATATACAAATATATATATATATTGATATTTATATATTTTGTGCATCCATAAACAGAAGTTTCAAGCCATGATAAACTTGAACCACGAACACAGGTGACTGAATTTTAATGTAGTCCACTTTTGGCACTGTCAGCGTTGTGGGTTACAAAGCGCATAAGTAATTTTTAAAATGGACGTGTTTGAAACACTTGAGGATATATAAGGACATATATATATATATGTATACACATATATAAATGTGCATCCATAAACAGACCCTTAATTAGAAATAAATAAAAATGTGCATCCATAAACAGGAAGTTCAAGTCATTTAAGGGACTTGAACCACGAACGCAGGTGACTAAAATTTTACTGTGGTCCACTTTTGGCACTGTCAGCATTGTTGTTTACAAAACGCAGCAGTAATTTTGAAAATGGACGTCTAAATTCTACTGCAACAGATCAATTTTCAACACTCACATTATCGGCGCGGATGCCCAGCTTGATGTAACGGCTGAACTGACGCTTGAAGGCCTCCTCATCCTCCTCCTCCAGGGTGCGCATATAGTCGGCAACATGCTGGCCAAAGATATGAGCACGATGAACATCGGCATTGAAGCTCTTAGTCTCAGCAGAGTAGCCGGGGAAACGCTTCACCGAATGGGGGATATTCAGACCACCATCAACAGCACCCTTCATGGCGCCAAAGACACGGGCACCAGTGGTGGTGCGTGCCAAACCCACATCCAAATAACAACGGAATGCACCTGGTCCATCGTCGACAGGCTCAACGTTGAATTCCTCACCGGTGACCTCGGTGCAGCCAGCATACAGCGAGTCCAAGCCCAACTTGTTGAGCAGACGACGAGCGACCAGCAAACCCGTGCAGTAGGCAGCAGCATAGTTGGTTAATCCTACCTATAAATTAATTATTGTCAACAATTAGATTTCGAATTTGTTGATCAAAGATCCAAAATCGACTACTTACTTGGATGCCATAGTTGGGCAGCTCGTGCGAGTAGGCCGAGCATACGACGCGATCGCCCTCGATGCGAGCATAGGCGATTTGGGCGGTGATGTCCTTGTTGGACAGACGGACAATCAAACGGTACTTGGGCGTATTGTACTTGTTCTTGTCCTGGAAAGTCAGACGCTTTCTGGCATAGTAATCGGTTTTGCCCTCGCGACGCCTGCGGAATTTGACCTGGTACCGCTTGAAGTACTGCTTGTTCTTGACTACCTTGACGAAACCCTGTAAAACAAATTTGTATTGGTTATTGCTGTTCTACGGCATGAAACCAACACACTTAATCTCTCAATTAAAACTGCATCCGTGTTTGCTTTTGTCTACTTTTATTGATTTTCACTTGTGTACACTTTAATTGAGACGTTAGTGGTGTTATTTGGTTGATTGGGCTCACCATTTTTCACTTTTTAATGAAAATCAAACACCGACGCAAAATACGCGATGTCTTCACACGTAGGTGAAAAAGAAAAAGGAAGAAGCTGACAGGCCGCTTAGTTGCAGAGTCGTATTTTGCTGCCTTGACATTTGAGGCACAGCTAACTTTGTGCGCGTGTCAAAAAAGCGCCAGATGGCGCTAATATGCTAATTTTACAATGGCGCGCAAATATTTATAATTCAAAACAGACAAATGCACTTAAAAAATAGTATTTCGCAAAGCGTTGTATTTTAATAGCATATATTCTAAATGCATTTCTGCATTTGCTTCAGACTGCTCATCATCACATTGAGTGCCATAAAATCGCTCTATTTCATGTTGAAATTTCTGCAAAATCTATATTTTAGAAAATTTTTCAGAACATAGTTTTTTAAAATTATATTTACCAAAAGTTTTTGCTTTACCTCCTCCGCTGGTGCAACGCGCACAAATTTTGGGTCCACATTCAAAAAAAGGTGTTGTTTGAGATGATATAGCGCTGAAGCATCTTCACTTTGTAGCGTTAAAATTGTTTTGTTTTCTTCCACGCAACTAGCAATGCTCAGTTTATTATCTATAAAGTATAATTCTAACTGGTTATTCTCAATTCTGCCACTGGCATTGCACATTTCTGCTATTTGCTCCAAACTTAGTTTGCCATGCGTTTCAAGTTTTTGCTGAATTTTTGGTTTTGTTTTGTTCGGTGTTGTTTTGCTAAGCATATCTGCGAGATGATATTTATTATATAAATTAAGCGAGTGCAATTGTACACCAAATAGTGCACGATATGTGTCACTGTCCTCCTGCACCACCAATGACAGCAGAACTGCTGTGATTTCTGTGTGCAGCTCAATAAATGCCACCAATTTCAATGTGAATTCAGGCAATCCCTCATTGCAAACTTTCTTCAGTGGTATTATTATGTGACATTTGCGACTCAATAGCAGATCTGTGGGAACACGATGCACATGCGCCTCATTGCCGTGATAGGCCACCAATTGCCAGTGGCTGCTGTGCAGCAGTTTGTGACTGTTGTGGAACGTCAGCTGCAAAATGGCGTAGATGCCGCTGCTATCGAGATCCGCTTGTCTGGCCGTGTGCAGCAGAAGTGCATCCTCGCCAAAGAGCGGCAAGTGCCGGCGATATTCCAACTTGGCCTTTAGTCCACTCACCAGATAGGATTGGTTGCGTGCAACGGCTATCAATTGTTGCTTCTCCTGCTCCCGCTGGATCGCTGCCAATAGCTCAACCGGCTGTTGTTCGTATTGCTGGAGGATCTGGGCATTCCTACGCAGTTGTTCAATGGACGTGAGCGTCAGGTCACTGAGAGCTGCCGCATTTTCCTCTGTTTCCGTCAACTGTTCCAGACTGAAGGCAATACGGTAGAATATGTTGTTGTCACTGAGGCAAACCAGCTGCTCGATGTGCTGCACCCAGGTGCAGGCTTGCATGCCTGGCACCGGCTTCGCACACCGCTGCACTTGGCAATCATCCAACATGGCATTGTATTCAAATCTCAAACGGACCACTTCCTGCCCATCTGTATAGTACAAATCACCGTTTTCACTGCTCGCGTCGCAGTCCAACCATGCTCCACCAGTGTAATGTATTTGACGCTGCTTGATGCCCAGCAAATTGGAAATGTACCAAATGTCTACGTTGCCGCCGCTCAGGTAAACCAAGCATAGGTTCTGTGCGGGGAGTAAATGCATTAATTTAACAGATGTGGCATAAATGCATAAGAGTTCTATGTGATATGCCTGCTCCGATGATTCTGACGATTCCGCCTCATCCGCACCCCGCGGCAGCAGTGCAAATACATGTCCAGAAACACTGAAAATGTGCAATTGCTTATCAGCGCTTGCTCCGGCACCAAATAAACACTGCATAAACTTCATGTGCTGCTGGGTAACAGTAACTGTGAGAAGACTATAGTCATCATTCCGCCAGTCGCATTGGAATATATTCTGCTCATCGTAGGTTATGTCGTAGCTGTGCAGGAGTGTGCTCTCGCCCTTGTCTAAACTGGGCAAATCGACATACACCTGCAACAGCAACTGCTGCGCATCCTCGTCGTGGCGTATCAAGCTGAATCCGTCGTTGGTGCGGGCAAATGAACGCACACCTTTCAGCCAGGCTATCGCATGCAGTGACTTGATGGAGCCAAAACAATGCACACGCCCATCCGACATTAGCAACAGTGTGTTATACGCCAGCATGTGTATGCTTCGCACATGAGTGTTCCTTGGCAGTGGTATGCGGACCTTTGTCATTTCCATTCGGTTTGTTTTCTTCGATCTTTTGAATCGGTAATTAAGCAAATAATGCTCGTTCCAGGTGACGAATACGGATTTCGTTTTGTTGTTGCTGGACGATGAGTGGCTAATTAGACCACAAGGCTGGAACAGCGTATCATCTTCAATGGACCAAAGGACGTCCTCGTCGTCGCCCTCGACTTCTTTAAGTTCGTCCAGTCCGTTGATTTCCATGATTCTTCGAGGGAAAAGTCACATTCAAATGCGTAGAACCACAAACAGCTGATGAGAAACTGTGTGACCTTTGCAGTTGAAATTATGACAACAACGAATACGTTGACTTTTGAATGGCAAACATATGTGACTTACTTTTGCATAATTGTTATCAATAATAATAGATATAAAGTCTATATATTTATATATTTAAAAGGTGTTAAGCTGGGAATACACTGAACAAGAATCCAGTTAATGTGTTATTTAAGCTGTTATATTCTGCTGGCGAACTGGATGACTTTTGCTCATCTCTAAATACGCAGGTTTATTCAGAATTTGTTAAAACAGCTTGGATTATTTTCTAAGCTTGGGCTATTTTTTACAACAATGGTATTGCTTATGCGTTTGTGTCGACGCAGCTATGCAACAAAGATCACGGATCATCAGGCAGCGCTGATGGCGCGTAGCCTGCCCAAGCGCCAAGCGCTGCCAGGCGTGAAGAACATAATTGTGGTTGCATCTGGCAAGGGTGGCGTTGGCAAAAGCACTGTGGCAGGTAAGACTTTACTTATTCCATGATAAATGCAAGCAAAATGTTATGCGTACTTATTGCAGCTAATTTCGCCTGCAGTTTGGCCAAATTGGGGGCACGAGTCGGCTTGCTGGATGGCGACATCTTTGGTCCAAGCATACCTCTGCTAATGAACCTGCACAGTGAGCCGCGGGTGAATGACAAGAACCTAATGTTGCCGCCACAGAATTATAATGTCAAATGCTTGTCCATGGGCATGCTGACGCCGCCCGATGGCGCCATCATTTGGCGCGGTCCGCTCGTCATGTCAGCTATACAGCGTTTGCTTATGGGCGCCGTTTGGAGTCCCTTGGATGTGCTGGTCATTGATACGCCGCCAGGCACTGGAGATGTGCATCTATCGCTGACTCAGCATGCACCCATTACGGGCGTCATATTGGTCAGCACACCGCACAAGGCCGCTGTGGATGTGACCATTCGTGGCGCCGAAATGTACCACAAACTGAAGGTGCCCATCTTTGGTCTGGTCGAGAATATGCGTTACTCCATCTGTGACAATTGCCAACATCGCCTCGAGTTCTTCAAGCAGCAAACTGAGATTACCCACGACAAGTTGCCCAAGACGCTCATCTCATTGCCCCTTGACGCACACATCGCCGAGTGCGGCGAGTCCGGTGTTCCCATTGTGATTAAACATTCAGACTCTGAGCATGCAAAGCTATTTAGCCAACTAGCTGGCCACATTTTGGGTCTACTACAAAACGGCGAACATAACGAGGCTAAAATAAAGTGATTTTAATGTTTTCATATTAAAATTTTTCGAGTTTAACTGTTTTGTATTATTTTAAACAGTCTGAGTAGCAATTTTTGTGAATTTTGTACATTAAAAAAATGTATTCATTGTGCATACGAATATTTCCATTTCGGAAATGCTCAGAATAATGAGAATTTAAGTAAAGTAATTCAAGTAAAATTGTGGAGGGAATTGAACATTTACTTTTTACTTGAGTTTTGTGCTACCATATATAATTATATAGAACGGTAGCTCGATTTTCTTTCTCGTATGACTCAACTTTCGATCGATCGTTAAGATACGAGGGCCTCTATTTATAAATCTGGCTTACAGAATCGTAATCGTAATAATTTATCAAAATATACTCCACAAAAAGGAATACAATTTTGCCTACGCTCAAACTAGTTTTTTTTTTTATTCTGAATATAGCAATCACTAATTCAAGTAACATAAAAAAGTTGATCTCATAAAAAAGAATTCATTCTATTAAAAGACAGAATTAATTACATCAAATAAATGTTTTGGCTGATCTTTTGAGTAAGGTCATCTATGTGAGATCTCATTCTTGATTAGGGATAATTCTCTTTGGCTGTTTTCCTAACTGCTAAGACACATTTATTGCTGCATTCTTCTTAAAACACAAGAGTTCTAAAAAAAAAAATTCGGAAGGAATTGTTTACGGTTTAATTAAATTAAATTTCCAAGGGGTTTTAAAGAAATTGAAGAATGCTTGTATGTCAAAACATCGAACATACGTGTATGCCAAGTATAATCATGATAGTATCAAATCAAAAGTAGATGTCTCCAATTAAACGGAATAATCTGGCTATATGCTCAACTAGTATACATATACTTTTTGTGACGTCAGGAATAATTCCACATTCGATCTTAGAAAGAAAGCACACACAAAAACAATTCGCAATTGAAAATTTTACAATTTATTTATTCTTCTTCTTCAGTTTCTTCATCTTTTTCATGGCTTTGCGATGCGCAGATTTATCTGTGCGCTGAATGACCTCTTTGTACTTTCGTTTGTTGAACTTTTGGAAGTCCTCATCGGCGAGTAGCTCATCAACCAGAGATTTTTTGGTCTTTCTCGTATGCCGTTCGCTGTAATAGTCGAGTGGCGAATGCTGCACTGTGCCAACTTGGAAGTATTTGGGCAGCACTCTGAGGTCGTTCTTCTTGTAGAAATGCTTGGGATCCAAAACCGAACGCATTTGTATGATCTTCAGCTCATTGCGCATTTCCCTGGTGATTTCAGTTGCTGGCAAATCGAACCAGCCGCTGCCCTTCGTCTTGCTGCGTTCAGCCTGTTATTAATAAGATTGTTTTATATTTGGATATACATATATATAAAGATAATTAGCATAGTTGAGCACTCAGATTACTAAAGACGTCGTCAATGTGGCAACAACACCTGCCTCGATAACTGCTGTGCATGGGGCGACAATAGCACCTAGTGTTTCATTTAAAATAAGATAATTGTGAGCCCACGCCTAAATTATTTGGTTTTACCTTTAGCGACAAACAACAGTCTAGCGTAAAAATGGCATCGTTTGTTGTTCCGCTGGCCTTACAGCGACCGCCGCATGCTCCGAGACGGCCGCTAAGATTACAACGGACGAAACTGTGTGCTTTTGTCTATTATTGAGTCGTTGACACGGCAGTTACCTCAAGCAGCAGGTGTCTGCGCTGGCTGCACCCTTGGTGCAGCTTCGGTTGTCGAATATTTCATCACAGTTGCTTCACTCAAAACCAGGTGTTGTGGTACATTTTGGAGTACTTACTCTATTCAAGATGGGCTGCCTGCGTCTGGAGACGGTGGGCAAGGCTTGCAGCTTCTCGATGCCACCTATGCGCTTTGCCTGCTCCATATCCACTTCCACATTCGTTTTGCGCACATGTAAATCCTCCCCGATTTCGGTATGTAATTCTGTTATGCGGTGGCGTCTCTCAACTATGCGTGTGCCTGCATTTTGTGCGGCTTCGTTGACGAGCTCAGCAACTTCAGCCAGTTGTATGGCAACTTTGGATGGCATTTGCTTACTCGTTTCCTGCTGCTCCGCTTTGGAGGCGATCACTTTGCTAACATTTTTGCAGCTAACTTTGACACCAAACAATTCCACTTCACCCGATTCCTCATCCTCGTCATTTTCGCTCTGCTCCTGTTGCTCCCTGAATATATCATTGTACAATGCAGCGGGTGGCTGCTCGGCATTTGCACCACACAGTTGCTGGTCGCCAGCAGTGTCAAGCATAAAAAACGATGCCATTTTTTTTATGTTGATGCATCAGTTAGAAAGAAAAACGCGCAACGCATGTGCGTCGAATTACAACTGTGTCGGTGTGCGTGGTAACTGTCCAAAAATGAAAAACAGCAATATCTGGTCACACTGCAAGAGCGGCCACACGTGTTTTGATTTCAGCTGTCGGCGTACGTTAGCAAAATCGCTTCGAAGATAAATTGATATTAATTATAAATAATGTCAGTTTTGTATAGTACAAACCAAGTAGATTATTTTCGTTGTTGTTTAGTTCATAAAACGTAAAGGGCTTGGCCACAACCGACAGCTTAACACCAATTGCTGATTGGTCAAACTTGTCGCACGTCAATTGCGCATTATTAGGAAATACCTTGAAAATTAAAAACGATACGCAATGTCTGTGTATAGTAGCAAAACGGTTAATACATCCATATTGAAGGCCTTCTCCAATTTGGATAGAGAGCGCGTGAAGACAGCAGCCATAAACAAGGTGCGCTTCGTAACGCCCAAGGAGAAGGGCATCGTCGAATCGGTGCGAGTCGCTTTGGAGGAAAAAAACTTCCATCTTGTGCAGGAGTTCACATACTTTCTGTGCGAGGCGGAACTCAGCGTAAGTTACAAATATATCTAAATGATATACACACATATATTTATTGACCACTTGCCACAGGATGAGGAAGTCATTGAGATTATGAAGGATGCGCGGCAAATCGTGCACAGCCTGACAACGGACTTTGCCAATTTAGTGGAGGCACTGCTCTCGCTTAATTGGAAGAAACGTAGCTGGGATGCGATTCAGGCGTACACTGAATTCAGCGTAGATGTTATGATTGGTCATAATTTTTATATTAACATTGGCATTACGAAGCTAATCCTCAATTGGATACCCAACGATCAGGAGTCGGCGGAGTGGATTAACGGCTCGCCATCAGACCGTGTGCGTGCTGATCTCGAAATTGTACACAGTCTGCTCAATCGGATTCTCACAGCTGTGCCCATGTCATTCGATGTCATCAACGACACGATTGCAGCCAAGTTTCCCTACTTTAAGAAGCCAGCCCACGTCATCGCCGGCTATTTGCACAATGTGCTCTGGCTGATGGAGTCGAAGCCGGTGTTTGAGGAGATGCTGCTGCAGCTGGTACTGCAAAAGTAAGTTTAAAAACTGAACTGTTTTTAGTTATTTTAATAATGTAAATTCATATTTTAGACTGCTCGTGCTGGACGTGAATGCGCCACGCGAGGAAATCGAAGCTCTTAAGGAGGAAACGGATGATGAGGATGATAAGATGGATGATGCCATCTTTCAAATGGATGATGTGAACACAGCACCGCAAAAGCCGACACAACCCCTAGAGCATTCCATTGCTCAAACACTGGATATATGTCTATTGAAGCTTTTAAAGTTCCTGGACGATAAATGCCGTCCGCAGCCGGATTGCAGCGATGATCAGCGCATAGCGAAAAGTCGCTTCTTCAAGACGCTCATGTACATATTCGATGAGGTGCTGCTGCCCAGCCATAACACCCATCACGTGCAGTTCGTAATTTTTCATGCGTGCAGCATACGTCCCCTGTACACGGAGATCTTTCTCAGTGGTCTCTGGAAGAAGGTGCAGAATCCCAATGTGTCTTCGGTCAAACGCCACGCAGCTGTTAGCTACATTGCTAGCTTTCTGGCACGTGCACGTTTTGCTCCCTTGAGGTAAGTATTTTTATCTAATTAAATCACTATGCGAAATTAAAAGGCAATTGTTTTTTCGACTTATTGGCGAATTATTCGGTTCATTGAAGACTTAAATCTGAGTGGAAATGAGAGAACTTTGCAATTGTTCGTTAGATATCATCAATAATATTCATTAATTAATATAAATTTAATTTCAGCACTATTACCTACTATCTGAAGGAGTTGAGCAACTGGGCTAACACCTACATTAATGATTCGGATGAGTTTAGCAGCAAAAATTGTTCACTCAAGGCAAACATGGTATTTTACTCGGTCTGCCAAGCCATGTTTTATTTAATCGCATTTCGTGCACGCGACTTGACCATCCATCCAAAGAGTAAGTACTCCTCGTATACACACTCCACATATACATAATAACTGATGTATTAACTTACATCTGGTCAGATTTAACTTTACTGAGCACACTGCAACTGTCTCGGTTGGCCATGTGTCACTTTAATCCGTTGCGCTATTGCCTGCCGCCAGTGGCCACCGCATTTGCTGGTGTTGCTCGGACGCACCAGTTGGCTTACTGCCACACAGTGTTGGAGCGCAATGCACGACGCAAACTGGCCACCTTCTATGGCCACGACAAGCTGATGCCCGAGGAAATACTTGAGACGTTCTTTCCCTTCGATCCATACATTCTACCCCTGTAAGTGTGCAAGAAGAGACTGGAAAATATCTGTGGCTTAATCGAAATCAATCTTTGCAGATCGAACAAATTTATAGAGCCCAATTATCTAGTCTATAAAGTGCATGAGCTGGATGAATCGGCAGAATGTGCGGCGACGGAGGCAGTGCGTCGCAAGCGCGGCGATTCCGAAATGGTTGAGGAGGATGACTTCATACTGGCGGACAAGCGACAGAAGCTAAGCGAACTGTCCAACAGTCAGCAGTTTGACAAACAGTTCTACTATGGCACATCGCCGGGATTTAATCAATGAGATATCTGTGCGAGGGGAGGGGACATAGTTGTAATAGTAGTATTGATACATATTTATAAAATATATATATATAGAGATCTCTATTATTATTATTAAACCTCATCACAAGATATAAGCGCATTGTAGCCAGAGGCATTCCTGTGCCGTTCACCTCGCACATGCTCCAACTTGTGCCCCGACGTTCGAAACGTTTCTTGGCAAATTTCACACTTGAATGGCCGCTCGCCGGTGTGCAGCCGCAAATGTAACAGCAAGGAGGTCCTGGACGCAAAGGATTTGCCACACACCTGACAATTTATGCGATTGCGCTTTGCCTGATGTGTCTGCAGGTGCCGGTTTAATGTTAGCTTGAGCGTGAAGCGCTTCTGGCACATTCCACAAATGTGCAACTTGAGCTTGGAGTGTGTCAACAGATGCCGTTCCAGATCGTGCAGCTTTTTGAAATTCTTGCCACACTGCAGACAGCTGTGCTTTGGAATTCTACGTGTGACCAGCAAACGCTTTAGGTGGGTCACCATATGGATGCGACAGTTGAATTTTCTCCTGAACTGTTTCTCACAGTAGATGCATTTGTAGCTGCGCTGTGAAATCGCTGGCTGAGGCAACAGTGGCACCAGTTTCGCCACCTGAAGATCTGCCTCAAGTTTCTCGTGTGCCTCGCAGGCTGCTTGGCTGAGGAATGTTCGCTTGCACTGCGCACAGCTGTAAACCGAATCCGGATGCTCTGTCGCCAAATGTTTGTGCAGCTTGGCTTTTAAACTGTAGCTAGCGTTGCACTCGCTGCATGTGTGCTTCTTTGGCGTGGTGGCATGCAACCTCTTCGTATGCTCATTCAACTTGGCCTGGGTGGCAAAACGATGCAAGCAAAAAGTGCAACAATAAGGCATCTCTTTGGTGTGCGAGCGACGATGTCTAAAATGTAACAATTGTGAATTTATTTTAATATGTTCTGCTCATTTCGGATAATCGAAAAACTAAAAGAACCACAAAACTAAAATATCCATCCTGAAACTCTGTTAAAATCGTTAAAGTTCTTCTTATAGCTTTTTGTATCTTTGGATATTGCATCCACATTAAAACCACAAATAATAAATGTTGTTTTCCACAAATTAATATATATAATTAAAACAACGTTGCTTAGAATAGTCGAATATATTTACATATGAACTACTTTTGCAATATTTATGTGTTAATTGTGATTGTTTGTATTTAGTTGCTGAAGATAACTGTTCCTAGCTGTTCAACTTACCGGATGAGATCGTAGGTCTTGCTAAACTCCTTGGCGCAATAGTCACATACATAAAAGTAGCTAACACGCTGCTGGCTACGCTGTATGCGCTGCGTGGGCAGCAAGTGCAACTCGCCCCTTGGATTGAGCGCATCCTTGATCTGCACCACTTGACAGCTGATTAGCTGCTGTTCCTCAAGAGGAGTTTGTACATCTTTGTTAGCAACAATTGGGCGACTGGCTTGCAGTGCTTTTAAGGCAGCTAAAGCCTGTTGCGCCACCTGGGAAGAATCGCAGTCATTGACCTCATCATGCTTAGTGCGCAGGTGGCGCCGCAGTGAACTTTTCTGTGTGAATTGGCTGCAGCATCTGTTGCACTGTAAACATTACCATACATCACCCCAATTTTAATATGAAACAAAGCCAGGACTGACTTACTGCAAATAATTTAGCTCGACTGTGCACAACTAGATGGCGATGGAGCAGAGCAGGCTTTAAAAAGCACTTTCCACATGTTTCACAAATATTGGAATTATTCTTTTTCCCAACAGCTTTCATTTTTCATTTAATACAAATCTAAAACTTGTTTGCAAGCCACAATCTATACGAAGAAGAAGAAACATGCCATTCACAGCTGTTTATGCTTCTTCTAGCCAAACTTTGATTCCTTTAGCTAAATTTTATTATTTACCCTTAAATTAAACACAGACACTTTTTTGATTGTTTACGGCAATCGGATGGAAAATCAATTCTATTTCGAACTTAGTTTCGAATCAAACCAATCTTCACAGTTACAAATTGTAAACAATAAAAAACACATCCTTTTTCTACTTCGCTTTCAGTTTATGCAACGAACTCGTATTGAATTGGCGCCAGGGCGATGGGTTCCTCCAGTTTCTTGACGAAATGAGCCTTCTTTGGCTGCTCAGGCTGACGCTTGAGGTTCACCCAGATCTTCTTCTCCTTGGCATCCTTGAGCAGACGCTCGTTCTCCTTGACGCGGCGCAGGAAATCCTCACGGCACTTGGAGTGATGCACATGCTCGATGCGAACATTGATACGCTTAGCGAGAACCTTGCCGCGCACACGTTTGTTTACAATCACACCAACGGCATGTTGTGTCACATTGAAGATGCGGCCAGTCTTGCCATGGTACGCCTTATAGGGCATACCCTTCTGCACGGCACCGTGTCCCTTGATGTCGACAATGTCGCCGTTCTTGAAGACACGCATGTATGTGGACAGGGGAATGACGCCATGCTTGCGGAAGGGGCGAGAGAACATGTCTCTCGTGCCGCGGCGGTAACCCTTTGAGTTGGTCATCTTATCGTTGACTGTTGTTCCCTGCAAAACAAAAAAACAAGCACTTTAGCAACATTTCACTCAGCGGACACGCGAGCGCAATTGGTATCGCGTTCAACTGCATTGGTTTGCATTTAAATGCAATTTCCACAAAATAATTGGCTAACCTTTTACGAATCGACGTCCACGCGGTCGTGAAGATGGGGAAAGAAAGAAAAATGGCTACCTGTTTGGCGTTGCCACCGTTGACATACTGCAGGGTTGCTTCTGGCATACAGCAAGGCGCTGTAGCCCTGGCATAGAGTTGCTCTTTTTTTTGTCAGCAGAGCCACTCGTTATCGGTTTTGATTCAAATTTTTTTTTTGCAACTGAACGTTGTTTAAGTATTTCATTTTATTAAGTTAAAAAAGTTTTACAAATTCAACAGAAAACTAATTAATATTACATTTTTGCTTAAGTTTGAGCACTTTGGTACACACACACATATGTAATAGTAAATGTCATTTTAATATCTCGTTACAAATAATTTATATTTGAACTATCGTATATAAATGGTGTTATATAGGCATATATATATCTATATATATGTATATATATGTTTATATAACTTGTCCGTTTGTTTTCTATATAGCTTATAATTTTTTCACAAATATTCTAAGAATGTGGCGTCGTTTGTCGTTTGCAATTACATGATTGGAATATCAAAGCACAAAACTACTAAAGTTAGATGCGGGCATTTTCGTCAAATACATAGTAGGTTGTTGTACGTATATGTGTATATATAAAGTATGTATATTTAGCTTATGCTTATGATGCATGTGCTACGTATATATAATAAATATTGTAAATAATTTTTATAAATATATATATGTAACGCATATAAGCATGTGTATACCAATATAAATGTATAAACAGCACATACACTTTTGCTTGACTTGCACACACCGATAAAACATAAAATTTAACATTAAGTGTTCCTTTTACTTCTTTGCATTTATATTAATTAATAATTTAGTTTCATAGGTTATACTTTTCTCGTTTCGTTTGGTTGGTTGATTGGTTTTTTTCAGCTTATACTTTTTTCTTATTCTTTTTTGCATTTTATATTATTATTATTATGTATTTGTATGTATATTATTGGCTGTTGTTTTTCTGGATTTCACAAATCCCACTACAAAAGCAGTCTCTCAAACTAGTCCGAAGCTTCTCAATGCAATTGTTGTTCTTGATTTTTATGCCACATGATACTCTTCTTCCGTAATTTCGTTGTCCATTTTGGTTATTGGTTGTTTGACTCCTAAGTCGACTCCTTCTTGTTGTTGTGCCCGTTCTCCAGCGGTCTCTTTGGCAAACTGGCACAATTGCAATTGCTATCATCATTGGGCAGTGTCGCTTGATGCTGCTGTAGCTTCTGCTGCAGGCGAGTTTTGTACGTGTACAACGACTGCAACGGCACATGCAACAATTCCACAATCTGCGTAAAGTTTAGCTCTGCAATTGAATCGATTAATGCAAGTCTGTTTTATTTTGTTTATATAATTTCTTGTACGTACCATTCTCGGCTGTGATGTAACCGTGTCGTATCAAGAAATCAATAACCACTGGCGCTGAGGTCGTCTTGAAGTCGGGCGTGAACACACGCTCCATACACTCATGGGCCGGCAACAGTTCGAAGGCTTGCACCTCGCCATCGGCATTGTGTGGCACAAAGTCCACTGGCAGCTCCAAATCAAAGACATATTCAGTATTGGGGAATAGACCCTGATCGCTCTCAAAAAAGAACGAGACACAGCCGGCTGAAACCAAATTCTTGACGAGATCACATGGAATGGATGCCTCCTCGCCGGCCTCCTTAATGGCCGTCTCCATGATGCCATAGCCAACGGATAGGCCACCACCAACCATATTATCCCATTTGCCCGGCCACGTCTCTTTGGTGTTGGATCGCTGCTGCAGCCAAATGCACAAGCCATGCTTCGGATGCCTCACATACCCATTGATATCGACGCCATATTTGCGCACCCCGAACAGTGGTGTCGCCGCTCGTTCCATCTTCAGCAGTGCCTTGTGCTCGGACTTCACCTCAAAGCACTCATCTCGCCAGCCTTGCAGAGCCGAGAACAGACCATCGCTGCGAAGATCACGTAATACTTTCTCCAATTGTGCGGTGCGCTCATTGTAATCACGAAATGCCGGATTCAGCTCCACAAGCCCCTGTCAATTATATATATAAATATGCATATATATATATAAATGATCTAATTGTCTAGATTTTATTTGTTTAATAATGCTCACCTGCTTGGTATATTCACAGTCACGTATGCAAAACACTTCCGGATACTTGAGCAGTTGCTTGAACACATCCGATTTAATGAGGCCAACTTGCTGTCCCTCAACCAAGAATGGGCGTATGTCGCCCTTATGAAAGCCTGTAACACAATTAACGTTAATTAGCTGCTTGAGAGACAATTTGCAATTGATATGGACAAGCGCATTATGAAGGACTCGGCAAGAAATAAACTTTGTTTCTAATTGGGTTGGCAAGCAATACACGGTGGTCTTGTTTTTATTGGTGTAGTCGGGTTTATCTGCCTAATCTTATATATGTAGTTCTCTGTGCATATATAAGCTTATTCACATTTTAATTAATAATAAATAGCAGAAAACTTTGTACCCCATTGTTCATATGAGTGCATGGCAAACACTTGAAACACCTTTTTAGCTAATACTTTTATCACCTTGAGTCAAATCCGTAAGCAATTTTTTGACAGCTCAAAATATGAAATAAAAGGCAATTGCCTTTTTGTAATAAAAGCGTATGAAATATATAATTGTGTTGATTATTTCGAGAGCTGTACACAAATAGATTCAAATAATTTGAGACAGTACTACTGAATTTCTGCTTATCACCTGACATTGATAGTTTTATTTATATATATGTAATTATGATTAGCCGTCTAGTGAACCTTAATGGGAATTTCCGGTTGAAATTTGTGCAGAGTTCATTAACAAACAAAAAGATTTAAGGTTCATTCGAGGCTCAATTGGAAGCACACACGGCACGCGCTCTTCGATAAGATATGCCCTCAAATACCTATTAGGAATAATAATTATCTACTCTGTGTACTTTAGCTTGAACTCAATCGATTTATTATTGTTCACAAATTTCAATTGGAATTGACTCAAAGTTGTTTAATCAAAGACTATAGATAAAACTTTATAGTCTTTGTTTTAATGCAATTGTTCAGATTTTGAATGTGCATATTAAACATATATATAATACAATGTATATATATTTATTTAAGCTGAAACTAAATATGTGCGCTAGGACAATTCAAACCATGGTCCAGAGTATCATTAAGTCGAGGATCTTAAAAAATAAGCAAATATGCCGAATGACGTGTGTATAGTAAAAATTCATATAAAATATTATTATCAAACACACATTTCTACGTATATAAAAGTTGAAGCAATTTTGCTGGGACAGCTGTTTTAATTGGCTGTCAGTTTTTGTCTTTATAGACAGCTGTTTTTTATTTAAAGGTAGCTTAAATTCCATGGCTTTCACATGTGTTTTTTACAAGACAAACATGTTCATTCATAGTCTTATCTCGCCTTGAATTATCGCTGCTCTCTCAATGAAATAATGCTAATTGTTCCAATCTTTTATCAAGTTGCGTCTGCTGATAATGAATTCCAGTGTGAAAAAGTGGATTGTGCCGGTTGGCGAGATCGTCGTCGAATTTACAGTTTCCCAAACTTAATTGCATCACTGGGTAAACTGAAGCGAATGTAAATACGAAAACAAACGAGGCATCAAAACATAAGCACAAAGAAATATCAATTCAAAGGCAAACGATGAAAGTGGCTAGAAATCAAATCAAAACAAAGCAGAAATTATACTGATCGACTGTATATAAATATATATATACAGAGAAAGACCTGTTTATAAAGACAGCAAAATACTCAATAAAACCCAAGGAATACTTGATTATTTAAATTTGAGATGCGTAGCAAAACAAGCTGCAAAACTTGGAAGCAAAAAACAAAAACAAAAGCAAAAACAAACAAATGGCGAATAGCAGAAAGCGCGCATGCCGCTTATCAACGGCGATACACAGACCCAAAGAGTGGTAAATACAGATTGAATACACAGAGAGAGAGAGAGAGAGAGAGAGAGAGAGAGAGAGAGAGAGAGAGAGAGAGAGAGAGCGGGAGAGAGTTTATTTCTATCTCAATTAGGTGAACATATGGGCCGATTTTTTTTATTTTTTAATTTTTGCACTTAATGAAGCCATAAACATCTATCTCTAAATTTATACACATACATAGTATAGTATAGTTGTGTGATTTGTGTTTGTTTCTATATTTGTGAGATGTTTCAGCTGTTGTTGTTGTCGCTAAAAATGCCAAAAGTTGACCTCAAGGTGATGCGATAAAAATCTTGTTACAACCGCAAACACAAGCACAACTGACAAATAATTTGCAGATCGTAAGATCAAAATAAATATAGAGATTTATACATATAGTGGTTAAGTTCGTGCATACTTTAATTTATATTTATTCATATATGTTCAATTAATAATTGATCTTACATAAGCGTTGCTTGCTTCGTTGTTTAACAATTTGTTATATTTTTTTGTTCTGTTTAAGTGCAGTAAAATGCTCAAAAGTATTGTGGCTGGTAATGCAGTAATCCGATATGCGGACAGCTGTTCGATTTGTATACGATCACCGTTTATTACAAAGAAATGCAAATACGAGCATCACATTACTAACGAGAAGAGAGCGCAACAGGTGAACTTATCGACACTGAAGTTGTGTAGATCGATAACAATAACAATAACCACTTGCGCCGATAGAAGGACATTCTTTGCGCAATTGCAATTTGCTGATCGTAAAAATAGCCAAAAAGGAAATTAATTTCAATGTCAGTGGATGCTGCTAAAATGAAATGGCAATGAAACAGTTGGCAGACGTCACCAGCAGCAGCAACAACAACAACAGCAGCAGTTGCATACACACACGAGTAAGGAAACTAATCGATAATTCGCACTCGCTCTTTCTCTCTCTTGCTCACACTTTGCAGCAATTGCAGTAAACTATGCTGTGTGTGCTGCACCCATTATTACATTGGCGCCCAGGCCGCCCACAATATGTGTGTGTGTGTGTGTATACAGGGTCAGCAGCGGCCAAACCCATTTTCATGGCCACAAGGCATACCCAAAATAACAACAAAAAATAAATAAAAGACGGAGATGAATTTTTTTGTGTGGCATTACTCACCTGTCAAATAGAAATTATTAAATTTTTGCGCTAGTCCCAGAAGACGCGACAATTTCACCTCGGTGGACGACATTGAAAGAGAGAGGGTGGTGAGGGGAAGGGCGGCTCGGCGCAGGCAAAGTAAATACAAATATACACTTTAAACGCCGGCTACCTTTGCTCCCACTCCACTGCTCCTACTCAACACGGCAACAGCAACAACCACAACAACGATAACAATTGGTAATTACGCGCTTAAATAATATATATTTTTTTGGAGCTGCTGTTTTCCGTGTCGATTAGCTTGACGCTCCTTGTTTTTGCTGGCCGCACAATTTACTTATTACTAATTTTCACGATTTTAATTAAGGATAATGGACAAACCAACGACCCAGAAAAACCAAACCATCAAAACACAACCGCACTCAACGAAAACCACAGCCGTAGTGCTGCAAAATACTCGCTTAACTCGATAACGATTACAAACTCTGCTTGCTCCCTAATGTTGCCCAACAAGAGGCAAACAGATGATTTTTTGAAACAGCTGATTTTTTGAAACAGCTGTTCTAGCTGCTCCATACATGCCTTAGCAAATTTAAATTGCTAGTGCTGTATAACAATCGCATGTAGTGTACTTCACAACACACGTGCGATACAAATGTCACGCTGACAAGAGAACAAAAAAAAATTTTGGGAAAAATAGTAACATAAGCGGAGCACGGGAAACGCAAACCGTTTCCATATTTGTGTTTTTTGGACTACAAGTAATTTGGCAGCTAATTTATCATAAATTAGTAACCTACCTTGGCAACGCAAGCGATTAAATTCCAAAATGAGTGACGACTACTTACGGAAACCATTCTCAATAGCGCCATCGCCAACCGGTAAGCAAAACGCAAATTACGCAATCTGAAATTATTATTTCATCAATTTGTTTTTGAATGAGCACTTGCAGTTGACGATCCACAGACTGCAACAACAAACTACACACCGGCAACGAGTACATTTAGTAGTGCTCCGGTCTCACCGTACCTCAACTATGATTCACGATTCCTGCAGCAGGCGCAGCCAGAATTCATCTTTCCCGAGGGCGCAAACAAGCAGCGTGGTCGCTTCGAGTTGGCCTTCTCACAGATCGGCTCATCGGTGATGATTGGCGGTGGCATTGGTGGCCTCGCTGGTGTCTACAACGGCTTCAAAGCGACGAATGCGCTCAATCAGACGGGGAAACTCCGTCGTACTCAGTAAGTTGGCAATCAAACACAAATATTTAATTTACCACCTTATCACCTTGGTTTGCTTAAGAAACATTTCAATTTGTTTAGTCCATTTTGTCAGCAGCTATTGGTTTTTTAAATTTAACTTATTTGCTGAAAATATTCATTTGACAATGCGTGTCGTAAGGGAAAGGTTCATATTACATATATCCATATAAATGTATTTAAATGTATATATTTATAATATACCGTCCGTTCACCTTACATAATAATTGTCTACTCAATTAATAAGTTAACTTACTGTCCACAATTTTGGAAGACGGGTCAGGCAGATACCTCAACAAAATTATGTAGCATTTCAGTTAGCCTAAACCCATTAAGAACGGGTAAATGTAATGAAGTCGTGTCCGACCCTGTAAAGTATATATATTATTGATCAACATCAAAAATCAATTATAGTTACTATATATAATTACTTTAATATACTATTGATCAACTGTAAATATTTTGTTAAGATAAGAAAATCAGATAATGTTAACCAATGTTTATTTTGAATAAACCGCATTGGTTGCAGTTTATCCTAGTTTGGAACAAAACCTTCTAAGTCTTGTTCTAACCAGAGTATTCTAATAAGTTGTATATGGTATATTAAATCTGGTATGGAAAATGTATTATGTGTTACACAAATCTCTATTAAATTTTCCTTTGATTGCAGATTGATCAATCACATTATGAAACAGGGTTCGGGTACAGCGAATACCTTGGGAACGTTGGCTGTGCTCTACTCGGCGTGTGGAGTGTTGTTGCAGTATGCTCGAGACCAGGATGATAATGTAAATACCATAATAGCTGGCTCCGCCACAGGACTGCTATACAAATCCACAGGTGAGCAACAAAGGAAATAAATGTATACTATTTATTTATTTTCTTAATTTTAAATTTTAGCTGGCCTGCGAAAGTGTGCCTTGGGCGGTGCTATTGGTTTGGGCATATCGTCGCTTTACTGCTTATATCTGCTGTCGCAGGAGAACAACAACACAAACTCAAGTCCAAAATTCCTGTAGATGGCGTCGCCTAGTCCTCGTGATCCTGGGCGATCCTGGATTCAGGATGTGTGTGTGTAGTAGTCGCCTCGATGCGCTTAACCGTCAAATATATGGTTTTGTTTTATATATATTATAAAAATACATATATATTATATATATATATTTAGATTTATCCGGACACTGTAAGAAATAACATTTTTAGTTTAAATCAAAGCAACCACCAAACAACTAAGATGTGAATGAATGTAAAACGAGCAAATAAAGTTGTATGCTTTGAATGCAATTTGCCATCAAAATTAAAAGATTTATTTTGTTTTTAGCGCCATACTACACTGAACTACACAAAAAATAAAGCCTGTGCTGCAGAATGCCTAATAGTCCAGTGCGCCAGAATCGTCATTAGTCAGTGCCAAAACTTTATCGCCCTTGCGCTCGTCCATGCCATTGTTGGCTGGCGCCTCGCAGCTGGTGTCTTCGGTGGAGCAGGTGTGACAATGACAGTTGATGGCCTCCATATAGCTATATTTGCGTATACTCTCATCCGCATCGGGATGACAGTTCTTGAGCATGGCCACCGATGGCTGACGATTCGCATGCACACATACCGGATGGAAGGAGCGCTTGTATGGGAATTTCCAGTCGGATATTTCGCTGGAATCGCAACGACCCCAACAGCTCCAGACGCTCACATGATCCCAGCATTCGTGACCCTGTGCATCCGATTGAGTCACCCTGTACGTGTACATGCGACGATGGCAGCCAAGTGGCGCAATTGTCGGTCCACTGCTAACTGGCTGCAGCTCCACCAATTGTGCGCTTGCCACACGCAACACTGGCGATGCCACAAATAGCATGCACAATCTACAAAAAATTAATAACAAATTTGGAGTTTTATTTCGCAATTTTAAAATGTCCGCTATTTGCGTCACTTACAACACTGCGGCGAGCATTGCAAAGTTGTGCAGCTTTCTTTCTTTTGTTTATCGTTGGTGCTCACGTCGCAGTCGCCTGCGATATGATTTAGGTTTTGATTATTCCATCATATTTATAGTCAGCTTCTGGCTGTGACGTCTGCGCACCAGTTTGTCCTTTACTTTTTAATTGTTTTGCCTTAAAATGGAGGTGGTAATTCTTTGAGTTTTGCATAGTGCAACTGAAGCATTTGGCATTACTAATTTAAATTCAAATTTAATGTGCGTTTAGAGGGTTAAAATAGAATCTTTCATTTGCCACTATTAATATTCTGCGTTTTATTGTGTATATAATATTTGGGTGCTGTTGTTTATTACAAGCAACATTTATTTCTTCACTACCAGACTTTAATGAAGGAATTAATAATTTTGCATTAATTTTATTCAAGTGTTGTGCGCATCGAACAAGCTCGTCGTTAAAAAAGCTTTGAAGCAGAATTTTAAATTAATGTTTAAGCTTAGACTTTTTCATAGTTAATTATATAAAATAGAAACTTTTAATTAATATAATGTCGTCGCTTGTTTGACCCAGCTGATATATCGATGATTTCAACTATAAAGTACATTGCTAATATTCTAAAGATTAGCTGTGGTTCCCCACACGGTTCTATAAGCGATTTTACCATATAAAGAACTGAATTCACCAATTTGTTTTTGTAGTTCACGAAATGACTTTGACCCAATCATCCATAAGTTGAGCACTCTGAGAACATGTTTGATGATTGATGATTGCAAATCGGCCAATTATAAAAGAAGAAATAGAAATTCCATAAAGTTAGCAAGCTAGTACGAATTACTTAACTAATAAGTCCAATCAATAAATTATTGCAATAATGTTGGCCGGGCTAATAAAAGAGTTCTTGATATTAGAAGCAGAAATCTCTTAATTAAAAACACTATAAAGTCATTTTTATTTTCAACTCATTAAATTTATATATACCAATATATTTATGCCGTCTTTCCAATAATTAAAACAATCCATAATATATATATAAACTTTATTTTTTTCTATTAATTTTTGTGTATGATGCAAATAATTTTGTTATATTACTTCTACTTAAATTTCGATAACAGAATTTTGTAAATTCACATGTCCAAAAAATGGTCCATGCTATGCAATAATAATTTTTGAATGGTTAACCGAGAAATGTGTGCGTTAATCGAAAGGGTCATTTAAAAAAAAGAGTATGGAAAAAATACGGTTTCTATGGACGTGGGCCACGCTGTGAATTGATGTACCAGGAATGCTGTACCTATATGCCCACGCTAACACTTCCTCTAGTAGTGTGTGTTATTTGTCAAGGCCGGGGTTTGGAGTCGGCTGTGGAATCGGCGACGTCTACGAGCGACGGCGGATCTCATGATGCGAGCCATAGCGATGATTACGCAGCTGCACCCGAAAGCGCCGCGTATTTTCCGGTCCACGATTCTCCGTCTGTCGATTGGGATTGGCACCAGCTGGTACTGGTGCTGGTAGCGGCAGAACGACCGCATCCAGTTCCTCATTATCGTTATCCTCATTGGCACTCGCATCATCATCATCGTGCAGGTAATCCAAATCGGCATCATTATTATCGACCAGCGACTGGGTGCGATTCGGACTGGCAACATCCTCGCGGGCCATTGCATTGGCCATCAGACGCTGACGTCGCTCCTCCATGAGGCGATCGCGCTCCTTGTGGATGTAGTCGCGTTTGTTGGGCAACCCGGCCACATTGTTGGCAGACAGCGCTGAGCGCACAATGTTCATGTCAGTTGCCTCCATCCATTCATCCGTTTCGACCACATAACATTCGGTGTGCGAGATTGTGGAGACGCCATTGAAGCCGCCAATCGCAAAGATCATGTCATCGATGATCTCCAGTCCGAAATTGCTGCGAGAGTGATTCATTTGGCGTATAAAGTGCCACGATTGCGTCTCGGGATCGAATCGTTCACCCGTCGATAGTCGCGATGTGCCATTAAAGCCGCCAATCACATAGAGCTGATCCCGGAATGCCACACAGCTGACACCGGAGCGACGATGATTCATGTTTGGTATACGTGCCCACAGATTGGTCAACGGATCATAGTATTCGGCGCTGTCCAAGCACTCCTGACCATTGAATCCTCCCGTCGCATAGATCCGTCCATTCAGGGTACAGGCGCTCGCATCCGAGCGTTGCATATTCATGGGCGAAATAATGGACCACTGATTCGTTGAGGGATTGTAGCGCTCAACGGTATTGAGGCGATTGTGTCCATCATAGCCACCAATCGCATAGATCATGCCATTTAGCTCCGCCACACTCACATAGCAGCGGCGGCAGTGCATGGGAGCAATCTCGTTCCAACGCTTCTGGACCGCATCGAAGACGCGACAGGTGTTGAAATATTCGACGCCATCGTAGCCACCAATACTAAAGATTTTGAAGCCAAGCACAGCGGTGCCATGGTAGGCTCTCGGTCCGGCCGGATCTTCCGCATTGATGGTCACCCAGCGATCGGCTCGCGTATCATAGGTCTCGATGCAGCCCTTGGATGTGCCACCACTCCAGCCACCAATGGCGAAGATTACCTCATGCGGCAGCCGCGGCATAGCCAGCGGTGGCGTCGTTAGCTTTAAGAGGGGCAAGTATCAGGTGTCAGTTATTGCAGGGCAAAAGGGGGTTTTTACCTCTTCGGCTTGTGGGTTAAGGAAGTCCAGATCATACATGAATTTAAAGGTATCGACTATCAACGGCTTGGCGGTCTCGCATTGCATAACATACGGATGCTCCTTGACCTCCTCCATGAAGCACTGCAAATCAAGGCATCAAGTATTAAACATATTTATCTATTTTTATTAAATGTGCGCTTAAAAGTTAATTAAAAATTGTTTATTGTTTGGTGACCACTTATAGTATAAATATTTTATTTTTTTTGTACATTTTTCGAATCCCGTAGAGAAAAAACTTGAGCTGAAACCAGCGAAAACCATATTTAATTATTTATTATTTTAAATCAATATTAAATTTGCAGATGAAATGATTTATATCAAAAGTTAATAAACAAATTAAAAAAAATAATAACCACAATCAGATATTTATTTATTAAATGTGCAGCGCCATTTAAATTTAAGTTCCATATTAAATTAGATTGGTTATTTAAAATTAAAAACAAAAAATTTAATAATGAATATAATATATTTCGGCATATTTAAATTTAAACACGTCCCAACGTTTAATGAAAATATTGGGGATACTCAGAAAAAGCTTTTTTTACTTATTTAATGTCGACCCTCAATAAAGTAAAGTAGTCTACAAATTTTAAGAAAGGTTTTACAAAATAAAAATTTGAAAGTAAAATGATTTAAGTTACAAATCAAATATTTTTAAGAATAAAAGTGAAAAGTTAAAAAAATTAAAAAAAAAATTGGGAAACCCGAAAGAACCCAATCCTAATAAAAATTGAAAAGAGTCAGAAACCTTGCTCAGCTTAGTAAATTTTTGTAGTTGAAAAAACAAGAAAAATTTTCTCGAATTAAATACTGAAGGGAATGTGCTTAATATAAATACAAAATATATTTAAGATATTAAAATTTAAGCTCCTCGACAAACCGACAAAGTGCTTGAAATGATAATTTTGTACTTAAATGTTGCCAGTTTTGAATATTTATAGCTGATTTGAATTTATCTGATTTGATATTTATCTGAATGTATGAATATTATTGATTGAGTTATGTTTTACCTTGGGTGTCATCAGGCCAAGGCGCACTCCCGTCATTAGATGGGCCACATGCTGTTTGCGATTGTCCGGATCTCGGTCAATCCATTTGACGCACAGCTTCCATACGTAATCCTCCTCTCGTGTGTTTAGCTCATCATCGCTAATAATGCTGTAAAAGTCGTTGACATTCATGTCCAGTATGTCCGTATTGCGGGCGGCCACATCCGTAAAGTACCTCAGCGTGTAATTCCGTGCCCTCTGATGCAAGTCTTCGAGAAACCGAAAGCTGCAAGCGAAATGCAAAATCAATTAAAATCGGATTACACCAATCAACGGGGGTTGGTGAGCACCATAAATCAATTCACATACTGACCGCGCAAAGCCCATTATGCTGACACAGTTCTCCGGGCTAAGTGTCCGTCCGAGATAGTCCTTGCACTGCTTGACCAGCCCCACCATTCCCACATAGTCGGCACAGATGAGCAGCTCGTGCACATTGTCATCGGTGATGTTGGTCCGGCGCAGATATGCATACTCAATCACACAGTTCATGATGGACGCACTGATGCCCGGTATGTGCACCACGCGACTCTCATCAGCTCCCGCCTCGGCTCGATTGTTGAAGCCCGTAAATTGCACGCTGTACACCGCAAAACAACAAAGAGAGGGAGACAGAGAGAGAGAGAGAGAGAGAGAGAGAGAGAGAGATAGATAGATAGATAGATAGATAGAGAGAGAAAAATTAAGTTAATAAAAGTCATTGAAAACAAGGGACTGCGGAATACTCTGACACCAGCGTACCACAAGTTGCAAAGAATCTGCTTGTAAGGGTGGGGGAGTGGTTGTTCCTCGAGCGCTTAATAATCTTTAATGTGCTTGTCAAATTTGGTGTGTCTATAAAATAACGGGAGTTATAAGATTATGCAATTATCGTGAGCAAGAAATTTTCTTGCCATTTTTATGAGGTGGTGTCTCAAAATATACCTTCCACGTGTAAAGAAGATAACCAATCTGAAGAGGAGGTGCCTAGAAATAAACCTTCCAAGTTTGGTATCACTAGCTCCAAAATAAGTCTTAAAAGGCGAATCCCACAAAAATACCGTCAAAGTGTGATAACTCTGGCTTGGGTCGGTGTACAAAGGCAGGAAAGAGGATGGGCGTGGCACCTGAAAAGATGCAGGACTTACCGAAAATAGGAACTGCAGGAGCACATAATGGCACGATGGACATTGAAGGATTGTTCACCCACCGAGATCTGTGCATCGCACAGAAGATTCGCAATGCGCAGCTCGTTGAGCACGTTGAGAGCCTGATCGCTGACATTGGGTGTTAGGGATTTAGACGAGATCTTATGGGCGGGGCCATTATCTAATTCATCCCCCTGATAATCTGCGTCCATCATTTGTATTGGTACCAGTTCCAGTTGACCCTCATTCATGCCATGCAAATGATTTGCGTTTTGTCGATTCATGGCGATGAGCGATCCAGCGATTTATTCTCGGTTGGCCTTTGAAATCCTGGTCCTTGTCTGAGTGAAGCAGGAAACAAGGAAACAAGTTTTTGGCATTTGGATGTTTTTATGTACACATTGAGATTTGTTTGTTAATCAGAGTATATCACCTTGGTATCTTACCAAGCGAATCGCGTAATGTTGATAGTTTATATTTTTTGTGGGCAGATTTAGGGAGAGATTTCTCCGTATTTAACAATAGGAACAGAAATAATGTTTGATAATTAATCAACAACAACAACGAGACAGCTCTCTTAACGAACGGAATGGGACTACTGAGTGAAAAACTCACAAAAAATTTAACGCACTCTGGTAGGTAATTTTTTTTTGATTTAATTCAAAATCTTTTGGCTGTTAGCTTCAAAAACTCTAATCGCTTACCAATGTTTCTTCCTTTTCAAAGGTATTTGCCCCATAGAAGAGTACCAAAAGTTGGGAAAGATACGCATAGACACAGCTTAAAAAATAAATATTCAAAATGTCTCCGGGTTTTTTTTTTTAATTACTCCTAGTTTTGTAGACGTCTATCACAAAGCCTAAGCCAAAGTCGTTATTTTTTGTACTTATTCAATTAAACTCTTTGATTCAGAACCTTGATATAAAATATCTTAATAATCCAACTTCCAATAAATAGTATTTTATATTTTTAAATGCGTTATTTTCGTAATTATCCAATAATTATCTTCTTATCATTATAATAAATTTTAATCCACATTAAAAAATAAATTAATAAAAAAATGTAATCAGTTATATTTATTTATATTTATATATAATATGTTGTCTTGTTCGATTATCAATACTCATGAATTTATTCATATTTTGCATATCCCAAAAAAATATATTATATGATTAGAGTCTATTTTGTACTAAATATAAGCATCTCAAGCATATCATAAGTGAGGGATGTTATTATTTTATATATCTACAATAAAATAAATTAGTTGTGACTATATTTATATAACACTCGTTCGAAATTCGTCCAAGGACTTGGCAATAATATTTTAAATTAGATCTGATGAGATTTTCTATATTTGGCACATGACAATTAGTTTATATCATAGATATTTACATTAACATCATCTTCCGATGATACCATTTCTTAGCCATATTCAATATGAGAGTATGCAAACGATTCATGAATATGTAAGGCACACAAATCTTGCCCACCCTTTTCAATTTGGCCATTAAGTGTGGTCCATTGCCCACGACAAGATTATCCGAGCGTTGTTTGCGCAGTCGCCGTATTTGGCTGAAGATGGAATAAAAGCTAGTGCTGATTGGAGACAATGCAACAGTCCGCATCGGCATTCTAGAGAGATGAAGTCGCAATCGTTGTTGGCTTGCTTGTTTTGGCTGCTGCTGTGTGGCTGCATTCTGGCCGGCGAGGGCACTCAGGCGGGCAAGGACATGTGGTTGCGTCCCGGCTGCCACAAGGTGGGAAATACGCGTAAAATCTCAATACCAGATTGTGTGGAATTCAATATTACAACCAATGCCTGTCGCGGCTTCTGTGAGTCATATGCGGTGCCGTCGATACAAATGGCATTAACTGGGTCATTCAGACCGCCCAAACCGGTGGTATCTGTGGGTCAATGCTGCAACATGATGAAGTCAGAGGAGGTCAGTACTAAAGAAATAATTTGAAAATCGCACTTGATCATCATCACCCTCGTTTTCAGATACATCGTCGTGTTCTCTGCCTCGGCGGCATGCGCACTCTGACCTTTAAGAGCGCCCTTTCTTGCAGCTGTTATCACTGCAAAAAGGATTAGAGAACTCTTCACAAACTGGTATATTCTATGTAAATCTATTGCCTGAGCCACTTTAGTTGTTTACAATAAATAATTCATGAAACAAATGGATGCACAATGATTTCGTTTGAAAACTATATTTGAAAAATTATCGAATTGTTGGCTGTTAATATTATCGAACAATCGTTTTGTTAAATATCGTTTACTCAAATAACGCTTAATCGTATACACATTTGGTATCGATAAGGTTGTCGAAGATCTGTTCCGCCACTAACTAACTGACAAAGAAAGAAGTCGGTGATTTTCTTTTCTCCACAAGCGTAATAAATGTTTTAATAAAAATAATACTGATAGATGGACCTATAGATAGATATCGAATGAAATTGTTGGCATTATGAGCCCATTGTGTATAAGGAAAGCCGGTCGATCTATCCGGAACGACTATTAAATTTATGTACATAATTCAAACTTTAGATAAGAGTACAACAAAAATGTTTTTAGGCTATTTTTGTTTTTTCTTTCTTATTTATTGCACACAATCATCGTCTGCTAGTTGCCAGGATGAGCTCTCCCATCTCAACCAGTGCCGCCTTAATTGCATAGCCATAGAGCTCAGCACAGATATGGGGATCCCTTTGCCAGGCAGAAACTGCAAAGATTATGTCATCCTCACGGAGATTATAGGAGCAGCCATATCCTTCCGAGTTGAGTGGCCCATTGGCCATGAAGGCATCATGCGATGTAGTCAGTTGTGCGCTAACAATGCGAAAATTTGTTGATCTTTGATAGCCATCCGAGTAGAAGAATTTGGGCAGAGGTTCCGCATTCTCGCGCGCCATCTGCTTCACCCCAAATAAATGTCGATCTACGCCACATCCCCGCATCGCCATCTTGGTCAGCTCCTGGTGGTACTCCACAGCGGCTAACAGGGCCAATAAACGTGAGCGACGCGTTGCTCTTTTCGAGACCATTGCACGTACAAAATTCAAGGATTCGTTCGAGGTGGTGCGTATGATCTCGTTGCGCCCAGAACTAAAGATGCGCAAGTGGGCGGCCTCCTGCTGAGCGGGCAGCTCCTTGTGCCGCCTATAGAATGCTAACTGCAGTGCCATCTGCACATAGCTATCCGGTGGCAACTTGTGCGATTTGATCACACTCCTGCCATAGCAATCGAACTGAAATGCACTCATCCTCAACTGCCTTGAGATGAGATTGATACTCCGCTTGGCAGCCATCAACCAGAAGTCGATGCAGTCATTAATCTCAGCAAACTGCAGGAACGCCAATTCTTCACTTGAAGAAGTTTCGCCATAATCGCTAGGGTCGCTAAATTCCTGACCGTATTTGGGATTGCAGCTGGTTAAATTATAAAAATATTCAAATTTTAAAAGCAAGAATGGAAATTGAGCATTGTAATTAAATTCGATAAATGTAAAGATATGCAAATCATTTAATGTAACGGTTATAACAATATTTCTAAAATTACTCTTAAGCAGTATTTTCTGAATTTAAATTAGTTCTCAGAAATTATAAGATTACAGTAAATGTAAACATTTATAAATCAGGCACCGTAATGGTTATATATATTTTAAAAATTACTTTTTAGTGTTTTTTCAGTATGACTTATTGCACTGAATTTGTTGAATTTATTTTTTAATTTTGTTAATCACAAATTTAAACTTACGTCTTATGATATTTATTTAAATAATTGGAATTAATTTTTAATTCAAATATTTACGGTTTCTGCTATCTAACAAAAGATTTTATCTATATATATTTTCTGGAAGAAGAATTATTCAATTAGTACTAATAAGTACACAAAATTAGCAATTATCAAATAGTACAAATGATTGTCATATATGAACACATTGTAATTTCTGACTATCATTAACGAGTAATCACTGTACTACTACTACTACATACATATGTCGCTGCACATAGTCCATGATTGTGGCCGCCGGTTGAGGATCGGCTGGCGCTAGCTCATAACAAATTCCTGCCATGCCATTGGGATTGACAATCAGCTGCAGTGTTTTGTCCATCCATCGATTGGCACTATTCGAATGGATTCCACCGCCATGTAGAAGCTGAGCAGCCAAAATGGAGCGCTCCTGGCCAGCAGGCACCTCAACAGGCTCGTCCAACGAGACGGTGAAGAGCGCCTTTTCAATGCACTGCACCGTTTTGGCATTGATCTCCTGGCGACAAAGCATCTCATGAGCCTCGGTCCAATTGTCACGTGTATCGTGCGTGAACAGACCAATCTGGGGACCAGCAGGACGACCAGATTGAATCACTTTCGCCAACCGTTTTCTCAACTGATAAACATCTAGCACCCTCTTTTGTGCAGTGTAAACGGGCATCTTGTAGAACTAAATAATACGAAAATGTGATCATTGTTTAAAGTTTTTTAGATTAACCAAGTCGGATTGTACTAGTCGAACTTAACTTAACCCTGAACAATAGTTCGAAAAAGTCTGACGAATACAGCTTAGTGATTTAACCTAATAAAATTTGTTATATGCAATATATTAGATTAGATTGAGGTTGGCAAATTATGTTAAATAAATAATTAATAAAAATAATCAGATAAATCAAGTGCTTGCTTTTACGATATAGTTTTTACGAGTTTGTCATACAAACGATCATGACTGTTGATCAAGATCCTGTTATATAATTTTCCACAAATACAAATAACCATTTTAATCGAGTATTAAAAGGTGTTTCGAACTTACGTTGTTTTTGTGTATGACGATCACATAATTGGAATCGAATTGTTGAAGGATATCGCAGGAGCGTCGCGGAATGCGCACAGTGCCAAATACATGATGAAATTGGCTATTATCCAGCTGAAAGCCATTCATTGTGTGAACAGGTAATTGGCCATTCTCCACCAGCTTCTTGAACTCACACATGCCGTAAATGGCTTTGGCCGTAAAGTCCAAAAACTGTTGAATATTGGGAAAATGTTGCTTGGGGAAAGTGATGCAGGGACTGGAGAACACAGTTAATGGTGCCCGATGTCGCAGATAGGTGGCAGTTGTCCAGCGCTCTGTTAGCCAATTGTATTCCCCTTTGCTAGCCTCGATGAGATGCTCTTGCAGCTGCAGTCCCGAGTTCTGCAGAAAGTCGTAGGTCAGTTCTTGCTCCTTTTGGAATTCTTTCTCGGTGAAGAACGGCTGAACGCTGTCCAGATAGCGATCAAGGGTCTCATCGACTGGCACCACTGGAAACTTGAGCAAATTCGTTTGTACATTTCGGTTAGTTGAAGAGGATTTTTCATGCTTCTCAGCAGCGCCATTAGTTGCTTTGCTATCCGGTTTAGTTAAATGGTCTCCCGTTATTGCTATTGGAGTCTCATTTGGTTGCAATTCCGGTTTGACATCGCTGCCCTTGCCATTTTGGATTTGTTGCAGATGCAACTGCAATGATTTTGCGCATCCTTTCATATAGTTTGTAAATACCTCGACGAGGCGGATTTCCTTTTTCAATTTAGTTTTCAGTGATAATTCCGCAACATTTGACTGATTACCAGCGTCCTGTTTACTATATTTACGGGCATTGATATTGCACTGCATTGGATTGGATTGGATTGGAGTAAAGTTGAAGTAAATCCATACCATATTTAAACCAATTTCATACTCACTTTATTCGCATTGAGTATGGCCCGCATTACAACAATTTTGAAATTATTAGAAAATAAACACTAAATTACAATAGGCTAGGACAAGTAAAAAACGCAGACTAGATGTGTGTGTGAGTTTCAATATACTGGGAATATTTAATTGGTTGTGATGATGATGAACTTATGGCGATCCACCATTTGAAATTTAATGGACACTTTATAGGAAACTTCGTTAAGGCACTACAACTTGGATTTGACGGACTCCTTGTCCAGAACAATTTGCATTTCAAGGAAGGATTTTGTAAGGACCTCCGCAAATTTTTCGGCGTCTGTAGCATTACTATGTCTCCATGCCGAAATGGCTACAAAAATGTCAGAATCGCGTGGATTGTAGCAACAGCCATAGCCATCATCCACATATGGACCATAGCCCATGAAGGCCTCATATAAGGTCGCCACTTGCGATGTGGACACGCGGAAATTCATGGACTTTGTAAATCCCGGCGATGAATAGAATTCGGGTATTGGCAATTTATTCTCCAGTGCCATCAGTTTCAGGCCCAGCAAATGACGATCGACACCGCGTCCCTGCAGCGCCAGCCTGGTGTATGCCTGATGACTGGCCACTGCCTCGCGCATCAGCTTGGCCTGTTCCTCCACAGACGCCTTGTCGCTGGTCATCGCTTTACAAAAAGCCAGCGATTCGTTTGAGCAGGAGCGGATGGTCTCCGTGCGTCCGTTCTCGAAAATACGTAAATGAGCCGATTCATATTGGGCACCAGGCTCCTTGTGCAATCTGTAAGCAAATAATCCATTATATATACCATATATATGTAAAATGAAGACACGTTACTTATAGAATGCCAGTTGTAGAGCCATTTGCACAAAGCTATCTGGGCCCAAACGCTTCTTTTTAATATAGTCCTTGCCGAAGCACTCGAATTTGAGCACCTTCATTTGCAGATCATGAACAAGCTTATCGACATTACGTTTCGCATAGAATATCCATTGGTCAAGGCATGGATCGAGCGGACCGAAATTGATCTTTTCCGCCTTGCAATCAGCCTCCTTGGAGCCACATTTTCCATAGTCTTTGTCCTCGAGCCTACATAAATGGAAATAGGTTTAAATGTATAAACTAATATCTATTTGGAATAGGCGCAAATATAAGCAGAAACTCACATTTTCTTTACCACATAGTCCATCATCATTGCAATGGGTTGTCCCTCAGCCGGTGAATGCTCATAGGTGAAGCCAACGTTTCCATTTGGATTGACCACCAGTTGAATAGTTTTGTCCATCCAACGATTGCCGCTATTTGCGCGACTACCTTCGCCATGAATCAGGCCAAGAATTAGCTGGTTCACTTGATCGCCGGGCTTAGAAGGGGTGCATTCATCCATCGAAACAGTGAACAATGATGTTTGAATCGCATCAATCGCAACGCAATTTTCCGGTGTTTTTAGCAATTGCTCATAGGCCTCGGACCAATTGTCGCGCGAGTCTGTGGTAAGAATGCCAAAGGGTATACCAGTCTCCGTTTCCGCTTTCATGATGAAATCCAACTCTTTGGCCAATACCGAAGCAGACAGTAGTTGATCCTGCTTGTCGTAGATGCGCATCTTGTAAAACTGTTTCGTATGGATAACCAATTAATAAAAAAGCGCAAGGGATAATAAATTCAAACTTACATGATTTTTGTAGATGACGACGACATGCTTGGAATTGGGATTGTACTCGACCTCATCTTGGACAGGACGTGGTATGCGACAGGTGCCAAACACTTTGCCAAACTGACTATTGTCCAACTCATTTTTACCCATTTTAACAATCGGTATTTTACCAGCATCCACAATGTTCTTAAATTCACCCAGGCCGAAAATTACCTTCGCCGTATAGTCAATATAGTCACGCGGACTATTAAATTTCTGCAGTGGAAATGTCATGCCGGGACTGGAGTAGACGGTGACCGGATCACGATACTTCATATATGCCGTTGTTAGCCAGCGATGTGCCAGCCAGTTCGTCTCAGCGTTGCCAACTGATTCGAGAAGCATTTGCAGTTGTTTGCCCTCATTTAGCCTGAACTTTTCGGTTATTTCCAGCTGATTCTTGTACTCGCTGGCTGACAACAGTGGCTGAACAGTGCACAGGAAACGATCCAGCGTCTCCTTCAATGGCAGCACATGAAACTTCAATAGATTCTGTCTTGGCTCAGCTGCACTTTCGCTGCTGTAGCTGGCAGGCAGCAGTTTAACGAGCCCATTCGAAACGCTTTGATTAGATTTCAGTGAGCTTTTCGTCTGCAAAAGTAAATGCGTTAAATGTGATATTCATGAGATATACTTGACGGAGATTTACCAAATTCCAGAGGGCACCTCTATTACTCAGCAGTCTCATCTCGGCGTCGCCTGTATCAACTCTTCTCTCAACTTGGGCGCTGCAAATATAAGTATGTCAGTGAATAAATGGCACACTTCTTGTAGTAATCCAAAGGTTGTACTGTGGACCCCCAGTTTATTGTTCACCTTTGATAATAGTGCATAATCGTTGGTAATTGCGATAAGCAAAGCGTTAAGATTAACGCAACGGCTAAACACTGGCAAGAATGGACCTCAATTGGGAACTTGAGAGGAACACGCAAAATAAGAGTCCACGTAGACAACGTAAACGGTGAGTGCAGTTACCACAATTGATATCAGACCAAAAACACGACCGGTTTCGCTTTAAACGATATTAAAACTGCGCCTTCTCTGCCCCAGAAACCTGTAGCTGCGTTTGTTTTTTTTTTTGCGAGCGCTGCCAACGCTGACGTCGACATCGGCATCGAAAGTAAGAGCGACAAATAGCAAATTGTTGCTCTTTGTTTTTTGTTTTGTTATCGGGTGTCCAAGGGATGTGTGTTTTTTTTTCTTACCGAACGCCAATTTGTGCAGTTATTCTTCTGTTATAGCTTGACACTTTTTGGGATGTTTACTGAACAGAATTAAATTGGGACATTTCTTAAAAATATAAAATTCAAATTCAAACATAAATTAGCCAACCTGCTTATCCAAGATATTATAATTAGCTCCAATAGAGATGGGACACAAACGATAATATTGAGTTATTTTCTACTTATTCATTTGTAAAATTTTTGGTTCATTATTTTGGAATTGAACGATTTAAGGAACTACAATTGAAAATAAAACTTGTTTAGATTGATATTTCGCACATACACACACAAATACAAACCTATCGATTAAAATTCTGTTAGCCGGCGGAGTAAAGATGTTAAGTGGTGAAATAATTTTGCTCAGTTCTGAGTAAATTCTGTTAAGTAGCGCGCCAGAAGTCAAAATAAATTGACAAATTTAAAAGTGACATTTTTTTTAGTGTTATGCGTATTCGTGATGAAGTCGGTGGACTAATTATGTTAAATGGTCCAATATTTAGTTGTTTTGAATAAGCTCTGTAAAGTTGCGCGCCAGAAGTCGAAATATTTAAAAGTGACATTTTCCTAATGCGTATTCGTGATGAAATTTCATAAGCCAGAGGAGTAATTATTTCTAATGTGGAAATAATTTTGTCTACGATTTTATCAATTTTTGTTATGTTGACCGAAGTTGATAAACTGGCATTTTCTTAATTCTCTGTATACTTCAATAAATTGCTTAGTTAAAAAACTTCAAGAAAATTTTATGCTTTTTTATTATTAATATTTATTTAAGTTAATGCATGTATTGCAGTTGAAATGTTCAAATTACATGGTTTAAGGCTAATATATTTAATTTGTTGTGCAAACGCTTTGCTTTGTAGTGCGTTTACTCATAAATTCAGCTTCAATACAAAAATCACAGCAATTCTTAGCATATATTACGAACTTGAACTACAATTGTTGTGCAAATTTCTTATTAAGTTTTTTTTTTTTTTTCTTTATAATAATTTGCTTCAATTCATTTGTATATAAATTCAAATTATTATTGGCACCTCATGGAGGTGACTTGTTAACTAGATTAAACTTAAGCTCGATTTAAATAACACCATTCAAAATGTAATGTTGGAAAAAATCTAACACTAATTGTGCCATTTGGGGTGTATACAACTACAATCGTTCTTTTGTTTGTTTAAAGCTGTCACAGTAATTAAACCAGCAGTTGGCTTTTATAATATTTACTCTAAATAAAATGCTATATAAAACCAAAAGCGGCGATGCCGATGCCCAACACAACTAGCACACTAAAATGCACCAACTAAAGTGCATATACTACTATATGTACATCATAATTATCATAATCATCATCATCATCAATTTGATCAAATGTTAACCGACAACCTAAACTAACTGCAACTTCGTTGACGCTGTCCCGTCGACAGATTTCTCAGGATGCGCATAGAGCGTCGTCCAACTCTTGTCATTGTTGTTGTTGAGGCTGCTTATCGAGGCGGGCGACGAGGCAAAGCCGCTGCTGGCCAGACTAACGCCCAGCTGTAAATAGAAAGAAAGAAATTTGTATTCATTAACATACATCTTAAATCAATGGCATAAGTTTTATTAGTTCGCGTGTATGCAAATCCAAACAAATATCGAAAAAATCTACACGCGTGACTATAAATTGTTAAATGTCTGGTGTTTGCTACGAAAACAAGTTTCTCACATCGCCTGTTGCTGGCTGTTGTTGGTTGCTGACTGCCTTCAAACTTCATAAATTTAACGTTCATTAAACGTTCCCCTAAACTTTGCCATAAGCCACTTGAGCGACGTAATTCATGCAACATTCATTCGCTTCAGACACGTTAGACGGCTTGGCGTCGATTTCCTTACACTGTCGCAGCGGCATTAAATGAATCGCTTAAGTGCTTGCCTCGTCTAGTTATGGAATTGATAACGCAAAGGTTCGATGTGGGTGCAATTAATAACTACAGTCCAGACTCTACTCTACTCTACTCTTTTGAAATGTTTGCACCAATATTGCTTGCCCAATCAACAAAAGCCAGTTTCTCGGGTTAATTTAAGCAGAGAGTAGCGTCATTGAATTCAAATCTACATCCAATTTTCAATTTGTCTCTGGACGATTGCGTTAATAAATTTCAATATGTTTTTTGCTGGCTTCAGTTCACTTGCCATTTGTTAATTTTTTATATACTCCAATATATTATTTGTTTACAAAGCTTCTAACGTTCAGCAATTTTTGGTTTAACTACTTTTTTTCTGGGCTTTTGTTTTCATTTTGAATTTAAATTTCATTACTCACTTTTAATTTTAAATTGTTTAACTTGCAACTTTAATATGAAATTCAATTTGTATTTCATTAAATTTTGGACTGTCTTAAATTCATTTTAAATAAATAAATAGATATCTTTAATACTCTAAGATAAAGTACAAACACAGTTCAAACATCATTTTGAAAGATCTCAGCAAATTAATTATTATCATAATACATTTGCAAATCAATAAAAAAAAATAAAAATTTAAAAAAATAAACGTTCAAAAATTTAAAGTTTTTGTGTGTTTAATTTCGATGGAAATGTTCTTTTAATTCTGTAAGTTTGTGGCTTACCTGTTGCTTCGCGCCTGTGCTGCTGTGATCAACTGCATCCTCATCTAAAACGTTGTCATTGAAGCAATCTATGCAGATGTCATCATCGGCATGCTCTGCTTCGATGCACGAACTGGATGTGGTTGAGTTGCGGCTAAGTGTGACATTGTCGCTATCGTTGCCTTCATCGCTGCTCTCCGGATCGGAGATCGCTGGCTCCAGCTCTAAGGCGTAGGCAGACTGACGACGCTCCTTATAGGTATCAATCCCACTGTCGTCGCGGATAAAGACATGTTTTTTCGCAGCAGGCACATCATCAAACAGCTTCATTTCACATGGATTGTAGACCTGATTGCCGTCACCGACGCCGTCAACTTTGCCTCCACTGCCCGTCAGATTCTGCAGTAGATTGGCGCGTCCATATTTGCCATCCGAGATGTTGGTCGCTTGCCGCGTGAAGCTGGACATGTGAAGAGTAGCACGAGTGATGGCATACACCAGCATGCTAACGCCCAGCAACAGTGCACCCCAGAAACCCACCGGATTGACCAGCGGCAAAATATTTAAATAAAAACTGAATCGAGTGTCCAACTCATCGGACAACTTGGGCATCATCTGAACAAGAAAAAAACACACCGAAGACAATAATTAGTGGCTGCTGCTTGTGCTATGTATTTAATATGTGTTTAACTTACGATCTCGAACCAAAGCATGGGCGCAGTCAGATAGCTGAACTGTGAGACTTGCGGATAGTAGTGCAGATCCTTGAAATGCATGTTGATTTGCACTTTTACGGACAGCGATAGCGGCAGACCAGATTCCTAAAATGAGCAACGATATGCAATTAGTCTACTACCTGGTAGCTGTTTAGTTGTATTTAGTTGCACTTGGCCCAATTTTGCAATTTAATTGTGGGGAGAAACTCAGGCCCGATTGTTGTGACCCAGTTGTTGTCCTTAAGTCACATTTTGTTTTTCCCCCAACTTGTTCGCGTTGTGCTTGCCACAAGGTATTAATCGAGTTGAAATTGCTACTTGTGATGAAATGATTGATTCAGCGTTCGCATGATAATTGATATTTATCGGTTGCTTTCGATTTAAAAGTCAAACTGTCATTAAACAAGTATTGTTGAATTGCATTTGAATCTTTGTGCAACATTTACAAAACAATAATTATTATCGATACTACGACGATTGCACTCGGATCGGAAGAACCTACTCATTACTTAGTAGCTGCGATTCTAGTTGCGATTTAAGCATGCAAATTAAACTCCGTTAGACACTTAAGATCTCAACAATTTCCTGTTATACATAAATTGGCTGATGCCTTAAGGAAAAATCAGCTTAATCGTGTCTAGCCGTTAACTTAATTAGCCGGAAGTGAGAATATTTATAGCATAAGCCAATATAAATTTCAATAATAAACACGAGATCTCACTCAATTGGAAGGTAAACATAATAAAAATAATAAAATAAAAATAACAAGTGACGCCAGTTGTTGTCAGCAACAACAGCAACAATGCCAACAACTTGAAACCGAATCGAATATTTTGCACAAGCTAATTGTAACACTTATTGTGAGTGTTTAATTAAATATTGCCTATATTTTCGTACACTTAGTTAATCGCTTCGAACGATGATTGACACTTGAAAGTTGCGACATAAATGCGGCACTAACAAGGCGATTGTTTGTTTGTTTGTTTTGTTTTGTTTTGTTTTGTGGCTACTACAAGGTTACTTACCGGTTGTATGACAAATGCTGTCGAGTGCTTGGCAGGATCTGGCTGCATTCCGGTCACATTCTCCACGAGGCCAGCATCGCCATTCATAAAGTGTGGAAAACTTAGCGAGATGGGGAAACCGTAATAACAATCGGTGACGTCAATCAGGCCATTGGGCTGACAATCATCTGCAATAATCAACAAAATAGACAAAATAAACAATTGCAACAATGTTGGTGATGTTTTTTTTTTGTATTTTTAGCGGAAAAATGTCATTGTAGGCGCCGCTTTTAAGGCAGTCGACTGCGTGTCTTAGTTTCTGACGTAGGAATTTCCCAAAACAGAAAAAAGACACAAAATACAACAACTGTCAAGCAACAAATAAAATAATGTTTTATGTCATGCGAAGCGCGTTCTGGCCTATTTGCGTCACAGCTTGAATATTGTGGAACATTTTTGGAGACTGCCATTGAATACGGAATACGACAAAACAACATTGTGCATGTCGTCAGCCCGGCAAATATTCCATGATCAACGGAAGATTGTGCGGGGAGGGAGAGATCAATATCAATTAGCCAGCCCAGTAATCGGCGACGCTCAAAAACAAGAATTTTTTGCGCTTTGTACTGGGCAATTAAACTGAACTGAGGCGGATCTTAAAAAGTAAAACTTAGGCGGCTTGTTGTAATTCTAGACACAAGAAAAAATAAATAAATATGCAGGAAAACTTCCAGAAAAGTTTTTGTAATTATTCAACCAATTAGATCGTGACGTGGCTCAGCTACTTGATTCACTGGAATTTGAAAGTTAAATTCACTCACCGTTGCGACAGAAACATTTGTTGGCCTCATTGATGGCGCCATTGTCAAAAGCATTCTCCTCAAAGACATAGTTGTAGCCCTTCAGGCTGCCAAAAGTGCGCTCCTCACCATCTCGATACTGTAAAACAAATAAGAACTATTAATGATAAATGAACACACTTCTCATTTAATATAACTTACCAAATTGATGGGCCTGCACATGCTCTTCCTGAAGAACTTAACCGATTCGTTAGCCTGGATGAAGCTCTTAAATTTGGTACCATCGGAGGCATACTCAATGTTGCTGCAGTGATCACCATTCCATTGGGGCAGTGTTTTCTCTCCCCGGTAGGTGTCGTAGAGACCCGATATTGCCGGATTCTCGGCGCCCGTGTAGAAAGTCTCAAAGTCCGTTGAGAAATCGTACATGCGATCAATCAGACCAACCTTCTCGAACGATATCCAATTGGGCAGAAAAATGTTGCCCATTGTGGCCAGCGCTGAGGAATACCCAAACATAAACTCCTTGGCAGTCATCCGAACAATGGGCTTCGATTTTATGGTAGCCAAAATATGACGCACTCCGAAGCGCCACAGGGAACGATGGTTGGCCAGATGAGAGACGGCCTGCAAATGAAAAGCATACATTTTGTTTAAATATGTTTTATTAATTATTATTAAAATTATTAAAAACCAGAAAAAAAAATTAAAAAAGAAATTCGTGATAAAAAATCTGATGTTAAAGTATAATATATATATATATATATATTTTTTTTTTATGTGTGCATAATATATTAAATATTAAAAATCATATCTAATTAAAAAAAATATCTATTTAAGCATGACACATTATTTTTTTTTAAGGAGACGAAATAACAAACCAAAATAATTCAAAGTATTGTAATTATGCTTTGTTTTTTTATATTATAATTGAAAAAAAAAATGTAAAGTCTACTTACAAAAACATTACCTAATAAATATTGATATCCTAGATAATTTATCAATTAATAATTAATGCATTTTGAAGCGAAACACCCAGTTGAATGTGGCACATACATATGCTTGTCAGGATATGCCAGCTGTGATGACGTACTCTCAACAGATCATTAGCAGTCATTATAGATAATAAGAGAATAAAACTGTTTTTATTATCAATAATTGGGTACTTCCTGTGCAATCAATGACAAACTGCATTATTCATTATTTTGGGCACATATTGCAACCCGACGTTATTTCAGCTCAAATCTTAATCTTAATTTTTACTTTATGGCATAAGTAAAAGCCACTCTAGCGGTTGCAGCTATGCTAATTTTAATCACTTTTAATTGAAATATCATAAAATCAACAATTAATTACTGTGCTGCTTGTGAATTGTATATTTTATATAGTTGTTTATTGATCGAATATGCATTGCTGATTGATTTGTTTACCAATCTGAAGTATAAAAATCGTCATTAATCAGTCAATGTTGCTGACAATTATAAATACGCCCTTAGGCAGCGTCATTTATTATAATTTTACAACAATCATAATATAGTTGTAGCAATCACAAGCGTTCAGTTGTGTGTGTGTGAGTGTGTGCGAGTGAGAGAGTGATTAGTTGCCATAAATAACGGTAGTGATTCGCACTTGCTCATTCACACACTCGCTGTCCTTGTCACACTCCCCCAGTCGAGCAGCGTATTGTGCGCAAATTAATTGCCTATCATTTAGTTTAATATGTTGGCAACACCACTGTTGTTGCTACTTTTAATATGTAACGTTTATTGACCTAAACGTGAGCATTGTCACCTGTTGTTGTTGTTATTGTTGTTTCTGTTTAAATTTCACAGCTAACATTTTTTTTTGTTTTAGCTTTATTTTTCATTTGTTTTTTTTTCAGTTTTTGTTTGGTCATGTGCGCGGCACGCGATTTTTATTATTTATTGTTTGCTATTGTTGTAGTTTGGCAGATTAACGGAATAATATGTTGTTATTTTCCACACAAATTAATAAGAAGCGTCGCGACGTGCAGGTTTCCACAAATTACTACTGATTATCGTCGTCAATAGTTAATAATATGTCATCAGATTACATCATATCGAACTGAGGCTTGTAATCAAAGAATCGATAATTACAAGTGGAATAATTTGATATGTTGGAAAAAGGGAAAAGGGAGAGGAGAAATGCAATTATATACTTTGTTAGTCGGAATTTTCTAGTAATTGAATTACTGTAGAGATACCTTTACGACTATTTAGTTATTGATTAGTGCAATTAACAACTGGCATTTTGTTTGGTGTTTTGCAGCACTGTCGACATTTCCGTTGGAGTTCCCCTAAATCTTAAGGCTTTCAACTCGAGTATACTTTAGTCTTTCTATGTACATATACATATGTAAATTTATGTGTGACTTAAATTAATCTAGAATTAAATATAGAATTATTGCAAGTCATATTTGACACATTTCGATAGTTCCGTTTCTTTTTTTATATTTCCGTTTGTATTATTTGTTTCAAGTTTTGGTTTGTTTATATTTAAAGACTTGCAACTTGTTTGCGCTTTAATCTATGCAAATGTTTAAATATGAAAGAGATCAGAGTTCTTTAATAGCTATTTTGATTTCGTATGATAAATGTTTTTAAGACTTCCCCATAAGAATACTTTTGTATAATACTCACCAGCATAGCAATATTGAGCATTATGACTTCGTCGTCTTCACGATGACCTTCGGATAGATGCTCCTGCCAGACCAATGGATGACTGGGTGTTGCGGACATGGTATTGTTGTCATTAAATGTGATATTCTCATGGGTCATGAGCTCTCTGCAAGTCAAGTTAAAAGATAACATTATAAAAAATTCAATTGCATTTCGAAATGATTCACAACTTACTTATACACATAGGGACCCACTTGTTCCACTTGTAGCTTTTCGCGTCCGGAGAGAAAGGCCTCAGCATTGGTAATATTAAATAGATAGATTTTGATATACAAATCGACTGGGGGCGTGGCCCAAAGATTGAAGATTTCCCCTTTGTCGGCCATTATCAATTTCTGCAAGAATTCAAACCGAATTAATTTTGGATCTTTCGAAAACATGGTGCCTTCAATGACAATGGCCAAATGGTCAAATTGCAAGTGCCTTAAACGGGCTGCACTTATGTGTGTGTCTGGCAGGTGACGTACGTGTCAATATTGAAGGCAAGACGCGTTAAGTGACCATTTGGCAAAGGCTAAGGACGGCAGTTAAAGCTTTAGTTTCGGTTTATTGGACTCACCCATCTGAATATCAAATCGTAGGGTTGAAATACTTTAATCAGCACCGCTGTTGTTATAGCCAAAAATCCAATGGCCAGCAGCAAAAAAGCGCCTGCAAAATATAGATAGATAGAAAAAGATACATTAGATATAAGTCGATGCGGTTTCGTCGAGTACATATAAATAACTTCATTAAGTTAATTAATAGACGATCAATTATGCATAAATAGGCAGCGTGTGCGAAACGCAATATTGAAAAATGAATGAAATTCGAGAACGGAGAACTGAGAACTTCTAACCATCAATTTGCATATCACAAATGATATTGTCATAAATATCGCTACATGACCATGTTCGATTTGGTCTTGTGGCCCCTCAAATGATTTTTGTTTTTTGTTTTTAGGGAAATTGAGAACTTTGTCACGTTGCTTGTAAGAAGGCATCTCTCAAAAGCTCCATCTATGTGAACTGGGTAACACGTGGAGTAATTTATAGGCAAATTTTATGTATATGTATAAATGTATATATATCAAAAAACTAATTAATGTAACGGCATTAAAGGTAACAGCTTGATTACCAGAACAACTAGGCTTAAGTATATAATTTATTTTTAGAAGATTACACTGCCACTGCTGACCTTGAAATTGTTATAATCCTACGTAGTCTAATGAGCTTTATTGCCGTTCTCAGTGATCGCCTGCCTTGAATCATGTTAATCGCCCATCGTTAATCGCCGACAAGCAATATTTATAAACGCGACAGAACTCCGACAACTGCAGACAGTTCCCATCAGGCGCAAAATAATTGAGATCTGTCGGCCGACTTACTCGTGAGCAGGGCGAGTATTACAAATATACTTGTACAGCACAATACAATACAATACAAGTATTCATGTACATATATACAAATCGAGCAAGCACTTCAGTAATTCAGCGTAAAGCAATTCCATGGGATATTAGTCACGATGCCAACACTCAGAGAAATGTCGCCCTGAAATTCAGATCACCTTATGAATAATTATATTTCTAAAAACCAGGGTCTTTTTGATTTAATTCAAGGGAACATTTTACTAAAATGTAGGAAACATATTTCTAAATTTTAGAGTGTACACAGAATTCGCATATTCGCCTTTTGTTATTTTAATATATCAGTCAAGACAGCAAATTGCATTACTTGTTTTTTATTTTTTTTATTTTTTTTTTATTAAAATGAGGGCTTATCAGTTTTAATTTCCTACACTTGCTAAAAATTTATTTCTTTAAAGAAAATATTTTTGAAAACAGAGAATAGCGTTTTTAATTTACATACATTTTTCCTTATTCTACTTAGAAACTATTTCGACGCACAAGTAAAACTTTATAGTTTTCAGGGCGATTTTTAAAACGATTTTCTACATTTTAGGTCGATTTGTTTTTCTGAGTGCACTGCTTCACTGTATCCATAAATGCGTGCATATAGATAGCGAGTGTAAACACCATTTAACACTTGTGTCTTTTTAACTAGTTTTTGCCCCCTAGGCGTCCAACCGTGTTGCAAATGCAAACTGCGAATATGTAAAAATAAAACAAGAGTGCTCTAGTAAAAAGAGAGAGCTCAACTGGTAGATGCCCTGTGCATTAATTTAAAATTTAAATTTCTAGTTGAACTCTCTCTTTTGAATAGAGCACTCTTGTCTTTTTTTTTAAATATATATTCGCAGTTTGCATTCGCTTTTTTTTACTGCTCTTTATGCAATTTGAATATACGATTTACAAAATCTATTATGTGTTTCTTAGCCTGTATTAAATAAATTTAAACAGTTGATTCATTTTCTCAAATAGTTACGTTTTTGAGTTTTTTTTTAGGATGTTAAACTATTTTAAATTTGAATCTCCCCAGTTTTATTTTGTCCTTTATTTTTATTTTAATTAAATTATTCACTTTTAATTTTAAAACTCTTCCTTTGAAAATTTAATCTTATTTCTGAATTGTAATTTGTAAAACTTTTTTAAATATTCTAGACTGTTTTTTGTCCTCAGATTGTTTTTTTTTTGCGATCGGTAAATAATTTCTTATCGTTCTTAGCGAATCAGTTTAAGTTATTCAAAAATATGAAACAAAAATCGTTTACATAAATTTATGTGTCGTTGGCTCTGATAATCTCTCAGATCTCTCTAGAATGGACAGGTTCGCAGACGCTTCTTCTCATTTGTAACGGATATAATGTAAAATTAAAGAATTCTGCCATTCTGCAAACAATGCGTGGCTGAGACACGTGTATGAGTTATCCCAAGTGCTTTGTCCCGAAAGAAAACTGGTTTCAAATAATAATCATACGATCAGCATTCAAATATGCGAGTCTGCTTTATCAACGCATAAAAAACGTATGCTTCTCTACAGATATGTGTATATATGTAAATGTGCATAAGGAATAGGAGACTGCCGCTCAGAGCCATGACTTGTATGGCTCTTAATTGGCTGACCATAAAAAAGCACAGTCGGTGCAATTTTCATGAGGCATTTTCAAAATGTGAGTGACTTGAATTTGCACACGAAATTTTTTTGACGTAAGCTTTGCGTAAAATTTCTTATGTTGAAGCTGAGTAATTGATAACAATTAATAATGTAATGTAATGACTAGTAAACAACAAAATTGTAATCTAAGTAGCTCTTGGATTTTATCATAGATTTCCCTATAAATCGTTGATGTGTAGCATTTTAGTATACAGGTTAATAGAAGCCGCTTCGTATTGGTATTGGATGATTCACACTTAAACTGATATTGAGCTTTAAGTTCTAACCACATAGCGCATATCGACTTCGTGGCGACCTTGTTTTGATAATCTGTTGGCTATTGTCTCGTGATTTTCGAGTTGACTATTGAACGTGTTTTGTGCACTGTCTTCTGCATAGTCTAGACCCTGGATCCTGTTGTATTAATGCGTAACCAGTTTGGCAGGGGATTTTCCTTTTTAATTTTTTAGCAGCTGCAACAGTCAATTTTGCATTCTTCATGTTGCTGCTTGATATTTTTTTTAATCAATTATTGGATTTTATTGCACCCTTTTAATGGCCGAACTATAAAAGTTTATATTGATTGCTTAAGGCATATGGCTAACGTTAGTTAATAACATTTATTTGCACATTGCTGATTGGCTTACACATAAACTGCGAGCGATTACGCAAGTGTTGAAAGTGCCGCAACTTCTCCAGCGAGAAGCGGCGATCCGAGTAGAAAGCACCCAAAAAATCCTTGAGCGACTGACGACGCAACCGACGACGCAACACTGCCATAATGATAATATCGGTAATGTAGTACACTCGGACACACTTCAAACGTTATGTTCAAGTATACGGGTTCAAAAATATTTTTTTGATGTGATCGTTCCAAAGTCAAAGCCAAACTAAAATTTTGCGACTTGTCAAGGGTCCGATGTACCCTCGGCTACTTTCGTTTCAAGCTCGGCAACATTTAATTGCTTTTCATACACTTATAAAGGGTATGCCACATAATTGGCACGCAGTTGGCTGATGACTAATTACAGTAGATACACAAAAATAATAAAAATAAATAAATGTCTAAGAATTTTAAAATAAAATTCAAAATATAAAAAAAATTTAGAAGAAAATAACAGATGAAAAATAATTGCTTAGTATTTAAATAATTATACTTTCAGCAAAATTAATTAAAATAAATTTTAAAATAAAATTAAAAATATAAAAAAAACATAAGTAAAATTGAGTTCTTAAAATAATAAAATCATGTTTAGTATATATTTTAAAATATATATATTGAAAGAAACGAGCTAAACTATTAAGTCATTAAGTTAGTGTATTTTCAACTTCGGCTTGTCGGTTTAACTTGGGAGCCGTCAAGTGCTTGATCATTTTCATTGACTTCTAATCAATCGATCCGTATGCAGTGCAGGTATATAAATTCAGTGAATAGGTTTAAACGACAAATTTATGAACAAAGAACGCTTGCCTATATTTTAATTTGAAATCTTGATTTTCGTTGATTGTTTCAATTTAAAAGTCACCAAAAATAAATCATTGGAAGCAAAGACAGAAAAACAAAAATAGCACTTCTAATGCAAATTATGTTGTTTGTTTGTTTGCCAAAATATTTATTTTTGCAAGAAATTTGATGATGCAACCCACGTTCTTCTGGTGCGCTTGCCACCCACATTGCTTTGGCAAAGAATTCGTGGGAATGGGCAATTAATTCGCAGTTGAAGCACGCAACGCACGCGTACAACAACAACATGATTTACAAACACGTGTGCTTGCCGCAAAAACAATCATAATTTGTGCGAGTGCCATTAAGTTCGTGTCCTAAGTCTTTTGTTTGCCTATCAATAAATGTCACCAAGAACCCGCTGTTACATCATTAAAATAGGGGGGTGCAAGCGCCAGCTACTTTTGAATATAAATAAATTTATAAGTGTGTGTATTTTGATTTTCAATTAAGATTGCGTATCGTTTGATCGCATAGCCTTTGCTGCAAGTTAATTTCTGCTAAACTAATCATTACGTTTCATTGAATTATATTTATACTCATTAAAAGAACTATTGCGTGTCGGCAATGAAAACCTGATTCGATACAGCATGACGTCAGGTAAAGTCAAAGTTTGAAGATTATTTGCTTCAAGAGGTGACTGACCAATATTCTGGCTGAACTTGGAAGCTTTCTCAGCGAGTGAAAAAATTAAATATTTTGCATAGAGCCGTAGAAAAATTCCGCTGTTTTTATTTTTATTTTTTCTGATCTATTTACTTACATGATTGAATTTGTGACTTATCAAAAAGAAAACATCTGTAGGACTTTGTAGTTTGGAATTACTCATCGCACATGAATCACTGGCAAACGTGAATCAAATTTTTGACGATTCTCCATGATTAAGCAGATTTTTTTATGTAGGGAATAACCCCAAAAAGCAGCAGACTGAAAGTTGTGGGAATAGCTTCTATTGATATGCTGACAAAAGTAAACAAAGCTGATGCAAAATTTTATTGCAATTATACACGTACACTGCAACAGCGATTGCCACATTTCGCTTGTTGCTGCAACATGTTGGCTGCTACCACTGGCCACTAGTAAACTGCAAACACATATTTTTAATGAGTATTATTTGTTATTTGTTTTTTTTTCTGCTTTTTTCAACTGCCGAAAATCCCTAAAGATAGTGGTAACAGCAGACGTCTACTTTGTCTGTTTGCTGTTGCAAGATTATATAAATAAAAAATAATAATCACTTTGTGGCAACGGTTATGATGTCTTGTATATGAGGATTGCAATTGAGTTGATGACATAATAAGCACATCCAGTTAAATCTTAGTTATAATAAATACAACTTGGGTGGTAAATATTATTTTGCAAAAATATAAATGAATTTCATTTTTTTTTGCATTTTTTCTCAATTTGTGATTTTTTTAATCTAAATTGGTTAATTTAATTTATTTCCATAATTCTTTAATAAAATGTTCTTTTTTTAAAGCAATTCATAAGTTGATGGCTTTGTTTTTCTCACATATGATTTTTCTGCATGACATAATAAGCACATCCAGTTAAATCTTATTTATAATAAATACAACTTGGGTGGTAAATATTGTTTTGCAAAAATATAAATGAATTTAATTTTTTTTTTTGCATTTTTTCTCAATTTGTGATTTTTTTAATCTAAATTGGTTAATTTAATTTATTTCCATAATTCTTTAATAAAATGTTCTTTTTTTAAAGCAATTCATAAGTTGATGGCTTTGTTTTTCTCACATATGATTTTTCTGCGAATAACATTATTTTTATAAAAATAGATTAATGTATAACAGCATTTTTTTTTTAAATGGTTGATTGTGATGAGCTAAGAAGAATACGTTGATTTAAATAAACAGCGTTAAACTAGTTTTGGCACTTAACTCAGCTTTACAAAAAATCAAATCTCCTGCCCCAAAACCTAAAATCAAAGTCATCGCATCAACGACGCCTTTTGTTCAATTTTGATGCGGCTTATTGAAATATGTAGAATGCCAGCATTTTACCTTCTATTTAATATCAGCAATGAACCGCTTTTTTGCATAAATAATTTTTTGCGAATTAAAAAAAAAAAAGGAGAAACAGCGGAGATACGCGTAAAATCAAAAATCCAAAAAAAATAAATAAAATATATATATTTATAAACATCGGTAATCCTGTTCGACCTGATGTTTAACTTCTGATGAATGTAGAATGTATATATGTAGAATGTATATATTACCACACTTGGGAGCAATTAAATCGATCAGACTGCGAAACTTGTTCAAATTTCGAAGCTTGCCTCGACACTATACCGGGGGGCGTAACGTCATCTAATGAATAACTGTGAAACAGACGATTTGCTAATTCTGTTGATCATGATGATCATGATGTTTGGGCCAGTTTTGCATGTACTAAATAAACCGTTTATAATTTTGGGGCAGAATCATATATATAAATCGTTGATCGACCAGAATTGCTTGAAATTATTCAATTTACTTCGCCAGCAATTAAAAATGTTCCCAGAAAAACATACTTCTTCATAAATTCGAAATATTTTCGGAAAAACATCTAGTTCGCATTTAAATTAGCTTTCGCTTTTATTCCTGACTTTTTGGAAGAAATGTTTAATAGTTCTGAGCACGTTTTGAATACAAAGCGAATTCGGCATCAGTTTGATTTATGAACTGTTTGTCGTTTCTTGGCTGGCTAAAAATAACGGGCAGACCGTTAAGCCTTTCTCAATGCTAATGCGCGTGGCTCTAATTAGCAATATCCACTTGAATTGTCTGATCTTTTAACATTTAGAATTTACAATTTAATGGTTTTTTTTTAGTCATATTTAAATTCGATCTGTGTTATTAGAGACTTGATGCAAACTATATAAATGAGTTGAGATAACAAGCACGTAATAATTATTACTGTATAATTATTTTTATTGTTGGCACTTTTATTTTACAAATCCATGTCATATCTACATATTAATTTTTAGTGTAGTTATTAAATATTTTTTACACTTTTTTAATTAGTTGTGATACTTTTCATTTCTGTTCTATTTGTTACATTATATTTTGTTGCTAACCAACAAATTTTCAAAAAAGTTCTTCAACGTATATTGTTAGACAAATTAATTTATCTACTTCATCCCATCAGCACCTTTCCGTTGTTCTTTGCACTTTAATTCATATGTCGAAAATGTTTGACATTCATTGTTCTGTTTATTTTTGATTTGTGTTTTTATTTAATTTTTTTTTATAAATGTATTGCTCACAATTTTATTGTTTATACATACAGATATAAGGAAGTAAATATTCACAAGAATCACGTAATTGCGTGCAATTATTTTATTTTAAGATCTTCGATTCGCTGGCCTATCGACTTCTATTTATATTTTGTTGGTCAAAATTCGTATTGGATGTCTTTTGATTGTGCTGCATACACACTTAAAAAGTGCTGCTGTGATTTTTCGACTATTTTTTTGTAGTTTGTTTCGCTCATCTCTTGCCTTTCGTTTGATATTTTGTGTAAATAAACGCAATGAAAAATGTGCGAAATTCGTGTTGTTCTTGACTTTTGAAAGAAACCCGAGCGAGTTTTTCGACGTATTTTGTAGATATGGCCAGGTCTGGGTGTTAATGAAGGTGAGGCGGCAGCGTGTATGAAGCTAAAGTAGTTAGAGGTCACAGCACTGAGCTCTAAACATGTGCAATCTAAGCCGTTACTTTGCTACTAACGCCGCCAATGCAGTTGCAAAAATTGTGAGCGTTTTTTGGCGCGCGGAACAAATGCGCTTGGCAACATGCAACATGAAAAAAAGTGAATAAAAAAAAAACGAAAACAAAGCGTACAAAACACAAACTTGTATTGCCTGCTTGGTTTCTAGGCTTTTATGGCTAGCATATGGTCAAGTTCAGGGTTAACGTCTGCCCAAATCGCGTGCAACAAGCGCAGATATGAGTCGCGTTTTAGGCGCGTTTTTCACAAAGCGGGTTTAGTTGTTGGTTACCAATATTATTGACAGACCACTCGCCAAGACTTTAAGCCAAAGTGTGTCAGTGTCAGACTGTTGGTTAATCAAAAAATAAAATAACAACAAAACATAAAGTGCTATGCTAAACAGTACCGATATTTGTTCCGCGTGGCATTTTGAGGCGTTTTATATGCGGCAGCAAAATTTTCATAATTAATGCAGACGACGAAGAGACGACACAAAGCGTACACAAACGATGCGTTCAATTTTTTGCTTGTTGTCGCTTGTGGTCATCAACTGATCAATGATTGATGAATACATTTTTCGAATCTTCGAGAAACTCTTAAAACACACACTTTATCACTTTAGCTCATAATTATTTCAACACTTATTGCCTCAACTTTTTTATTTTATTTTTTGGTTTTTTTTTTATTTTAAAAATCTGAATACACATGGCTAGCACGTTTTTAAATAATAATTATTGTTGTTATTAATTCATTTTTATGTTGCACACATTTTGTAAATATTTTCAACACTTTTATTTATATTTTATGAATATATATTTTTGTAAGAATTGTTTTCTTTTTTCTTTTTAGTAACTTACGTGTTGGCGAGCGTGCATTGCGTTTGCTGTGATGGCGCTCGTTGAAGAAGCTGCCCAAAATGTCCATGGGCTTCATGGAGCGATTTGCCTTGAGGCTCTTGCGACGCTGGGCGCGCAGTAGCGCCGCTGCTGCCGCATCGGATTCTGGCAAGGATATAACAGTGGCTGCATTGACTGTGGCAACTGTGGCGACTGTGGGGCAGAGTGGTGCTGCTGCTGATGGTGCAGCCACTTCATGTGGCTGACTGGCATTCGCGCCCACCTCCTCATCGTTAACACAGACAGCACTATAGCGATTCGCAAACATTTTGCCAAAGTCCTTCATAATTGCATATGCATATAGAATTTGTATCTTTTAGTTAAATTTGTTTTCTTTATCTTTTTGTGTTTGTCACATCAAATACTTTTGGCTACCAGCACTAAAAAACCGTGTTGCTTTTGCTGCGATAGCTCCTTGAACTAATTAAATCAATCACTTAATAAGCTAAATATATACTTGATTTTGCTTCTGTTTCATGTGAATCTTAAAATATCTTTCTATGTGTCTAGCTGGATTGGCCTAAGCGCGTTTTGCGTCCGTTCGCTGGCGTTGCTCGCTTATGAATGGAAACCCGGACGTGCGACAGTCTCACCAGGTAAAGTTACGGCTTTAAGTTTTTCGAATTTTTTTCCATTTTTTTTTCTTAATTTTGCAGTACGAGTTTTTCGTACGAACGTTTGCCTGTCCGCCAACTATGAATAGTGTGCAGTGCTGCTCTTTCATTCGTTCTCTCTCTCTCTCTCTCTTTAGTAGTTTAGGGCTGGCTCTCTTGCGCTTGCTCTTGCTGTTGCTGGCGCTTACGCTCTTTCGCTCTCTTGCTCTTTCGATCTTTCGTTGCGTTACTTTACGTTTCGGAGCTCAGCTGTTTTGGGTTTTGTTTTGAGCCGGTCTGCCTGCCTGCATCTGTTGCCGCTAATGCTTCTGAACGTTACGTTATTTGGCTTGACGTAACGATTAGCGAGTGCTCAGCTGTTTGAAGCTTTGCTTGGCTGCTGCTGGCTTTGCTGTTATTGTTGCTTTTTAGCTTTAGCTGCTTCTCTCTGATCTAAGCCCGAAAATTGTAAACAAGTTACGGTGCTTGCCTGCGCCGTTTCGCATTTTGGGGAAATACCAAATGCTGGTGCGTTCGCCTTGTAAGCGCGTCTGTCAACATTACTCATACGACGCGCGTTACCGCTTTGATTAAAATAATTTACAAAAATTAACATAGGCACTAGCCAAAATCCATCTTAATGACTGCCTCATTTGCTGATAGCTACTACCCATCTAAATACGCAATTTCAATCAAGTTTATTGCCAGCTTCTGAAGCTTGTAACAATCGACGTTGTAGTCCGCCAGACGCCAGGCTCTATCTGCGTTTTGTTGTTTGTTATTTGATATCATTGTATTCGCTTTTATTTATTTTTATTATATTTTTTTGTTGCTGTTATTGTTGATTCGGGCTTTCAATAAAAACCGAATCACCTTCAATTTTGCATGCAAACATCAAGATTTGATTTGTATTTTTTTTTTTTTTTTGTGGGCATATTAATTTTTTCTTAACTTTGTTTCTTTCTTGGCCGCTTAGAAATTTCTCGAAGAAACACTTGCCAACAGCTGGTTTCAGCAATATGTATTTTGATTCAATCGATTTGTTTTTTACACGCCCATATTTGCTGAGCCCAGTTACTCTGAGCAAATATTTAAGTGGCCACCGCACGTTTATTTGCAATACTATATTTGATTAAGGGGGTACGACAAAATATTGCACAGCATTGATTGTGGGTTTAACAATCCATCGATTATAATCTACACAACAGATTATAGAAAGCCTGCATCGCTCAAAGCCAGCGGTGCTTCCTGTTTGGCAAAAGTTCTTGCATAATATCTACGAATGTTATTAACTATTGGAATAAGTTTTAAATTATTGTGCTTACATCCACAACGAAAATACATATAAATTGTCAGAAATTACTTTTAATTGTATACCTAAATATATATCTAAATACGCAAGTAATTTCGTGCTTAAATTCATTTAATTGCCTTAAACAATGAATGCTAAATATAAATATATTTGCATATATTTATGAAATATTTAATTTTCATATGAATACATAAACATGTCAATATATTATTATACTTGTGGACATTTATTGCCTGTATTGACTTTTGCATGATTTAACAGTTACTTTGTCCGACATAAAATCACTTTTTTTCAGGCATTCGTTTTGCTTTCGAATGCCTTTTAAGAAAGCTTCAAACTGAAAGCTTCCACTTTCATTCTTGTCTTTTATTAGTAATTAATGCTTTCAGCTGATTTCAATATTTCGTATCTAGAATACATTTACATTCTGTTTTAATTACTTAATGTTGCACATAAATAACTTTAAAATTAACCATAAAAGATTATCTACGGAGAATCAACATTAAGCCCAACTTTTCCGGCATGTTTTCAAGTACTCAAAACCCATTTGGAAATTCCCTGAACAGATTTCAGAAAAAAATAAAATAAATAAGTAATGATGATATAGATTTCGATTGTTGAGTAATTATTGTAACTGTAAACATATGTTTTGTTTAATATATTTACATTGCATAGATTAAAAAAATGTCATTGAACTTGACGTTGCAATTTTCAATCCATAATTACATTGTTGTTTTATGCGAGACTTGTATTTATTGCCTTTTTTAAATTTAAATATATTTAAATGCTATTTCGCATTTTTGCTGGGATGCTTTATCAATTTCCGCATTGACTATTCGTTTGCCGTTAATCTTTGACTCATAGACATAAACAGAAAACCTCAACAATAGCAACAATAGCAACAACAATAACATTATGTCAAGTTTCTTAAGCGTTCCCAAAAGAGATGTCAACTCACTCTTATTGTGCGAATAAGCAGATGACCTTGCCAAAGGCTACTGAACCTACTATTTGACAAATGTGAACTCGTACAAAACGTTAAATAAATTATGAAAATAGGTTCAAAGAGGTCTGTTTGTGTGCGACTTATAAATACCCTTTATATAAAGGCAGCATTTTCTATTTCCAAGCCTTGAAAAGGTGGCAGCTTATAGCAGATTCCTCTATCAACATTCTGATATTCTTGAATGCCAAATGCCAAATGTCAAATGTGTTTCTCAATTATTGAATTAATTATTTTATTATTCATTTTGCAAATACACACAAAAAGAAGCAACCAAATTTTAAGAATGTAAATGAAAGAAATGTTGGGTATTGTGGAACTAGGCTATTACATAATATGTAATTTTTTCCCACTCACGAAATGCTCGAAACAAGATTTAAGATTATTTATACAGAGTTAGCAGGAATTGCTTAGACTGTTCGGAACATAAGCTGTTCAGCAGGATCAGACGAAGGTCGTGAAGAGTTCAAAAGTCAGTAGTAACTTAAATTATAATATACAGGTTACCCGTTCGCCCGTTAATAAAGATAAACAAGAACTTTAATATTAAAATAATCATAACAATATAATAAAATCAAATACAACAATTCAGATACGGTTAATAAATCAGAAGCACGTTTAAGCCAGTTTTCTATATACGGAGAATCGACTTAATCAGTTTCTACCTACGTAAATTATCAAATTTTAATTTTCACACATAATATAAATAAAATAGAATATCTTTAGTGCTAGTGGCCAAAAAACGTATGATTGAAATTTAATTGAGTAAACTGATTTCCTGTTTTAGGAGTTGATTATCATGGATGTGCAAATAAATTAACATTGGGGTGCACTCATTGGCGTAAATGCAATGTGAAAGGTGATGTTTGCATTTAAATAATTGGTATAATTTCCTAGAATTGCTTACAGCTTAACAAATTGGCATTGCTATTTGACGAGCAGACCTCTGACCATTTATTACTGTAAAACAAATGGCTAATTGAAATATGTTGTTGATATGATTGGCGATAATTAGTGGCTGGCAGCTCAGTTCATAGGTTGGCTAACGTAGCGGATCTGTATTTGTGTAATTAGCCAAGTTTATTGGCGAATTCTCACTTGTTAATTGTTGGTGGCAGTTGCCATTTGAATTCACTTGGATTAATTACAGATGTAGGAATAGTATTGCGACTCTGACTTCACCATCGGAAGGGTCCGCTTGAGGTCACCAATTATTATCGATGCACATGGGGCTTTCAATAATATCATTAGACACTTGCTGCTTTGACGTCATTTCGCCCCAGAAACAACCGATTTACTTTAAATACGCCCAAATTGTGTTCACGTTCGTTGCTCATGTTTTATGGATTTGTGAGAGAGACTTTGTCATTATAATCAATAGTTGCGGGTTTAGTTCGGCGGCTCAACCCGAAAATCGAAATGACAAATCTAAAGTTTAATTTAATTTGGTCACCAAAACAGACAAAAGTTCAATTGTTCATTTGAAAGTATTAAGCGGACTCGTGCAATTTAAATTGGGACACAAAAAAAAAAGAAGACACAAATAATAAACCAAAACACTAAGAAAAAAACATTTCAATGAAGAAACGAATAAAAAGCTGTCTAGCCGGCCCTCAAATTTAAAAAACTCATATTTGCAAACGACCGGACTGACGGATTTGTCTATATATATATTCTTCAAGGCAAAATTAGGATACCCTATGGAAGGGCAAAGAAAATGTTATACTTTACGTTCCAATTAATTATATTTTTCAGAAAAAAACATTGCGCATTTTTTTTTAGGTATTTATTTGCATTTACCTAAATTTAAACACAATAAATTTGGTATTAATTAGGACTACTTTTGAATCTATAATAGTATATTTAAAAATCTGTTCATGATTTAGATACAATTATAAAATATTTTTAATTGATCTGGAGCCAAATAACTATACATATTATAAAACAATTTATATAAAATGTACAAATTTTCAAATAATAAAAATAAATTTCTAGAAGATCAAAAATGTATCAACAAATAATTTTTTTTTTAATTTTTTTCTATATGATGATTAAATTGAAATTGATGTCTCCATCAGATTATTTTATTAATTTTATATGTAAACTTCATTGCAATTCTGTGCACTATTAGGAATTTTAATTGTTTATGCATATTAAAAATGCAATGCAATTCTATCACACATATATTCGTTAAAATATTCCTAATTATATGCTGAGTCAGTTGTGATTTGTCTTAAGACACTGTTTACATTACAAAACTTGATTTTAAGTTAACCAATTGCCAATTTGATTTATGATGATGCCCTGTCAAAAGTCAAACGACAACCTATCAATGCTAATGATGATGATGATGATACTTGTTGAGTTAAGTTTGATGAAATTACTGCTACAATATAAAAATGCGAAACTCTCCAGATATGCATTTGTTCAAATATATATTGGCATTATGACCTTTGCAAGGCGCAGTAACATGTGCTGCTAATCTTATTGAGAATTACGGCAATGCAATTGTCGTTCAGCATTTGTATCTGCATCAATTCTGGGTTGGCTAAAGTACATTCTGACAATTAACATGTCGGATACTATACAGTCTGACACTTAAAGATCTGACAATGACGTTGCTGCCAAACAGTATTTTTTATTTTATGTAACTCGGTCGAAGTCTAATATAAATTTCGTGGCTGTAACTCCTCGCTTGAGAAAATGCAAGTGCAGGATGCTGTACGAGTAAGTAAATATATTAGTGAACACAAAATATGGGTAATTGGCCAAATCGATTTCACGTGCTTTTTAACCCTGCAATCGTATTATATATTTATTTAACTGACCAGCCAAGTCAGTAAACAAAGATTCTGCTTCGTCATGCCGGTGCGAAAGAACCTGAACTCAGATACAAGCAAAAAAAAAAACATTTTAAAAAATAATATAAAAACAAGAAAAGTCAATCGAGTTTGCTTAACTGCAGATATCCTGTATTTACAACATTTTTTTTAATAATTGGTTTATCTATTTAGTGTTGAATAAGATCAGTAAGCCCAAAGAAATACAAAAAGTAAAAATAAATAATTTAACATTTTATAAAAAAAAGTAATCAAATTAAATTGTGGTTTTTAATTATGCAAAGAACTTGAAGTCTTTTAATTTGTAATAATTTTTTTTTAAATATTTTTTTTTGTGTTTTTAAACTATTTTTGATTTCATATAATAAATAATTATAAATGCAAGGGTATTTAATAGTTGGTAATTCGAAGACAACTGCTTTCATCATGTTTTTGTTTTCATTATTTGGCTACAGAACAAAAACAAATTTAATCACAACGACAAATTGCAATGGAATTTCACAATATATGCCAAAAATTTATCATTATACTCTGATACCTAAAGTATAGGGGAATATTTCTTTAGTGCAAAGTGTTTATGAAATCGATTAAATTGAAATTAGCCAATAGATAAAATCACATATTTTAAAACTAGAGTCGCAAAATTTGCATAAGATCTTGTTGCTAAAAATTGTAAATGCCTTTATTATTTGTTGGCTACGTCCTTCAAAGATCGATATATATTTTCTTAAAGCCTATATCTTTTGTAATTTTGTACCTAGATTTTGTAGGAAGATTACTATAGACTTCTCTCAAAGATTAATTAGGTGTCAGAGTATTCCGTAGTCGGTTACGACCGACCTTCGCACTTCTTTTTTATCTTTCAATACTCTTTCAGATGCTATTACAATTTTGTCGTGAAGTTTGTAACTCATCCGATCCCAATAGTCGACATTTTTCTTTGCAAGAAGTCATCAACTATATCATTTAATAGCATTCATAAGTACAATTGGTCGTGTTTTTAAAACTTCCGTTTGTAAGGGTAACGAATCTTCGACTTGTTATTTGTTTTTTTTTAGGTTTGTAGGATCGGACTCTGGCCGGGCTTCTCAGCATCGGCGTCATAAGTTATTTGACAACGTCGAGTCAGCAGTTTTTGTCAAGTAGCTTTGAGTATGTTTTCATAAGTGGAATTTTTATCACATTTGCCATTTAGAAGTTGATTGTGCAAAGAATTTTGACGAAATGGCTTAACAAATTAATAAATGCTAGGAGATATTTCAAAGAGAGCTATATAGATAGAAGGCTGTATCTAGGAAGTATTAAATGTGTAGAAATGTTTTTTTAAGTGAAAACTTATGCTCATTATTCGAGTACGATTTTAATTGATGGCAAAATTATGTTAATTATACAACGAATTAATCTATCCTTATATAATTTTTTTAATTAATATTAAAAGGAAGATTTTGTCAGTTGAATAGCAGGGCGGAAGATTAATGATATCTTAATAATATGCGTTCTCGAAAAATTAACTTAAAAACGTTCAACTTTAAATTTACAAAAACTCACACAAGAAGGGCAACATATGCAAGATTAATGATCTTCATAAATAATGTTGTAAAAAAAACTATCTTAAAGATTTTACCTTTACAGGGATAGCCCTGTTCAAGTTCAAGTTCTGAATGTTAAAAAGGTCAAATAAAATATGAATAATTATTTAAATCAATCTAACGACTTTAGTGAGCGTATCTTTATGTAATTAACAAACTAATCAAGACTATTTGTAGTGGACTGTTTAAATATTTATTGATTTAATTTGCACACTTCGTTCATTCAATTATATGACCCAGCGGCTTAGTAACTAAAAAATCTTTGAAAGCCCTAAAAAAAAAGAAGTACAAATCAAATAAACTAAAACAAAAACAAAATCAAAGACGTCGTGCAATTGAGTAAAACCCGCTTTTGTTGGTTTGTTTTTGAATTTTCGGCGGCTAATCAGGAATTCGCACAGAATTATCGTTGTCGGGAAACGGGCGCTACTGGTTTTGGTTTTTTTTTATTTCTTATTTATGCTTTTTGTTTTTTTATTTATGTTTTTATTTTGCTGCGTCGCAAAAACCAAAGAAGGGCTGCTACACTACACTATGTGAAATATACATCTAAATAACGATACTTGTGTGTGATACACTCAGAAAAATAATCATGAGAAAAGCTGGAAAAAATGTGTGGCCCATAAAAATAATGATTAGATGTACCCAACAAATTTCTTGATATTAGAAAACATTTTTTTTTTTTTTTCAGAAATGTGTTTCATAATAATAAAAAATATATCCAAAAACAATCTATTTTAAAACAATTTTCTGAAATTCGGAAATAATTATTGAATATATGTTTACATATATATTTAAATAATAGAAAATATTTCTAAAAAGTAAAAGTACAAGTACAAATTTATAGAATAAATCCTTTTAGAAATTCCGAAAATTGTAATGAAATTTGCTTTTTAGACTTTGTATTATTTATATTCTAAATTTTAGGCGAAGAATCTAGAAACGAAAAATCATGTTTTTAAACTAGGCGACAATCGAGCGATTTTTCAAAATACAGAGAAACTTTTTTCGAGTGTAGGAACTGGAAGAGTTTACGTCTTCATAAAACATTGTCGAGCCCCAAAACCTTGTAACACTTTCGTTGTAGTCGAATGTTTTCATGAACGATGTAAAACGATTAATACACACCAATAATACCGTAAGGCAGTAGGGCAAGTGGCAGGTGGCAGGAGGCAAGCGGCAAGTGGCAGGAAGTTATTATTAATGCTTATACACTTGTCTGTTTGTATGTGCTTATGCCTGCCCAAGTTCAAGTTCAGCATCAAGCACATAATTTACAGCATATATATTTATATACACAGTTAATCAATTACTGTGACAATCAAAATATTTTATATGCCAAACATGCAATTTACAATCAATTAAAAATACATAACCAGTCATAAAGCTTCATATACCTGGCTCTACACCCGTAAATTATTAAGCAAAGTAATATATAAATGAGTAATTACGCTAAAGTATAAAAAAAAAACTAAAAATGAAGACATTTATGTGTTATGAAGCCATAACAATAACCATAAAGCGTGTGAAAACCTGCTCTAATTATATGGCGGGGGTATCAGGTCTCATTTTACAAATTACTTAATCAAATTGAGTTCACTATTTATGGAGCTGCTTAAGAAAATATGTTAAAGTTGAGTAAACAGAATTCTGAATGTTCACCAAACTGTGACGAATGACATTTCCAACTGCATACGATAGTTTAAGCTGAATATGTTGATAACGTATTCAATCTCATTTTAATGGAGTAAGTAAGAGTTACAAGAGTCATTGAACTGTTTAAGAATATATATGTTAAGGTTCTCGTATACCATTGACACATACACAAACATATACTTGAGTAGCAGAATTCACTATAATGATGGTTCACTTCGATATTTTGATTCCGATACGATCTTTTCGGGGCAAATAATTTCAGTTCCGGTATTGCTGATTGCAATTCCAATTCGAAATTGCATACGGTAAGAATCCGGTTTTGTTTTGACACCCCAGTTTAGATGAATTTATAAGCTAAGAGACAACCGATCGATAGACGGAAAAGGAAATTTCGACTTAAGTCGCCGGCTATACAATTTGTGTGATACTCGCAAAAGCTATAGCTGATTTGCATAAAACACAATAAAATCGAAATTTTGTATCTAAAACCATTTTTTTCTTTTTGCTTTAATGTGGCAAAAAGTAAGGAACGATTACCTTGAAAATAGGTAGAATCCGCAGTTTTTGAAGATCTGGCAGGTGAATTAATTCGTTTGACGAAACCAGTTAGAATATCTGGCTTATTTCTGAGAACCACTCTGACCGTATCCGAGATGCCTTTAGACACAATTGATAATAATTATCCAAAGGAATAGTCAAACCTATTTGAAAGGGTTTATTTATCGGAAAAATACTGTATCTTTTCTCTTTGAGATGGGCTCGTCTCTAAGCCAATCCGACTATTGCTGCTGATCAAGAGTATCTATGTAATATATATATGTAAGGGCATACCTAGTTTTTCGCAATGAGAGGTCGCCCTTTTTGGGGTCAGAGATCCTTCTACCTGCTAAACACGTTTGCTGTCCACGTGACACACCCATAAAATTGATAATTATTTTATAGTTCATTATTTAAAATGATTATAATCTGAGCCAATTGAAAATGGAATAAAAAGGGCGTGATGGAAGTGTGCAAAAGTATGTCACATAAAGAAGGGAGCATCTGCGTTTCCATAAACTACCCATGTATTTTTTATCAGCATCGATATCGGAGTCCATCTAGCTATGTCCGTCTCCATATCTAAAATATTTATTGTTTGGTGCCCTTTCTTATAATTAAAATATAAATTGCCAATTACAAAATGTATAATTTTAAAGAAAAAGCTTTGTTTTTTATTGCGTATTAATATACCTTGATATTAATCTGATCATTTGTAAAATTCCATAGTAATGGTGTCTGAAAATCGATGCCGTGACTTATGATAGGAAAAGACTTCGTCTGAGGGTATCTTTTAGTCAAGTTCGCTTGAGTAGAGCATTCTGACATATATTTTAATTGAAGATTGCTAGACTGCACCATTGAGATTGTAAATGTTCTGATTGACAGCTTTGATTGATACTTTCAGCTCCTATTTTTCTAATTATATAAAAATTACTTTTAACTTTTTGGGTCAACTGCGGGCCAGCAATAATATGCATGATGCCACTATGCCGGCAATATTGTATTGATTGTATTTTTTATACACAAACATTATAGATTAATAAGAGATCAATGCACTGATAAGTATCTCTATGCACATCAATTAATAAAGCATACAAATATTAGTCAAAACAAGATCATGAAATACATAATCATTTTTAGTGGGCTAGGTTTAGTTTTTGAGATTATTAGCATAGTATTCTAATAATGCGCAAATATTAATATAATCCATTGACAAAATGATAAAGTTGCATTGGGACAATATGACCTGAAAGTATGATTTTTCAATCTGACTAACTGTATATTCTATATGAAATAATAAAATTTTATGAAAAAAAAAACCTGATAAATAAAAATGCTGTTAAATTCATCCAGATAAATTTCCGTCATCTCCAGAAATTTCAAAAATCGTCCTAAAATGGAAATCTCGCTAAAAGCTAGAATGTTATTCTTGGTTTTAGAATTAATTTATACATATGCGAAGAATATATTCTTAAAATTAAAAACTGAATTTGAAAATGAAAAGTTAAATTGTATTAATTACGAGTTGTATTTTTGACAAGTGAAACAAAAGATAGAAAGAAAATAATTTCTTACTAATAATAGAGTCAACTGACCTTGGCGCCAAATGTATTGCGACTTTTTCTGAGTGTGTAGCTAATCTAGATAGATCCAAAGATCCAAAACTTAAACTTCACTATGAACAACATTTCTGACATTCATATTCTTAAAATATATTGATTTAAATGAAACAGTTTATTGGCCTATTTTAATTTGTCGTTGCAAATCGAATAAAAAATCAATTAATGAAAATATAATATAACCAATACTCAGGAAACAAATTTAAAAATAATAAGGGATTTTATTTCTTATTTCCTATCAAATTCAAATAAAGAAGAAAAAAAAACAATCACAATGATTAAATTTCAATTGTATTTTACGGAAGCGCATGGCTTTATTTACAAAACCGAATCTGACGTCAAACGGGCGCCTAGAACATTTTCGCATATACATATGTATGGATTTGTGTATGTCTGTATGTATGCACGCATTCAAAGATTTAAGGTCATATATATTATATTTGTAAATACAAAAATTTCGGCTCGCAATTCTTATCGGATATTCATGAAATTCCTTCAGTTGATTAATATTGTGCCAAAGGTATATTCAAAATAACTATAAACGCTATAACTATTATATATTATATATAAGGGAAGTGTATAAGTTTATCCATAAAATAAAATAAATTTTATCTGCACGGGATATACGAGAACATGTACATGTAGACGAGCAGACGGACTGAGCTAAATCACATCGGGTATTGATGCTCATCAAGGGTATATATATTTTATGAGGTGGAATATGCTTTCCTCTGCCCCTTAAGCACTTTTATACAACTGTATTACAATTTGCCATGTGTTCAAGGTTAAAATTAATAAATAAATGAATTAATTAATAACACCTTCAATTTAGTAGTACATAAGCCAGGTAGATTTTTTTAAGATTAAAATTCTACAAAGATAAAATTGTATAGAATTAGAAATTAGAGCACACTAAAATTTAATATTAATTTTATTATGATATATTAATAAAATGAGTTTGTTAACACAAAAAATCACAACTATTTAATACTCACTTTTGGGTCTTTTGAACATATTTTGGTCTGCTGCCTGGAAGTCACTTTTAACTTGCAATTCAGCTTAATTTGTTATATAGATTGTGCACTGTTTAAATTGTGTTTTTAATTCCCAGGAATAAGCCAGAAATTTCGGAAATGTTCAAAACGCGAGTGTGCAAGCTGGCAACTGCCAGCAATCGAATGATTTTTAATTTGAATGAGTCGTGGCACAACAGAATGATTGAAATATTTTTTTTTATATATTTATATATATATACATATATAATAAAAAGTAATACATACATATATAAAAAAAATCATTTCAATCATTCTGTTGTGCCACGGCTTGGTTGTATATATAAGTATATAGTCTATAATATGCAATGGGGGCTTTTCGAGCGTCAAATTGGATCGTCATCTGCGTCTTATCAGAATCGCGACTTTTGATCACTACAAATAGGCAGACAAACACAGACAGGCGGACAGACAAACATGCAGACAGATGATAAGAATTACAAAATACAGTCAAAGGTAAGAGCTTTTTGGCTCGACCCAACAATAGGGTATCGAGTCTTTGACATCAGTCAACTTAAATGAATATCACACACTTTGGGCCCTAATTGGGTCAGTTTGGTTGTTAATCAGCTTATTGCACTTTTGTGTTCGTTTTCTTTGTCTTGCGACGAAGAGCGAAGAGTCGTTGGTCTATTTAGCCGAAGCCCTGAACCATATTTTCCATTGATTTCACCCCATTTATGGCATCTGCTATTTATAACAATCTTCTTTGACTTAAACACGCACGCCACACTTTTATTGCCTTCGCTGCGCTGAGCTAAATGTAACCGACTAACTTGGGTCTGCTCGAGAAAAAAACCAACGAAATCTCTAATCAAAATACAATGTACAATGTAACCAGCTGAAGAAGTCGTTGAACGTCGTGACGAACGTTGGACGACGACGACGACGACGATGGCAACGCCGACAACAAGGAAGGAAAGGCAGGCCGGCCACACAGCACAATAAGAGAAGAAACTGAAACGAGTGGAAACTGCGATAGCAGAGATCACAACAGAGTGGTCCTCATAGCTGCAGAGCATATCTAAAAACTAACTGTAGTTACATAAATATATATATATATATATATGTTTGTATGAATGTCGCATTCGGCATACCATTCCAATGTGAGAACAATTATTTTCAACATATTTACTTACATTATTATTATACATATGTAAATTATAAATCAAAGGCATAACGACTGCTTTAATACTCTTTAAAGACATGGTTAAGAGAAAGTCATATTTATTGTTTTATCTAAAAATAAAAGCGAATTATACAGACTCATATTTCTTTCATTACAAACTAAATTTTAATTGTAACTATTGTATTATTGTAATTTTTATTTTTGGTTTAATTACATTTCTTCTGGGTTATGTGCAATTCTGGTCACAAATGTTGTAGCAATTTTGCAATTAAATACCACCAGAAATTGTAGAAGCATTTGTTACTTTAATTTAAAAAGCATAAATATATTTAATTTTTTAAATGAATGTAATTCACCCGAATTTTTGTATTTTTCTGTATCAATCGGTATCACATTACATACATATATTACATTAAATAAATATATTTTTAGATTTATTCTAATTTATTAATTTAATGTCATTCATTTAATATTATCTAATTTCATTTGTTACTTTAATTTAAAATGTTTAATTATTAAAACAATTTTCGCAAACTGTGTACTCAGTTTAGTTCGCATTAAAACATTAAATATAAAAAAAGATTACCAGCTTATTATAATTTAATTTAACCCAATTTTCAATTTTTTTTTAATTACGTGTCGCTTTTAGTATGCGCATTATAAGCAATAATATATTAACCGATTTTATTCACAATTTATTTTTGAACAATCATGCAAAGTCATTAAACTTTATAACTAAAATACTCTCAAATCATATACATATATTATATAATTGCGCAAATTTCAAGTGATATATCCATACATATATACATATTCATGAAATTACTTTACGAGTGGCATGATCAAAAGTTCCAATCAATTGATATGTAATTAAAAATACACCATTTAAAAAACAATCAATAAAACTTGTTTACAACAAATCCTGAAATTGAAAAATTAATATACGTATGTAAATTGCAATTGTAAAACGCTTGTGTATGCCTATGATTTGATAACTATTAATTTGATACTCTAGCTTGACATTCAGTTAGCTATATATGCATTTCTATTCAATCAAATTACTGAGAGACTCCCAATCTAATTTTATATTCTAGAAAAAGGCTGGCGACCCTTCCATTGCGCCAAAGCTCCCAACTAAGATCTCCAAAGCCGCTCTCTCATATCACACATAGAACGGATGCCAGCAGCAACGACCCTAATGACTGATAAAACAAATGCTTTATATTCATACGATAGATGATTATATGCACATATAAAATATATGGAAGAATTTGCCTATGCCACAAATTGTATAGTTTATTCTTGTCTGGAAAGTTCTGATTGTCGATTAACCGGCACAAAGCGATATTGATGAAAATAATATGTATCCAGTCCGTAGAACAGCTTGGCAAAAAATTACATCACATAACATGGTCAATTAGTGATTAAGGTTCTCAACGCAACCCACAATTAAGGTAACCCAGGTGTATTTAAAAATTATACAGTACAGCTAAGGTGACGCAAATGGCCAGGAAAGTGAAGGGATTGAATACAGTGATCAACTGCGAACTGTGAACTGTACTCTCAGATATGAGATCAGCTTTGTCAGAAAAACAGGACAACAAACTCAGTAGCTGCATGCCCAAATATAACATACTTCCGCATCTGTTTATTGTGTGGCTGCCACATGCATACGACACGAGAAACCTGTGTCCAACCGAAAAGTAAAAGGCTATATACCATGCTGGAAGGTCACGGTCTTATTGCGTCCCGCTGGCAACCCTAATTTAACACTTCCAATCTACACGCGTCATTATCTTGGCGCCAAAGCTCCTTCCAAGCGTTTCAGTTGCCAGCGAGATACACACACTGAAACGAGACCAAGAAGCCAGAAATTTTGTTTGTCCTTAGTGTTTTTTTTTATATATATATATTTGAAATCTATTTTTGGAATCCGCTCCTCAACGGTCAAAAGAACACGCGACTTTCCTTCTTTTTTTTTTGTTTTAAATATTTTTTATTTAAAGTTTACGCCCATTTAAAGAGATTTTATTTAACTTGTATTTGTTTCATTTTTCGATCATTGCCTGATTTGTTAAGAGAAGTTTAAACAAAAATTGAATTTGTTAATAAAATTTTAAAGTATTTGATTGCGTACAAATATAAGTTAGTGGTTTATTAACGACGAAAAGTCTCACTTCTTGTTTCCACTTGCACACGTGAGTATATGAAAAAAAGTACAGTGGTTCGAAATTGATTCAATGAAAGTCCAATTGCTGCACGAAACTGAACATGTGCTCGGTAGTAAAAAAAAAACGGTGGTGCAATAAAATAATATAAAGCTTACAGTGTCGCAATAAAAATGTTATATAATGATTGTGCCAAATTGATCATTAAGATAATATAATAACTTATTTCTATCGATGGAAAGAGAATAGGAATTTATAAAATAGTTTGTTTTAATTTACATTCCGTCGAACTAAGTGTATAGTCATGGAAACTAAATCGAGTGTAACTTGATTATTAAATTTTCCATTAGATATATGCATATTTGTCAATGAATTTAATTTAATCCCATTAACGAACATGTTCTCAACAGAAATTTCCATTACAAATCAGCCTCGTCACACTGTAAAAAACTAACTGTATTTAATATACAGTTACCAATGGAAAAGTGTAACCCAATACATTAGAATCGTGTAATGGAAATAATGTGCGGTAAACCTTACACGCTCTCTCCGTCTCCCGCTACCTATTCCGCACCCTGCAGTATTGATGTGTTGACATTGGAAACAGTTTTGCCAATGAAGCCGGTTATTAATTGTGTTTTTTAGTTCAAAGCGTTTTTTATTTAATTGTATTTATGACTTGATGCAAATCATTGTGATCAAACTGATTGAATAGATGTATTTAGCATTTGTAGGGCATTTCATTTTCTTGTACCCTACAATCATAATAAATGCCATATATTTGAATAATCGAAGTGATCAATTAATTTATTTACTCAACAGTGGAAAATATGTGTATCTGCACTATAAATACATATCTACATAAGCATGTGGGTATTTTTTTTTAGTAAATCACCTTAAAAAAATGTTTGGCTATAAAAAAATGTTTGGCTATAAAATTCACTTCAAAAACACAATTGTTCGGCAAAACTAAAGCAAATTGTTTACAGTTTCAAGCATTTATGACTGGAAGTATATTTCTGCAAATATTACATAATAAATATATACATAATAATAATAATAAATGTGTATCAGCGCTCTTTAGGCCTAACTACAGGGTATCTCCGAATCGAACACATCAAAGTGTATTTGACACTTATTTTATTGATGTTTGCATGCAAATCGTTTCATGTGTAACAATCGGTGGAAATTAAGTGAACAAAAGTATTACATTTGCATTGATTTAAATTGATCTGGTACGAAACTGGAACACATATTTCCACATGCATATGATAAGATAGTTTTATTAATGGGTTTTTCTGTTTGTCTTTTAAATTCCAGAGAAACCGCAAGCGTCTGTCCAGAGGTACCAAGCACCGGCGACTACAATCTGTCTACAACACAATTCCAATTCCAGTTCCAGGTTCCAATAAAAAGTAGTCAACATGACGGAGCGTTTGTATAGGTGAGTAGCAATTTTTTCTGGTTACAATGTGCACATATCTTTATAAATGTGACTGTATTTATAAAATAGTATTTATTAAATAGCATTAAATAGTGCAATTAGCGCATGTCATATCTTATGCCAAATATTTGCACTGCTCAAATATATAATCTGATTTCATGTAAAAACAGGTGGATAAAAAAAATTGCCTTTAAGCGGATTGCTGACATTATTCAATAACGACCTGTTATTGCAAAACAATTGCAATACAATTTGTAGCCCTATTTAAATTAATATCGACACTTATGCCTTATGAATATATGCATATATACAGTAAACGACTAAAAAATCTACAAAGGGATGTATACGAATAGTTGATCCCCTGTATATTGCCTTGAATGGAAAATGGGATATTAAACTGTGGTTTTTTATTTATTTATTTTAATGTATATTATTTACGGTCCACAGATATATATATATATATATTCATATATATCTTCATATATATATATATATATATATAAGAAGATTAAAATATAACGAAAAATTTAAAATGATTTGAGCCTTAACTGCTAATAGAAATAAAATATATTGTTTATGAAAATACAATAATTCCCCATTTTTAAGGAAGTGCTGATAAGCAATTATACATAATTAAACGATAAATTAAACTTAGTATTTGTTAACCGAAACTTAACCGATCTTCCAATAAACACATTTTGTTTTCTCAATAAACAGTTTAATAAGCCGCTGTTAAATGTGTGAATTGGAAAAAAAAATACCATTTATCAATACTGACTAAAAGTAAATAGTAAAAAAAAAATATATAATAAAAAAATAATTGCACCGGAATAATAAGCGGCAGATTGATTCTAATCGGATTAATTCTTAATGACGCCAAGGGTGAACTTGACTTTATTAAGCATTGGCCGAAAGAATTTAATGACCCTTTTAATATCATACTTCTCTATGCCTCCCAAGTCCCTCCTATGCCTGAGTGGTTGTCATATATTTGGTGCAGAGCATTAGACCAAAAGGACTCCGATATTTTTGTAAACTGCTTTACAGTATTCGGCTGCGCATTGGTGCGTAAAAATTTAAAATAAATAAGTAAAAAAAAAAATGTTACATTTATGTTCCGATCCCGAATCTGTATTTAAAAAAACTATCAAGTTCAAATTGGATCCGCTCAGAAGCTATTCATGATGTTTGCTTTACGTAGTTTTCCTTTATATTAAGCAATTAAAGGTTTACGAATTTTAGGACTGATTAGTATTATTTTTGAGTTCCCCAAACCTAGCAATAAATGCTGCATCAAAAACATGTTAGCTCCCCCAGATTTATATTATATTTTATCTTTTAATTTTTTGAATTATAAATTATTTAATTTGTAGCTTACATTTTATTTTTTAACATTTTTGAAAATAATTTTAAGGTTTGTGGACCGATTTTAGTTCGCTTTCAATAAAAAAAATAAACCAAGTTTCTCAAATAGTTATTTTACGATACAAACTTGTAACAAGATAAATACATTATATATATATATATATATATATATATACATATATATTGTATATACATATATATATATATAATGTTATACAATACAATGTTAAATTTTGTACTTAAATTTAGCTGGACTGGCTGCGATGGTGGCGTGGGTGAAAATCCATCCGGTGCCTACTATGCCGTGCAATCGCAGTTCTATGCCCCGGCTCTGCCGCCCACCGCTCTTTGTGCCGACTACAACAATAATGCTGGAGGCGCCACCGGATTGCGTTACTTTAATGGACTGGCCGGGTATGCGGCGCCGCCTGGCCTGTTGCCCCACAAGTATGGTGGCGGGGGGCCGCCAGTAATGCCCACCCAGCTGGAGGTGTGCCAATATGCACATGCGAATGGCAGCACCTCCTGCTACAATCGCAACCGCTACATGCCCTACAATCACAATCGGGCATGCGCAGCAGCAGCTGCTGAGGCCGCTGTCAGCAGCCATCCCCTGATGGGTCATCAGCCACATCAGGCGGCGTCCATGTCGTTGAGTGGCTATGCCAGCAATTATCAGTCAACGTTTGCGCCCATCTATCAGCAGACATCGCCTCCGCTGGCCATGTCCACATCCTCGCTGCCCCAATCAGTTAGCAGCAGCATCAGCTCAGTTGTGTCCAGTGTCAGTGTTGCAGGCAGCGTGACATCATCGGCGGCAGCAACAGGTGGTGCAGATTATAGTTACAGCAATAGTCTGATCAACACCATGGCACCTAGCTCGGGCGCCTCAGTGATGTCCAGCAGCTCCACTGTGGAGACAACGGCCGGGTCAGCATATGCCAGTGTTACGGATCCCAACGATGCGGTCACACTGCAGATTACCAATCTGGATTACTCGCTGGATGAGGCCAGTTTGCGTAGTTTCCTCATGAATCAACTGAAACCCATCACGCCCGTCGTCTCCCTCAACTTTGAGGCCAGCTCGTATGCCAAGGTGACTGTGCCCGATCTCTATGTAAGTTCAGTCTACTCAACACCAAGACAAAGTCTCCTCTTTTATTCCTTCTCCATTAACAGTTTGCCAAGCAGGTGGTATCCAATCTGCATCGCAAGAAGATTGGCCACAAGCGCATGCTGGTCAGTTACACGCGAGACTCTTCGCTCACCGAGATCAATACGCTTCGATGCCAGGTGGCCGGACTACTGAAGGTCAGTTTACGGATAAGTTTTGATATACCACTGCTACACAGAAATAATTTTCAAATATTTTGTGACGAAATAAGAAACACTGCAATCTGAAAAAAGTCTACCTGATATTCGGAAAGTCGCCTTGGAAGTTTTTATTGTTTTTGAAAATAACTTCTTAATATACAAAAAAAAATATATATATTCTTAAACTCAGAAAGACTTTCTATTTGTCAGAAATAATTGAATTTTTAAGAAAAATATTTCTAGCATCTAGCAAAAAAAAAATTTTTAGAAAAAAATTCTGCTTAAAATAACGAACGAGTAATAAAATTTGTTGTCACAACTGCTATATTAGGATTTTATAATTTTTTTAAATACAAATGCTTAATAATAATATGAGTAACAAAAACAACTTAAGAATTCGAATTTATAAATCTTACTTCTAAGTTTTAAGGCTGGTTTTTAGAAATATAATTTCTTAACAAATATGCCGTTTTTAACTTGAATGCAAAGAGTAAACACCAATTAGTCAAATATTTGTTATACATTATTTTTTATTTTTAGCATCTATTAAATCATTAACTTAACTGAATACAAATTCAGATTAAGCCAAAAATTAATCTATGTATCTGAAGCAACAATTTATTGATTTCAAGCATATATTTTAGTGGAATTGTTAAAATGCTACACATATTAAGAAAAAAGAAACAGTGTTAAGGTCGAAGTAATCTAGATAAAACCGTGATCTAGATGTTTTGTGAATGGAACTCCAATGAGTTTATATACCTCTTTTTAAGATAACCGAGGATTTTTTTTAACATTTAAAAGGGTTTTCCGAAAAAATTCATATTTTATTTTATTTAGGATTCAATTTTTTTTCACAACTTTTGCAAATTGATTTTCAACTTGACCATTTGCGTCTTCAGCGCCCTGGCGGAACCTTTGTTACTATATATTCCTAGTCATCTCATATAATGCAACGATTGTCATCCACAGGATGTTCCGTATTATACACTGCCGATGTATAAATTCCGTGAACTCTTCCAGTCACGCTTCAAAACGTCGATCAGTGTCTTGGATTTGTACAAGATGCAGGACATTTGCACCATTAACTCGGACAACAACGAGGATAAATTCATCAGTCTGCAGCCGGAGCTGGTCAACACGCTGGAGAGCTCACCGCTGATGGAGGGACTGCAGCACAGTGTGCCCTATTGCACGGTCCACTTCAAGCGGGAGCAGCACAAGGGCTGGGCCGAGCAGGAGATCGAACCGTTGCCCAATGTCTGTATGACCATAGCAGAGATCCAGCAGCTGATATATCCATTGCTGAAACATCATCCGGGCGATATACCCGTTGCCACGCTGCTGCACTGCATCGAGGGTCAGCTGAAGGTGCAGATTGCCGCCAATGAAAGTGGCGTCAATTTGGAGCATCTCGTTTGCTGTGTCCAAGGCATACAGATCCAGGTGAATAACTTTGGCATCAAGATTCTCGGTTGGCTGGAGCTAAACAAGGATCTGCCCTCGGCCGGCACGAATATGACCAATGGCAGTGTTAATCTGAATAGTGCTGATCGCGGAGCTGGCTCCAGCAGCGGCTACTTTAAGAACAACTCGGTGACCGATCCACTGTTTCAGATCTCACGCGAGGTCATCGAATTGGTGAAAATGTCACCCAAGTCCACAATGAAATTCAATCGATTCATTCCGGCCTATCACAATCATTTTGGCAAACAGTGTCGCGTTGCCGACTACGGCTACACAAAACTGATTGAGCTCTTCGAGGCGCTCTCCTCGGTCGTCCAGATTATGGGCGATGGCGAGAATCGTCAGATAACCCTCACACATCGCACCCAAATCCGACGCTTCACATCGGATCTGTTGCGAGTGCTTCGTGCTCATGGCAACAATTCCGTGTTGCTCTCGCAATTGCCGGGCATCTTTGCCCAGACCCAGAATCGCAATTTCGATGTCACCGATTATGGTGTCTGTGATATTGTCGACATATTGGATGGTCTGGCCAACAGTCATATTGTGGTGCTCAGCACTGTGCAGCAGGGCAAGGATATCCTCATCTCGATGCCCAAGCGTAAGCAGACGAACAGTGAGCTGGAGAAGATCTGCGTCTTCGCTGGCGAAATGGTTGAGCTCTTCCAGAATGCCCTCCAGTACACGATACTGTTTCAGAAGTTTGTGCGCTCCTATCACTATCATTTCGCCTATCAGTGCCGGCTCAGTGATTATGGGTTCCTTAAGCTGGCGGACCTAATGGATGCCATCAATGGCGTTGTCGAGCTGGAGCTTACCAGCGATGAGGACAAGAAGATAATGCTCTCACCGAAGGTGGCCCGGCGTGTGTTCTCGGAGCAGTGCGGCGAACTCATACGGAATGCCACTGGCAACTCGACCAACTGCATGAAGCTGGACCAGATCCTCAAGCTGCACAAGAAGAAGTATGGCTATCAAATGCAGCCGCAAACCTTGGGCGTAACGGATATTGAGATCGCCATTGAGCTGCTGCCCTATGTGGAGGTTCTGCACAAGGAGCAGGCCACGTGGCTCATCTGTCACAACGATGATGCTGAATTCCGGCAGCTTTGCTATCGTGCCTGCAAACAGCTGTTGCAACATGAGGCACTGATAGACTCTGCCACATCGCTCAAAACGCTGGAGCCGCTGAGTCAGACGCAATTCATTTCCGATTTCAATGCCAAGTACAATCTGCAATTAACTGATTCCTCACTGCATGCAATGCGACATGCCATTGAGGTGGGTTTGTCAGCCTTACTTTTATTTGTTCTCTATACTCTGTAGTCTCATCTCTGTTCTCTCGCAGATCTATGTGGAGTCGGATGTGAGCTGTGTACGCCTCACCGGCTTCATGCGCTTCCTGGTCTCCATTGTGCGTCTCTTGGAGCAACGTCCCAGCATGTATCTGCACGAGCTAAAGAGCACCTTGGATTGCGGCCTGACCACCACCTTTGAGTTTGGTTTCCCTAATCTGTATTCAGTGATTGTGGCCCATGAGGATCTCTTCAGCATTAACATGGGTACCACCCAGGAGCGCAGTGATGTGGCCCTGAACGTCAATTGTGAACGTAAGTGAAAATTTTTTAAAACAAAAACAAAAACAAATTAGTTATTTATTTATTATTTATTTATTTAATAACTTGAGAAGCCAACTTCCCTGGCTTAATTCAAATTTAAATAAAAATATAATTAAATATTTTTAAATAATTACTCTAGAAAATAATTAATATATAATAACTCTTCCCACTTTATGTGTCAATTTAATCATCACAGTACGTCTCAGCTCGATTGCCAGTCATCGGCATCTGTTTGGCTCCTTAAAGATGCCCTATGCAAAGCAAAAGGCTCAGCGCAGCTCCCGCACACCGCTCGGGGAGCATAATCGTCCACCGTTGGCCCAGGCACCGCCGCCACACAAGACTCGGGCCATTGCCAATGAGTATGCGGGCAGTGTGAGTGTGAACAACGTGGCCTACAAACCCCAAGTGAAGGTCAACAGTTTTCAGGCGTATCAGGAGCAGTTTGCTGCTGCAGCTGCTCCTGACAAATGCTCGCCGCCCAGTGCCAATTGCTCGGTGATGTCAAGCACATTGCTGAACAGCTCCGCCACCGGCAATGTGAGCTTGTGCAGCAGCTGCAGTAACAAGGAGAACTCGCTGAACAGCTCGCAGCCATTCTTCAACACCAGCTGCAGCAGCAACTCCTTTAATACATCGAGTGATTTGAACAGCAGCCTCTGCGCTGCCGATGTTGCTGCCTCCAGTACAGCCATAACGTCGACTATGCCCTATGCACAGTCCGGCAAGTTGTGGTATCGCCGCCAGGCTAGTTTCTATCAGCATCAGGCTCAGCAGCTGCAACAGCAACATCAGCAGCAACCGCAGCAGCAGCAACACCAGCAACAACATCAACGGCAGCAGCAACAACAATATCAGCAACAGTCGACAATGTTGCAGCACTCGTTGGATGCTGGTCGAGATTTGTATGATTTGGTCAGCTGCAATGTGGCACCCATAAGTTCCATCTTTGAGCCGCCCAAGCCTGATACGCCGCCCTCGGAGGTGAGTAGTATATAAATTTTAATTATAATAATAAAGTATATATGTGTTAAATACAACGTTGTCTCTTTATAAAAACCAATCAATTCCCTTTCATAATTTCTAGATTATTAGAATCATTTTTGGTTACTAAAATTATATTATTATAAACATTAAATGTCTAAAATTTCATATATATACAAACGCTGAGCGATTTTATTTTTAATTCAGTCGAGCGAGCAAATTTTAATCTTTATTTTTATTTTTAAGTCGTTATTATTCGTTAATAGAAACGATTTGTTACAAAAAACCAAAATCAATTTTAATGAAACTTATTATTTATCCGTCAGAGTATAGCAAAAGTACATTTTTTTTATGTTATGAGCAAATCAATTTTTTCTTTTTAAAAATGAATCATGAACCAACTCAGCAATCCCAACTAATTTCTTTACATGGAACAATCGATCGACAACTGAGTTTCTGTATAAAGTTCTGTTTGAGTTTTTTTATTATGTATATATATATATATATATATATATGTATATTATGTGACTTCATACTAGTGTTTATGCTAATAAATTATTGATTTCACACTAGAAACTGCCCTTCTGGATCGACCCCATATGGAGCAGTCAGCCGCAGCAGCCCAAGCACAATTTGCTCAACATCCGACTGCCAGAGATAAAGGCCCTGAATGTGCTGCCGATGCTGCTTTCGCCCTACACTATATCGAAGCATGAGAATATGAAGCGACAGTTGTTCAACTTTGATAATCATGATCGCAAAATTGCCTAAGTATTCATATGAAGCAATCAATAGATAGCAAAATCGCATTATGGCATATAAAAAAATAAGTATTTTAAGTATATTTGTCGGAAGAGACTTGAAGCATTTAGTAGGCTACTGGTGAGCCTTAAGATTGTAACTAATTGATTTATTATCGATAAGCTTAAGAATTGCGTTTGTTAAATTTCTTTGGTCTATGCGCCTTTTGTAAATGCCAATCTAACCTAATCATACGATAAGTTTCTCCTTTTTATAAATTGTCACAACCAACACACACTTTGTATTCTAGTTGTAAGCAAAAATTTGTAAATTGCTTAAAATATTGAGCCCAAAATAAAAAATAAAATATAAAAAACAATTTTTTTCTTTTCTGCGCTTTATTTGTAGACTTTGTTTGCTATAATTATCTTTGGATAGTCTGAATTTTGTAAGTTCTAAAAGTCGGGCGCCAATTGACGAAAAACAGCATTGGCCAGCTCAATGCCGAAGAAGGTTGCTGCATTGGCTGGAAAGGCGCGCAGTATGACAGGTGTGAAGCCCCTAAATTCGATAGAACATCGATATTAATCGATAACGCGAAAAGATGACAAAATCAAAATACAAACCGATATAGGGCAGTAATTCCATCATTTTTCAATAGATCCTTGAAAACGGCTCTTATACTATTAAATTTACCCTCAGGCGCTGAAAAATCGGAATTTAATTAATTTACAATACGGTTTTCGGGAGCATCCACATACCAGATTGCAGTCGACTCTTGAGCACATCGGCGGGCATTCCTCCAATCCAGTAGAATATGCCAGCTAATCCGCCAGCAATAATAGCCGGAATTAGATCCACATTGGGGCGATTAAAGCGACGTTTGTATTCGTTCGTTAGGATCTCATAGCTGACAAAGTACAATCCATTTGCGGGTACATCTATAAAAATTTAATGAATGCTGTTAAAATTACATGTAATTCATGCAGGCATTTTTACGTCATGTTCTCTATAGCCCATAGATAGATGTAGATAATTCTTATAAGCTCAATGCGGTAATAATTTATGATAATTGAGAGTAAATGTCGATTACATCAAAAATTCAGAGCGGATATGATGCAAGCGTTGAATGTATAATATCAAAATACTAGTCCAACTGGGCCCCACTTAAAATTACCAATTAAAATTGCCAGTCAATGAAATTCAGCGCCCTTGACAAGCCAGTGCATGCCAAAACTATGCTCAATTTACTCATGACCCTCAAACTGTAAACAAATTATATTTACTCATATCGCGAAGCGAACTGAATGTTTTGCTGTTAATCAAATAGAGGCGTATATCCAAATTATTTATAAATTTAACTTCTTAGTGTTTATTGTTTGTTGTCCTATTTTTATAATTTAAATATGTTTTTCCCTTTTTAATTTCTTATTTTTAAACTCCTCACTCAGCCTTATCTTTTCAGTTTGACTTTACAAAAGCGCACAAATTTAGCAATCAGTGAATTTAACATACTCGTCAAGGACTGTCCCACTTTAAATATTCTAAGCAATTGAATTCATATTAAATACTTTTTATTTTTTTATCTGAAAAGGGGTTTTCTGGGGCTTACATAATCCATACAAAAAAGATTGGACCAAAAATATTTTTAAATTTTTGGTTTTTCTGTGCCGACTGAAAATTATCGGCATTAAATAAACATAAATAAAATTAAAAACATGCATCAGTTTCTCGTTGTATTTGATCTTTGTTTTGAGCTTTTGATGTATTGGGGAAAATTAAGATTGGCAAAAGTTTTTTCCCTACTTGATTCTTATTGGTTTATGCATATGTGCATTAAACATCTTGTTTTTTAAACAATCTGCCAATCACATTCAACAAGACGCTGAAAAGCAAAATACTTACAGTGTTTTAATTAAATTTAGAAGCTGATTTAGCTTATGAAAAGTATGCATTTATTTTCATACATTTTTGAACAAAACTATCTGACTCTTATGCTTTAAAGTGAACACAATAAAATCTCTTTTAACTATCTCGGACAAGTTTAAACAGTTTAGAAAATTCCCCCCTAGAAACTTGGTGCTACCAAATTAAAGAATTTATTCGCCAGCTCAATGCCGAAGAAGCAAGCAGCATTTGCTGGGAAGGCACGTATCATAATGGGCGTAACGCCTCTATACAGAGCTAGAGGACCATCCTTAGCAATCAGATCCTTGAACACGCTGCGCACGCCGTGCTTGTAGGTTCCCTCGGGTGCTGAACAAAGAATGAATGTATTAATGTCAAATGTAGAAGAGAGCGTATCTAAATATATAAAACTCACCCGATTGCAGACGACTTTTGAGGACATCGGCGGGCATGCCTAGAATCCAATAGGCCATGCCAGCAGCACCGCCTGCAAATATTGTGGAGGCTGTGTTTATTTCACCCGTTTTCGATTGCGCCTTGGCAACATCCTGTATGTACTCGTAGACCAAGAAGTAGAGTCCGTTGGCAGGCAGATCTGTAAATAGTATAAATATCATTTTATTTATTACTTTATTTTACTACTATACTATACTATATGACTACAGACGACTTTAAGGAAGCAAACTACTTGTGGTTTTTGTAGCTTACTCACATTTAAAAAACTCTTCTTAATACATTTTCGATTCTTGCATGCCAATTCGTTTGTTGATATTCTTGAATTAAGATGCGAACACTGTGAGAACTTGTTTATATCTCTGCATTAAGAGCAAGCGGCGACTTCAACGGCGCCATAAATATCTCGTGTACTGTGATATGGTAAATCCAAATGAACTATATAATACAATAATTACATACACACACAATAACTTACACAATGGGCGTTAAATGTATAGGCTGTAGGGCATTTACAGTGGAACCAAAGTATAAACAAAATTCACATAAATTTAAAAATACAATCAAAATGTATTTGATATTCTAACAAAGAAAACAACAACAAATTGAGAGAAAAAAATATTTATTTTTAAATTTGCTTGTAATATTTAAATGAGCTAAACTAGTTTTAAAGCAGATAACAACTGAAGATACAAATATAATGTTTGGCAGACAATTTACGATTGTTGTGTTGTTAACGCCGTAATCGATGTGAAAAATAATTTGAATAATGACCGAAACGGGTTTTACAATTTTTTGTACATACTACATAGAGTGCGTAGTTGATTTAATATTCGGTAATCAAATTAATTACTTTATTTACAAATAAACCAGTAGGAATGCAGTAGCCCCTGCACGGGTTCCTCAGCCTCTTTTAACTGATCTGTTGATCAATGTTATGGCTAGGTAAATTCGTACAGAATTTGCAATGATTTGATTGTCATTGTTAATGATGGCATCGATCAAATGAAATAAACTTGATAAGTGTTTGGCATACAACTTTCCATATTTGAATTCTCTAGATCAAAAAGTCTCTGAGATCTCTAAATAAATAAATAAAATCGTTTTTCTTGACTTGTAAAAACGAAAAATATATAAAACTGTTGTATGAAATGTTAATTATGTTTTATGTAAACTCAAATTTTAAAGAACTGTTTTAAAGTTCATTTAAATTGATTGTGTTTTATTTTATTCTGGAAATACAGTTAAACTAGTATTATTGTAATATTGCCACTAAATAAGGACATTAGACTACTAAACAATTTAATTTGAATGGGAGCAATCGGTAGATTTTTGAATCTAATAATGCTATGAAATCTTAAGCGTGCTTAAGTTATTTCTCTTAGTACTATTTTTTAATAATTCCTACATATTTTCTCAGAAATTTAATTCTGTCACAAGTTACTAAGCCGAAATCATACTGTGTATATATATATATATAGAGAGACAGAGAGAGAGAGAGAGAGGGAAAGACGGGCTGCAATAAAACTTTTGCATCAGACAGATGCGACCTTGTACTCAATTGAAGTCGTGGAGAAACTTCTGAAACTGTCGCTCACTGCAGTATATAAGAAATTTAATGTCCACATTTACATATATATGTATAGGGGTATAACCAGGCGAGGGGGGTTGAGCTGTGTTTTGTGCATATTTTAAATAATGATTAAAAGTTTGTTTTAAGATTTTGAAAAACGTATCTAAAGTATTTTCTGTCAGATTTTCTCTTGGCGACCAAGCGTTTGAGTCCCCTTGCAGACGCCCTTATATATATACTACATTCTTGAATGGGCGCTTATCGGAGGATGTGACAATCTGAAATTCATTTCCGTTAAATACAATAATAACAATAGGAGTTCAAATTTGTATGCTGATTTCGCTGGCAGTCTGATGGGAACCATGGGACAGCTTTTTAGTGCATGAACGGAATTCGAGCAATGCGTACCTGCTTTGAAAAAGCAAAAAAAAAAAGTGCCCGCGTCCGTAATATTAATAATAATAATAATAATAATGATAGTGATATCGTTACCGCCAATACGACTGATAAAAGTGCTGATCGTGCTGTTGCTGGTGAGTGGATATCTGATCATTTTATTTAGCACACTTGACATTTAGTTGCACTCACTCTACACACACCCACACACAACAGCGATGCAAGTTGCAGTTAGCATTGCCACAGCTGGAACTGCAACCGGAGCCACAGGTGGAACTGGATGTGATGAGCTGCCCCGTGAGCTGTGTTTGCCAATATGCCCCCTTCAATGAGCTGCCCATAGCACGCTGGGTGAATCACATGACCAGCGAGGAGCGTGCAGATTCCTATACAGAATATTCAATTCCCAACTACATCAAGCTGGCCACCTGTCTGCTGCAGGAGCAGGGCGAGACGCAGGCGCTACTCACTGCCCTGCCCATTGATCTGCAGGCACTGATCCTTCTACATACGGGCAGCTCAGCCAGTCAACTGACGGGTGAGTTCACAGGAAGTCGCTTTTTCCAAAAATTACCACATTCACTTAATAATAATCATTTATCCAACAAAACAGTAGAATACCAGAATTGTCTTAAACTCGTAGTAAATAAAGTCAATATAAATTACTAATTTTTATTATTTTATGTGTGGTTTGAGTACAAGTCAAATTAATAAAGTAATAAATACAGTAATTGTGCATAAATACTTTTTATTACTTTATATATCAGCTTTTCGAACAAGTTTTTAACTATCAATTTTAAATAACACTTTAAAAGAATGTCGAAGATTTTAATCGAACTTAAAGCTTTCAGATGAATACAATTGTTCATTACGAATTTTTTGTGATACTCATTAAACTTAAGTTTAAAAATTCTAAATAGATATCAGATAGATTCACGGTAATCTTAATCTTATAAATTTTGGATCGGAGTTTGGGGAGAGTCGGATGATAATGATTGATGATAATTTTTAAGCGATATTGAAAAATAACCACGTATTCAAAATGACGACTTAAAAGTTGACTTTTGAAAACTATGTTAAAGAAATGAACTTGAAAGTAAGTTTTGAGCATCCCTAACATAAGCTATTTAAGTTGTATGTAATTGGCCGATTTTTACTAGAACTTAACTTTAAGTTCGATAATTAGATACACACATAATCAAAATATACTCAATTTTGGATAAATCCGATGCTTAAAATGCCACAGCAAGCAAATGTGAACCACGCCTTAATATTCGATTACAGTGAATACAAGCAGTCTGCATCCACTCACTCAGCTGAGCACGTTGGAGGTGCGGGGCACCGGATCCACAATGCTGATCATCGATAAGCCGCTGGAGCTGCTGCAGCATGCCAACTTTGAGCAGGTGATTCTGCAGGCGAGCGATCGGCTGCAGCGTCCGAAGCACTCCAAGCTGCCTAGCGATGATTACGAGTACAAGCCGCCCAGTGAGCTGGATGGCATCAATGAGGCGACACCCAGATACAAACTGCAATTCGAGACGGATACGGCCATTGAGATTGTGAGCTATGAGCAGCATGTGGAGCTGCTGAAGCAGTCGCGCATGCCCAGCTTCTGTGGCTGGGGCCAGCTGGAGGTGTTGCGCATCCACAACTGTCAGCTGAGCGAGCTGCATTGGCAAATGTTTGACGGCCTTACCCAATTACATCATCTCAGCCTGGAGCGCAATGGCATTGAGGATCTTCAGCCATTCGCCTTCTCTGGGGCACCACATCTGAGGAGTCTGTCGCTGGCGCATAATGCGATCGGTCGTTTGTATTATTTGGGCCTGGCCGGTCTTCTCGAGCTGGAGACACTCAATCTGGCCGACAACCGTTTGGAGCTCTTGAGTGAGCTAAGTTTTCCGCCGCTGCCGCTCCTGGAGAAGGCTGATTTTAGACAGAATCCCATCATGTATATATATCCGGGCACGTTTTGGGTAATGAACAATACACGCGAACTGCACCTGGGCACTGAGTCAGTGGCACTCGAGCTGCGCACCTATGGCAACTATGGCCAGTTTGATTCACTGCAAAAGCTGCGTTTCCTGAGCATCAGCAATGTCACAACGCCCAGTTTGGAGCAGGGTGTCTTTAAGGTAAAAATGCTTTGAACTCAATATGTTTTTTAAGCCTGTTTCAGATAGTTTAAATCACAGCTTTAGTTTCGCTTATAAGCCTCACTAATTGGATTAATTTATGAATTGAAGGTATTTTCGGAGATTTATATATGAAACGATCGCCATTTTATATTCACAGACTGCAAGGAAGCCAATTTGGTTCATTGTAAAAAAATATATCTTTTTTGAAGACATAACTATAAATGGCAACAAACTAAAGAAAATATTTCAGAGCCATGAATTTTGATTACTCATAGCTAATATAGATATCCCAAGGTTTTAGAAAGGAACTTGACTTAATATTTTATTGGCAGGAGCCGAATTAATGTTCTTAAAGATTCCGATTCAGCCTCCTCCTTACAGCTTCTGCAGAAATCATTATTGGAGATTTAGAGTCTATTGAGATGGTTGCCGATTATTCAATGTTTAATTCAAGTGTGGTTTAATTTTTTTCATATTTTGTTTTTAATAATAATTAAGTAATCAATGACAAATCTCTTAAGACACATGTTTTCTATGAAAACAATTGTGCAAAACATCGATTTCCATCATTGACATTATTTTTTCGCTATTTTTTTTTAGCACTTTTCTCTTCAAAGTACAAAATTATTTTATCAATAAGCACTTCAAGAGAAAGAAAGTGAAAAAAGTACAAATATTTCCCAGAATTCCTAAGTGATTAAATTATCGGTAAAACGAAAAAATAAATATAAGTAAATAAATAATTCTATAAGTGATAAATGTGATAATTCGAGGTGTTTGAAGTTGTTTTGTTAAAGTCGATTTGTACTAATTCTGAACATATTTTCCCCAGGGTCTACATTCGCTGGAGCAACTGAAGCTGAGCGGCAGCATTGAATCTGTGCAGCTGGATGCATTCGGTGACATGGAGCAGCTGCGTGAGCTAGATTTGAGTCACTGCGGCATAACAGAGCTCTCGATGGATGCGCTGCTGGGCGTCAAGCGCCTGGAGCAGCTCAATTTGGCGCACAACAATCTGAGGCATGTGCCGAACGGTCTGCTCGATGATCAGCAGCAGCTGGAAATGGTTCAGCTGCAAGGCAATCAGCTGAGCACCCTGCCAACCAGTTTCTTTCGGCAGCCACGTTTGCGAGTTGCCCGCCTCAATCAGAATCCGTGGCAATGCAGCTGCGACATGGCCAACTGGCTGCCCCGAATAACCAATGCGGTGCGCGGTCCGAGCGTCGAGCGTTGCGTCCGCGACATCAACGGGGAGCCGGCGCTCTGCCGGCATGTTGTTAGCTATGAGGTGGACAAGAATCTAGTGCCGCGTTGCGCCAACTACAATGGACGCAGCGTTTACTATGTGTTGCGCAGACAGCTCTACTGCGACGCCCCCCTCATCTTGGCGGGCAGCACACGCGGCCTGCCGCATTGGCGCAAGTTGCAACTGAAGATGCAGCAACAGCAGCAGCAGCGTGGCAACAATAAAGGTAGCAACTCAAAGAAACGGCAACGAAAGAATAAAGCTCGCCTAGCGCAACGCAATCAGTTGCGCTTCCTGCTGAGACAGCAGCAACAGGAACAGATGCAGCAGGAGCTTGATGCGTCTTTGCCACAATCTAACGACATCGTGGAAATGTCCAATGAGATTTAATAACAACAACAACAACAATAAAAACAAAAACAAAAACATGCAACAAGCAACACTCGCACATAGTTTAGCCATAAGTTTCACATAATTAACAATTAATTATGAATGTTTAATGCGAACTAACCTAATTAGAGATATTGAAATAAATGATTAGCACACTTGGACTGAAACTCAACTAAATATTTCGAGCATGGCTCAGCTGCAGCACCATTAACACAAAAGAAAAGTTTCAATTGGAAAACTTTTGGGAATCATAAGTTACAGTTGAAATATATCAGGTAAATATGCAATAAAAAGAGGAGATTATTTCATCTAAATTTTAGACATATTATCTTATTTTAAGTACAGAAGAATTTTCTGCCTAGCCTGGGTCAGATTAACATTTTATTGACATAAGCTCAAATTGTATCTTTTATCTAGTTTCGATGGACCCAAATATACAATAATTGGATAAAAATTAGAGCAAACTAACCGACCAAACTGATGCTGACAGCATCTTAAGTGTGTTATTATGAATCGCAAATTTTGACAAAATATCATCGATATCGGCCGACTAGTTGGACAATATAGTCTCAATAAATCGCAGCTTTAAGTTGGTGCCACAATTTTCAATAATTATATTTAATAAATTGACTTACCCCTGAGCATGGTGGCACAGCTGCCTTTGAATACGCTGCGCAGACCGCCTTCCTTGTACAGCTTGGCGGCACAATCGAGCATACCGTTGTATTTTTTAACGCCACCCGGGCCGGTGCCTTGGGTTTGGAGGAGCACTTTGATGCGCTCACCGGGCGCCATAATGAATGTGGAGAATATGCCAGAGAACGAGCCGGCCACAAAGATTTGGGAATAGGTGAGCTTGGCATCCTCGCCGCGCTGCTGCAAACGCTTGCCAAGCGCATAGCCGGCAAAGCACATGGCAAAAATGGGCGCCACGCCCGTCAACGGAGCCGACATACCCTTGTAGAGACCACGGACGCCCTCGTTGCGTATCGTCTTGGCGGCACAGTCGAAGGTGCCGCGATACATGGGCTGCTCCCCAGGCGGTGGCCGTGGCATCGTTTGCAAGCGCACCTGAAGTACAGCAAAGGTCAAATGAATAAATTATCATGGGGAGCAAGTGAGCAACAACAGAAAGAACTCACCTTAATCGTGTCGAGGGGATGTCCGGACAGCACATTGCAAATGCCACCAAAGCCACCAGTGATGAACGACTTAACCGGATTGGCCTTGCGCTCCGTGGTCGCACCTTCCACATTTTCAACTTTAACTGCCATGTTAGCTGAATTTGATAGACTGCTAAAACTGTAAAACGTAAAGTTAGAATCAATTCATAAGATAATTCCAAATATAAGAATGTGTTTTCAGTTATGTTATGTTTCTTATAGATCAGTCTAATAAGCTTTCGAAAACTATCGATTCAAATGTGATTTACTCAAAACAAATTTCCTTGAAAATATGCAACTTTCATTTAAATAAAAAAAAAAATGAATCCTTGAAGAATTAATATTCACATCGGGACTAACTATTCGATCCGGATGCTTCCCGTTTTCTATTTGTTATTTTATTGACGACGATTTCAGATTTTATCACGGGAGTGCCACGGGTACCGATATTTTCAGAAGTCACCATTTATGCTGATAAGCCAATAATAAAGAATGTTTGAAATAAAATAAATATGCAGGGAGGGTTCTCAAATTTTTCAAATGTCGCTTATGAAAAAGTGCTACAAAATTAACCTGGTCGACGTCCAATTAAAATCATATGTGCAAAATTGAATTATAAAATCTATAATAAAATTGGAAAATTGCTCCAGCAAAATTGTAAACAAAATTATATATATATATTTATAATTTATTCCTCTGATTCACTTATCGATAGAAATTAATTTGTGTTTCAATATACTATATTTAATGTCTCTTGTTATTAAAAGTCTGAGGTGATAATTTGAACAATTCATTATTGTTAATTTACCTTTTAACTTGACCCGCCCTTATAAAAAAAACGTTGCAGCTCAATGTTCATTATGTTAATGAAAATACTATTTACGACGTGACCAACACGCGAACATATATTATTTTTACATTTTATTTTAATTACTGATACTAAACGATTTGTATTTTATTTCCGCCGCCCACTCGATTATTTATTTATCAAATGTCTCCAAATCGTCTTGCTTGGAATTTGCACTCTGTCCATAATCTTTGCCTAATCTCTGTCTGGTTATTGTACTATACCCGATAAGGATTAGCGAGCGTTCAAGTGCAAGCCCTACAATTGTTACGCCATCATTTGAAGGATTTCACTCAGACTGCACTTCAGACTGAGACTGAGACTGAGAGAGACTTCTGCTCAAATGCATCTCACCTGAACGGTCAGCAGGAATAATCAGCAAACTCCAAAATATCGCTGTCGTGGCGCTGGCAACAGCAAACGGCAGTTTGAGTGTGAGTGCGAGTGAATAAGTGGCTCAGCGGAACCTGTTGCTGGCAGCAGTTCGAAGCGTTTACTGATTGGCCTGCAAATGCCAGTGATGTTGTCTGCGAAAGTGAACGGGTTGCGTTATCAACACAATATGCCAGAGATTTTAGGGCGACTGTGAAGGCGTGTTACGTACCAACGAAATCTTGATTTCAACTCACAACGACTGCATTTGCCGGCACAATTGGGGTCCAAAGTCCGTTATCTGTTGCCGTTTATTTTTGGTTAAACATCGACGAACACTCAGAACACGTCGTATTGAGTATTTTTTGCCTGCAATGCATTTGTTTACTTTCTTATCAATGAGAATGAATGCGGTCTGCCGAAAACATACCTAAATCCGAAGCAGTGTAAATTGTTTTGTTGAATGGAATCTTTAAACTAGAGATGAGCACAAACACAATTCTGCACGAGCTGATAATTACCCGAATACGAATTTAATGTCACAACTGCAAGTCGCATACAATAAGTTATTTTTAATTTATTTAATATATTTATAAATCTAGTTTACATATTATCATAAATCGAATGATTCATATGTTATTTTTATCGCTTCTTACTGGATTTAAAAGCCCGAACACGAAATCGAAGCACGACCCGGTTTCACGCAATTACTGGCTGACAAGTAGCCCTGCCAACTTGCTGAAAACCGAATCACATTTGAACAGCTGTTCGCACCTGCCAAAATGACTCGTATCAAAACATTCACATTTAATTACATAAGAAATCAATTTAAAAAAATAGCATCTAATTGGCGCAAACCTTTAAAAATACTCTAAGAATACAATAAATCATTGGCCACCTCTACACCAATGAAAACCGCTGCTGTCGAGGGAAAAGCACGTATTAATATAGGCGAAGCTCCACGAAACAACGCCTTAGGACCCTCAGTTGCCATTAAATCCCGAAAAACACTGCGAATCCCATGCTTATAGGTGCCCTCGGGCGCTGTTTCGAATAGAGAGAGCTGGTTAATCGAGTTCGGTTTTAAAGAATGGATAGTTTACTTTACTAACCGGATTGTAGTCGACTTTTAAGCAGATCAAAAGGCACAGCTATGGACCAGAATGTAATGCCAGCCATGCCACCAGCAAATATCGTAGAAGTTGCTGTTATATTCCCTGATGGCGAGCGCCGTCTCGCCAAATCCTGTAAAGCCTCATAGACAACAAAGTACACACCAGTGGGTGAATCTAAGAATATAGAGTGCAGTTTGAGGTGTAAAAAATTACATAATTTAATGAATAAATATTTGAATGTAATTATTCACTCACTCACCTCTCAGCATGCCTGCACAGGTGCCTTTGTAGAGACTACGCATACCACCCTGTCCGTAGAGTTTTATAGCTGTATCCATTATGCCATTGTACATGCGTGGCCTTGTCAATGACTGTGTTTGCAGCAGCACCTTAATGCGGTCTGTTGGCACGGCTACCAATGCTGAACAAATGCCAGTGCCAACGCCAGCCATAAATATCTGTGTGTAATTCAGCTTTATATGTTCATCTGTTTGGAACAGCCGCTTGCCAACCGCATACACAGCGAAGATGACGGCATAAATGGGCGCTACACCAACCAAGGGAGCCGAAATGCCACGATAGAAGCCACGCAATCCCTCAGCTCGAAAAGTCTTCACAGTACAGTCTACAATGCCATTGTATCTGGGTGGCTGTCCAGCAGCGGGCAAAGGCATCGTCTGCAGCCGCACCTAAGTGTAAACAATAAGTTGTAAGTGAATTACTTCAGAGTATTTATTTACCTACTTTGATTGTGTCCAATGGGTATACTGTGAGTACGTTACAAATACCACCAAAGCCTCCAGCAATAAACGATTTAAGTGGATTGGCTTTGTGGTCTGTTCCTGTTGCCGCTGCCATCTTACAGCTGCAACTATTTACGTAAACAGAGCGGGAAAATCGTCATTGATTCGTGAATATCTATGCCTGTTGTTTGTGTTATGTTATCTCTGCACTGCGATGCTGCTGCCGACTATTTATGCTGAACAAGTAAGGAATTTCTTCTATAGCAAACTCAAATTCCATTTCAAAGACACAAATCGCACGAATATTCTTATCAAACTATGTAAATCACATAATTTATGAGCAGCAACAAATTTAACATTTGGCTGCAATGCTATTAACAGCAATTTTAGCTGTTATTTTACTCTGAACTCTGAACATTAAAAATTGGTAAAAGGGTAAATTGATTCTGTGCAGAAGCATCTCCGACAAGATAAGATATATGTATGTATTCTTTATCAGGATCAACAGCCAAGTCAATAATGCCATGTCTGTTTTTCCGTTCGCCCGCTGGAGATTTGAAATTTTACGTTTGCGTCATTTTATAGATAAGTGCCTCCGTTTCAAAATCTATAAATTTCGATTTTCAATATCAATAAAAGCCGCAGTTTGTATACAATGTACATTGACATAATTTTTATCAAGTGCCAAAATTTCATCAAGATTAAAAAGAAACATCCAATTTATACCCGAATATGAATTTTGACAGTGATCTCAAGTCTATCAGCAAGTTTAAGCATTTCCTGTATGCAATAATATGTGGGTGCGTTAAAGGGAAATTTACCAATAAAGGGTATAACGTAGTCGAGATCACTCGACTACAGCATACTTGTTGCATACATATGTTTCATGTAGTTCAAAACTCACAGAATAATATTTTTGCAACAATTTTGTATCGAAATAGATTTCGAAGAAGTGGTGAAAAGTTTTTCAAACTGTTGACTTGCTTAAGTGAAACATTGCATATTAGCATAAATTTAAATTTAACTGCTGCTAACTGATTCTATTTTTCTGACTCTTAAAACAACTAACAGAGCTCTTGCAGAGCCATTACAGACATATTAATATCTGCAACGGCGAACAGCTGTTCTTTGTTGAATTTTATTTGGAATTTATATTAATCTAATTGCAACATTGGTGGAAAACAATATGGTGATAGAGATGGTTCTCGTGTGGACATAAGCATTAACCATAACCATATCCATTCCAGCGTAGGCGCAAGTGCCGACAGCTGATCGGCCTTCAGTGATGCGCACTGCGCCTCATCAGAGATGAACACTGCTCGCATCGTTAATTCACATTTAGGCTGCCTAAAATTATATATGCTTGCGTGCACAAAGCCCTCTGAAATGTAGACTTAGAAGAAGTACAAGGAATTCCTCTACCCAAGAGTAGAAGATGTCTTATAGAGGACTTTCTTAGGCGGGGTACCTCTGAAGTACTCGCAATATCAGAACAGAAGGTGCCTTCGTGAAGGTGTCAATGAGATGCAATAAATTGGCTGTGTAAATTGGATCATGTGGAGGAGATTCTGGTAGAAGAATCCTTATTATTTTCAGCAAACTTTTACCAATCAGTTTTGGTAACAGTAACAGGCGCTATTCGTGAAAAGCAATTTACACCTTGCACATAGCGGTGGTCAGAGAAAGAGTGTTTCTCCAAGACACACTTCTATATAACAAAGGTGGGCTCGTTACCTTATTACATATTCTGCCACAGCTTTTTACTTGATACCACAACCCGAAAACGAAAGCTTGTCGCATAGCCCAGCCAACTTGATTAAAACCCAACAACATTTGCATAGATGTTCGCCATTCACTTTTTGGCGCTTCTATTTGAAAATTTAAAAGTACTCGTATCAAAATATTCACATTTAATTACATACAATTTTACCTAAAATCAATTTTAAAAATAGCTTCTAATTGGCACACAACCTTCAAAAGGAGCCTAAAAATCCAGGAAATCATTGGCCACCTCTACGCCAATAAAAATCGCTGCTGTCGAGGGAAAAGCACGTATTAATATAGGCGAAGCTCCACGAAACAACGCCTTCGGACCCTCCCTTGCCATCAAATCCCGAAAAACACTGCGAATACCATGCTTATAGGTGCCCTCGGGCGCTGTTTCGAATAGACAGAGCTGATTAATCGAGTTCGGTTTTAAAGAATGGATAGTTTAGGTTACTAACCGGATTGTAGTCGACTCTTAAGCAGATCAAAAGGCGCAGCTAGGGACCAGAATGCAATGCCAGCCATACCGCCAGCAAATATCGTAGAAGTTGCAGTAATATTCCCAGCTGGAGAGCGCCGTCTGGCCAAATCCTGTAAGGCCTCATAGACAACAAAATATACACCACTGGGTGATTCTGTAACAGATTTGCAAAATTGAAATATATTTAATACAAATATATAGTGCGAATTGAGGGATAAGCAATTATATAAATGTATATATATATGAAAAATTTATTATGCGTCACTTACCTCTCAGCATGCATGCGCAGGTGCCTTTAAAAAGACTGCGCATGCCTCCCTGTCTGTAGAGCTTCATGGCTGTATCCATCATGCCACTGTACATGGGTGGTCCAGTTAAAGGCTGCGTTTGCAGCAGCAGCTTAATGCGATCTGTTGGCACCGCAACCAGGGCTGAGCAAATGCCAGAGCCAAGGCCGGCCATAAAAATTTGTGTGTAATTCAGCTTCAGCTGCTCATCCGTTTGGAACAGTCGCTTGCCTGCCGCATAAACAGCAAAATCTACAGCATAAATGGGCGCTACACCAACCAAGGGAGCAGAAATGCCTCGATAGAAGCCACGCAATCCCTCAGCTCGAAAAGTCTTCACAGTACAGTCTACGATCCCTTTGTATCTGGGTAGCTGCCCAGCTGCTGGCAAAGGCATCGTCTGCAGCCGCACCTAAGAGTAAATATAAAAAGTTGTAAAGAATTTCAATAGTTGAGAGTTTTTTTATAACCAACCTTAATTGTGTCCAATGGATGCATTGTAAGTATACTGCAAATTCCGCCAAAGCCTCCAGCAATAAACGATTTAAGCGGATTAGCTTTGTGGTCTGCAGTTGTTGCCGCTGCCATCTTACAGCTGCATCTATTTACGTAAACAGTGAGGAAATATCGTCATCTTACTAACAACTAATTGATACGTGCACGTGCTATGACTTTTGATTGTGTTATGTTATCTCTGCACCGCGATGCTTCTGCTTAATTATGCTGATCGAATTTGGAATTTCATCTAAACCAAACTCAATTTCCATTTCAAAGGCACAAATAGTACGAATAGTCTTATCAAACTATGTAAACCACATGTTTTATGAGCAGCAACATATTTAACATTTTGCTGTAATGCTATTAACAGCAACTTTAACTGTGCTTACATATTTTTATTGTAATGCAATACAAAACCGATTAGAATAACTTGGTTTGGCAAGAAAGTGAGATAAATCTTTCAAGCTGATGACTTTCTTAAGCGTAAAATAACATATTAAACTTTTATTTAAATTTAACTGCTGCTAACTGGTTCTATTTCACTGACTCTTAAGAACAGTTGACAGAGCTATAGCGAACCATTACAGACAGATGCATGCTAAGAGAAAACATAAAACGATTACTTTTACTCGCTGCTTGATTTCTACCCATTTCTACCCAACTATGATTCATATACGTCACTACATAAGTATCTGCATTTACGAACAGCTGTTCTTTGTTGACATTCAAAATTAATTAAATTTTGAATTTATATGATATAAATTTGAATTGATATTAATCAATTCCAACATTCGTGGACGAAAATAAGGCGATAGAGATGCTTTTCGTGTAGACATATGTAAGTTTTCTTATTATACATGCGCAATTACGCATATTTATACATAAACTTCTAAAACCAACCCTATGCATGTATCCTTTAATAAGTTTCAAATACATATTTCCTTATTTAAATCTAAATCTAAGTAATGTAATTCAAATGACTAATAAAATTCTGCGTCTCATGCGATTACTATCGATTGCTGTTAGGGTGACGATAACATTGACATTCTCTGCGAGTTTCATTTAACTTGTTCAAACTTTCATTTCAAATATAAGATCGAATTTCCACAAATTAAACACACAAATAAAATGATTTTCTTACAGAAATAAAAGATTTTGCTGTTTTGCTGTCAACACGCTAAAAATACAAGACCGTGTTTCATTTGTAATCGATGTATCAACTTTGGCAGCGCAGGGCTGCCACAACGAGCTAAAATTGTTGCGTATGCGTGTGCAAAGCATATGCATAGCATATTTCATTGTTTAAAACAATCAATTTGTGCAAACGGTTGTGCAAAAGCATATGTAGAACTTATGTCTGATACAAGTGCGCTGGAATTATGTATATGTCGTAGTGCGAGCTGCAGTAGCAGGCGCAAAAGAAGAAAGTGAAGCTGCTGCATCAAAACCAACAACAACAACAATAAATTTCGTAAAACAACAATCGGAAAGGAAAATCACCTATATTTTTGTACACAAGGAACGCATACTCGCAACGTGCTTAGCAAAAAAATAAAAAATAAATAAGTAGTATATATATACAAAACTATATATATATATTGTATATAACACGGTTGCAATGTCCAATGGTGACGATGTGCTAGACAGCTGGGAGGAAATTGACGAAGCAGGCGTGAGTATTTTAAATGACATTACAGCAAACAGCAGCAACAACAACAACAATAACATCGAAAAAATGATCTGTCAAATCTCAAACAGCTTTGCATGACATTGCAAACGAAACTCCAGACCGCCAACGACGACAACAGCAGCAGCAACTTGAAGCCCACCACAGCAGCTGAATCAGCGGCAGTGAACAAAATGAAATTGCTACAGCGTCCACAGAACCTACAGGAGAGCAATGACAGCAGCAGCAGCACGGGAACACTGGCTGCTGTAATGCCCAAGCAAGTAATGATTGCCAAAAAACCCCAACAATCGGCGCCAACATTGGATGCCGATCTGAACACTGCCCCCGTTATGATGGTGCTGCACAAGCCGAACAGTGACTACGATGGCGTCAACTATGCCACGCCCATCAGCAATCAAACGGTGAAGATATTGCGTCGACCCGCCCAGGCCGAGGAGCGTCGCGATTCAAACGGCATGCGACCCAAACAGCCAATCAAGACGCTGCAGCAGCGCGAACAGGAATACGCCCAGGCACGCCTACGCATACTGGGCAGCGCCAAAAATCCTGAGGATGATAAGCCGTTAGTATTATATATAGTACTATAACTATATGCAGCTAATACTATTTTTAACTTTGATCATTCTACTCCAATTCATTCATTTTATTTTTTGTAGCTTTTACGAAATTTAGAAATCAATTTAATAGGGGTCTCCAGATTGATAACTCTCATATGTAGTAAATTGAAATCATACATCTTGCATAGAAGAATAGCACTTCTAGACTCAAAATGAGTTCCTTGAGGGTTTCATTGGTTTATTTAGTATGTCATTGGCCCAAATCAATGCTATCACAAATTCTCTAAAAAAAAGAACCCTATATGATTTTTGCTTTGCATATCATTTTGCATAATAAACTTAGAGCTTGAAATGGAATTTATGCTATCCATAACTCATTTCGGATCTAATGCTTCAGTTATAATGATATTTATCCCTTAATTTGTAGTGCCTCATCTTTTTGTTCTGTTACAACTTTTGTCTATTTACCATCTTTGCTCCTCTGTCCATCGGGCAGGCGATAATAGATTTCTGGCACTTCAATACAACTCAACTTTGCTTTGCTATTAACAACTCTGTTTTGTGTACAATTATTTTCATAGTGTTACACCCCCAAGTGGTTCGCCCGTGGTTGTGCCCAGCTCAGTTCAAGTGGAACCCAGTCCGCAGCCACCGCCGCCCGCTGTCAACTTTAACAATAATAACAGCGGCAGTGTCGCGACAGCACCTGGCATGCATCGCTCCAATTCGGCGCCAAAGATGTCGCAAACAGCGCCGATCTACAACTATAACAACTATTATCAGGCGCTGCCAAATCCAGCTGCTATGGGCTACTTTTATTCGCAACAGCCGCCTTCCATGCATCAGCAACAAGTGCAACAGCAACATCAGCAAGTGCAACAGCAGCAAACGCAGCCACCGCCGCCGCACTACAATCAACGCATGTCGCCATATATAACAGGGGCGCCACCGGGGCCGCCACAAACGACCAATCCTCAGCAGAGCTGGTCGCCCGTTGTGGGCGGCAGTGTATCGGCGGCGCTGTTGCGCCAGCAATCGTTGCATGCACCATCGTTGCAACAACAACAGCAGCGAGTGCAGCCGCTGCCACCATATGCGGGGCATCCGTACAATGATAATGTGCTACGGCTTCCACGGGGTCCCTGTCCCAATGGCACCGTTGGATTTCAGATGCGTCGGTAACAGTCGCCGCAACGCATACAAAATTCTATAATTTCAATGTATACCATGCCACAATTAAACGCATGCATTCAAAAAATTGTCATTCTGAGATTGCACTGAGAAACGATGCAGTTGGTTCTCATTGCTTTATATATATATTTATTCATTTTTTTATATATGTGGCACATCTGAACGGTGCAACAAACCACATTATATAAAACAAATTTATGACGGAGTTTGGTAGTTATCTTGTAAATGTACAACAACAGCAACAACAAAATACAACACAATTTTTTAATGCCTACTAATAATTACAACAAACAAACGAAAAACAGAAAAAAATACATATTTTGCAAAACAAAGTAAAATTTTACTTCGTGGAAGATTTTTTGAACAGTTTACAAGACTTGATAAATAATATTTATAAGCTATAAATTGTGATAACCAGATTATGCACAGGTAAGTATAGATATATTTGGATTTAGAGTGCTTAGTCAGACGTAATAATAATAATGCTGTATAAACCCCGCTGAATACAATTGGAAAATATGGAAAAAGGTTGCAAGTAAAGAACCTTTTCAATTTTTGAACTCTTGCTTTAATATAAATAAATATATATTCCACAAAAGTGGGTGTGCTCAGGAAATGTCGTATCCATATTTTATGGAGTTTAATAGTAACTCCAGCTCTAAAAATATGCCAAACTTTGAAGAATGTCTCCATCACTATTTCTTTCTTTATCCATCTGTCCTCGGTTAGCGACTGTAGCCCCAAAATTCTGGACGATATTTTAATCATTTCAGCTTAGGTATAAAAATAGCAAAACTTGTTATAATTTTATTTTGAAGTTTAAACTGGCAAATTATTAAAATATATAGGTTATTAATAATACTTAATAATTTACAGAACGCAGCTTTCTTTCTTTTTTGAATAGCTTATAAAAATCATCAGGTTTATTCAAATTGACGATAAGCAATACTAAAAATTATATTGGGGTAAACCGGTAATTAAAATTCCAACAAAAAAAAACCTTATAAGGAATGCTGAATGAATTTGGATCCAATTTAAAAAAAAAAAACATGAATTGTGCGTTACAAATATATTGTGTGAGCCAAAGCTATTTAAATTAATTGCTTTTCATTTTTTTCGTATTCAGTAAAATAAATAAATATTGCAATTAAAATTAACATTTCCAGTTTCTCAAAAAAAGTTTCACACATATTTCAATTAAATTCTGTATTTTAATTAAGACATCTTCAAGCTTTAATATTTATAATATAAAACCGTAAGTCAGAAATCAAATAAATGAGGAAAAAAGTGCACTGATAGCTACTGTTGCAGTTACCCCCACGTCTGTTCGGTTAAGGCTCCCGAAAGGTTATCGAGGTGTTTTTGTTGATATTTTTCGCCACTTTTCCACAATCGCATCGCAAAACAATAAACAACAAGCCGAGTGCATGTGGAGCGAGTAGACGACGACGATGGCAACGACTTTTCTCTAGCCAGTTGCTTATCAGCAACGGCAAAAATAATAATAAAAACTAAAAAGACATCGTAATCAACTGACGTCGTCGCAGGGCCGGCCTGGTTTTGCATTTTTTTGACTACACATAAAATGTAGAATTCGATCCAGTTTCAGTTGAAAACGCGTCGTCGTGCGGTGTGGTTTATTAATCGAATACCACAACAAAAGCAGCATAAAAAGCATACTACAAACGCAGCTTAAGAGGCAATTGTCAATTGGCTACGCTCTCTCGGCACACACACAAGCTCTCTTGCTCTCTCTCTCACTCTCTGTGGCTCGCTGCATGTGTGTAACGTGTGCTCTCACGTCAAACGATCGCTTAACACGTGAACACGTGGGCACGAAAAGCATATAAAAACACATTAATATTTTGTGAATAAAGCGTGCACGCTTGTTGATTTGTTTGGACGCATAAAAATGACGCATCGCGTTTTGGTAATCGGCAGCGGTGGTCGCGAGCACGCCATCTGTTGGAAGCTCACAGAATCGGCGGTAGTGTCGCAAATCTATGCGCTGCCCGGCAGTTTTGGCATTGCTCAGCTGGGCTCAAAATGCCAGAATCTGGACGCTGATGCATTGAATGCTAAGGATTTCGAGGTGAGTTTGACTTTTATGCTTTTCTTTTTGCGCGTCCTTCACTTAACCTTCGTGCCGGGCTTAAAGTTACACAGCAAACAGTTGCAGCTGTGATCTTTTCAACATTTTATTGCTATATTTGAGACTGCTTTTATGGTACTGAAAATGGATAATGCTAACTGAGGCCTATAAGTGAAACCAATCAAAATCATTTTGCAAACTCTGGCTGCATGAATGTGTATGTGTGTGTGTGTGTGCGCGTGTGCGTGTGCATGTAGGCATGCTGCTTTTGTGTGTGTCTCTCTCCCTCCCGAAATAATTTAACCCTTGTGCGGCACGCGGTATCAAAACTTACAACAATCTTTGGCCCTGAAGATAATCTGAAGAGAATGGCAAATGAAGTTTGTGTGAATAATAATAGTTTAATTTATATAAAAATATAATTTCTTTTTTTCTGCTTCAAAAGCTTAAATATATAATCTATATAAAATTAATAATTATTACAATAATGAATTAACACAAAACTATAGTATAAAATATAGGCAATTACAATAGTTAATTATTATAAAGCTAGTGTAAAATATAGTTTATTATAAATTAAATTCTAAAATATATAATCCGTACAAAATGTACTTAATTAAAATAACTAATTATAATACCATAGTATACAAAATAGTTTATTGCAATAATTAACTCATTTTAGTTAATTACAATAATTAATTATTATAAAACTATATTAATTAAAATAGTTTATTACAATAATTAATTATTGTGATTAATTATATTTTGTATAGATTAATAATTAATTAATTATAAAATCATGGTATAAAATAAAGCTTATAATAATTAATTACTGTAATATTAAGGTGTAAAATATATGTAGCTTAGTACAGTCATCATTAAACCTAATCTAACCTTGTGCAAAATATTAAAAGTATTCCACTAACAACAAAATTGCTAAAGTAGAATTTGAGGTAGATGAGAAAAATTTAAATATCCAATTGAAAATCAAACACAACTCTGCTGATTAGCCGTGACGATACCAGAAAAAATAGCACCATTATTAATTATGAGCTCGAAAAATGTTTTCTATTCATATTGTCTGAGACTTGCTTTAATGTTTTGTGTGTTAAAAAACGGCAAGAAGCTCATTATTGACGGTTTTTTTTTATAAAAATACATTTCAGAATAACTTTTCAGTCATTAGCAGTTTTTCATTAATTTTTTTAATTATAGTGCTGTTTTTTGAACACCTTAATTCCGTACAAAAGTCTTTTGTTTTAAGCATTGCCAAATTGGTTTATTTGAAAAAGAAAAAATCGTCTAACAAAGAAAGATTGTTATCTGGATGCTATTTTATCTTCCGCATGTAGGTAAAAACTATTCGCCTCTGAAATAAATGAAATAAATGTGTTTATTTCATCATTGAAAAAGTACTTAAAAGGCATCACCGATCCCATATATATATATATATATATATATATATATATACATATATAGATTATAAACAGCCGAGTTGATTTAGTTATGTCCGCTTGTATGTTGCAGGAACTCGCTAATATCAGATGAGCGATTAAGAAGTCTATTAAAATGTTTAAAAGTTTTCGTAAATTTCATCAAATTTATTTAATTAAATCAACAAGATTCATTAAACTTTATCGATACCAAAAATAATGACTAAATCAGTTCAGTTCAGTAGAACAAATCAACCTTTCTAAAGTGTTAAATTTTCACTTCTTATAAATTTATAGATAAAACGATCGATAGTATTATATATGTATATATATTATAGTTTCGCCGATCGCACAATCGCAACTCAACTCTCAATGATTCAGCTGATATGCGCTTAATATGATCAATCTTGAATCAATTTTGAATTCCGCTATAAATGCCTTTGCCCATTAGCAGGTTGCTAGCAACGTTTTAGCGTCTGCCCGACTGGCGCCAGACGAGTATAAACAATGCCAGTTGTATATATTTAACACTTCTATTTATTGTGGCTTAATTAATTGTTCAGATCAAAATTCACAGTTGCTGTTGCCTTAACTTTAACCCCCTTGCCCCACTAAACTCCACTCCACAAACGCACTCAGCTGCGGTGCACCACTTGGGATGTGGTGCTGGGTCGAGAGTAGACCTCAAAGGCCTTTGCATTGTGATCGACGGTTCTGAGTTCGCCCGTATAGTAATCCTTTATCTGATAGGGATGATTGCGTATGTACTCCAATGATTTCAATATGTAATCGGGCACCTTGGGTATGTGATCGCCAACGGGATAGTAGCCAAACTCATCGGCCACATAGCTGATGCTGATGGGAATGCCTTCGGGTGAGGTGTAACTGGAACCGCCCTGAACCGCAGCGCCTTCCATTCCCGACCGTTGCTCAGCAATGCCATTGGACGTCTCATATTCATAGTTAAAGTTTCCATTTGGAGCCACATCCACCTCCTTTTTCAGTATTTGCGTATTTCGATCCGAGTCGGGTACATAAAGACCAGCCTGGATCACGGTGACAGCGCCTAAGAATTGTATCTACAAAAAAAAAACAAATAAAAAAAATGTAAACTTATTTAAATCCTTGTGTAAGTGGCTTAAAGTTGACAGCGACTTACGAGCAGATTGAGCAGCATTTTTATTTATTTCTTATATCTCTTCTTTTTTTAAATATTTAAATATAGTTTTTTTTTGCTTATCTCGTCGCGGTTGTTTGTTCTAGCGCTTTAAATCAACGACTGTTTGCCTGCTTTTGGCATGCTTTCGTTTTTATATCCAATCCGCTCACCACGATTTATTTTTATTTTTTTTAATTTTTTGACATTTTTGTTGTCTGTGCGGATTTTTTGGAAACCCAGTTTCGAGAGCAGAGACGAGGGCGAAGGCGAAGGCGTCTCCAGCCGCTCGTCATCTCAGTCATAAATTAAATGATTTTATTCGTCTTATTAATTACTTTTAATTTTTATTATTTTAATAATGATTTTTTAATATCACATCGCCAAACTGTTTGCCGCTGCAGCAATTCTTAAAGATGTTGGCCGCTCGAGATTCATTTATTGGCATCGCATGCCCTACTCGAAGGTTGCGTGACACTTAAATTTGATATGTATGCTTATTACCTGTATAGTCGCTGATCTTGAGCACACTTATCGTCTTGCATTCCATATTCCACTTCTTTTTTTTTGCAAGGAAACTGAAAATATTCAAGAGATCGTTGAACCTATATAAAGTGTACTTTGCTAAAGGTTTTGTTTTTATTTTCGGAGCACATTTCTAGACTGAATTCGATTCCGAATCTGAACCTGTTCTATTAAAAACTCCCGGATCATTTAATCGCTTTATTTTCGTATGATGTTATTAACTCTTCTAAATAAGTTATTTCAAAATACTTTCGAAATGTTTTTATTTACCTTAAGTGGGCGACTTCTGTTTTGTAATTTTTAATCGGCTTTTGGATATTAGCTCCAGCAGATAGCCTCACTTGAAGACACTCTACCCATTAAGCACAACATAAATATAATTAAATATTGAAACATTGTCCGTTTGAATAACTTTATTGTCTTCCTTATTTTTTATTTTAATTTTAAAATAACGTATTAATTTAAAAATGATTCAGTTGACATCTTAAAAAAGGCATTTGTAATTTTTCTCAAGTATTTTTTTCAAGTCATCAAGAATGATTTGCTCTTAAGCAAAACGGAAAGTTCAAAAGCACAATTTAATCAGACTATGCGAAAACATTAAATTGTTTACTATAGTTAGAACTTAACTATAAATTATATATTTAAACAATGTACTTATAATTATATTATAGTTTGCTTAGTTATAATAACAATGGGAATTACTTGTGACCTCTCTCTTGAGATCCAGTAGCAGAAATAGGTGTCAAATTGAAAGTCTTCTGGCTTTTATTGTCCTATAAAATGCCTTTTTTATAATAGCTCAAAGTGCTGGTCGCGCAACGTAAACAGTCGTTTCCATTCTCATTCTTCAACGAAGCGAAACTAAACTTGATATATATTGACAAATATGTTAGTTGTTATAATCCAACTAACATGTTCGCAAAGCTTTTGGTGCTTCCCTGCTCAAATTTGCATATAGAATGCAATATACTAAATCATGTGCGGATTGAGCATTAAACAGTTCTTAACCAAATTTGGAAAGTGGTTAAAAATTCCGAGACGCCCAAAAGTAATTCTTCACACACAGTTTGGGAAATGGCAACCTTGGCCGTATTGCCAAAAATGGTTCGACTAAATAGCAATGCGAACACGTCACATTTTTTGCTGTGAGTTGTGAACGTTCTTGAACCTTTATGGTGATGATGATGATGATGATGATGACGATGATGGAGGAGGAGGGGACAATCCTACTCTTTCTCTTAGCATGTTAAATAGTCTGGAACGCAGTTGCACTCGGTTTCGGGACTCCGGGTAAATCCACTTTGAGATTGGCGCCAAATCGATTAGAACGCCGACTAAGACGCCTCGCATCAGTCACGCTCTAAAACCGGATGAGCAGGGCCAATATTCTCTAGTTTGTTTGTTGTTCATCAGGCATAGCTCTTAACTGAGTCAGTTAATCTTCTTCAACGTTTTTTATTTATTGTCTTTTGCTGTGTGTTTTTTTATTATTATTTTTTTTTTTAATTTTTTTTGAGTAATAACAATATTCAAAGATATAATGGATGCAACTTAATGCCAAAACAATTAGGATGGAATGTTGTCGTTGGAACCGGCTGCGTCTATTTTGGGCTTGCCCCGAATTAAGATCTTAACATTTGACATTTTTATACCCTACACATGTTGAAAACAGCTCTAAAAGGGTATCATCAAATGGGCAAACCTCACAAGACATATTTACTCTTGGAGCGGAGAAAGAGCTCAGTCTGAACACGAACATAAATTGTAGAATTTCGAATTATTATTTTCGGATATCATTTAATATGTTATGTGTGTAAATTGAAAATCATCATGAGTCAGCATTGATGCATTCTAAAAATAGTCTAAAATATTTATTTTAGATTTTGCAATTAAATTATGCAAATACGATTAATTTGTTCTTCGAGCGTTTCTACTTTCCTTATAAGCAATATTTTTGAGAATATTTCGTCGGCTTGTGCAATTTGCAATATTTTATCTGGATTGTCGGAAATGGTCTTGTATCTCGATTCCTTACGCAATTAGATAGATCTTCCAGCTGCCCCTCCATCCCATTTCAAGATTTTCTTACCCGTCGAGAAAACTATTTATAGAGTATCTTCGAGTTGAGCCCTTCTGCGTGCTTACGTTTAAAATGAATGCATTTGATGTGTCTTTCCAGGCCATTGCCAAGTGGTGCAAGCTGAACAAGATCTCGCTGGTGGTGGTCGGACCTGAAGATCCGCTGGCGTTGGGTCTGGGCGATGTGCTGCAGAAGGCGGGTATTGCTTGCTTTGGGCCCGGCAAGCAGGGCGCTCAAATTGAGGCGGACAAGAAATGGGCCAAGGATTTTATGCTGCGTCATGGTATACCCACAGCACGCTACGAGAGCTTCACGGATGTGGCCAAGGCCAAAAAGTTTATACGCAGGTAAACCGAATTGAAGGGCTTATACCGGGTCGGACCACTATATCCTATAATGCAATCAGTCGACAACTTTGCAATTGCATTTAAACCTTTTTGTCAATTGTCCTCACCTGTTACACATCTTTGTACGCTTTTAATATTTTGAAAGAATTCAATTTATTTACAATTACTGTGTATTCATTTTGAAAAATATGTTATATATTATTATCTGCAAGCGATTTTATTTTCCATAAAGTATTTTTTCATAATTAGCATAGGCATAGTGAATAAATTCTTATTAACTGAATGCATCTATTTAATAAGGTTTTTGAAAATGTTGTTTATAATTCTCCCCAAGCAATTCATATTTATATTGTAAATGATTGCAATTAATTATAATATTCTAGTAAAATCCAAGCTATTTAAAAACAGATGAAAATAATTGTAAATTGTATAAATAACTAGAAGATATCTTTCAAATTTCGATCAGACTCAATTTTCCCTTCTAAGATTCTAATTTGTTGTTAATTCCTAATATCCATCCTACAGTGCACCTTACCCCGCTTTGGTGGTGAAAGCAGCTGGCCTGGCAGCTGGCAAGGGCGTCGTGGTGGCCGCCAATGTGGATGAGGCCTGTCAGGCCGTCGATGAGATTCTGGGCCAGCTGAAGTACGGCCAGGCCGGTGCCACTCTGGTCGTAGAGGAGCTGCTCGAGGGCGAGGAAGTATCCGTGCTGGCCTTCACCGATGGCACCACAATCGAAGCCATGCTGCCGGCTCAGGATCACAAGCGTCTGGCCAATGGCGATAGCGGACCCAACACGGGCGGCATGGGTGCCTACTGTCCCTGCCCGCTGATCAGCAAACAGGCGCTCGAGCTGGTGCAGCGCGCCGTCCTGGAGCGGGCTGTCAAGGGCTTGATCCAGGAGCGCATCACCTACCAGGGCGTACTCTATGCGGGTCTCATGCTCACCCGCGATGGTCCACGTGTTCTCGAGTTCAACTGTCGCTTTGGCGACCCCGAAACACAAGTGATACTGCCGCTCCTCGAGTCCGATCTGTTCGAGGTGATGCTCGCCTGCTGCACCGGCCAGCTGGACAAGGTCTCCCTGCAGTGGCGCACTAATCTGAGTGCGGTTGGTGTCGTTTTGGCCAGCGCTGGCTATCCGGAAACGTCTACCAAGGGATGCCTCATTACAGGTGAATAAAATGCAATAAATAAATTTATATTATAATTATTTTTATTGGATGACCAATTGTACTTAAAGCTACTTTCAGAGGACAAAGACAAATCTCAAATTTAGAAAAACGCCATACTTTTCGAGCCAAGGGCAGTTCGCCTTATTGTTCGGAAAATATATATCTTCAACTCAAGATTGTGTTTTTCTAAAAACAGAGTTTTCTTTTTCTTTTAAATACTGGGTTGATTTTTCTTAAATTAAAAAAATATATATACTTTTCCAAGACATCTTTTATATGAGTGCACATAATTCTTATATTCTATTTTTGATGCGTATATCATTTTTAAAATGTTGTATTTTAATGTTTCATATTTGAGATTGTTTATTAATTCATATAATTAAATTTAAGCTTGCCATCCTTCGTTCGCTTCAGTTTTACTGTTTTAAAAATTGTTTCAAATACTTAGAAATTATTTCTTAAAACTATTTATTTTCTGATTGTACTTTTGAACATATCACAAATGAACTGCTATTGATTTCAGGTCTGCCCGCTGCTAACACGCAGACTCAACTGATCTTCCACAGTGGCTTGGCAGTGAATGCCCAGAAGGAGCCACAGACCAATGGAGGACGAGTGCTCATCGCCGTCGCACTGGATGCCAGCCTGAGGCAGGCCGCAGCCCAAGCTACCAAGTTGGCGGGCAGCATCACTTTTGCTGGGGCAGGCGCTCAGTATCGCACGGACATTGCGCAGAAGGCGTTTAAAATGTAATTTGAAATAAAGTAATGCAACTGCAAGAATAAGGTTAAATGGCTATAATTCTATAATATATATTCTTGACATGTATAGCGTGTTTATATTATATATTAAATTTCCAAATTGAATGAGAGATCGTGTCTCAAGTTTATTTCTTTTATTTGATATAAAGCCAACTTTGAGCTAAATTATGTTAAAGAGCAAAAGCAGCCTGCTCGAAACAGCTGCAGACTTAGAGATCATGTATCCTCCTATTTATGCTACTTTCTAATCCTTTACACCTTTTATTCATCTATCCTCTTTTTCTTCTTTTCTTTTACTGCTTTCTTAGGGCGCCGGTTCCATCGCTCAGCTACAAGGACAGCGGCGTGGATATCGATGCTGGTGATGCTTTGGTACAGCGCATCAAGCCACTCTCTCGTGGCACTCAACGTCCTGGTGTCCTCGGCAGTCTTGGCGGCTTCGGTGGCCTGTTTCGCATCAACGAGCTGAACTACAAGCAGCCAATAATCGCGGAGGCCACACAGGGTGTCGGTGCCAAAATCCAGTTGGCACTGCAACATGAACTCTACGATCACATTGGCTACGATCTCTTTGCCATGAGCGCCAATGAACTGCTGGAACTGGGTGCCGAGCCAGTGGCATTTCTCGATTACATTGCGTGCGGCAAGCTGCAGGTGCCACTAGCCGCACAGCTGGTCAAGGGCATGGCCGATGGCTGTCGGGATGCGCGTTGCGCTCTTGTAGGTGAGACTTCTACTTTCTCAAGGTCAACTACATCTGAAAGACTTGGTTCGTCCAATCTTAAGACATGCATATAATATTTATATTAATTATTATTATATGTTCAAGAATTCTGTGATTTTCCCTAGTTACAAAATCCGCTCGTCTTGGGTATTATAATTTTTTTTTTAAATTTTGAAGACTGTTATATCAAATATCTGCGATAATTATTAGATTAGTTCTTATATGGGCAAATTTTTAGTTTTCAAAGATATTCGAATCAGACCTAATAATATTATTAATCTCCCAGCGTTAAGCTTCAATCGATCTGTGTAATTTATTTCTTCATTTTGAGAATTGTTTTTAATTGCTAACTGGGAAGCAAGAAAACACTTTATATGGGACATATTAGACCAATGCTAAACAAAGATTGTTTTAGCGTCCGATCCAACACTCCAAATAAAAGTTCAATAGCTGAATTTATAAGGAACATTTCAGAGAATGATATAATTTTGACCTGGATATATTTGACGATTTGTTAACCAAATGTGAAACGCATAATAACATAACATAATGGAAACTAAATGATATAGTCAATATATAGTATAGTCATTGCTTATCCCTAAAATACGAATGCAAAACAAGTTTTATTATAATAGCTTTTTAGACGGGAAACCCTTTATTAAATGCTTAGAAAATTTAATAAAATATTTTGGTTTTAAATGGATCTTTTGGGATTTAAGTTCTTGTGAACCAGTTGTTCGTCCAGATAAGATATGAATATACTAAATTCTCTGAGAGGCATTTTACAAATTTGATATTAATTATGAACACATAATTAATTAAAGTGAATCAATTACCTATTTAAATAAAGTGAAGAAAACAAGTGTTATTCAAACGTTCTTCAAATTGTGCAAAGTTGTTCTTAGATTTATCATCATCTTTATAGTTTGATGGCTATAAATTGTGCCTAATTGAATACCATTCCTTAGCTTAGCCAGCTTTTCATAAAGGGGAACAATTCTTACTTTGATTTACTAATAGCAACTCTCTGCTTGCAGGTGGAGAAACCGCAGAGATGCCATCGCTGTACACAATTGGACAGTACGACATGGCTGGATACTGTGTGGGTCTTGTGGAAGAGTCGCAAGTGCTGCCTCGCTTTGATAGCTATCAGGCTGGTGACCTGGTCGTTGGATTGCCCTCGTCGGGGCTGCACTGTGCCGGCTTCGATGAGCTGCTCACTCAGCTGGCTGCGGCTGGTGTGAATCTGAAGGCTGTATCGCCTGTGGGCGGCGATCATGGATTGAGTCTGGCTCAGGTGCTGGGCACCCCAACGCGTCTCTATGTGCAACAGTTGCTGCCCCATCTGCAGGCCGGTGAGGTGAAGGGTGTGGCACATGTCAGCCACGGACTATTGCACGATGTGGATCGACTGCTGCCCGTTGGCTTCGATGTGGTGCTCGATTTTGGTGCAGTGCCAGTGCCCCCCATCTTTGGCTGGTTGGCGGCTCAGCTGAAATTGAGTGCACAGGCGTTGCTCGAGCGGCACAATTGTGGCATTGGCATGCTGATCGTGCTGCCCCAAGCCAGTCAGCTGTGGCGCACTGCGTTGCCCGGCGCCAAAGTGCTCGGTGTGCTGCAGCAGACAGATGCGACAGCGGCAACCAATTTGCCACGCCTCCAAGTGCGCAACTTTGAGGAGCAGCTGCAAAAGTTGGCAGCGCCCTTTGGCGGCCTAGGCAGCCACCAGCTGCCCCAGGAACTGGTGAAGCCACAACCACAGCTTCCTGGTTCAGTTGCACGCGAAGAGTGCTTTGAGAATGCCGCCGGTCGCCGGCTGACACGCCTGCCCGCCCACTACACAGATCCGATACTCATCCTGGGCACCGATGGCGTCGGCACCAAGCTGAAGATCGCCCAGCAAACCGGACGCAATGGCAGCGTTGGCATCGATCTGGTCGCCATGTGCGTCAACGATATACTCTGCAATGGCGCCGAACCCTTCAGTTTCTCCAGCTACTATGCCTGCGGCAAGTGGCAACAGCAGCTGGCCGCTGAAGTTGCAGCCGGTGTGCTCGATGGCACCAGGCAGGCAAACAGCAGCTTTATTGGTATGTGAAAAGTGGCAACCAGCCTGCTGGTGAAGCCACAGATTTCGTGGTTTGTACTTCAACTTGTAGAAATAGCTTGTCAGCAAAAGTGTTTTAACTTACAATTACCAAGCCTGTAAAGTGGTCGACTAGCAACCTGCTCCCCAGATTGGTTAAAGAAATAATGCAATCTGTTTATGTTATTTATCCGACTATTTTTGGAAGTGATCTCCTGCTCGACAACTCATACTAATTAAAATTGCAGAAGTACAACTGAAAGGTGATCCCAAGAGCAAATTGAGAACACAACAATGTTGTTCAAGTATCGAGCATAGACTGCTGCCGAATTGCCTCGGCAGACTTATTGAAAACTTCTAAATTATCTAAAAGATCTATATTCATATCCTACATAGGACATTATCTGCTTAAGACTCATTATCTGTCTGTTCACGTCTTTAAATATCTTCTCAATAAGAATCCTCCTTGGTTATCTTACCATTGGAGGGAAGATTGAACACACACCCAAAGCCACTCGTACATTTACCATTTATCATCTCTGATAGTAGTACTTTCTATAGTTTTTATATATGTCTAGGACATGGTTACACATAGTAGTTTATACTTTTTCAAAAGCTCATTTTATTATCTTTGATATCAAACAAAATGTTTCATAGATTTCATTTAAAAAGAAAAAGTTTAAATAGTAATATAAATCAAAGGATTTTCTTTGCACACGATATATTTTGAAACATTTCTCATTCGTACAGCTAGAAAATATCTTAAATATTATTAAGTATAGCATTTAGTTATTTAATAAATTTATTTAATTTTCCTATAGTTTTAATTAATTTATGACCCTTTACTAGAGTTAGGCAAATCCCAATTTGCTAAATTTTTAATAATAATACAGACCAGAGTCTGTGAGTCATTTTGCTGCTTTCTTTTCATGATTTGCCATATGACTTCTATCGCAATCATATCTAAGCTTGATGAATATTAATTTAGACCAACAATAACATTATCTCGAAGTCCATTTTTAATTGTGTTTAAGGACTAGTACAACTATCAAAGATATGATTTATGTAGGATTTAATATTGGGTTCGGTTTTAAGAAGTATTTCAAGCTATTCTTCTTTGTTACTACGATTTGCTGTCCTAAAATGCATCATTTTTTGTATATTTAAAATTTATTCAGACAAATTTTTTAATTTAATTTTAATTTACCTTCCTATTTCGCTTTGCTTTTAGTATTTTCAGCTTTATAATTTTTAATATATTTAACATTTATTTAAGTTTCTTTCTTCTATCCAAGAGTTGTGAAAGTTTGTAATATATTTAATATTTATTATTTTCCGCCAAAAGAAGTTAAAGTTAAAGTCTTTAATTTTAATTGAGCTCCCATCTTAGACTGCACTCCTTCCTATTCCTCTTTGCTTTTAGTATTTCCTGCTCTAGACTTAATATTTTTTATTTTTAATATATTCCACATTTATTCAGACAGAGTTTAAGTTTCCTTCTTCTTTAAAAAAAGAGTAGTTAAAGTCTTCAATTTTAATTTACATTCCTCAATTAAAATTTATAATTTTAAATATATTTAATGTTTATTCAGACAGAATTTAAGTTTATTTCTTCTATCTAAGAGTTGTGAAAGTTTTTAATATATTTAATATTTATTCTAATTATTATAATTATTTATTCTAATTTGAATTAATCCCCCATCTTAGACTCTCAGTAAATAATTGAATAATCTCTTCCAGATGCCCACATAGCCGCCCTGCCGCTGCTGTACGAGCCTCATGTGTACGACTTGGCTGGCTTTGCGCTGGGCGTGGCCGAGCGGGCGGGAATCTTGCCACGCCTGGACGAGATACAGCCGGGTGATGTGCTCATCGGATTGCCATCGTCGGGTGTGCACAGCAACGGGTTCAGCTTGGTGCATGCGGTGCTCAAGCGTGCCGGACTCGGCTTGAACGATCGGGCGCCATTTAGCGAGCGAACGCTGGGCGAGGAGCTGCTGGTGCCGACGAAGATCTATGTGGAGGCGCTGGCACCGCTGCTGGCCACACAGTCGGCGCATGGCATCAAGGCACTCGCACACATCACCGGCGGCGGTCTCAGCGAGAATCTACCCCGTGTGCTGCGCAAGGAGCTGGCCGTGCGTCTGGATGCAAATAAATTCCAATTGCCGCCGGTGTTTGCCTGGCTGGCAGCAGCGGGCAACATTGCGCCGTCGGAGCTGCAACGCACCTACAACTGCGGCTTGGGTCTCATCCTGGTGGTGGCTCCCGATCGTGCGGAGAGTGTGATGCAAAAGCTGCGCTATTCGCAGCGAGCTGCTGTTGTCGGTGAGGTGATTGCGCGCAAGGATGCCAAGAAGTCGCAGGTGGTTGTCCACAATTTCGAGGCATCTGTCAAGCGCAGTCAACAGCTGCTCAGTCGACCCCGTCGCCGTGTCGCCGTCCTCATCTCCGGCAACGGCAGCAATCTACAAGCGCTCATCGATGCGACGCGTGACTCGGCGCAGGCTTTGCACGCCGAGATCACGCTGGTCATTAGCAACAAGGCGGCGGTGTTCGGTTTGGAACGGGCCGCCAAAGCCGGCATTCCAGCGCTGGTCATCTCACATCGGGACTTTGCCAGCCGCGAGGATTACGATGCGGAACTAACGCGTCATTTGGTCTCCGCTCGCGTGGATCTCGTCTGCTTGGCCGGATTTATGCGTGTGCTGAGCACACCATTTGTGCGCCAGTGGCGTGGACGTCTCATCAACATACATCCCTCGTTGCTGCCCAAATATCCGGGCCTGCGTGTGCAGCAACAGGCACTGGATGCTGGCGAAAAGGAATCCGGCTGCACGATTCACTTTGTCGATGAGGGCGTCGACACTGGCGCCATTCTTGTCCAGGCGTCAGTGCCCATCATCCAGGGCGACGATGTCGACAGCCTCACACAGCGCATCCATGCCGCTGAGCATTGGGCCTTTCCACATGCTCTGGCCCTCTTGGCCAACGGCGCCATCTCCCACAGCGCCAAGGAGCACTAAAATCCTTAAAACAAAAAAACCAAGATATTTTTATTTCTTTTTTATGAACATATGTAAATATTCAATTTTGACAAATTATTCAACTGAACACTTTTCATTATTAATTTAACTTGATTCAAAATGTTTTTCAGTTTTTTTAATATATATTTTTGATCTAGAATAACCCATAATCGCTCTGAAAACTAGCAAGTTTTTTCATATTTAGCTTTTACGAAAAAATTCTTAAGAACTACACCCAAAATATTGTTTTTTATTTATTTAATTTGATTGAGAAACTTTGTTTAAAAAAACATTATTTCAAATTCTGAAAAAAAATCAGAAAATTATTAACTGTTGGTTTGTATATCTAAGAGGGAGTTGATATTGTTATATTTTGACTATTTTTAAAACGATCTTTCAAGCTTAGATATCTATATGTTCTATAATTCTTCATTAAATAATTTATCTTATTTCTATATGCCATTAAAGTAAGTTCTATAATTCTAAAAGGGTTTCTTCTAGGCAGCAAATAATACAAATATTAAAACTATTATAAATGTTCAAACAATATAAATTTGAAAAATTAGTAGGCAACTTTTCTTTGCAAAAAATATATTAGTTTATAAAGTATGCTAAACATTAATGGGTTATATCGGTATTCTAAATTATTAATAAAATTTTGGAGATTTCATTGTTCGGATTGGTCATATAATCAACTTGTATACGTATACATCTTGTATAATAAAACCCTTAGTGCTTCCTTGGCTATAGGTTGATATCATATGTTCATATTGGCTTGAGAATCCTTCTTTATAAGTTCATCTTTCTGAACTTTAAATACTGCCAGCATATGATTATGAATTTTCACTTTCCTGAAAGCCTTTCTTCAATATTTTTTCTAAATTTCCACAATGCTCTCAGCAAGAAATTACAAATTAATATTCCCAGTAATACCGATTTAGATCATTCAATATTTTATACTTTTAAAATGTTTATTTAAAAGTCTCTTTTTTAATCAGTAATTTTAATTTTTATATCATCACAATTTGTGTTATGTAAATAAAACTTATTTTTCAAAACTATGAAACTTGGCATATTATCTATTATTGGTATTTCTATATCAAATAGCTGTCAAAGACTTATGTTATACGATCGAGATAGGCGTAGACAATTAAGTCACCTTTTTAGATACAATACAACTACACAAGTAATGAATATTTAATTCGTAGCCAGTAGAGAAATAGAAAACATCTTACAACGATTATTAATAAATAGAAAACTTTATATTATTTCCAACTCCAAATCAGATTAAATCCGGTCTCCAAAGGTATATAATCTTCGGTGCCTCAAAGTAAACGGATTTTTCTTGTTTTTGGGTAAATTAGTTAATCAGTCAATAATTAAGCTCTAGTTTCGGCGATTCCAACAGGGAACAATCAGAACAGACGCCATCCAATTGTCGCTGAACAAGAAGAGTTGCTCATGATCAGATTGATCAACGAGATTTGCTCTTTTATTTTCCATACTTGCTGATTGGCGAAAAGGATTCGGTGACTTTGCGAGGATTTTCCAGACGAAGAAACAAAGATTTTTTGCTACCGATGTGATTTAACATGCTGATCTGGTTGAGGGAGGAGGATTTGTTAAGGACCGAAGGCACAGCTTGTCGAGAATTTGACAGAAAAATGCCATAGAATTCTGATTGGGAATCGTTCTCTTATAGAGTATACAATATTTACAATATAAATATACAATAGATCTGAAGACTAGATGGAATTTCCAGTTTGGATTGCTTAATCTTATTTGTTGCAGGCTCCGTTGATGAGGTGAAGAAACTATGTATTTTTGCAAGGATTGCAACACAAGAAAAAATGGACCCATTAAAAAAAAAAAACAAGAAAGTAAAATTGTTCTGGGCACGCCGTATCCTTGTAGACCGGAGTTAATCTGCTGACATCTAAATTTTAGTTCGGAGTGCGAGAAATTTATTCAAATTTAAGCAAATTTAATATTTATACTTGCTGTTTGACGACTGGCTGTGAACTCAATATGCTACAGCTATTTTTTATAAGCTTTAGTGAAGTTATATGCAATTTATTTAAAATGATGGCTGGTATTATGCTATTTATTTTTCTAATAAAAAAACGATACAAATCTGTTATTTGAGTATGTATTTATTTTACTTACTATTATTTAGTATTTAGTATATAATTATATTTGTCTATTCTTTAGTTCTGAAGCTGAGAATTGATCGAAATCTTTAGTTGCTCCAAGATTTTTTAAATAATACTTTAATTTGCATTAATAATGCACAACTGAAGTCAATTTAAAAAACATGTAACAAAACGGCAATTTTTATTTTATATTTTTAATTAATTTTTTACAAATATTTTAAAAAGTCTTGGACTACATTTGGTCTACATTAAACAAATAAATATTGAGGGACAAAGTAGCTGTGCTATAATCCCCCCTTAAACTAAATTGTTCAGTTTATAACTGAATTTAACAATTTGGGTATATTTAATAATTAATTAATTAATAATAATAACTGATTTATGCAATTATGTCTACATCATGAAAGCAATTTATTCTGGTTTATCCAAATCCATGAAATTATTGTTGGACCATTTTATATTACATTAATTGTATTAATTATATTCTTTTTTTAAGTCTTAATTTGAATTTGGCTATTCACTTTTGTATTTACATTTAAATTATGGCTTTCGTTTTAATTTCGTTAATTAATTTAACATTTTAATTTAAAAAAAATGTTTTCTTTTCTTAATCTGTGAACTGTTTTTAGACCACTTTAAATAAATAAATTATAAACTATAACACAATTTAACAATCCCCCATAACAATCTTTACTTCGGCGTATATATTTGAAATTGGCTAATATCACAAATTGTACAAATTTTCACATTCCGTTGCCCTACAGAAATATGGAGAAGAGATTGACCATGAAGCCCCTTTCACCCGGCTGGGCGCTGTTGCCGCTGTGGGCAGTGGGCTGGGGACGCTTCTGGTTGCGCAGCAAATGCGGATCCATGAAGATGCGCTCGGCCAGTTTATCGAGACGCAGACGAAAGTATTGATTCTCCAGAATGGGCACAATTAGGTTATACTTGTCGATCAGTTTGTTCAGCTGCTGCACCTGCTCCGTGTGCGACTGGACAAAGGATTGCCAGGCGGCCAACTGGTCGGTTTGCGTCAAAGGCCATTCGCCGTAATAGATGCGCTCCGTGCGCACCTGCTGCTTGAGCTGAGCGACCGCATCCCGGATGTCACGACCCAGCGTTATCCATTCGGGCGTAAAACCATTGTCCAGCATTATTTTGTTCAGCTTGTGCGTGGTGAAATCCAAATAGGGATTCTGCGATTGGGCCGCGGACAGTGGCTTGCCAGCGCCATGCAAATTATTGAAATCGCCCTTGGACATCGCCTCCTGGATGAGATCCTCGACAACACGATCGATGCCATATTTCGTTTTGATGGCATGCTTGCCATAATAGCTGCCTCCCTTGCCCTTGCACATCAGTGCATCCTCGCCAGCTGCCGCCTTGTCGATGCGATGCTCGAGCACACGTTGCTGCGCTTTCATGGCGCGCACCTGTTGGTATTGCTTCTGGCGCTGGCTGGGCGTGCCCACGCCAATGCCCTCGTTCGATAAATATTGGCGATGCTGGGGCGCCGTATGCCTAATGTCGAACTCCATTTGCTCCTCCTCCAACGGAGAATCGTCCTCGTCGTCGTTGATGTTGCGACGACTCTTGGCGAACTTCTCCTGCAGCATGCGAAAGGCTTCGTCCACCTGCAGGAAGCGTTCGTTGCTCGCCTCCTCGGTATCCGCATCCGGATGGACACGCTTCACCAAATCCAAATATGCGCGACGCACTGTCTCCTGATCCGCTGACTCGTGCACGCCCAGCACACGAAAGCATTGCTATTATTATTAGTATTGTTATTATTTGTTCTGCTGCCAAAAATCTTTTGCTCACCTGATAAATTTCACGTTTTTTCACATGCAATGCGCGCCAAGAACTGCGCTGGCTAAACGTATTTAACCAGTTGCTCAGCTTGTTGGCTGTTTGCAGCATTTTTGTGAATAACTCGAATGAAACTGTTTGACACAAGCCTCAAATCAACATTTGTTATTGTTATTATTCAATCGATGGCAAACGTTCAAAAAACAAAACGAAACAACATTGTAATAACAGAGCCTGTAAATGTTAATGTTAAACCGGCTGAACAAAAACACGCAATTATTAGCTGTTTTTAAATGTGGCTGGCTTTTGTTTTATAACTGATTTTATTTGTCCGTTAAACAGATCATATTTGCTAGAACTATACAAAATGATTTAAATACATTCTTATTTTCAAACAGACAACACTTGAGCCCAACAAAACCAACAGCATTAATAGCAGCGTTAACAGCTGTATCACAGCTGCATTAACAGCTGCATTATCAGAAGCATTTTACTGCAAATCGCTGTCGCTGTTAAGATGGTGCAATAAACAATATACAGAAAAATATTATTTACTTAAGTATTGTCAGCGTTGTTTTTTTTATTTAAATGCTTTATAATACAAATAATAAATAATTTAATTAACGGCATTATGTAATTTGTTCAATTTCAAAGTCACCATCAAAATAAACTCTTTTTAAAATGTACGTTTGTTGCTGGGTTAAACCACTAAGCAGACATACATACATACACAACATAACTTTTTTATCTGAATTATTAATTTAATTAACTTATGCTCCCACATTGATTTGCTTGCAACTGCACCGCGACCAGCATACTAGCCTTCATTGAAAACAACTGTTGCTGCTCGGCATTGAATAATTCGGTCAAATTATGTTAATGCTACAGTGTTTGCTGTTATTGGCCGCAACGAGCAAGTAATAATGTTAACATATGCTGTAATACTTAAAATGTCACTGTTGTATTCAAGCTAAAGCATTTATCGAGTTGTTATCGCTATAAGGTGTGACAATTTTATGAATAATTTTAACAGATTTCATGTGACCAGATTTTGGTGCAGAAAACAGCTGTTGAATTATTCGCATACTTCGGTCACACAGTACCAAAAAAAACTCGTTGCACACAACAGCAAAACACGCAACAAAAATTTATATTAATTCGATTTCAAACAAAAAAAAACGCATTACAATTAACTACCAAACGACAATTGCCAGCCCAAAACGTCAGCTGGCCGAATTTGCCAAAGTATGTGCAGTGTTATTAGCAATACAAGTTTTTAATTTAGGCAGCACACACACACTCAAAAAAACAAAAAAAGAAATAATTTTTTCGTAAGTGTCGCAGAATTTACTAGTTGCTGTGTGTGCGTGCCCCACTCATGTGTGTGTTTGTGTGAGTGTGTGTGTGTGTGTGGCTTAGTACGCGTACCAACGTATGTGTGTGTGAATGTGAAACTGTGTGTGTGACTTTGACTGCAGTTTGCGTACGTTATTTTGTGTGTGTTGTTGATTAAAATGTAATAAAAAAAAAACATACACACTTTAAAAGTGTAAAAGGCAACAGCCGCGCCGAGCACAACAACAACACAGCCATAATTCGCTGCTATACAACACTGTGTTAAGAAAAGAGAACCAGAAAAAGAAAAAAAATAGCAGCATGTCGCGTCGGTGTGTGTGTGTTTCGTCTCGTCACAGTCTATGCGTGTGTATGTGTGCTAGTGCACTAGTATTTGTGTTAAATAATGTTTAAACATTTTGTATAATTCGCACAAACCCTTTTTATGCGTTTTGCAGTTCAACAAAAGGTGAGTAATGTCATGTTAATCATTGATTATAAACAAATGTTTGACCAGTCAAAAGTTCGTCAACAGTCTCTCTCCCCCCTTTCTCTTACTCTATGCCCGTCAATTCGCTGTCTCTCTCTCTGCCTTGCTCTCTTAACTTCAATGCGTTTCATTTTGATGTGTAATTGTTTGTAGATGCCTTTTTAATTTTAATTTGCTATGCGCGATTCGCGCGCTTATTGTGAATGCGCAAAGCGCACAAACAAACGTCAAATGTCAGACAAGCCGCTCTTACTGCTAACAGTGCTCTCTCTCTCTCACACACACACACACACACACACTCATCAATTACAGTGTGTGTGAGTTTTATTTGTTTTTGCCTAATTTAGTTTTTTAGTTGCAAAAACTAAAACTCTTGATTTTAACAAGATTGTATTGACTTGACAACAGTTGCCATTCGCTATTCTTATTGCCTATTACCTGTTTTGCATTTCGGTTTTTATTTGATTAGCCGTGGAACACATACACACACGCATACAACGATATCACGTATTCTGATAAGAACTTAATTGTTTGAAACGGACATGCCAATAACTACAGACAAAATAACATTGGAACTTGTTAACATCTGCTGAAATGTTAAATCTGAAAATATCAAAGCGATTAAAAGGATCAATTTAATGCACAATTAAAAAGAGATTGATATTTGATATATATTACCAGACAAATGCAAAAAGCTATAATAATTAGTTATAATAATTTGTTTAACTACATATGTTTATATGTATGGATGATGATCCCACGCAAATTGATTCATGCCATAAAATTACGAAATAACAGCAAACCACATTAAAAGAGAAGTGCCAACAACAACAAACAAACAAATAACCAAAAAAAAACTCATAACAGGAGCATTTGTTGTTGATTTTCGCACGGTTTCAGATTCCAATGCATTGGCAACACTAACGCTACCTAGCAGCAACAACAAACACACACACACACACACAGTGGCACACACACTCACAGGGAGAGCTAGAAAAAGTAACAACAAACAACAGGCGAAAACGTCAGGCGCGCGCTCTCTTTCTTTCTCTCAATTTTTATTTTTTTCGTGACTGCCGCTCTCAAACATTCATTCACAATTTTGCAGTAGCTGCGAGCGAAAGAGCGTACAAAGTGGAATGCGCGCCAATAAAAAAACAAAGTGGGAAACATATGTTGTTATAAAAAATATTATCATGCAAAATACAAGCAGAAAGTGAAATAATATTATTGAAATTATGCCTAATGATCGTCGTCAAGAGTGTACAATTGCAGTTAACATACTAGAGGCTCTCTCGCCGTTTTATTCAGTCGGTGTCTCTCTTCAAGGCAAAATTTAGCAGAGCGGGAGCACCACCTGTTAAATAACATTCTGCTTAACATGTACAATTTGAGTCAACAGTTCGTCTCTCAGCCCATACACTTAACAGACCCGGTTAGCAGTTGGCGCCAGTGCTTACAGTTTTTATTTCTCAGTAACAGAACGTCGCCGCGCCGCATAAGATGTGAGAAAAAAGTGCGATAGCGAAAATCGTGAAACATTTTTCCATCTTCACGCGTCCGTCAAACGGCTATACGCCATGCGAAATAAATAAATAAATATATATTTTATAAATTATAAAAAGTGTATGTGCAATAAGTGGAAAAGTTCATGCAAAGCAAATATAGAAGTGAAAATCAAATAATGCAAAGGCAAAATTAAAAGTAAATATAATACGTAAGTTGTGATTATTAATTATTAGTGACAAAAGCGCAACAACAAAACAACAACGTCGCGTTAAAATTACCGTCGCCGCAAGTAGAGCAACGCCGCCGCGCCTATGCCGCCCCCTTTTGGCCAACCAAAACACACATGCATAAACATACAAACACACACATATATACATATACATAAATGCGAAATATTTTTATTATTACCTTTCTCACTCACTCGTTCGCTCGCCGACTCTTTCGATCTCTGCGGCGCCTGCAAATGTTATGCAAATTAATTAAAGTGTTAGCAACAACAACAAACAACAGCAGCATAAAATAAAAATTTCGCTTTCGCAAAGACGACAAAAAACAACAGAAAAAAAAACGTAGAGAAAAAGTGAAATGCGCATTGACTTCATCAAAGTAGAGTTGTATTTTGTGTTGCTGTTGTTGTTGGATATTTTTCAAAACGGCACTTGGCGCTTAATCGATCTCTCTCGCTCGCACGTAACGGAACTACCGCAATGGCGCTCTCAATGCTGTTGTTGTAAGCACAAAGCAAACGCAAAAAAAAAGAAAAGAAAAAACGGTTATGCGTGCGTTGCCCTTTGGGCTGCCTATGCCTACAGCAACAACAACAACTACTCGCAGCATAATGAATGAAATACTACAAAAACAACTGAGCGGGGGCAATTTTTCTGTGCTCTCGCGCAAGCACACACATAACTACATAGGAATTTAATGTACTTACAAACTCATTACATTGTTGTTGTTGTTGCTTTTAGGTTTTTGATTTTTTTTATTTAACACCTGCTGTTTTTCCATCAGCGCGAGTTGCGCGCACTCGAAAAAATCGCAGCTGCTGTAACGAAATCGTTGGCAACTCAGCGCCTCCTCTTTTGCTTACATTGTGGTTGGCAACTCTGTAAATGCAGTTGCGATCAACAGCTGTTAAGAAACGACGGCAGCAAACGTAACATTCTCTTGTGTATGTGTGTTGACATTCGTCTGATGTGCTTAACAGCTGTTGAGAGAAAAGCGAAACAGAGAGAGAGAGAGATAGAGAGGGAGAGAGCAAAAATAGAGTTTGAGTGTGATAGAGATCATTGTCCTTGGGTATTGTTATAGTTGTTGTTGTTCTGTGATTTTTTGTTTATTTTACAATTTCGGTTTGACGAACTTTTGATAAGCTGGGCACACTTTTAATTATTCGTGTATTTAATATAACTATAAATTTAAATTTGCAGCCCCAAAAAATAAATAAAAACTTAAATCGCCTCAACAAAAAGCAATAAATAAATAACTTACAACAAATAAAAGTAATACCGAGCAAAATTAAAATTAAAAGATAAAAAAGGAGAAAAAAAAAACATTTAAATTCGTAGCCATTAGCTTTAACAAAGAAAATAACAAACGCATAACATTTATGAATCGACAACTTCATAAAGCCTATACAAATACGCCTTCCACTAGTTATATATATATATACAATATACCGTTATATATATATATATATACAATATACCGTTATATATACATGCATAACAAAAAATAACAAGAAGCAGCAGCCAACGAAATTCGGCTAATTAGTTTATAAAAAGTGCGTTAATTCTAACGATGCAATCAAATCATTAAAATATTAGAATATACATTAAATATATATATATACATGTATATATGTGTATATGTATATTTATACATACAAATATACATGCATACATTTCTTATAACAACGAAGAAAACAAATATATTAAAATAAATTATCAGCTTGCTTACAAAAAATAAAATCAACGCAATTACTTTAGAAAATTTACTTTAAAAAATGGAGAAAGAAAATAAATAAAATTTTATATATAAAAAGTGCAAATTAAAAGAAAAAAGAAAAGAAAACCTTTTTTTTATATGCGCCCAAGTGCTTAAGCAACAACAACAACAGCAACACCAATAACAAACAAAAATTCCAACAAAAAAAAATGTAAAATACCTATATATATATATATATCCATATATATATATATATATATATATGTATATGTATATATATATATACAACAAAAACCTCAATCAACATAGAAAATCGAGCAATATTACTCATAAATAAAAATTAATAATAATTACAAATAAAAAATTATATAAAAATCGAAATTGTTAAATGTTAACGAAACAACAACTACAAAATCAACAACAACAACAACAACTAAGCCAGCAACCTGCCAACATTAAACAACAACAACAAGAAGAACAACAACTAATGCGGTGCCCAACAGCTAACGTCAGCCTTAGCTCCTTCCCCGCAACAGCAGCAGCATCAGCAGCACAACACCAACAACAACTACAACAAGAAGAAGAACAACAACAACAACGGTCTAAAGTTAACGGGAGCTACTCGGCGCAATTTGTCGTCGCAGTTCTTCTCAAATTCTCAGGAGTTGTTGTTGCTTCCACGCATTAACATTTGGATTAGTCCCCCTCTACACAATACCCTCACCCTCCCCTCACCACCCAAAAACCCCACTGAGGCACTCATGTAGGGGCATTAGGAGCGACACCAATCTTAACAACAACAACACCAGCGGGACATGGATATGAAAAAACTAACGAAACCACGGTGAGTAAAATTCTCAATTTCAATTGTCAATATTATTATATATTATATTAAATATACAATATAATTTATCATTTACAACTGATTTTTCATAATGGAATCAACTCGATGCATTCATTAACGCAACAATCGAATCAGTTAAATAAATGAGTGCAAAAGCTTGATCAGGAATCGGGTTCTTAATTTTTAAGTTAAATGTTTTAGTTGCTAATCGTTAATTAGAAGAGATGGCTCAAATAGATATGCAGAGTAAAAATGTGCAGAGAGCTGCGAACAATTCTCAAAGCCAGCCGAGTTGTGGAAATGCATTTGACCATTGGGCTACTTCTCAGTTCAAATAAATAATAATCACATTGTCAGAAATTTAATGACTTGTTTGAAAACCTTTTCACTAGACGAAATTATATTTTGTGGTTTTTGACACTCAAAGAACAGTCAATGTGACTTCATTTAAAATACAATAATATAAAAATAATATTAAATACTATTGTACTTAATTGTCGTCCATTTTTAAATTGTAATTTCAGTTTGTTTATATTTCGAAGAAAATGCTGACCGTAGTAAGAACAACCCCGCCTAATGCGGAAATGATGTTGAATTTTCGGTACGGCAAAACCTTAAAGTTTGATGATGGATGCTTTATGTCGCCCCATATGCATAAAGCATTACGATAGAGAGCGAGAGAAAATGTCGCCATCTCTTTTCGTCGCGTGCCTTAGCCTTCAAGCTGTGAGAAACGCTAATAAATAATTCTCTCTGACTCGAATATTTTTGATTTGTTTAATATAACTAAATCAGCTAAAGCATGCGACGAGCTCAAGCATGAATATATTTGTATGCCTCATGATCGTATAAAGCCAAACGCTCACAAAATCTCGTTCTCTCCCTCTCTCTCTATCTCTCTCTCTTTGTCGTTGTTCTCTGCTGTAATTAATCATTGTAAGGGGTTGTGGTTTACCTAAACCACTTCCACTGCTCCAACAAACTTAAATCGAATGCAAATTTTTTAAATACTACAACTTTAATTAAAACTAATACATATATTTAAATCATAAACAATAACGAGTCTTTAACTAAGAGAAAATAAATAATAAAATCGTATTTTGGTTCGGTTCCGCTACAAAAAATGCAAATATTGTCGAGTAAAACGGATTTAGTTCGTTAAATTGGGTATGCAGTTTTTTTTTGTACCGTTACTAACTGGCGGTGGTTGGTGGAGGCTTGCTGGGGCGTGTGTGGGTGTTGCATTGAATGGATGCGTTCCCAACAAATAGTCGGCAAAAGAAATCTGTTATGGTTAAACTTTACGCGCACCCGTAAAAACTTTTCGACAAATTGCAGCGAAAAGTGTACACAATGCTTGCAACAAGAAGAAAAAGACAAAAAAAAGCAGCCGAATAAGAAGATTCAGCAGCAGGCGAAACAGTGCGTGGCGACGCCGACAAAAAAAGAAAAGAAGAAAAACCACAAAAAAAAAAAACTATATACATAAGTATGAAAAAAAGGAAATGAAAATGAGAGAAAAAAAAACTTACATTCTTCTACTTTGGTCAAGGTGGGCACTAAATAGAGCTCAGGGTGGGACAGGAGGTGCGGTAGGTAAAAAGTAAAACGGCATTCAAGAAAACCGCAAACTTGGCAGCACTCTCTCCCCCCTCCCCCCTGCTTGTTTCTCACTCTTTCGCTCGCTCTCGCTGCAGCTGTTATCTTCTTCTAGTGTGTCTGTTGCTTTCGCTCTGTTTATTGCCTGGCGCTAAAAGCAACTGGGGACCATTTTCGGTGGTTGTCTTCCCCACAATAAGCCCCTCCCCTCGTTTCGTTTACTTCTTAAGTCGTAATGTGGGCGTAGAATTTTCAATTATACATTTTAGTGGTCGCCGCAACTCATTGACAGTAGAAGAAATAAAAAAGGGCAAAAGGAATAGATATGGAAAGCAAAAAGGGTAGCGGGGCAGGGGGTGGGGCAGGCAATACGCAGAAATGAGAAAAGTTTTGCCTTGCAACTTGGATGTGAATATGTCTGCGCATTTCCGGATCTTTATATATATATATGTGTGGGTGTGTGGGTGTGGTTGTAATGTCGCAGTAGGAAGACAGCAGCAGCAGATAAAGCAATTGCATAATATCATATATATATATATATATATATATATATACATGTGCACATATGTTTCACAGAATACAACAATAGAATATAATGAGCAAGACTTTAAGAGAGAATAAGGTAAAGAAAGAAAGCTAATCTTGGACAAACTAATTGGGGAAACTTAAAAAGTTTATTAAGTTTTTCTATATACATATAATTCTTATTGGTAAAACTTATTCACAAGCACAATTGAGATGTGCATGCATTCCGTCATTTCAAATATTAATCTCATTCTCTGTCATACCTGAGGAATTATTGCTAAATAAATAAAAATAGTTAAATAAATAGAGACTGTGCTGCAGCATTCGATTACTTTATTATAGCCTGAAAGCATAAAAAATTATACAACGTTTTTTATAATCTTTATTTACAATCTGTCAGAGCAGTGAAGTCAATAAATTTTATAGCTATAATGAACCCCACAATATTAATCAACTCCAACAACTTATTCTTAACTAATTTCATAGATTTATTTAAAATCTAAAACTAGCTAATAAATTAATTTGCCGTATTTTTTCATTTTATTTATTTATTTATTTAAGCGTTGATTATATACTAAGGAGTATTTGAAATATTTATTAGAATAATATATTCATATATTTAAAGTAATTCGATATTGCAAAAAAAAAAACAGACTTCTATATTCTTTAATCATTTTAACTTTGTATTTATATTTTATTTTAGTTTTGAAATTCGGAATTAATTAGATATAATATTTATTTAATAATGAATCGATTCCTCTTCTTCTATACCATTAACAAATATATAGATAATTGATGTGAATTTTCTCTAGTTTCAAGCACAATTCATTTGATTTATTAATGTTGTGTTGGTATTCGCCATTCAGTGATCGCTACACACAAACACTGAAGCTATGCTTATAAAATTTTCATTTCTCAAAAATTGTAATTTGTGAGCCGCAATCCCCGTTTGCGCGCCATACCACATGCCACACGGTGTCGCCTGCCTTTACCTCTTGGCATGTGCTGCAATATTAGACAAACACACACACACACAGCTGCACGAGAATGTAAGCTTCTGGGTTTTTGTGGTTTTTCCGCTTCGCACTTCAAATTGCTCTAACTTACTCTCTGCTTCCTTTTTTTTTGCGAATTTCTTTCCTTGAATTATTTAAATTCGTCGGTGCTTTTGGTGGTGTGCTCCACTCTGTGTGTATGTGTGTTTTAGTTATGAATAGTTAAATGAGTGCAAGTGCCGTTTTTTGTTATTTATTATGCGCACTTTCTCAAGGATTGACTTCCTAACAACTTAACTTGTCAAAGTCCGATTGGGTTGGAAATCCTTTACTATTGATGTATTTAATGTCGACTAAATTCCGTTTTCAAACTTCAAAGATTCAATTAAAAAAGCTAATTTGGAAAACTACAAATAAATGTAATTTGTAATAAATAAATAAAAAAAAATTAATTAAATTATTCTACAATCAAGGTTTTTCTAATCTAAAATATATAATTATATAAATGCTCTGCCTGTACTTAGTTTGAACAATTGGACTCAACTCTACTTCTTCTTGAGATAAATTATTACTCTTTGCTGCTACACTCTTTTGCATAACTGCATTACACAATTTTAACGCAATTTCAACTGGTTCAGAATACGATTGTTCCGACTAAAACTAGAAAAACAAAACACAAATCGATTGTTGTTGCTATTGTGATTTTGATTATTTGTTGTTAAGAAAAAAGATTAATTACCTTCCCTTACTCAAAGATAACAATGCAACTTACCCCAAAATACAAGTGCCTAACAACTGTCGCCCCGCTCCAATCTCCAATCATTAAGCAACGGGCAGATATTTGCCAATATGTGTGTATACATTGTATGTATACATATTTATTAAGCATACAAAAGGCGAACAAGTCAAACACAAAGGCGAACCCTTGTAAAAATACGCAGCAAATTATTTGCAAAAGGAAAACCCCACAGCAACAACAACAACAACAACATCATCAACAAGAACAAAAGCAACAAGAAAACAGAAAACGAAATAAATGTTAAGGGAAGTGATTTACTTTATCGATGGACACATAAAACAATTTGGCAGCCCAAAAATACGTATGCGTATTCTCTTTCTCTCTCTCTATCTCTCTCTCTCTCGCTCTCTCTCTCTATCGTTCTGTCTTTATAACTGCTTTTCTCGTTGTCATGCTTCGCTTTCGCTCTTTCGCTTGCATCCCTCAAGTGGCTGCTGGAGAAAAAAAACATCTGTCATGGCGGTTTGTCCCTTCGCCATGTGCCAAATCCTTTTTCGCACAAAAATCAAAATAATAAAACAAAAAAGCAAGCGTACTCAGGCTGAGCATGATTAAATAAAGGATACCCTGCAATATTCATATTCATTTCAAAATATTGTAAATTTACTATTTCCCTTATTTGTGAATTATTTCATATACGTTCTTTAAATCCCTGCTGAACATATAATTAAAAATACGTTTTTTATATAAAACACAATAATTATAATGACTACAAAAATACTAAATAATAAAATCATTATATTTAAAATGTATACAATAATTATATAATAATAATAATAATAATCTTAGTAAAATGCCAAACAAAAAAGAACAGACTAAAAATTATTTTAATTATCTGATTTCTTCAAACAAACATTAAAAGTTTCAACAACACGCTTTTTGAAACACTTCTACAGGGTGTCAAAGAGAAAATTTTTTTGCAATTTGAAAAGGAATGAAAATTACTGTATGTAGCCCGATTGAACCCACACACTTACGCAGAGAGAGAGAGAGAGTCAAAGAAAAGCAGGCTAGTGTCCTAGTGTTCTGATCTCCTTAATATCCTTTAGTCGAAAGTCATAAAACTTACGACCAGCAGAGCTTTACACTGTCTCCCCTTTGCCAACCACTCCACAATGGGTAGAAGTTCGCATTTTGTTGGCATAAAGTATATTTTTTTGTGTGTTTTTAAACCACTATCAGAGGAAAATGTTAACATATTAAAAACGCATCGAGAAACATTTTAATAAAAATGAAACTGTTTTAATATTGAAGCAAGCTAGCAATTTGGTTTTTTTTTATGGACAAATATTTGCCGAGATGCAATCGTAACAGAGAAAAATGTATATTGAAATTTATCATAAATAGAAAAGAAATGCATTGGAAAATTGTTTAAATGGAAAAGGGCCGTTCTCAAGGGTAAATTGAAATGTACATAAGAAAAAGCAGCAGAAATGCATTTGCAATTATTTATAATCTGTTTTGTATTGTTTTTTTTTTTTAGAATTCTTGCTGTACTTAAGAAGATGTAAAATAAACGAAATAATTGCATAAAATAAACTTGCAACCTTAACATCCTTCAAACGTTTTTATAACACTTGTGTATTTTAGAACTAGATCAGGATTTGTTGAGCAACAAAAAAATGGTGGCATTTCGCCCATAGTGCCGCTTCACTTTGCCTCAATTTGCTGCACAGTCAGTCTGTCTGAATAGCTTGAGCTGCTTTACCTTTACATCCTTTTTTTCTTCTTCTAAATGTTGCTGATTTATAGCCTACGGGTGGGTATGGGGTTGAGGGGTGGGAGTTGAGGGGGTAACTGCCTGTTAAGTTAACATTCTTTTTCTTTAGGCTCATTCTTCTTCTTGTTGTCTTTGAGTTTTGCGTCGCAGTCAAATGACATAATAAAATGTATAATTTCGGCATAACAACATCAAAATCCCCAGGGTGGTGTCTGTTTCCTTATGACCTGTGGCCAAGGACTCCTTAAGGAAGAGATTGGGATGGGTATGGGGATGGTTTGGGGTATAACCCTATATATAATATATACCCTTTGTTCCCCTCTTCCCCCACCACTGCTATTTAGTTGGCGTGCCTTTTGATTGTTGACTTTACGTGCGGCATATCAATTAGGTGTGTGTAGGTCGATAGTAGTTTAAGTGTGTGCCAAGTGGTTATGATGGAGGGGTGGGGAGCTGGGGGCTGGGTGTATTTGGGTTTAGTTTCTATTTGATTGGTATGCCATTGGTCTTGGCCCAAATGGGGATTTTCGTTTTGGGCCACTTGGATTATTTGAACAAGAAATTGCACATGAATCATGAATTCAGTTTGATGTGCCATCCAAAGTGGAGCACGGACTTGCCCTTCTATAAGAATCGAATTATATACGTGTGTGCCAGACGACATAGTTCATATAATTCGAGTTAATTATTCATTTTGCATATTTAATTGGCTGCCAGCAATTCAGTATAGAATTTAGCTTTCTTCTTGTAAATATCAGCAAATGTGACACATTAATTTATGGTTACTATAAAGTCAATACACATATTATTTATATTAAAGTACAATATATATATAATTTGAGAAAAGTAATTCAATTATCGATGAATTAAGTGAATTAATTTTCAACATTTTCAAATTGAACAAATATCTTAATTGAAAACAAATTGAACTCATTGAGTAAAAATTAATATGCTAATTTATAATATTAATTTAGGGGTATTTATTAAGAAACTTTCAACTTTTTAGTAGATAAATATTTTCGCATTTCGTATTTACAGAAAGCCCAATGTTTTTTGTCGCAAACTTGTAGTTTTGTAATTTACTAGGCATATTTAGGGATATGGTTTGAATTTTGCTTGCTTTCCTGATGCGTTTATTAAACGTGTATAATAATTTTGACAATTTTGTGAAAAAAGGATTCCATTCATACTGATCCCTTCAACATCTTGCTAAAATTGGGCCGAGCTGATTTGCTCCAAAATAATAAAAACTCAGCTGTAAAAAGTAAGATTTTAAATAGCCAACAAACAGTTGCCTCTTCAAATTTCTAACAAGTTGAATGGTCAAAGTAAATATTTAAAATGGGCATCAGCTGTGGCGCCTCCTGAGCTGTGTTACATCTTTACTCATGGCACACAATGCTGACCAATTTCCGAGAAACTGGGAACCTCGACCTGCTTTTGCTAATACCCTTTCTCGAAGCTCCTTTCGTCAAGGTGTTGTTTGTCTGATGCGCTGTGCTCTTCTCTGCTCTGGTCGGCACTTTTATATAATTTCCAAGTACTCGACGACCTTTTTCACACCTTGCCACAAACGTATACATAAATGATTAACTGTTGCATGCTTTTGTCCGCTTCTGCCACGCCCATCAGTCAGTTGCAGTTTTAACTGAAGGACACGGAGGCGGGACAAACGACACATTTGTTTTTGTTGCCTTGGCGATGTGTCTTCCATTCTCATTTCCCCGCTGCCTGCTAACTGTGTGTGTATGTGTGTGGCGTGTGGCAAGTGGCAATGCTATCGCCTCTCGCATTTCACAGACAAGCACACACACACACACAAGTGTTTGCGCCACTTTAAGTCAACAACAACAACGACAATAATAACTGGAAACTGCAACTGTAACTGAAATTGCTGCCAGGTCCTTTTCTGTTGCTGTTTGGCGTTTGGTTTTAATACTCTGTAAATAAGAGCGGACTAAGGGTATATATATTGTTGAGTTACCTTATAATTGGTATTGTATGGATTCATTTATTTATTTAATGGCAAAGGTAAAAATAAATTTAATTTAATAAAATGAAAAATAAAATCGAATATGTAGATTAAAATAATGAAATAAAAACCATTCGAAAATTCTTGAGAGTATTTAATTACAAATCGGATCGGAAAAATAACAACCAAAAAAGCCCAATCACACCAAAACAAAGAATATTTAGAAACAATTAGAATTAAAGATGAACAGGAAAAATTTAAAAATACGCAAAGAAAAGTGCTTGTGTAGTTTTAGGAATTAGTCATTTAAAATAAACAATATCTATTGATTTAAACAGTTCCGAAATATGGAAACCAAATCCATTACAGGGGACAACATTTTAAGAATTTATAAGGTTTTTTGATATGATTTATCGAATTTTGTTTCAATGTATCAATATCAATATCACAAACAGCGGATATTTCATTATTTATATTTTATATTATTTATATTTTATAATTTAGTGCAGAAAGCAAAAATTACAATGAAATTATTTTTGATTTTTAAATTATTCGCTTATATATTGGGTTGTTTTTACAGAAAAGGGTTTATAACTTTTTTTATGTTTTAATTTTTTTTCTACTTAAATTAAGCTATAATACTGTTACTCATCCGTTAACGACAACGGAGACACTCATAATGGAATCGATTAAGTGTAAAGAATCCGTCTATACAACAGTGAGATTATGCAATTAATCGAGAAACGTGCGAGGAGTTAACACTTGTAAAACGCTCACACTGAAACAGGGACGAACTAACAGGGATATCAAGGCTACACACATTCATATACATATATAGCAGCTTAACTGTGTATGACCTTTCCTATTTCCTAGTATTGTCGGCTCTCCTTGCAGTTGCCAGTTGCTCCTTGGGTGTCTATCATCTATTGCCCAGGCAGACCTCAACAAAGGACTAAGACGCAGAAGAAGGTGAAGAAGAAGAAGACGACGACGCGGAAACAGTAAATAAGTTGCACTTTTACGCTGACAGGGCAAGCATTTGGTGAGGGAGGAATGATAAAGGAGGGGGTGTTGTGGGGCGTCGGGTGTTTGTTAGTGTCCTTCGTGCCTGCTGACTGCAAATAAAAACAAAAAACTTATTTGCCATTTATTTCCAGTTGACGTTTTGCTGCTTCCTTATTTCTTTCTTTCTTACTTTCTGCTTCTGCTTCTGCATCGTTTTCTGTTATTATTATATTGGCAGTGGAGGGGGTTGCGTTGCCGCTGCGTGTTGGGGCGAGGAGGTGTGGGGATGTAGTGTGGGTCTGAAGATGGGAAGACAAGCCTTTGGGCTCGCTGTTACTTTTGTTTTTGCTTTTGTTGTTGCTCGTTTGTTTGGTTTTCTGTTTAATGCGCTCAACTGGACGTGAGCTCTCTCTTTCTCTTCCTCTCTCTCTCTCTATCTCTATCTCTCTCTTGCTGTCTGCAAAACATTTCCGGTGTAGGGATAAAATTTGTCGTGGTTGAAATATTGTAAGCTGAAACCTTTATTGAAGGACTTTTTAATGAGTGTTTGTGTTTGATTGTACAGCAGCAGCGCACGTTAAGGGAAGTCCTGTGTGGTCCGCCTTGACTCCTCTCTCTCTCTCTCCATGCCCTTCGCTAGCCTTCCCTACCCGAATCTATCACAATCTATCGGTCTGCTTCTCGTGTGAAACGTGTCACATGTAAGATCCCAAATTTCTGCCTGTCTGGGATTAGGGAGATAAATGTTAACTTCCTCTTGAGAAGCCATTTTATAGTGTTGTCCACTTTTAATGCTTTCAAGCAATTAATATAAATACTTTTACAATTGTGTCGAATGAGGAGCAGACTTTTAGAAACACAGTTATTTAAAACAAGTCGGATTAGCAAAGTCGAAGAAATGTTAACAGTTGATCTTGAGTTCAAATATATATTTACAAATGAAAGAGAATTTCATTTATATTTTGCTTTCGTAATAAAAAAAATGGAAATTATAAAAATTATAATTGTATTTTAAAAGAAGCGCTTGCCTTACTTGAAATATCAACTGTTTGTGACATATATGGATATTGCCATAGAGAATATAACATATGCTCATAATGGATTCGGGCTATAAAATGTTTTTTGGCGACTTCTTCACTAAAATGTACATATGCGTATTTAAAAACTATTTAAATTTATCTGGGAACACGAAAAGTTAGTCAATAAATGCACATTTGGCATGCCTTGTTAAGCAGTGATAAATACCCTTAAATAGTAGTCCTTTGAATTTCCCTCCCTTGTCTGTAGTTCTTAGCTAGCAGCTGGACATGTCCAACCCCCTTTCTCCACTTCTCGCTTTCTCCATTTCTCTTTGCTTATGTGTCACGCAATGTCCGCATTCAATTTTCATTCAAATGTCTCAAATTATTTTGTATTTTCTTATTTATAATTGAAATGAGTGAGAACATTTAAAAGTTAACGTCTTGTTTGGCATAAAATGCAGTCAAGTTGATAATTGTTGCTTTTCATTCAGTTTATTATTTTATTTGCTGTTTGTTTTTACATCACACAAAACTAATAAACAAGTTAGTCCATCAAAAATGGAGTTAATTTCAATTTGTCAAAACTTTTGATTTCGTTTTCCATTTGGCTGCAAACAAAACGTGTTTTTTTGTATATTTTCTCTCTCGCTCTCTCTCTCTCTCTCCTCTTTCTGTTGTCGCTTGCCATTTGTAGCTACACTTGAAGAGGCGTGGAGAAGGTAGAGAGGGGGGTGGGGGTGGTCTGATGCATTACAACCTAAAAGCTGCTTGTAGTTGTTCAAGCTTTTCAACGTCATTCACAAGCTGCCCCCGACAGCAACAACAATAATTAAAAGAACAACACATTTGTATAGCTCTCCATTTGTTTTAAATGGCGCTGCGCTGTTTTCGTTCTCTCATTCGTCGTTTGCCGCAATTAGGTGTTAATACGTCATTTTACTCAGCAAGAGCAACAACAACAAGGACAACTCACTGAAATCTTGTATGCAATGCTTGCACATAAAATAAGTACAGATGTTGTGTGTGTGTGTGTGTATATATATATGTGAGTTAAGTTGAGCACGTCGCCGCTCTTCCGCGCGCTCTCTTTTTTTTGCCCCCTTCCTCTTGATGATTGCCTCAGCCTAACGATCGATAATATGTCGTCCAACGCTGCCGTCGACGCCGCTGCTCATTGCGAGCTTCCTGCTGTGTTTGTGTTTGTATATGTGTTTGTGAGAGAATGTTTATAAATTTGTATGCATGTGTTTGTTTGTGGATTACATTGTTAGGTCGCCGCTCTCTTTCACTCTTTCTCTATCTCTCTCTCCGTCTCCCTCTCTCTCTCTGTAGGCTGCATATTTTGTAAACACAACACAAACAAAATGTGCAAGTTGAACGCAAACTGTTCCTCCTCCCTTTCCACACTCGCACACACACACGCACATTCACAGTTTGTCATGCATTTGTGCCTTGTTTTTGTTTATTTTATTAGTTGAGTGGCTTTTAGTCGAACATTTTTGTTGCTCTCTGTGCTATTGTTGGTTGTTGTAATGTTTATTGATTGCTGTTTGCCCAACGGGGTATTCCCCATTTCCCACGAGCATATGTCCATCTAATGTTGCACACACACACTCACATTTATATATATTTGTATGTGTTTTTGTATAGATGTAGAATTGTATAATTGCTATTAAAATGTGGCAATGTTTACATTAACTACTTGAAGCACTTGCTGCTGTCATGGAATGTTAATCCGAAAGTGGAAAGTGTTTTATATTAATTTGTTGTTGTTGCATTTAATTGAATTCAATTTTTGTATTGTTATTATTAATCAGTGCATAATGAAAATTAAAATAATAAATAAATATAGAAAAGAAATTAAACAACAAAATAATAATAAATAAATAAATAATGAATTTGTTATGATTTATTAAATTGCCAGCAATTTAATGAGCTTTTCTTATGCATTGAGGAACACGCTTTCATTTCAATAAGACATTTGGGAATTTTGGGATTAGTTCAAATTAATAATAAAGTTAAAAGTGAAAAAATAAACAAATACGTACTTTATGCCAAGAACGTATTTTAACAATGGAAAAAAGATATTTTTTTCCATGTACTTTGCCAAAAAAAAAATTGTACTGCATTATTTTCTTATATATCTTATATTATTATTTACAATTATATTAAAGTTTAAAATAAAATTAACAAGATGAAAAATTGAATAACTGTAATTATCCATTTTCTGGACTGTTTAGAATAATAAATAACACAGCACTTGATATCTATGTATAATATAATTGCCAAAGTTGTTTCGATTTTCAGTCTGGATTATAGTCGAATAGCTTTCCACAAGTATAAAATCGATTAAAAAATAATTAATGCGTAAAAGCAAAATGATTCAAATAAGAATGTACATCAAAAGACTGCCATAGCAACATTTGCACACATTCCATTTCCATTTTCTATGTCGTGTTATATTTGTCGAGTGGTCGCCTAAAATAGAAGAAAGAGCAGGCGAAATGTATGCCCAATTAGCAGTGTTGGCAAGTGAAAAAGAGACACATCAAAATCGCTTAACACTTGATTGGCAAGCAAAACAAATCAAGCGGCAAGGCGAAACGGCTCAAAGCACAAGGCAAGAAATAATATATATCCACATACACAGACTCATATATATATATATATATATACATATGCATGCAATGCATGACAACAACAAAGCTAAACAACTGTTTTGCTAAAAGAAATAAGCAAAATATAAGAAGAAGCAGAAACAAATAAACCGATAAAAGGCACGCTCAATTTTAGTAGGTTAAAAATAACTAAGAAAAAATGCACACATGCGACGACGAGGCAATTATAACAAGACCTTAAAAATTGTGGCCGCAAAGTGTGCAACAAAAGAAACCCCCCCCAGACAAACACCTGCTGCTATGCGCCTTATATATATTTGACATACAAAATTCGCAGATACACCAATAATACATAAATTCAAGTAAATAATCTAATTAAATGCGAATTGCTTAAAATTAATGATGCTCGCTCAGCAAGAGAAAGGGAGAGAGAGAGAGAGAGATAGAGATGATAAAACCAGCAGTAACAGTAGCTGCTGGCAGCATCGTTTTCTCTCGCTCTGCCCCCATGGAGTATCATGCTGCTGCTTCTTCTTGCGTGCTGTTAAGCGCACTCTCTCTTTCGCTCTCTCCCTCTCCGCTACGCTCTCTTTGTAGTAGTTGCCTTCGTTGTCTATTTCTGTTGTCGCTTGAGCTGCGAGCAGCTTGTTGCCGTTTATTTATAAAACAACCGCCGGCAGCAACAACAGCAATAATAATGACAATAATAATAATAACAACAACAACATGTGTGCGTTGCTAAACTTATTTTTCTTTTTTTTGCCGCCTTTGCTTTTGCTGGATTTTCTGGTATGTCATTTGCCATTGAATTAAAAAGAATTTACATTCATGAAATCCAATGTTAACAGTAAAAGAGATGTGACAAGGACATTTACAGTTCTCTTTTACTTTTACTTTACTTTAGCACTAAATAGAAATACAATGCAAACCAAAACGTATGATCGAATAATGTCATTCGATATGTCATCAACGATTAGTTATTAACAAGAGTTAACCATCAAACAATACAGAAAACATTGTTACTTATCGGCAATTAATGAACTTTAAATCTCACAGGATAAATCGAATAATATTAGCCGATAATATGTTTTTGTAGAGGCACCGATATGTGAAGTGACAAAATGCCATTTTCTTGTCTTTCATCGACTTCCATAGGGTCTTCAGCTATCGTTTCTCCACTGCTTAACAAATAAAAAAAAACATGTCTTACCCATTAGCTATAATTACTTTAAAAAAAGCGAGTAAAAAACTTTACAGCTAGAGCAACAAGAAAATGCAGCAGCAGCAACAGTGGGTTACAAAGGAATGACGTTTATAGTATTTTTATGTTGGCCATTGCCATTAAAACTAATGCGCATATTGTAAAAAACATGTGAAAACGTTTAAAACTAAATAAAAACCAATACACATCATATACACACATATAAAACACGCACACACACACCTACAAACGAACAAGGGCTGATCATGGAAGTAAAGCGTAAAGTTAACAAGTAGGAATGCCGTAGTTAAGTCAGCTCAACTACGATATACCCTGAACTGAACAGAGCTGTTAAATATATTCTAGGTTTATTGGCGCTTATCCCTTTAAAAAGCATCTCATTGATGCTGACTTGACTGTTGATGCTGGTCAAGAATATTATCAGATATAATTATGATTCCTTCTGCCTGTTACACATAGATTTGCATACAGGTATCATAAACTTTTTTTTACCCAATCGATTCAGATAGGGTATAAAACGAGTGAGAACGAATACAAAAAAGCACTTCGAATGGTCTGGCTGGCGTCAACGGACGGACGGTCGGATGGACGGCGTCAATGTTTTGTGTGTGCTCCTCGTCGGACCTGTGGTGGGTGGCTTGGGTTGGGTTTAAGTTTTGCTTTTTGTTTGCTGCCCTCGTCTCACTCACTCTCTCTCGCTCTTTCCATGCCTTCACATTCATGGCGCACATGCATCGACACGATTTTCATATTGTCGTCGTTTTTGTTGTTGTTATTGTTGTTGTTGCTGCTGTTGTTGTCAGTGATTGAAGTTTTGCATGCAAAATGAAGTGTTAATCAGCATGTTTGCTGCTGCGGCTGCTGCTACTGTGTGCGTGTTCGTGTGTATGTAAGAATGAGAGAGTCATAAAGCAAGAATTGTGTGGGGAGTTGCGAAATGAAACTGCAGTAATGGGAAGATGGAGGGGCAGCCATTAAATGCAAACGAAATAAAGAAGAGAAAAACAGAAGCCCAACGAACAAAACAGTTGCGTGAGGAATGTTTGACTTGCGACTCGATAAAAGACCAGCTCAAATTTCAGCGTTGCTCTTAAATTGTAATCGAATAGTAAATAATGTTGAAGATTGTTGTGATTACATGTCCAAAGATAAATATGCAATAGCTTCAGTAATCAAAATATTGATTTTATTAATGCAAAATAGAACATGATGTTGTACACTTTTAAAGTGCACCAAAAGTCAAAGTAAATCCGTATTTTTGTTGTTGTTGTCATGTTACCCCAACAATAGTGGGCAAGTTGATAACAAACGTAATCCTGGCTGCAACAACACATAAAAAAAGCAAATTGCACGTGACCCAAAAGTGGAATCGCTTTTCGTGGTGGAATTTTGCTAATCCTACCAAAAATGTTGCAGTGCAACTATTTTTTCTTTTTCTAAATGTTACCAAACAACGTCACTTTGTGTGCGATTGTATTTGGTTGAAAAATCTGTATATTTGTGAAAATACGATTGGATACGTGACACATTTGTCCTCTTTTTTTGTTGATGAAAATGGAAATAAATTATATATAGAGTGGAATTATAGATATAAGCATTGTTTTAAATGGTGAATTTTACTGTATATGGTATACATTTTAATGCCTCAAATAACTCACGAAACTATCGATAAATGCAATATATTTCGATTCATATAAATATTTATAAATTTATGTAAGGTTTATATAGAATGGATTTTTGTATTTATTCTATATATCTGTATATATCTTTAAAAACATTATTTCTTATGTTTGCCATATTGCGAGTCGTTCACGAAATGATGATTCTTATAAATATTTATATATTTTGTGCAATACATATAAAACCAGAAATTATGCAAAAATTAAATATAAAATGGAAGTTGATAAAGTTTATTGTATGCCGACGATAACTGTAACTGCAGCTGCTTATGCATTTTCTGTAGCTAATATTCATCAACACTCAAACAATTTGATCAAACTTGCAGGAGATGTTCCCGTTTCCGTTTTCGAATACAATACACAACACACACATAATTCACCACATTTTTGGCAACTCTCTGCTACAAATCAGTTGAACGCACGGACAAACATTCATTTCATTTCATACATGTGCACATTTTCTTCTATTCCAATTCCATTTCCAACAAACACGCACACACACAGATAGACACACACACACACGTAGATAGCTGAGAACACGCTTGTGGGCAGCGCAGACGCGTCGTGGGGGCGTCAAGTGAACAGTGAGTTTGTTGTTGACGGCACTTCTCCTCTCACGTTTTTTTACTCTCTTCCGTCTCGCCGTCTTCGTCGCCGTCACTCTCTGTCTATTTGTCTGTGAGTCTGTCTGTCTGGCTTGCAAGGTGCAGTTGAGGACTTTGGCATTTTATTAAATTACGTGACGTACTCGTCGTACTCTCCACTCTCTTTTCATCAACCGTTGTGTGAGAGTGGCTCTAACTTTGTTATACTCTGCCCCGCCTCGACTCGACTTGCCTCGTTTCCCCCTCCACGTCCAGTATTATTTGTGAGCGGGCATTGAAAAGAAATGAAAATGTGTTCAACTTTTTGGTTGTGGCTTATGCCAGTGGGTTGTGTGTGTGAGAGATTCTAGATGCTATCGACAGTGGGTTAGCAGCAGCAAAAGAAATGAAGGTTTTCAGGCAAATTGGTTTGACAGCATACGGAATCGGAGAGGGAATCGGAGTCGGAGACGGAGACTTGTTGAAGTGGCGGGGACAAACGATGCTGCTGTTTTGCCATAATTTGTAGTAGTGTGGGGAAGTCGATCGATTCGAAATTGTGCTATGCGATATGTGTTATCAATAGGTAGGTTGTGGTATAATTGTACTATTGATTTACAAATATGTTTTTATTACTAAAAAAAATCTGTCGATTTTCAAAATATTTGCACACGATAAGAATTGCTTTTATCAATGTTGATAATAAGCAATTCACACAAAGCTGAAGAAATTTATGAAGAGTGGGTCAAAGAGATATGCCAAGCAAAAATGCAACTGATTATTTTCATTTTGCTTTTTTGATAAACAAATGCGCAGAACCGCGAACAATTTGACAGCGAACAATTTATTTAAAGCCGAGTTTACGAGTTGTGGAAAAGCATTTAGCCATTTCTGATTTTAAATTAAGAAAACATTATACAGTAAGACACTTAAATGAGATTTTTCAAGTTTAAATACTGAATTAATATAAGTAAAATGGTATATAATTCGGAGATTGGTTTATTTTAGTTTAAAACCCGATTTGCTCGAAATCTGCTAAAAATATGTATTTAAAATGTTTAATGAAGATTTAATATAAATAAAAAATGCCTGCGTAAAATTGTAATTTGCGAAGATATCGAAATGAGAATTTTTGCTTTTATAAAAGACGCGATTTGCTCGAAATGTATCAATAAAGGTATTTTCTATTTGTTGAAGAATTCATATTGCTAAAAACACTGCCTAACGTAAAAGTCTGAGATCTGATCATTTTTATAGTGACTTTCTACATATTAGCACAATATTCGGTTTTTTTTCCTTACTCAGCAATTTAAGCAAGTTTGTTGGAAACCTTCTCCGCTAAACTTTGACCTTTCTTGCTGCAAAGATGATAAATTGCCAATAACTATATTTCTAGTATTATAACTATTGTTTAAATAAATCGTGAATTAATCGTTTTATATAGGAGAGAACGAATTATTTATCATTTAATATATAGTCAGTTTAAAAATAACTAGCAAATTCAATTAAAAATTGAAACGAACTGTGATAATTGAGGCATTGATAAAGCAATACAATATCAAGTGAGATAAGCTTGAGAACGCCAAGCACGTAGCAGAATAAACAGTCGGGCCTTTGTAGGCACACAAAACGTGCAAAAATGTTGACAACAAAATCATATTTCCACAGCGATGAAAGATAAGCAGAAAAACGGAGGCACCCACCACCAAAAGACGTCTTATCGGGTCAAAAACGAACAAAACTCATTGCTTATCAGGCATCTATTTGCCACTCTCTCTCCCTCTCTGGGAATGCCTCTCTCTCTCTCTGTCTCTCTCTCAGTCCTGCTCTTTGGCTATTCACAAATTAATCAGCGTCAAAAGTTGGACTATCAGATGAAATGTGCTCGCCACCTCAAAGCTGCTTACAGCTTGCGGATTATTATTAAGTTGGTTAACTTTTTTGGAATTCTATATATACACAAGACTTGTCATCATCATCAAACATCATCATCATCTTTATTTATTTTTTTGTTTGGCGAGCTAAAATTTGATTTCAATGTCACTGCGAAAAGTTAGACAAACGAAGTCGAAATGGGATACTGATTAGGAAAATGATAAAGCTGATAATAATGAAGCCGTTGATAGACGCCGGGCGTAGTTAATAAAGTTTTTGCTTGGCCAAAGCAACTTCAAAAAGCATTAGATGCTCAGGTTGAACACGTAATACATATATAAATATGCGTATACATAAATGTATTACGTATACAACACGTGTAGCAACTCATTTAATGTCGTAATGTGCAAATGAGTTGATTATCACTGGGCGCCCAAATGTTGTGTAAACTTCTAAGTAATCGATATGGCAACATGTTTATGCTTGGGCAACTAATAATAACTGATTTATCGATAAGCGATTATCTTTTTTCATATTTATTCATGGGCAACTAATAATAACTGAATTATCGATAAGCGATTAACTTTTTGTAAGGTATTTGTTTGCCTGCGCAATCTAATGTTAACTGATTTATCGATAAGCGTTTAACTTTTTGTATTCAGGGATTGAACACTGATTTTTCTTTAATATATTTTGATTCAGTTGTAGTAACAATATTTACTAGTACAATTCCATTGTATTTTGTCTGTTATATTCTAGTATATTGTTCACTTATCTGATTAACTGAACTATGCGGTCAGTTGATATAGCAACTGCAAATATATTGAGCATTTACTTATAATTGAATCAATGTCAGATATATCGATTACAATTATCAACTGATAATTGAATTGATGTTTGTTATTGCATTATTTGTCGTTGTGATATATAGACTTAATGCATTGTAATCTTAAAGAGAAATTATGATAATGAATGTGGTAATTACCTAGGAAAGTTATTCATTTTTTGCTAACTTTGTAAGTAATCGATTATTGTCGATAAGTACTACATGCTCGCAATAAATATGAGGTAATTTTTACTTTATTTATTATAAGTACTCTGCCCTTTTATATACACATAAGTGTAAGTGTAGCCTTTGTATATACGTATGTGATTGGGTTGGTATGTTTGTATATTCTTGTGTTTCTGCCTTATCTGGAATATTTGCCACATTCCTCCGGCTCTGCTTGCACGCTCAATTAAAGCAGCCAAATCCGATGCGAAACTGCCGCCAATGAGGCTATAAAATATCAGCAGCCAAGCGACCGTGCCGGGCGGGCACACACATAAACAAAACTTCAAAGGACACTCCAAAACTGGGGACTGAGGGGCGATGGAGGTGGAAGTAACCAGCCAAGAAAGGCATGCAGACGGTAGAGAGGGGAGGAGGGGGTGGAGAGCTCGGGGTGCGCCAAAAAGAAACTGCTACTTGAAGCGAAAGAAAACAAAAGGCATTGCAATGAAAAAGCCAAAACGAGGCGGCGGCAGCAACAGGACGAGAGAAGTGGCAAGGACACAAAGCGAAGTTTGTGCGTGTTTCTGTGTGTGTATAAATATATCCATCTCTCTCTATATATATATATGTGTGTGTGTGTGTGTTTGGGACGAGGACAGATTCAGCGTCGAGGACACGACGCAAGCTCGAAAGCAATGATGATTTATGTACGAGGCCAAGTCGGGTACTGTAACTGGACTTGCAACGGAGCCAAACAGAATGTGTGTCTGGAGTGTTGTCGGAAGGCGGTGGAGTGGGCGATGTGGGGACAAGTAGGGAGACAGAGATAGGAGCACTTGAGTATTCATGCAATTTCTGGGTTATAGCCGCCATTAAACTTGCCCCAAACTAAGCCCACACACAGTACCCAGGATGAAAGAGAGATACCAACATTAACAAACAAACATGCACAATGCAGCTTGCAGCTTGCAGCTTGCAACTGGCAACTTGCAACTTGAAACTTGCAACTTGAAAAGATGCAAAGATTTAAAAACCAAAAACTCAACTAGAGCCCCGCCTGTTCGTAGGCCTCACTTAGTTCTGTATTTGCATTTGGAAATTGCATGCCAAATGCACAGAGAAAAAAAGCCAGAAACGCAAAGGGGGAATTGTGTGTGTGTGTGTATGTGTGTGTGTGTGTATGTGTGTGTGTGTGTATGTGTGTGTGTGTGTGGCACAGCAGTTGACAGTTCAATGTTGCATTTCAAAGTAAGAGCAAAGGACTGAAGCGTTTTAGGCGCTCAACTTGAAGCCGTGTATGTTGTGTGGCCATTTTAGAGTAGCACAAAGGACAAAGTAATGCAGCAGCTGCACATGCAAACCAGCAAGAAAATGTAGGGAGACGTGCACCGATAGAGTGGAAGGGGGTAGAGAAAGATGCAGCCAGCCCAGCTAGAAAATGGGTTCTGTGGCATTTGGTCGCCAAACGAGCAGAGTCAAGTTGATGAGCTCTGAAGAATGTGTAGAATGTGTTAATGTGCGCAAAACTGATGTGAAGGATGTGCATTTGCAAATCATTATCCTTCTCATCATCATCATCATCATCATTATGCATTTTAAATTGAAATTGAAATAAAAATAAAAATTAATGGCTTTCTTTATAAAAAGTGTGTTTTACGTCTATCAACGAAATTATTATGTTTTATTTAAAGCAGTGCAACCCATAATTATATTATCAGAACCATTTAAAGAAAATATAAATAGAATTGTAAAATTATTGAAAAAAAAAAATCGAATTAGATTTAATCATTCAATTAGATCATTATGAGTTCTAAATATATCTATGTAAGTATTTATCTTTCCTAGGCAGGATGCCAATTTTATCTAAATTATTTAACTACAGGTCAAGTTAAAAAATTTTTTTTTAATCTAGTTCACTATATTTTGAATCCCCCGTCGTCATTCAAACTTAAACGTATAACATTTCCTGTTCTTATAATAATAATAATAATAACAATGCAACAGATGATCTCAGTAACCAATTATTGTTCAGTTTGTCCCTAAAACTTTACTGTATATAAATATAATATGTATTATCTTATATGTAGTTAAATTGCAATGAGATTTTTTCAACATTATTTATATATAGGTAATATAGATCAACTTGTATATTTCAAATGAGTATCAACAGCTGATTCAATGTTTCCATGGCTTAAACCTATTTTATATGCTGAACCCATTAAATATAATCAAAGAGGTTTAATTTAGCCATGTTATCGCAAAGACTTAAATATGGTCTAAAGATGTCAAATTTAAAATACAAAACTCATTTTTCATGCGCCGATCCAGCTTTTTTCATTAAGGGAATATTTATAAGGAATATTTCTTGACTCGACTTGCCAACTGCTTAAACTTTAAGCTTTTGCTGCTGGCAACAAAATGCTCGCAGCGTTGCCATCCTTCTTTTTTTTGGCTATATGTAGTCGAAGGCCTTTTCAATTTGCAACTGATTTAAGTGTTCTCAGTTCTCATTTCATCCTATTTGGATTGCATGCAAAATGCACAAGAATTTTACGCCCAGTTTTCTTTTTACGCTGTTCGGTTCGACTTCTGTGTTGCGCTTCATTAAATAAGCTTCTTGTGCTCGACACACTTTGTTTACTTAATTTATCAATACCAATTACACACACACACTCTCTCTCTCTATCTCTGACACACACACTCTATCTGTCTCTGTCTAGCTGTATAGTTGGCAGTTGGCTTGTGCGCGTTTAAAAGTGCTTACATTGATTGATTAACTCGGAGGCGCGACTTTGTTGCGTTTTTGCACGCTTGCGACTTTAAACGCGCGCTTCTCTCTTTAGGCCGAAGGGAAGTGGGGGTTAGATGTGTTTGTGTTTGTGTGTTAATTGTTGTCAAGGTTGTATTCTTGTTGTTTGCTTTTCTCATTTTTTTAGTTTATGTTTTGCTACTTGTTTCAGTTTTCAGCATTATTATTCTTTTTGTTGTTGTGGTTGTTGCTGCTTTCTTTTGCTTTAGCTTTTGGTTGTTCATGCTTCAAAAGTTTTCAGCTGTGATTTTGGCTAATGCAATTTAGTATCCGCTTTTGTTTGTCTTTGGCCTAAATTGTGTGTTGTTGTTCTTTGTTTTATTTTGCTTCGCTTATTTTTGTTGTTGATTTGATTTTTTATTTCATTGGTTTCGGTTTTGATTGGTAAAATTGATGCCAACAAGCGTAGCATGACAGATGCCTGTCGCCCTCTCTCTCTCTCTCTATCATTCATATATAATATATATTTTCGTTACTCGATTTTCTGCTTCTTTCCCACTTAAAAATATAGTTTTAAGTTTTACTTCTTTCGATATTTCGAGTGAGAGTGCAAGTGATATTGAAAAATAAATGGAATGCGAAACAAGGTCGACTTCAACATGAAGTGAGAAAGTGAAATAAACAAAAAAAAAGAGCGAAAAAAAATGCAAATATCCATAAATAAGAGCCACGCAAATATCATAAATAAATTCAAGATAAAATATATATACATATGCATATATATATATATATTTGTGAGTATATGTGTGTGTATAAATAAGAAATAATGTATGGCATACCATGGCATATCTCTCTTGCAAGACTACGACTTTCTACCAAAAACCGAGCATGAGAAACAATCAGAGAGTCTAAATTGACTGACTTACTTTGAATGCGTTGCGTTTTCAATTCCATTTAAATTTACATTTGCATTTCCATTTCCATTACGATTGTGAAGTTTTTGTTTTTGCTAAATGCACACGCAGTTTGATCGATAAAATTTAAAATAGACCAGAGCAGCACTACAAGCGACAAATAAGCCAAGGGATACACAGGTAGAGGAACGTGGCAAGGGTGGCAGTTTGTAAGGTGATTCGATATTGGTTGCAACCATAAAGCCCACAATTTGTAGAAAACTTGAAGTTTTCTTTCCATAAATATTTTCTGCTATACTTTATACTTTGTTCAGCTTAAAAACCTTGCTTGGCTTTTTGAGTAACTTAACTATTATTTTCATTAGAAAAGTATTAACTTTGGAGACTTACCACCTGACACGCTGCCAATTTTCACTTGCTTATCACAGATATCGAGATACGTGTTCAAAATAATAATGAAGTGCACACATTCAATCCAAATTTGGGTTGAGTAAAGTCCAAGGCAATGTTTTAATCTTCTTAATTTTTAAATACCCTGAAAAATTGGCAAAAAGGGTTTAATGTAACAGGCACAATTTGATCAATAAGCGGGTCGATCTATGATTTATGTTATTTTAATCGATAGTCATTTTTATCGATAACCGCACCCGATTCGATTGCCGAGAGATTTCCAATTGATATACAATGACATATTACTAATCAATTTCCCAAAAACACCCAATTTAAAGTAGAAAATTAATTCTTAAAATTGCCTTTAACAGCTAAGGTTCGTGCAGGGTATCTCATAGTCGAGGTCACTCGACTACAGCATTTGGACTTGTTCCATTGCGTTTCGTTTCGTTTATAAACATATATAACACTCTGTGTGGCTTTCCTATATTTATATAGCATTATAGCTGTATAGTTGTATAGCTTCTGCCTGTATTTGCACACGACTGATAAGTTGTCAAAGATTGCAGGCGACTCCGAGTTCGAGACTCGCATTGTATAATCGCTTATCAGTTTTTGTTGTGAATAAAAAAAAAAACAAACAAAAATTAAATAAATGTTTAGATTGAAATAGACTATAAGCCTGATGCATACAAATGAGAGAACTACACACTCTATGCATATATATATATCTATATATATATAACACATTTAAAAACCACATTCGGCTCACTAGAATTCCATTTAATTTTCGGTTAACCGCAAAACGTTCTCTAGAATTTTTTTGCCACAAAATGGCAGCTGTGCCCCATGTCCCGTGCCCCCTGCCACATTCCAATTTCAATCCCAGTTCCCTTGACGTTTTCAACTGAATCTCTGACTCTCTCTCTCTCTCTCTCTCTCTCTCTCTCTCTCTCTCTCTCTCTCTCTCTCTCTCTCTCTCTCTCTCTCTCTCTCTCTCCCTCTCTCTCTCTCTCTCTCTCTCTGTGTGTTTCTTCTGGCATCACTTTTGTTTTTGTATACACATTTTGGCATTCGTTTTATCTGTTTTGTTGTGTTGTGTTTGTGTTTTGTTTTGTTTTCATGGCAAATGAGTCACCGCACGTGTTTGTTGCCACATATTTATTGGGAACTTTTGGCATAACCCAAATAATTAGCCTAATTAATTAAGTGCCATGTTTATGCTGGCCATGATCTAGACTATATCTAGTATTTTATAATTGTTTAATGGATGTGGCTAGTTCAAATGCTTGATTTAGTTGTATGTTTATTATAGATTATAACTCAAATGGAGGCAGTTAAAGATAAAGTCTTATTATTTGGATTCTTTGTTGAGTTTTGTTTTAAATTTGCACTCTCACAACAATAAATCATAAATACTTATCCAAAATAGCTTTATTTGTATACAGTTAAATGACTCTTTAATAATACAATTAATTATTTAATTGTTATAATTGCATATTGGGTGACAAAATTGGAAAATACTTAACCTGGGACTGGCCGGAATGTTTGCAGCTGGCTGGTCAAAGTAAATAATTATATTCCCAATGATATTTGCGTCATTGACTGTCGCTTAAGTATGCAATTTGTTACTTTTACATAACAAATCAGGCAAACTTCCTTTCACTAATCGTAAACATAAAGAAAAAAAAAGCAAATGAAAAATCCAAATTCAAAATATACCCTACACGACCAAATTTGCATACTTACCTACACAAATACACATACACACACAAATGAATACACACAGATACATTTATAACAGAGCAGGTCCGCTTAGAAACCCCATCGAGTCACAATTTGTTTCGTTTCATTTCGTTTTGTTGTTGTCTTGCATAGATGTAACTCTATTTTTAGCAACAATGTAAATTAATTCTGACCTTCTTCTATCTTTTTGCTTATCTCTTTGCAGGTGAGTCTATCAAAGATTAACGACATATCCGCGAGTGCTGTAGCAGGCAGACTGCCAATGTAAGTTTGACTCTTATAGCAGGCAGCCTGTGATTACATCTATTCACAATATGTATGTATACATTTTTATATATATATATCTATGTATCTATGTAGTAATTTCAATCGCTGCTCACTCAAGCGAAAGTTTCCAGGTTTCGTTGCGTTGCGTTGCGTGTCGCGCTGATAAAGCAACTTAACGGTAAATTTATGACAGTCACTAAAATCAGGCGAGGAAAAATTACAATTTTAAGTGCCTTTAAAGCGTGCGAGAAAACAGATGAAACATTGTATGGCACCTTAAAATGAAAAGTGTAAAATGAAAATTTTATTATAAATTTCACTTTTGCACCCCCCCCCCCCCCCCACACACCCCCTCCCCCAACGCCTTCGCATAGACCCGCATCGAGTCACAAACAAACAAAAGCTTAAAGTTTACGAGCCACATTCGCTCGATGACGTTTATGACATTCTGACCCGCTGCTCAAAGCTGACGACGATGATGCTTATTAAAAGGAGCAAACAAGACAGAGAGTACCAGTTCCTGCCCTGTCCTCTCCTCTTCTGTCCTGTCCTGTCCTGTTCTGTCCTGGACTGGCCTGTCCTATCCGGACCTGTCCGTCTCGACCAGCACTCGAAACTCAACACCCTTCGAGGCATAAATGTCGACCTTCTCTCTTCTCACTCCTTGTTGAGTACTGCCCTCAATCAGAAGGTGTGCAAGACTGTATGTCAAAGGACCATAGAAAATAAAATTAAAAAAAAAGCTTGCTCATGCAGAGAGTGCTCGACTAAGAGATACTCTTCCAGTGTTCTTATTTATTTTATTATTATATTAAATATATTATTTGTTTTGTGATTTGGCTCAATTAACAAATGACTCTGGCACTGTTTGTGTGTTTTTTATTTCTATCGTTAATCGATTTCTAACGGAGACAATTATCGATAAAATACAATAAATAAAAATGCTTCATCCTGCGTGTAACATATTTTTTACACACAACCATTATACCCTTCTTACCTTATACAGGGTATACAAATTATGAATTTTCTCTAGGCTTAAACACCTGTCTATAAATATAATCATATTAATTGTTAATATTTTATTGACATTTTAACCTTATAAGCTATGACATCAATAATTAAGCCTGCGAATACAAATTTGTTTCGATTTGTGTTTCCAGTCTTATTTCTCTTCACGCTTTATGTATTTATTTAGGCAAATTTACGATACCTCGACAATTGGAAAACTTTATGCTGATTGCTCTGATTTGATTTAAATTGGTTTTCATTTCATAGCACAGATTTGCGCTCCATATAAAATCAATATAAATTTATTAATACAATTTAAAGCAATATACAAATTTTAATTTCCATTTAAACCAAATGGCTTTTCTCTGTTTTGCGTTTGGTGACCTCTTTTTATAATTTAAATATGTATTTGTTATTTGAACCGCAGCCAGCCAATTATTTCTACATTTGTTGTAATGTTGTTAAAGAAACCGTTTTTTTTTTTACAGTTTGAATAAGTATATATATTTAAAATATGGAAATATCTTTTTATATAGCAAATGGTGGATCTATAATATAAAAGGAAAGCTGTTGATTTTTATTTGATTTGATAAAAATATTCCACAGTTTTTAAAATGGTTTTCAAAGATAAAAATATAAAATGTAACTTAGAAATGAAACTATATTAAAATAAAAAACGAGTTCAAATTGATTAATACTTTTTTTCTATTATATATTTCCATAATCATCTATAAAAGAAATATGTCCATATTTAATGATTTTTAATGCTATCGCCACTACACCAAACAAATTATGACATTTAATGATCACCTGTACTTTCACTAAATAATACAAAAGAAAAAGAAGCAAACACTTGGCCAATATTCTTGTTGTGTCATCAACTTTGACCTTTTCAACTGGCTGTACCCGGTGAAGCGGCACGCAGAGACACGCAGTTTGACAGTCATTGGGTTTCACTTTTCTTAGGTACATACGATGTATGTATCTAACTCCCCCACACCAGCCACCCCGCAGTCTCCCCTCATCATCTCCGCCTGCGTATGCCACTTGCTTGTTGTTGTGGTGTCTGTTATTCTTTAACTGGCAATGATTAATGATCTCCCCGACAGCAACAACAACATATATATGTGTGTGTGTTTTGGGTGTTTGGGTGTTTTGGGGGCACGTGGGGAGCGACCTGATAATCGTTGGCATCTCTTCTTTTATTGCCAATGACCTAGAAATGATTTTGTGTGTTTTTTTTTGTTATGTGGAGCACCAACACTCTTTGTCTGGCTGGAATTGTAATTAGAATTTTTGCTTTTATTGTTTCTGACTAATTAACCCAGTATATCGATGCCAAATAATCAGAACAGCAAATAAAATATTCGAATGTGTCCGTTTTTAGTGCAAACAAAAATGTTAATTGTAATTTTAAAATAGATTTTTGGTTTTTATTTACAAATGGCTCACTCAATTCACGATTGATTGAAATGTAATTGATATACACATATGATTTATTGATTTTTATTCAATTCCTGTACATTTTAGCAGCTCATTTGATTCACTAAGGAATGCCCCTATTGTTATTAATATAAATCCACTTGCACATCATTTTTTTTGAATGGAGTCGCTGTGTGCAACATTTAGTAGTATGTTTAGAAATGCTTTTGAAGACAAGTCCAAAATTCATTCGTAACTATTTCTTGGGAATTCGTTTCAGTTTCCGAATTTTTCATAATATTTTTCTACTATTCTTTAGAGTTCTTGAACTGGTTAAACAGAAGCTATTTCGTTTTTGATTAATGACCTTGGTTAACATTTTAGCTAGCATGATTAATAAAAACTAATTTTCAGTTCAAATTTGCCCATAATAAGGCCAGGCAAAGTAAGAACATTTGATATCACATTATATTATTATTATAAGAATCAGATTGTGGAAAACGTTAGATTTTCAATGAGTTCAATGTATAAAAAAATGTATTAAATTTGTACTTTTTTTTTGTATAGTGATATTTAAAAAAAAAAAAAAATTAGTAATAAAAAATTTTCCACTTTCTTGTCATACAGGTTTTTTCTTATTTATTGTATACTGCCATGGGTGGTGAAATAGATCGTAATTTATGGTATAAAAGCTGTATGTTTTTCACAGATTGAGTGATTTTAAGTTACGCAATTACAAACGATTTTTTTGTTGAGTGAGGTCTCTAGAATTAAATAATCTTGTATTTTGAAGTGGATGCTTTGTATAATTTGTAATACTAATGTGGCTACTTTGTATAATTTGTAATTCTGATTCATGATTAATCTGTGGAATTCTACGAACTCACTCATATTGCATGAATGACTCGTTTCGAATTTGATTTCCTCTGAATAATCAAATGAATGGACAATAATCGCATGAGTCAGCCCAAATCTGTAGATGCAATTAGTTTTACATATTGCTTATGCTGCTGGCCTATAAAAATACATATGAGCATATTCTGCAGCTGAATTCTTAATGATATCATGCTGAAGTCAAAACAAAGTAACCCTCAACATCTCACTGACATATAATCAGCAACATTTTTCCCAGACATACCCCACTAACCCCCCCTCCCACACACACACACACTCTCACACTCACACACACAGACTAATAACTACGGGTTCAATTTTCGCTCGCTGCTTTATTTTTTTGTTCATTATAAGCTGCGCTGTATGCATATGTATGTGTGTGTGTGTGTATGCATATACATAAATTTGTTTTGTTATTTGCTTTTACGTTGCTTCTCAGCGCCGCCGACGCCGCGACGTCTTTGCGCCATGTGAAAAACCTGCCTCAAGGTTATTGGCTTCTTTCTGCCCGAAAAACGGTGCCAAAAGAGAGCGCAGAAAAGAAAGAAAGAAACAACAACTACAACAACAAAAACAAAACGAACAAAAATTTCTCCATTACATGATGAGGCTTCGCTTTGCTTTGTTGTTGCTTTTGTGTTTTTGTTCGCAGTTGTTGCTGCTGAGCTCAGCTCATTTAGCTTTTTGTTGTTGTTACTTCTGCTGCTGCTGCTGCTACTAAAATAGACATACCGCAAAAATGAAACTTATCGAGTTCATTATCTTTTATATGCTCTCTGGTTTGGTCTGGCCACACACACACACACATACATACATAATAATAATAGGGTCAAGGATTTTCATATTTTTGAGTGCTTAACCGTCAAAAGAACATTGATTTTTTTGATGCTCTTTTCTTTTTTATTGTGATGAATTTGGCTTCTTCTTCTTCTTAATTTACATGTGTATATTATGTGTTTGTATTTATTGGCGGGTCTGCATTTTGTTTCTGCTTGCGCACATTATTCGGCGGCAATGCGAAGTGTTGAAAATGATGTGGCAAGTAGGTGAAATCAGGTGTTGTATAAATTCCACAAAGATTATGAAATGCGTTTTTGCTGGCATCTTGTTTAGTGTTAGCTTTTTAAGCTGCAGAAATATTTAAAGATGATATTTACGTTTGATTGAGAAAATTATTGATCTTTCAGAGCCTCTGTCTATCTCTCTCTAAAATACATATACAAAGTTGAGCTAAACGCATCTTGTTAATACCTAAGATAGATTTTGTTATTTTGTAATTGATTTTGTTTAACAATTTAACAATTTTTTATTACAGTTATGACTGTTGATTTCTTAAAAATGATTTGCAACACAACTTGAACTTTTTACTTCTTTTTCTGTTCAACAACTCTTAGCGATCCCTGGCAACGCTAAGCGATCCCTGGCAACGCTAAGCGATCCCTGCTAACACGCTGTCTGACTGCTTGTTATCAATTCCCGCGCAGCGCTGCCACCTTTTTTAATGTATAATCAGCATAAAATATGCACTCATCAATTCAAGTAATTTTTTATTAGCAAATATTCTCAGTTTTAAGATTTTTTTCATAACATTATTAAACATTTTTAATCTGTATTATATTAAAAATGTTGACCTTATTTACTTACTGCAATTGTCTTGGCATTGTTTCAATCAGCTGAGTAATATAGCAGCCAGGTGGTTCTGGACAGAAGCTAATTGTGTTTGGGATCAGTGTCCAAGAATAGATTTTCTAGCGTAGCTTTGGTGATTTTTGGGGCTCAGCGCGAGTCAAAAATTTTGAATACCCGTTGTAAATAATCGCTGTTAATTTATAAATGCCACAAACAAATATAAAAAAATTAAAATCGTTTGCGGATTCTGTATTTTGAATATTAGCACATTAATTATTTAGGTGGCGCCTAATGTTTTTCAACTCCCAACTGAGTTGTTTTACAACATATTTTAAAACAGTAAATCATACTTGAAGCCCCCCTTTAAGTATATCCCCCTCCCCCAAGAAGACAAAAAAAGTCTTTGCCCTTTAATCAACAGCGCTCTGCGAACTGATTCTTATTTTTTCTTCTCTCATTTACATTCGTTGCTGCAGCAGTTGCAGTTGCTCCTTCTTCTTCTTCGTATGGTTGCTGCTGCAAATGGAGAAACTTCTTGGAGAACAATTTCTTGCACAACTTTTGCGTCAACAGCTGCTCGTAACTTACCGCAATATCCCTCCCGGTCCAATCCAACCCATCATAGCCCCCCTCCACGTCCACGTTTTTGACTTTTCAACTTCTTTAACCACTTAGAATCATCAACTTGTTTTGCCTGCTTCTACTTCTTTTGCCCACTTGTTTGTGTATATATATATATATATATATATATATATACGTATATATATGTATATATATATTTGTGTGTGTGTGTGCATTATTTGCAGTTGCAGTTTTATAAAACTTCTGCATGCCACTTTAATTTGCGCCAACAATATCAACAACAAGTGAAAGAAGTTGTTGCTGCAGTTTGAAGCCGTCGGTCAGCATTATAATAAAGTTTACAGTTTTGCAGTCCTGCACACTTCACTTCCACTCGCATTCTGCTCGTCGGATCGGTCAACGGGGGCATTTATAATGAACTTAAATAAAGTGACCGACACGACGCGAGACGGAAGTGAGACGACGGACACGGGCAAAACGGATAGCTGGAGAACACAAACACTCTTTGTAACACATTTCCACAAGCAGCGCTGTCGACGCACAGCGACGCGTGCGTCGTCACGTCAGTAACAGCAGCAACGCCAGCGTCAGCGCCAGCAGCAGACCGCGCTCTCCGGCTCGTTATCGTTGTGTGCGTGATTGTGTGTGTGATTCATTTTGTTGTTGCTTTTGACTGGCCCAAACAGTTTTTGGCGATTGCCCGCTGTCCGCTGTTTGCACTGTCTACGCTCTCATGCTCTCTCCTCGTCTGTCTCGGATGTCTGCGTGGCCGTTGCTCTCTTGCTTTGCTTGCGGTGCTTGTTTTAATTTTCTTTTTTTTTTTGACAAATGAGCAAACAACAGCGGCCGCCAATGTCTGTTGCTGCTGCTGCTGTTGACACTGATGACAGTTTGTCGTAAATAACAGCAAAAAAAAGTGCAAAAAAAGCAGTGATAGCAACAGCAACAACAACAAACCTGCTTATGCAGCTCTGGGACAATTAAGTAAATACATATGTTTGCATATATATATATATATATATATATATATGTATTTATTCATTCATATATGTATATATATATACATATATGCGTGTGGAAGCATCTGACACTTGGTTTTGGTTGCTGTTGAGTGTGATGTGCGAGTGCTAATGAAATGTTATCGATAAAATGTGCTGCTGTTATTTTTTTTTTTATGTTTGTATGTTAATTTACCAATGTTAAGCCATTTGCAGAATTATTGTACACATGTACTACAAGGTGTTGGCAACAATTTACATGCATACACATACATACACATATATATGGACAGTTGCGAAAATAATAATTGCACCACTCTCACCATCAATATTTTCTTACAAGAAAAAAAAATGTAATTTTATGAATGTGAATAAATCTGAAATCTGAAAGAATGAACGAAAAAAATAATAGCACCGCTATTGAACTGTGTGCACTTACTACAATGGCAATTAGGAATAAACAAAAGCTTCTTTACTTATAGTACTAAGTAGGCAATACATTGTATAATTGGCTATTAAAGTAAACTTTATTTAATAAATTTGGTATTTAGTTGCGTTCCTTTTATTGGCAACGACTTGGCATTGAATCTACCAATTCCTGGCATAGTTTTAGTTTTTTTTTATGAGTAATACAAAACAATATTTTAAAAAATATATGAAAAAGTTTTGAAACTAATTGCATGTTTTTCGATTCGTAGTGATGTTATTATTTTGTTTGGAACTGTACATACAGTTGGGGTCAAAATAATAGTGGTGTTGCTTCTTAAAGCATTTAATAAAAATGTGACTTATTTTATGGTGATAAAATCAAGACTTCCTCAAAATCTTTAATATAAATAAAGATTCCATTCGGCAAAACAAAAAATGTGTGGCTTCCCATCTGGGAATGTTTTTAAATACCATAACATTCAACCATCATATCTAGTTTTCAGAAAATTTATTTAGCCGCTGGGAGAGCTGTTGTTGTTTTTTGTTCATACATTTTTTGTTCATACAACTTTTAATGCTGACTTATTTTCAGCATTGACTGCGTGTGATAAAATACAATTTTCATAATTTTTTATCTATATTTGAAGTATTTTTTGGCTGCCTAAAGCAGTCTGCTTACTTCGCATTTGCAGATTTCATCAAATGTCAAAGCTCATGATGAATATTTGCCGTTATAAATGTATACACGCCCCTCTGCCATCGCCCACACTTACTTCTCTAGTAGCCTTAACAACCGCACAAGTAAAAAATGAAAGAAAATGACAAAAATAACAACAACAACCAATTAAAAACTCATCAAATTGCTCAGCGCAAAACTCCCAAACCGAAGGGTCGTCGCCGCTTTGCCTTGCTTTACAAGCCTGGTGCTCTCTCTCTTTCTCTCTCTCTCCCTCGGTTCCAGTCTTCCAACCATCCACTCTCATCATCAAAGTGTGAGGAGGAAGTTGTGTGTGTGTGTGGGGAAGGGAGCCAAGGGAGTTGATGGCAAAACATTTTGGCAACCCACTCGCAGGCGACCTTATGTCGCCCCCCTCCCCTCTCTGTCTCCACCACTCAGACTCACTCTTGCATTGTGCGCCTCTCTTGAAAGCTGTTATTGCCGTTGAATAGAGATGGGTAGAGGTGGAAGAGGAGGCTGTTGCTTAAAAAATTGTTGCTGTTTGCCGCCGGCAGCCACATTTCATCTGCCGTTGCCAAAGCTTGTTTCGTTCCAGCGTTCCACTCCACTCCCCCCCTCTCCCCATCATTGTTCGTCTCTATCTGTGTGTGGTGCATAAGCAGACACAAAACTTCACATTGCTTGTTGTTGTTGTTTTTGTTGTCTTGTGTTTTGCTTTCCATTTTGTTGCTATTGCTTTTGTTTTTGTTGTGTGCGCGTTCGCTCTATTTGGCTCAAGTGTTGCTTATTCTTGTTGTTGCTGTTGTTTTTGCTTTACTTTCAGCTGCTTTTACAGTTTACAGTTATTTTCTATTTCTTTCGTTTTTTTTTTTTGCTTTCTGTGTATTGTGTGGAGCATTAAAAGTTGTAAATGGCAAATAAATGAAAATAAACATTGTGTGTCTATTTGTGTGTGTGTGTGTGTGTGTTTGTGTTTGTGTGAGTGTCTGTCTGCATTTGATTTGGGCGGCGACTTTGCCAAAATGAGTTTAGTGACATTTTTCAATGCTGGAAATAAATTATGATGTGTAATTTAGAGAAGATATCACAGAGAGATAATCTGTCATTCGTTTGGCCTATGTCGTATTTTTGTCCATCACACTTAACAACACTGGAACATACTCACAAATCTCATGTTTCTATTGTGATTTAGTCAACAAACACTACAAATGCAAAAAGTATAAATAACAAGTTGCCTAACTCAAAAATTATAATTAATTTGAACAACACCATAAATTTATTTTGGAATTGAAATTAATTCAGTTTTATGCATAGCGCTACATTGTTTGTAGCTTGTTGGCCAACACTGGGTCAAAATATTGATTGAATTTTGCGCCTTTGTTTTGTTCTACCTCGCTTGCCCCATATGTTGTGCCCACCGCTCTCTGGCACAATTAGCCAAACATTTTACATGTCATAAGCATTTGTGTCATTGTCATTTTGAAAAACCCATCCCAAACCGATAACCCTAACCAGAAGGAGGTAACCAACCAACCCCCTTCATGTTCTAGGCCATCTTAATGATGTTTGGTCACTTGACGGGGTGTGAAATATTATTGACCGGACTGTGTGACTCTGGTACTGGTTGGCTGCTATTTCGTGCGGGGTCGGTCCGTATGGACTAATTCTGACTTTGGCCAAATTGATGTGGGTTTCCAACCATTTCGTTGTCATTGTTGTCGTTGTCATTATTGTTGTTGTTGTTTTGGTTTTTTTTTTCTCGTTCTGTGCACTCGTATCTATCTAGGTATCTGGCTGCCCAAACATCTATACATACATCGAATGTTCCATGAGCCATGATTAATGATGAGCTTTAGCCATAATGTACACATTTATGTACAAATGTATATATATTATATATACATATTCGTCATCGAAAAAAGATAGTATTGTTAAAGGCATTAGAGCAATTTGGGCGTATTGAAGTCTATATCAATATAAAAGGCATTCTCAGCTTATTTGACCCAGCACTTAATGCAAATTTTCCATACGCAAAATAAGGCAAATGAATTGCACAGGCAAGATATTAAGTAATAAATTGTATTAAATAAATATTATATAGAATGTAACTTTACTCAGTTATTTAAAAAAAAAAGACGGATGGATTAAAGTAAAAAACATTTTAATCAAAAAAGAGATTGCAATAAAGTTTAAACGCAAAATTGTTAATGTGTAGTGCTTAAATTTAAAAGGAAAACAATAATAAAAGAGTCTCTCACGATTAATTCTTGCCACAGATCCAATCAGTGTTGAGTAATATTAGAATTCAAGTACAAATAAACCGATTTGTTTATAGTTTAATTGCCTCAGCAAAAACGGTCTTTAATCTTGGGCGCAACAAATTCAGATATTTTCTCTCATGTTTTTGTCAATTAATTTGCTTTTTTTAATGGCTCTACAAATTGTTGAGGCTTTCCCCGTAAAAAATGTATAATTCACAAACAATTGCATTTAATTGTTATGACATTTGAGCTGCCAAACATTGTTTGCAATTTATTTCCTTAATCAACAGCAAATGTTTAAATGATTTGGTTTTTTTTTTTTTGTATTTGTAATGGACTTAAACGCATTAAATAAAATGGCCAATTTAATTGGCAACGGTTTTTTGAGAGCATTATTTAAGGTTAGATTACTGACAGTTGCAAGATATTAACATAAAATTGCTTTTTTAATATTGATTCGAAATGGTAGCACAATTTTAATATTCCATTTTGTAAACGGCTTCATTTAATCTAGCTCTGATTTTATATGACAGCTATTTACACAAAATGTAAATAAAAGAAAATTAAAAATAAAATGTTACATTTATGCTCTACACGGATATATATATATATATATATATATATATATATATATATATATATATATATATATATATATATATATATATATGTATCTAAAGTAAATATATTTGGCTATATAATTGTAAAATTGGTTTATGATTGTTGAATTTCTATTTTTTAATTACTCAAATAATAATAGATGATTATTTAATTACTTTCGATACAGTAAATGTATGAATATATCTCCTACAAATGTTAAATATAGAATTACCAAACCTTAAGCGTAAAAGGCCTATATCTCCCTCAATTTAAGAGCTAAAGTTAAGAAACTTACAACTTACTTACATATTACTAGGAACTTTCTTCAAACATTGGGCAAAATCTTGTTTCTTGTTACCTTTTATCAGTTTGTCTTACGCATTGCAACGATCTCAATTGTATTTTATTTAATGTTTCTTAAGTTTTTTTTTTTAAATTTTCTAACTTTTTGTTTACTTAAGTTGAATTCCTAAATTCGCCTTGCTTCCAACTTAAGCTAACTTTGTTAAATGATATGTCACCTGCTGAAATCCAGCTAAGTCTATGTATTTAGGATTAGGGGAGGGGAGGGTGGCGTGACAACTTTCCATTTCCATTATTGCCATTTTGATATAAATATATATTAATAAAAGTTAAACTGCACTAACCACGAATCGAACATTGAATTTCACACGTTATTTTAACCATCCATTTCCTGAAACTCATAATAACTTTGATGCCGTTATAACTAGAACTGGATAACCTGAAAATTGGGAAAGCAGAGAAACTTGTACTGGGAGTTTTATCACTGCATTTAATGTGTGTCGCTTAATGTCAACTTAAATCAATTGAAATGTCAATTACACAAAACATGAAACGAAAAACGAGCAATGAACTAAAGCTCCAAGAGCGAAAGACGAACTTCGTCTTTTTTATTTACTTTTTTTTTTTTTTGAGACTGTGCCTTGTAGCATAAAGAAATTGAGAGAGAGAGAGAGAGAGAAAGGGCCAGTTGGTCGGCGAACGGGTAGGGAGGGAAGAGGAAGGGGAAGGGACGGTGGCAAAGTGATGAGCCCCTGCAGGGCCATGCATTTTCCCAAGTAATTGAGTCGGATTGAAGGTGAGACGACAGACAGACGATGAAAACAAAGTTGGTTGTTTGTGTACAGTGGTGAATACTGACATAAATAGCAAGAAGAAAATTAAATAAATTCTGCTTGAATTATTTATAAATGTGTATTTGAAAATATGAATTATATTTGATATTTATTCATTAAATTAAATAAATAAAAATATACCAAATGGCGCATTGCTCTAAACTGTAAGAAGAGCATAACTATTATTTAAGTTTATTGATTTTTATATGCTATATTAAATATTATTTTATTAAGCACACTTAAATTAAAATTAGAGCTTAACAAATCTGTTGCAAACCCATGGTGCATTGAATAGTCGGTCTTCATTTTATTTTTAGATACAGCTGGGCCACATAAAAGTTGCACACAGCACAAGACAGGTGAAAAGTGGGTAGCAACAACATATTGTTGGGTAGATAGACGAAGCTCGGCATCGGCTTTGGTTTAGTTTAGTTTAGTTTAGGTATGTTTAGTAAGGTGTCAGTTTAAAAACAGGTTGACATACAACTTTGATAGTTCAAATGTCTCCAGCTGTAAAAGCCTTTTCATGCAACTACAACGACACACACAAATACAGCAGCAGAAACTACTGTAAATATACATATACAGATACAACTACTGTAAAGATACACATACAACTACAGCTACAAATTACTGAGATGGAATACGGCGCATGGCTGACTAAAGAATAAGCACAGACGGCAAAAGTAAAGCAGAGTTGATAGACAAATGCACAGACAGAGAGAGACAGACAGACGGACAGAGAGAGAGACAGTTAGGTCGACTGGATAGGCAGAAGAATACAAACAATTTCAACCTGCAATTACAAAACTCTACCCACAAATGCAAACAAACAAGTTTGTCAAAGTCGTCGTCGATTTGTTATCAGGGTTTTTGCAGTTTTGTAATACTTGCTTATATCCCCCCTCAGCAGAGGGTGATTTACTGTTGTCAGAAAATTGTGTAATGCATCGAAGGAGACTTATCTGCACTCCTTAATTAGTATCTAAATTATCATCCATTTACTCGATATAACTCGAGTATCTTAGTTGTGGAGCTGTTCATAATTTGTTGCACTATTTATATATATTATATAAATAGGTCAGTTTAGACAATTATTTTAATTTAAATAAAACACAACATCGGTTTCTTATATTATATATTATATGCTTGTCAAATCCATTGAAACTCGAGACCTTTCAACGCCAAATACTATAAAGTTTTTATGTTTAGTTTAATTGACAATATTAAAAACAACTTAAAAAAATATGAAAAATAAAAATCATTCATAAAGAAATAATATAGATATAATAAACAAAACCTGCATACCATTCAGATCAGATTTGAACTTTTATGCAAGGGTATCTAGTCAGTCTCCAGTGTGCCCGGGATAGTTCAACTTGTTGTGTATCTCAACTCATCTTTTTCTTCATCTTGCTGCTAGGCGAACAACTATTAAGACGCAAGGCATTTCCTTTTATTATCGTTGTTCTGTTGTTTGCTTGATTAATTTTCGAGTTTAAATTACACAAATTGCAAATTGCAAAAAAAAAGAGAAAAAAGATGAGATTGGAGAATGCGAGTGAGGAGGGAGTTCAAAGTTAAACACGAACTGTGACCAGTAATTAGGAAACTTGTAAGTCGAGATCTCTCCGATTCAGCTTGTCGACTATTTGTTTTGGGGTTTTCCCGCCGCTTGAGTAAAAAGTGCTTAAGGAAGTTGAAAACTTGCCATTTACATTTAAGGGAAAACCAAAAGTAATGCTCACTTTGCTATTACACAAAGATACACTCAAAATGCGACTTATTATTATATTATACTCTATCTCTATTTGATTAGTTTTTTCAATTATTGTTTAAACAACTGCTTTAAATATTGTTGTGGATTATTATAATATAAGTATCTTACTTTTTCTATAAGTAAATAAAAATTGACTGAGTCAGATGTTGTCTGAAGTATTAAGAACTAATTCCGCGCTAATGAGCCAATTAAGCGTGTTTGGAGAACATTACTGTCTTCTTTCAGAATGGTATTTCAAGTGTAATTAGGAGCAGAAGAGATAGTCTGAAGATAAAGGTATGCCTTTTTATTATTATTCGATTAATAAAAATTTGCATTTGTTATAGATGCTGAGGTCTTATGGGATTGATAATACAAGATTAAGAATAATAATTTTCTTTTTTACTATATTACTTGGCATTTGTTTGATAAAAAATTCTTGAAATTATACATTAAAAACATTGAAGTATTCCCCAAATTGAATGCAATGCAAATGCGGCAAATCATAGGTAAATTTCGAGAGAAAAAAAGAGCTTCGGGCCAAACAAACAATTAATCGTCCATTAAGTCAAGCAGGCAAAGAACAGTAACACACACTCATACACTCTCTCACACACACATAAGTTCACTTGACTCAGTCATCATCAAAGTCAGTTAGTCAACGCCACGGGGCAAATTGCTGGGAAACCCTTATCAAGCTTTCCCCATGCCCCAATCTGCCGCCAGCCCTGAGGGTACGTCGGCAAATACGCAGTAATCACAGCTCATATAATCATAATTATGGGCGCTGCCTATGCACTGCCACGCCCCGCAGTCATCTAACGGTGCTTAGTTCGCTGGTCGATGTCAACATCCTTGCTTGTTGCCCGCATTTGAGTCGTGCAACGTGGCGTATGAGCAATTTGCTTCAAACACAAAGTGAAAAAGCGAACGCATTTTCAAATGCCAACCGGGGCATATGCCGCACCCAAGGCCACACCCCCAAAACGCCACCCACACCAGGCCCACCGTTGCGCAAGTTTGTGTTAGTTCAGTGCTCATTATGAAATTATGCACAGCTATTTTTTGTTATTTTCTTTTTTCTTCTTTTTTTTTGTTGTTGTATGTTTTTAGCTAGAAAAGAAAAGCGTGCAAAAAATAGATTTTTCACAATGCAACAGTCCGCAGCTTTTATACGTTCTTCTACCAACTTCGTCCAGTTTTAGAGAAGTACAAATAGACATTTAATTTACACAAAATAAAATATATTTATATATATTGTGTTTGGCTTATGTGCTCGAGAACGTTTCCTTCAATGCGTAATAATAAGGGTATTACAAATATAAATACTCAACTTTATTTATATACATTTTATATTTATATCCTTGTCCGGCTTTCTGCTTCTGTGCCATTTAAAATATGTAAATATTCGTATTAAATTTGTACAAGTCAGATGGGAAAATGTGAAATTCTGAAAGTATTGCTATCATTGTTAGAAGAACTATTTTTAGGAATTTATAGAAGATGTATAAAAGGCATAAATGATTATGTGTATTAACTGAATATTAATGTTTTAGATTACAACAATGAAAATAGTGTAGAATAATAGTTGGCAAAATTAAAGAATATTTAAAGTTATGCAGGGCTTTAAGATCTTTTTGTAAAGTGCGAAAACTAAAAATATTCAGTTAAAAATTAAATATTAAAACAATGAAAGCGCAAATTTGAGAAACAACTTACTTAAATCGTTGTCAATTTAAAATCTATTTATTAATGCAAATTGCTAGTGCAAATCTGTTGCTCATTTTGCATTCAAAGAACAGCAATAGCATTTTACTTACTATTTAATTTGGAAAGCAACTGAGATACAGAGTGTTTCTGATCTGAACTCTCGCAGCGATTCATAACAGTTGCAGTCAAAGTTGAAGTAGAAAACTCTTAAAATTTTCATCTGGCAGAATAAACGGCCTACATTTGGGCGGTGTAAACAGGGCCCAACCCTTTTGGCGCTTTTAACCCAATTCGCAGCAAACGAAAATATCTTTTAGCGAAAAGTTCAATAAGTGTGCTCCCATTTCCCATTTGGAACACAGAACCAAAAATTACTCGCCCATCAACCCAATTGCCACAGCAACCGACCGTCGGGGCGGGGGAGGCGAGGTGACGAGAGGAGTAGGCGTTTTCATTTCCAACTGTCTCTCTCTGTCGCTCTCTCTTTCTCTCTACTCACTCTCCCTTTCCTAGAAACTAGGAATGATTTCCTGGCATCACGAGCTCACAGTAAAACCGGAAAATTTTCTACTTCCTGGCTGAGCGAGTGACGACTGATGACTGACTGGCGAAATGCACTTAAAAATAAAAGCGAACAGGAAGAAGGTTTTTATATGCGTGAGTTGCTCTGTAAAAGAATAAGTAAAAATGAGAATTTCTCAAACATATATATCCTGTTGAAAATATCGAAATACTTAAACATTGTTTTGCAAATTTGAAGATCTAAAACAGCGGAAAAGCTCTGCGAGAGTCTTGTGAAATGCAGACAAAAAGTTGTTTGGCATTTTAAATTATTTTGTGCACTCAAAATGAACTCCAATTTTTCAGCGTTTATTTGTTTGACAGTGTGTAGTAATTTATTTATTTAAAAATTGTCCTTAATTGTAGAATAAAAAATAAACATTCTTCTTTTTACACGTTCACTATTTTGAAGCACCTTTGAAAATAGAAACGGACTTGTTTTTGAAGCACGACTGATAATTGATTTATAAACTTGATCTAAAATGCCAATATGCCCAACAATTGCACACTTACCAAATATGTGTATAGGATATAAAAACATAGTTAAAAGAAAACCAATGCGAAATGGAATGAAATTCTAAGGGATAGCGCTTATTGGAGTACGGGTTGAGCGTTGGGTTGCTGGCGCCGAAGGAGGAGGGTCAACAAAAAACTCATGAAACGCGACGAACATTTGGGCCTAAAAGCCAAAGCCAAAAACCAGGCAAATAACCAGCGGCTATACATATCTGGTTGGGAGTGCAGTGTTTTTTTTATTTTTTTTTTATATTTATTTTGCAGCCAACTTGAATTTTAGTCCTGTGCATCCTCCCCATCTCCCCTCCTCGTATGCTGCTGCTTGCCACTCAACGCGCATAAAACTCTTGAAAATGCTTTTGGTCGTAAATTTTGAAGCAACTGGCGAATGGTGGATAGAAAATTGCAGTAGGCAAGAAGCTGGTGCTGCTGATGCTGATGGTAAATGGTCTAGAATTTAGCCCACAGACAGTAACAGTAGCAGTAGCAGTGAATGCTGGCTCTCTTCTGCAATACAACAGGCAGGGCGGGGCAATGGGGGGTAAATCGTGGCATATACACACACATATATAGCTGGCAACAGGACATTGCCGCAACAATTGTTGGCTTGCCGCCCTCCTCGTCGCACAGCTGTATGCAAATTTATTTTCAAATAAGGCCAGGGAGCAACAACTAGCACCACAAACTGATAGAGATAAATAGAGAAAACAGAGAGTGAGAGACAGAGAAAGAGCAAAAAAAAAACACTTATCTTTGGGATTGTCGCTAAGTTTATACCCTTACCAAAATTCTGATATACAATATAATTAATTGCAAGTGCCTGTCTTTGCACAAGTGTTTAAATAAGACGATTTTATTTATTTGTATTATTTATGGCTTTAAAATTAGGCTTGGAATTTATTCATTTAAAAGTTACCATTAGAGTCAAGATTTGTACGGTTTGACGAAAAGTTTCGAGACGATTTTAAGCAGTTTGAATATGCTTTCAATTCAACAAAATTTTTCTTTAAAACTGCTAAACTTATTTAAAAAAACAAAAAGGTTTTTTTGAACAAGAAAACCATAAAGTTTGCATAGAAAAAGAGAGACGATCTTTGTTAACGAAATGTTAAAATAAAAAAAGTGACAAATAAAATAAATAATATAAGTAGTATTTAAAAAAAGTACTACGACTTTTTAACTGTAAAAAGTAAAGTTCAAAATTGTTGTTGCCAATCTGTAAAATTATGTTATTTTTAAACACAAAAAAATTATTTTACTTGGCAAATTTGAACAGAATATGTTCATCAAATGCAATGTGAAAATAAAATATTTTCCTTTGTCCAAATACTTTTTTGACATACTATAGATATATATATATAGTATAACAACTGTATTCTTAAATACGTTACACATATCGCAAGAAAATTATATTAGCCTCTGTGAGTAGGGTGTGAGGGAGGGTATTCAATGCCATGGCAAAGCGTCTCTTTTTGTGCACATGGCGACGTTCACTTTGTGGTCCCCTCTTTCCCACTTGCCACTTGCCACTTGGTTTGGCAACTGGCATAGACCAGCGCCAGCGTCAGGCAATAAAACAAATTCTGCGGAAAATATTCGCCCTTCATATATGTGTCCAAATAACACATACTGATTATTTATGTACATGTGTACGCTCTATATACAATATATGTTGCATATGTAGATAGATACTTGCCTCAGCGCCAAAATAAAGAAATCACAAACTAAAGGACGGGCACGAGGACACATGAGAGCTAAAAAGGATTAATGATGCAAATGCTGGCACTCAGACTCTCTCTCTCTCTCTCTCTCTCTCTCTCTCTGCCTCTTGTTATATAAATTGTTTTACATGTTTCGACTATCGCCCACTTTCTCTCTTTCTCTTATCCCAGTGTGCGTCGCTTTGGGTTATAATTCAACATCGAAAAGCTGATAAGATTATAGTTGAAATATGAGTTTGTTCCTCCGACTCGTACTACTTCTATCCCCCTCACATTACTTGCCCCTCTTCTGCGAACAATTTTTTGCTGGCGGCGCACGTTGGTTTTTTTCCTTTTATTTATTTTTATTTGCGGTCACGTAGCTTCCAGGAATTGCAAAAAAAAAAGTTAGAATAACAAACGGCAAACAAAAATTCAATTTGTATTTATTTTCGCATTTAGTGGCTGGTGGGGGTGTGGAGGCCGTTTAAAACTAAGCACCAAATGTTCGCACAATAAAATACGATAAAAATGTAACGGTAATCTATCGATAACATATCGACAAGTAAATTGCGCTCATAGAGAAATGAAATACGATGACGACAATCGCATTGAAGCAAAAATGTGCTATGAAAAATATTTAGAAATTTGAATTTAACAAGTTTATTTTATAAAAAAAAGTATTAAAACTCAACAGAAATAACACAATTTTATTTTATTTAACTAATAAATATATACGCACTTTTATATTAAATGTTTCTATATAAATATATATATATCATATATATATAATATATATATATATTTATATATATATATATATTTATATATATATATATATATATATATATAATTCATCCACTTGAGTGGCAGGTATACATAAATAGTTGTATATAAAGATTTTCATCAAGTTGAAGTCAGTTTCGTTAAAAATTTAAAAAAATAAAAATAAATTTAGAAATAGGAAAAACGTTTTATTTTCTTCTTTGGAATATCGAAGCAGTTTTAGCATTAAATGTACAAATTCAAGTTCAAGGTTGACTTTTTGAGTTATTAGCATTGCAGCTAATTAACGAACACAACACAAACGATATTTGAGTGACAAACGACCCCGTCAGCTCACCTCATATCGTCGCTCCCCCTCCCCTCCCCACCAATTTTGTGAAGATTTGTCAGTCGCAGATAATTTTTGTTGTTGCTTTTAATAGTATATTTTTGTCTGACATAAATTTAAAACAATTAACAAGCAAATAAAACACAGACATGCAAACGTATCAACCTATCTGTGCATAGCTACAAGGTATATAAGTAAGTGTATTTATGTATACAAATGAAATGTTGAACAAAATATGTCAACGAACCGTACGAAAAATGTTGTTAATTATTTCCGTGAAATTTTATGCAGGTGACAAACGAAGACGTCAAAAAATACGATACTAAACTCAACGCACAAATGTGCTCAAATAAATGAACTGTAAAAAACAAAGAGTGCTCTAGCTGCCCGAAGTTCGACTAGCTGATACCCTGCCTTCAAGTCAATAAGAATCTTTGCCACCCTTAAAGGGGGTTTAAAACAATTGCATTATAACACTTCTTGAACACGAAACAAGATAATTCTATCTCTCAATGGAAATATTGATTATTGCATCCTGCCAGCTCAAATATTCTAGAATCTTGAATTCTGACTCTTGGCAATATATTATTAAGTTAAATGAACATGATATTAACATAAAGATTAGCATTATCTATTTATTTAATGCCATTCAACTTTCTTCTCTTGTTGATATTTCGATTTTTTATTGATGATATTCAAAATCATTACTGAGGGACTTGGTTGTATTCGCTGTGATGCGCTGATACTGCAAATATATTTAAATATATATATGTAAATACCATAGCGATGATAATACAAATTAAGGCAATCATTCTTTTTGTTGAACATTTTGCTATAAGAGAGGAGCCTAGAAAATGCCTACTGCATATAGAAAATAGAGCGCAAAACTTCAAAAATTTTAATATGAATAATTTATTCGCCTTAAATTTTAAAAAATTAAATGAAGTTTCTAAGGGTGTTTATTTAGTAATAGTCTCAAATATTGTTATCCATATTGAAATCCATTGGAATTATACTAATTGCCTCCTTTTTGCTATATATATTATAGCTTTCGTCTAATTATACAAATTTATGTGAGACGTGTTTTAAACACTGCTGAAAAATAACGCCACTCTACGGGCAACCTTTGAAGATAATTGCGTGGGCGTTGCGGTGGGCGTGGCAGTAAATGTCTCACATAACAGGCCATATCAACCAAATTCCATTACCAAATCGTGTTACTCAAAAAAAGAAAAGAAAAGAAAAGCACAACAAATAGGAAGAAAAAAGAAACCCCAATTTTCGCAATGCAGGCTGCTTGGCTGGAGTTCTTTATGACTGGCACAGCCAGAAATGTCTGCGCCCCACGTCAGTTGCCCCTCGCTCCCAAAACAGACACACACACACACACTCTGTGCGTGTGTCACCAACTCGCAACTTACAACGTGTCTGTCAACGCCGGTTGCCTTTTGATTTGTAGTTGTTGTTTTTGTTGCTTGTCTTTTTTTCGGACTAGGCCTTTTCACATTTGAGTCAGTCAGTCGGTCTGTATGTTGTTGGGCATGTGGTTCGGGCACTCCATTACCATAGAAAAAAGCAAAACGTATTTAGGTTGTTGGATGAACGACCGCTAGAGAGAGAGAGAGAAAGAGAAAGAAACTAGGAGACTCCCTGGTGTTGGATTGTTCTAAACTATTGCATCTGCTGCAAAGCAGCACTTAAAACACAACTATTTACAATATTAACACACAAAACAAACATAAATCCGGCTCCAAAAATAAGTGTTTTACAAATTATTGACAAACAAACATAATTATTGTAGCATAGAAATCAATTTATGTTATCGATGAATAATGAAATCAATCTGATTTGCGTGTATAGGGCACAAAAGAGCTAAACTATTAATTTCGCTTTCTTTTAAATGCGATTTTAATGACGCGGTAAGCCATTAATTTTGTTTTATCAATAAATATACTACTAAAATTAATAATAATGACGTAAGCAAAAGTGACAAAATAATTATTTTTGATTCATAAATTAAGATTTAAAAAAACTGCATTTAAAACAAAACAAAGCTCAAATTATTTCGTTAAAAAATAATAAGAATAAAAAAAAATTTTGTTTTGACATACTTGGCTTTATTTTCATAATAAAGTTGAGCTTATCCCAAATCAAAAATGTATTTAAAGTTTTTAACTACAGCTGAGAACGAAAAATTATCGACGGTTGAATTGTTCGATTGGCTCAACTCTTTCTTTTGATTAAGAATATATGTATATTTATACGATGTTAACATATTTATTTACATTACTTCACGAGGCATACATACATCCATTCGCTTATATATGTCCGACATTTTAACCTATATATGTATAAAGTTTGCCACATAACAATCACTCACTACTCAGTTCCGCACTGACGAGCGACGCGTCAAAAGTTTTTTACACTGTCTTTTTATACCCTGAACACATTCTACCCATGGGTAGAAAGGGTTATAATGGTTCTGTGCCAATGTATGTAACAGGCAGAAGGAAGCAACACCGACCCCATAAAGTATATTATTCTTGTATATATTCTTGATAAGGATCAACAGTGGCATCGTTATATCCATGCCCTTCTGTCCCTCTGTACGAACCAGCGGATCTTAGAGACTAGAAGAGCTAGAGTCCTAAAATTTGTAATATAGGTTCTCGTATACCCAGTTCAGATCAAGTTTGCTTTATTTATTCGATAACTGCCTAAGTTTGTGGAATATCGATACATTTCGATTTCCGATAACAATTAGTGCTATAATCTCAAAGGCAGAATCTTCTTATTTATACAGAATATACATATGCATATTATTGATCAACTACCCCAATTTCAACAAGATCGGATAAGAAACACCCAAGTTATGGTCGAAAATATATTCTCATACTGATCTCATTTCCATCAGCAGCGCATGTGTAAGAAAGAGATGGCATACTAATCGACGCCAGCGTCAATATGATTTAGTGTGTATTCCGCACAGTCCCGTTACCTGCGATTACTTATATATGTTTGTAGCCAGTTCGGGCCCTGTATTCGTTTTTTTTTGTTTTTACTTTGCAGTGCCTGAGCTTGCTATAAGAAATGGGTACACTTTGCAGACCTGCCCACATTTTGGTGCAAAACTTTGTAAAGGAAAATTTGCGAATAATTTTAGAATATATATAACAACTGTGTTCAGGGTATTTCATAGTCGACTACAGCCTTCTTACTTGATTACAATGCTGCACTGGCTGGGCTACCTGGCTACTGCTGCTGCCTCTCTCAATTGCAGTTTGTTTCTCTTTGCTGCTGCTTTTGCTTTGACGCAGCTGCTGCGCTGTGCCAGCTGTGAAGCAGCCGCGACTGCGGCCGCGCTATTTGGCGCTTTGTGTGTCACACGTTTGTCATAGTTTTGCTGTTGTTGTTGCTGTTCCTTTGCTTCTTGTTCCCCGCTCGCGTTTGGTCCTTTTTCATGTAACATTCTAGCTGGTGAAAAGCAAAGGCAGTCAGCAAACAGCAACCGCTGGCATTTCACGATAAGCGCAGCGGAAATGCAAACCACAATGAAAAAGGCAACAACATTCAAAACAAAAAGCGCACTCTTTGTCTGCGTGTGTGTGTGTGTGTTTAAAATAATGAAAATGGAGGAAAAAGTGAAATGCATGCGGAAGAAAAAAGTTTGATTTCCATGAAAAGCGAGCGAACAATTAAATCGCCGGGAATTCAGAGCGAAATAGATATAGAGATCGAGCGAGATGAGCAGATTATTCCGAGATTTCAGATTGTAAAGAAATCGTTGTGAACAAAAATAAATATAAATAAATAACTAAATCGGAGGAATATAATATTTATTTATCTAATTGAATTAAATTAATGTAGCGTACATTTTAATATTATATATATAAATTAAAAAATAAGAAATATTTATAAGATTTCTGAGGGTATTTAAATGCAAAATGGTGCAGTATTTGTTGTTTTAATTTGGGAAAACCCAGAAAAAAACCCATTCATATAAAACGCCATATGCAATAGAAATCAATATATTATCACACATAAAGAACAACTCCTTCAACTAATATATTTAATACCACATATCAGGCATTATTAAACTGATTAGTTTTAATTGATCATAGAACTAAGATTTCTAATCAAATTAATCATCTGATCTAATCAAACTAATCTTCCATTTTCTAAACACTATATTTATTCTCAATTAAATTTGCAAATAAAACAAAATTCAATTATTTGTTATTTTTATTTGTAATGCGGTGGAAATAATGTTGTTCAATTCAAAAGCAATTGTAATCAAAATACCAAAAATTGTACAAATAAATAAACATAGCCAACAAGCCAATCCCGATGTATGTATGTGTACATATTTACATACATGTACATATGTTTGAATGCACAATATTTACCAATCGGGCGTGGCAAGATACGTTTTTAATAAATAACAAAACCATTTTGCCACTACAGGTTTCATATCTCGCTGCGTGTTGTGTGTGTGTGTGTGTGAAATAACCCATAAAAAAACGAGACAAGAAAATATAGAAAAAACACGTGCCTCGCAAAAATCAACAAATTGTCAGTGAAAGCGGCGGGGAGACGACAGACGAAACGAACAAATAAACAGACAGATAGGCAGACAGACAGGCAAGGAGAACCGCGGACGACTATCAATAAAACCTAAATTACAAATACATATTCAAATATAAATATCGACGGTTTTTATTTCGAGGCTAAAATGCAAACACGTCAATTTATGTTGTATGCCACGACAAATTGCAACAACAACAATTTACTACACGGATAACACCAATAAAAAATAAACACATGCAAAATTGTGCTGCGAAAACTAGAAAACCGATGCCTGAAATTTCATCACACACAGATTCCCGCTGAACTTATCCAATCGACGGATTCTTTTACACAACAAAAAAAAAACAGACGGAAAAACTACGAATTCTTCATATTAACAACAAAAAAAAAACAAACGAACTAAGAAACGAAAAATAAGATGATAAAGTCGCCGTGCGAGTGACAAACTTTTTATTGCTTTTCCTGGCACGCGAATTGCATTTTTTTATACCCTTGCGAAAGAAGGTTTTACCATTTGGTCGTCAAGTCTGTAGCCATTTAAGAACAACAACCCCTCCGATGACTCAAAAGCCAAATAGCCAAGTCTCTTCCATCAATTTTAAGCTTATACTGATTAAGCTTGGAATTAGCTTAGCTGTTGCATTTTTTTTAATGAAAACTTGCATTGTTTTCAGTTTCTCACTTGTTAAACTTGTTTTAATCCATTGCATTTGGCAATTACCAAAAACTGTACGTTTTTTCTGTAGGGTTTTAAAAAATAAAAATTTTAGTTCAAATAAAATAAAATAAAATATAAATAAAATAATAAAAAAAATTAATGCAAAATGAAGGGTGTATATAATAAAATTAGTTGCTAATTGGTTTTAATTCGAGATTTAATTGCTTGTTGGCAGATGCACGCTGTAATTTAATAAAACATTTTTAAAGTTTTTTTTTATTGCAATTTTATTGTTTTTAATGCTTTTAGTTTCAATTTAAAGAGTTTTCAATATGTTCATGATTAAAAATGGATTTGTTTCCATTTAAGAAAGTCTTTAAAAAAAATTAATGCTCTTAGCATAGATATTATCGTAAAATATTATATTTAGGTATATTTAAAAAATAAAATTATTAATAAACTTAACATTCAAATTAATTATGTGCCTAAAATAAAAGATGGTTTTTAGACACACGTGTGTTAAGTTGGTTCAACATGTTCGTCGACTGTTTATTTATTGTCAAGAGTAGAAATTATAATACGAGTCTTAAGTAAATAATGCTTTTTGAAATACCAAATGCAGAGTGTCTTACAGCCTACGGCTTGTTTTCAAATCTTGACTATTTCTTCTCTGTGTTTATCATTTATCTTTGGGTGTGTAGTCGCTGTCGTAGTCGTAGTCGTAGTCATTGTCGTAATCGTTGTCGTCGCCAACAATCTGTCCCAAACACCTGCGATAATAGAAAAATGTTGTATTTTGACTGAATGTCAATTCAGGCAACGCGACAGTTTCTGACTCCTGCGCTGCCAGGACAATCATGATATGATGACTATGAATCTTATTTATTTTTATTTTTATTCCATTGCATGCCAAAAGTATGGTTAGTTTATGTGTATAGTTTTGTATCAGTTTTCTTGATTGATTGAATTGCGAGTTTGCGTTTTGTTTTGGTTTTTGTATTATTATTGTTAAACGGACGATTTACTTAATTGAAAATGAAATTGTATGCGATACGTAATTTAATCAATTGTTTGACATTTGAGAATTATAATTATTATCATTATATTTATTTTATATAATTATTAGCACATTTTAATTTGAGCAAAGACATATTAACTCATCAATTTTATCATCAAAATTGTTCTATTCTGAGTTGTTGTAAAGTTTATCCTCTTCCAACTGCCCTTTGGGTGTCTGTCCACGATTCATTAAACGCAGCCAGCCTCCACTTCTCCCCATTGCTGCATCCCCTGATTGCGCTCCCCTTTTTGCATAAATTATCCACCCTGTCAACGGGTGTCTCTATGCTCTACAGCATCATCACCCGAGATGGGAGGTCAACCCTACCAACCAACCAACCAGGAAAGTCACTCTGTCTCCCCATTCCAGCAGTTTGCCACTTTATAAAGTTGGGGCGTTTCATTTGTTGCCACCCTCCCAAACGGCCACAGAAAGTGAGCAACAGCTGCACCCAACCAGCATTCGTTGGTGGTTGTCCGGAATCTAGCAAAAAAAAAAAAATGTTCAAAAATTTATTAAAAGTAATCTGCATTGCAAATTAATTTTATTATTTTTTTCTTCTCTCTCAGTTTTTTGTTTCATACTCTCACAAATACTATCTTATTTAAGTGCAGGCTAAAGCGAAATAAATTTTACGGGGGCATTTATTGCGCAGGAGTTGCAAGCATGCACAACTTGCAACAAAGTAAACAATTTTAAAATTTTTTTTTTTTCTCCTTTTTCCTTATTGCAAATAGAAATAGGATTTTTGCAAATATCTCAACTCAAACTGTAAACAGAAAATATTATTTAGAAGCGATTCTAATTGCTCAAAAATTGAAATATATTTTATTTATCTATTTACAAGATTATGACTTTGCAAAAAGTTCTTCTTTGACATTTTCTTTTAATTATCCTTTTTTTATATTATAATACAAATAAAGAGGTTTCCTTTTGCGTCCGTCTCCTGCTCCAAATACTCAATATTTTAACTCGTCACTAAAAGTGCCGTTTTCCCAAAAGTAATCACGATGAATGACTAAGAAAAATGTAGGAATCAATTTGAAGAAAATACTTCCAAAAGTCCAAGAATACATATTGATCTGTCTGTATATACACTCTGCGAAATTTGATTAAAGGCACTCGTGTTTATGGCATCTATAATTCTATTTGATTTAAGGTTACAAATAGCAAAACATAGTGTTCAACAAATATTATCAGCTAATAAACGATTGATTTGAAAGAAAATGTAGTCAAAACCAGTATTAACGAAGGCGCACCACATAGGCAGATTAAATGTTGCAAGGGAACACATGTCCTGGACCCAGGAGTGGCAAAATGTGGTATTTTCTGATGAGAAAATAATTTAATTTCAATAAATTATACGGTTTAAATTATTACTCGCACTTTCACTGCTGAAAGCTGTGGCGGTGCTTCACTAATGATCTCGGCTGCATTCAGGACCCTGATTTTTAAAATTTCAGGCCGTATGAGCTCGGAGGGTTAAATAAGCCTGTTGGACGAAGTTTTGGGGACCTAAATGACTTATTCCAATAGGATTATGTCAATAAAAACTTGTTGAATCGATGTCAAATCAAATTTTCTTAGTTATAATCAAATCTGGCGGCTGAACACATTATTAATTTGTCATTTCTATATATTAACCTTAGCCTGAGTTAAAAAAAACAAATACAAATTTAATTCCTTATTAATTTGACGTGTATTTAAAACAGCAAACTTTTCTGGAACAAAAACATTTATTTTAAATAGTATTTTCAATTTTATAAGTAACAAATCCAGTGCCTTCAATCGAATTTCGCTGAGTGTATGTCTATGAAACTCTATTTTATGTATATTACGTAACAGGTAGTATATAAAATCAAATATGATATGATGCTTAGTGTCATATATACTTAAATTGTTTAAACAATCACAAATCTGAGAATGTACTCACTTAGTTATTACATTTACACAATTTTTTAATTGTACACCTGCCTAATGAGGTACTATCTCTCCGTCCCTTTCTATCCCTCTCTAAGATGTATTATGCTGACTATATGAAATAATAAGTAGACGCGTACTATTATGCACTTTTCTGACTGAGAGAATAATTTGCTTTTATGATTATGTCTAATGACATCGCGTGCCGACCACCAAACTCAACTAAACCCATTTATTTTCTGCTAATAACTGTGGATTTTTTTTCGCTCATTCTCTTTCAATTGGTTCGCCGTTTTTCGCGTGTTTCTTTTTCGTTCTTTCTCTTTCTTGTTTTTGTAGTACATACGCAAATAATTGCGATTACTTTGCGTAGTTTTATATATATATTTTTTATGTTTGTTTGTTTATTGTGCTGTTGTATATTGTTTATTGCTATTTACTTTTTGCACGTTCGTTTTGTTGTTGTTGTTGGTGTTTGTAATGGTATTTGAATTTATGTACTGTGTGTGTGTATTTTTTTATACAATATGTGCTCTTATTATTTTTTACTTTTATTTTTGGCATTTCCATTAACTTTGCGATGGCTGTTTGACTTTGGCCCATTGTTGCTGCTTGTTATTTTTTATTTAATGATTTTTTATTGCTGTTTTTGTTAGTTGTTGTCGGTATTCTGGTTTCTGGTCATAATTCATTTATCATTTCCTTTGCTGCAAGCAACAAATTTCCCATTTTATTACAATACAATATTTTATGCGTCAAGCGTATTCAAAATGTAGTTGTAATAATATAAATAACAATCTCATTGGAATAATAATGAAAGAAAAAAACAAACAACTTACATCATATTTATGTTTAAGCCATAATAAACTGACCATTATAATTAAAGAAAATATATCGAATGTGTACGAGAATTTATTTATTTATTGATCAAGAGATAAGAACGTAGCTGTCAATATTCATTTTATTTGAAATATATTTTAAATCGTCGATTTGACTTTTTAATGCTTGACCTTTAACTGATTGCTTTAATGAATGCTAAATTTAATAAACACTCAAAATTCAAATATAAATTCAAATCAATTCGATGGGAAACGGAGTAGAAGTTAATTATATGCAGAAAAAACCTTACATTTTGATATCTGTGATATATATTCGATTTATCCAAAGATCAGTACATAATTTTTGATTGATCTATTGTATATTTTCAAAACCCGGAGTTCTTCATCTTAGCCACCTTTTAAGCTAATAGCCAACATTTATTTTATTCAATGAATAATAAAACAATTAAATTAAATTAAAATATAAAACAGCCAATAACTTTGCTGCACGCAACCCAAAAAATAAGAAACAAATGAAAAAATAAAAGGGATTTCATTTTTAATTTGCTATCAACATTCAGTATTAGTAAATTATAAAAATTTTTAATTGTATTTTAAGTTAAGTGCTTACCTTTCTTCAAATGAAAGAACAAAATGTTCTCCTTTTTTTTTACTAAATAAATGAATTTTATGAACAATATAAAATAATGTAAGAAAAAGCTAGTTGGAATTTATATAAATTATAAGCTGTTCCAAAGCGTATATAAATAAAATTAATTAAGATATAGAACTTAAAGTTAAACCCCAAGAATGCCCAAATTTGAGTTCTAATATCTGATTTTATAATCACAGACAAAAGGTGTCTAAGCTTTTAATATGGCTTTTTCCGCAGTCCAAGCTGAAAGCTGTTTGTAAATGAGCCAATTAATCTGTGCTATTCAAATATCTACGTAGATATATATATATATATATATATACTAATGGATTTATATGTGTATGTATGTATGTGTGCATGATTGTGTACATGTTTTACATCTAAAACAATTCCCATTTTGAGTAAATTATTCATTAATTTCAAGTGCATTTGGTAACATTGATGCAACCCCAGTTGTGATTGTGGCACCCCGCCTCTCTTCCCTTCTCCACCAACACTCGCTGTTAACTACATTTGTATTAAATGCATTATCAACAACAACAACAACAGATAACAGAAATGGGGGAAAATACATTGACGATTGCTGTCGCTAATTAAAATGCAGTCAGGCATCATCTCAAATAGAATTCAAATGTTATTAAATATAAAATACAAAAACGACAGCAGCAAAAATCAAACAAATTAAAACCAATGCAAATCTATTGAAACGAATACGTTAAATACACACACACACACAAACACACCCACAAAGCAAAATGAAAAACAAATGAAATATATATGTATGTATGTGTGTTGTATGTGTTCGTGTGGTGGTGTATAAGCAAACACAATGTGAAACAATAATAAAAAAACCCCTGACATCAAATACTCCCACTCCACTTCGCACCGCTTCCCCCTCTTCGACAAATTCGCCTAATTAATTAGTTGCTGTGCGCTCTTTGCCATCGCCGTCTTTGCCGGTTCATCATTATTCCTCTCCTCGCATAGAATTATGCAAATCAAATTGAGAGCGCGCATTTGTCCTTGAAAATTAATGCGAGCTGCGCCCGCGCTCTGCTACGGCTCTGCTCAGTGCAGGTGGGTAACCGAGCAGCGGTCGGAAGAGAGCATGAACAACAGCAGAAAAAAAACAAATAAAAATAAGTATGAGCGTGATATGCTCTCTTTTGTGTGTTTGCTTTGGGGGTATTTCGGGTCTCGATTGGCTGACGGCTCTGCCCTCCCTCCCTCTCTTTCTCTATTTATCTCACTGTCTCTCCGTCTCTGCCGGCACAGCAACAACAACTCGAATAGTAGCATAATGTGTGAGTTTGTTGTTTTTTCTTCTTCGTCAAGTATACATTTTAATTTATGTTTACCCGTTTGACTTAACCGTTTGAGAGCAAAGTGTTTCTTTTTATTATGATTACGTTGAGAGTGGATAATAGAGGGAGTTAAGTAGTAGTTTTGCATAACGTGTGCTCTTCAAGCATTTATGATTATAAAAAAAAAAGTTTGTTCAAATATGTGTTTAATCAAACGATACTGAAACTGTTATTTCTGTGAACAATTTATTTGCGCAAACTGGAAAGTATTTCTAGAGCTCAAATAATTGTATTTTCTTTACTCTTTATATATATATATATATATATATATATATATAACTCTGCTTAGTATGATATCACAGTCATTAGTCGATTATAACTCTATCGTAATGGAGTAAAAAGCCCCAAAAGACTACATATACATAAAATATGGATGGCAATTACTTAAACATGGTTAGACCGGACCTAAAAAAAAAAACAGAACTGAGCATAGAATTGTCACATAAAGCTCGGAGTGTGTGTGTGTGTTGAGCTGTTGTGGTTAACGTTGGGCCTGGCAACAATTGTGGTCGCTTTAATGACTGACCAGCCGCATTTTAGTGTGTCTGTGTGTGGGTGCGTGTGTGTGTGTGTATGCGTGTAGAGTTGCGCATAAAATAATAGCACCACTTTCAAATGTTTTTCAAAGTTGTAAATTTCAGCAACTTATGAATATGTTTTTAGAAGTGACAGAAGTGACTTTAAGAGTGAAAAGAAACAAATCATAATTCTATTCAACGATTTTAACTTACTTAAATTTATTGAAAATTAAACAATTAAATTTTATTAAGAACGTAGAAAATGTTTAAAACAATTGTAAATAAATAAATAAAAAAAATATTTATGTATATTGAAAATAATTTCAAGACCAGTACCAACTTGAATTTATAGGGGAAAACTAGACAATATATTAAAAATCGACAATTGAAAAATTTGCAATGGTTTTTTATTTGAAAGAAAAAATATCGTAGTGGCGCTATTATTTTGTTCGCAACTGTATGTGTGTGTGTGTATAAGTATGGTGTTTAGCTTGAAGCGCCACGCATTTTTGCGTGTGTCGCTTTGCAGGGACATCAACACACAGCTGTTGTGGAATGTGGCATGAGGCATGTGTCCAGTGCGGTGGCCAGTGGAGTGTCGCTCAGCAGACCATTGCTCCTGTTGCCTTGCCTCGCTACGTGTTGCACGAAATGCCGTCGCTTGTCGCTTTAATTGCCACACGCATGACAGTTTTTAGAAAAAAAAGAAAAATAACTACGATGCGGCTGCCGCACATTTTCTTTCGTAGTTTTTTGTGGGTGGGGGGATGGTGGTGTTGGGGCTCGTTTAGGGCTGGTAATGCTTTTTGGGTGCTTGCGGGCATTTTAATGGCTGAAACGAAACTACGCTAATTGGTTGGTTGGTTGGCTGGCCGGGTTAGGGCATAGGAATCAGAGAATCGTAACATGATAATGGCATTAATGAATTGAATTGAGTGTGCAAAAGTAAACACTTCATTCATGTAGAAACTGATTAGATCGATTCCGCGAATTTATTGGATTAAAACGCGTCTGTATCTGTAGATGTGTTGTTGTTTTTTATAAATAATATTCTTATTGTTGCATTTTATTATATTTTTTGAGATGTTTATTATTAGAGTATCCAACAATACTGAAATATTTTATGAAGTTAATATGAAAATTATTATAATATTAGATAAAATCGTTTGTTTATAAACATTCAAACAGGAAGACAGGTAAACAGGCAATTCAACTGAGTAGCGGCAGCTGGTCTTCGACAAGCCAAATGTCTTCTAGTTGGCTAAAAACAGAAACGACTTAAGTAATTAATTGGAAAAGCTTCCAAACAGTTGGAATACTTACCGGTCTCTTGACAGGACATTGTAGATAAAGAAGTCACCTAGCTAAAGTAGATATAGTCATTAGCGAATACTGCCGATTTTTTGATAAAATTGGAAATTGAATTTTAATAGTTAATTTTAATTTTTTAATGTTCAAAATGCAATAAAATAAATCGAAATTCCTTTACTAAATACATATAACACAAATCAAATATCTTCATACATATTTACAAGCATATCTATAAAACAGTATACAAGTGTTTTTTGCTTCTTCCAATCGCAAAGCTATATTTATTCATTCGTCAGTAATTGACCCAAGACTGATGATTCTCTGGGGGCATTCAACCTTAGCGACCATTCCAAAAATAGCTATACAAATTTGTCGCTTTAATATTATTCGTGTTATTTGAAGGGAGCAATAAACCTTATTAAAGAATGTCTGTGTGTGAATGTGGGTGGGTGGCTGTTTCGTGCGTGTCCTGGCATTTGAACATGCAATGGAAACAACACAACAGTCTTCAAAAAATTAGTTGTCTAAGTGACCCATTCACTTCGGAAACCAAACAAACGAGGTTCAAAGTACCAAATTCGATATCAAATAATATAATATATATATAAATATATATATATATATGTATGTATATATATATATAGTTATATAAATAATAAATAAAATTATAAATATAAATAGTATAAATGTGTACCAAGTTTGTCTCAAACCGCGCCTTAAATTTGGATACGCCAGCAAAGCAGCAAACGTTTTGTGTACTTTTTGCAAGCCATCTGGCAATATTTGTTTGTATTTCTAGCAACAAATTCGTTTCACTATTTTAATCGTTCGATAACACGACGCACACACCGACCGCGTCCGTCAGTCCGTCCGTCTGTTTGTTTTCTACAAGCGATCACACTTAATCTCGCACGTCACAGGCGTCGTATACGTAATCAACGCACCATTGCAAGCAAACTCTTGACAGACTGGCGTCAAACTCATTTGACAACGAAGCAGCAGCAATACACTCTGTCTGATAATCGTCCCATCCCACTCCCACACATACAGAGTGTCATCAGCTTTGTCTTCTGCTTCTGCTTCTGCTCTTCTTTTGTTTTGTCCCCCATTGCTATACACTTAACATTTACTACTTTGTTGTTGTTTGCGTTTTGTTTGCACTCTCGGCTGTTGCTGTTCTGCTCTGTTCTCGCTTGCTTGCTTATTGGCTTTGCATTAGCCGTCTGCTCGCAGCTCTCACTCACTCTCCCTCTCCAACCGCTCCTTTGTGTGTTTGTGTGCATCTCTGCCGACTGTTCTCTCTTTGAGTTCCACTTTGTCATTTTGGTTTTTTGCTATGCGCTCTCGTTCTACTTATTGGCTTACATTTTAAATGCAAATTGCTGCGCGCCTGCCTGCCTGCCTGCTGCCTGTCTTCTGTTGTCTATTATCATCGCCCGTCCAACTGACTTAATTAATTTTTCTTTCTGTGTACAAATATATATAGAATTTTTATTGTGATAGTTAGTTACTCTCTCTCCCTCTCGCTCGCTCACTCTACCTTCACTGTTGTGTACTAATTTATGGCAACGAAAATATTTATATTCTCTCCATTTCTATTTACAGGTGAGTGCTATTGATTAAATCGAACGCTGATTGGAATTATTTAGCCTTTATTTTGGGTGAGTAACTAATAAAAATGCTTAAAAGGAATTTGCACTGCTCTGAAAAAAATAATTATAAGTTGTATGGACTTTTTGATTAGTGGCATGAATGAAGGAATTTATAGATTTTTGGGAAATATGCTGAGAATTTCACTTTCGTGTCTAATTGACGAAATGAGGAAGGGCAAAAGTATTGTCAGCAAAATATATGTATATGTATTTATGTATTGCTAAATTGGTACAAGTATGTACGTACATAATATTATGTTGGCATATTGGTACTTTACATTATGTTGATACATTGGAACATTATGTTTGTACATTTTGTACATTACATTACCTTTAGAGAAAAAAACGATTAAACAAAAAAAAAAAGAATAACTAGCCGCTGACAAAATCGCAAAATTGACAAATGTTTGTAGATATGTACATATCTGTACATTCATACATACTCATGTATGCCAACAATGGGCAACTTTGAATGAGATAGAATAGGTGGTGAGGTGGTGAGGGAGAGGAGGAGGGTGTAACAAACCAACTACTGTGTAGAGTGCATTAAACTGCGCCAAGCCAAATACACAGAAATGCTTGCTTTGAAGCGCATAGAAGAGAGGGAATAACAACAGCAGCAGCAGAGCAACAGCAGAGCAGCAGCAGAGCAGTAGCAGCTGCGACTCTGCTGCGCGGGGACTGCAAAGTCGAGTAGCTTTTGTACAAGAGTCGATGACGACGACGACGACGTTGACAGCGAAGCTGACGCTGTCGCTGACGGCGGCGAAAATTCAATCCAGTGTCGGATTTGCAAAGAGCTGCTGCAGCCACAGCTACATGTTGAAAAACACAGACAAACACGTGAGCTCTTCTCATGCTTACACACACTCATACACCACACCACACACTGAGAGTGCTGAAAACAATAATAAATCTCAGCAGCAGCGTCGCAAAACTCATAAAAATAAAAAAAAATAAAGAAAAAACATAACAAAGGCAGTCGCAGGCCCATAAAAAGGCGCAAAAAGAAGCAAACGAAAAAATAAGAATAAAACGAGCGCAAGTAAAACAAAAAAAAGCAAAAAAAAAAAAACAAATGAAATACTACATATGTATGTACATGCATATATAATAAAATAGTCGACAGCAGCGGCTGTTGCTCTATTCCTCTCTCCCTCTCCCACACTCCTCAATCGAAACGTATCGAATCGAATTGAAGAACAGCCGCAGCAGCAGCAGCAGCAGATAACAAGATGAGCAGCAACAGCAGGCAGTTAAGCTAAGCGCGAGAAGATGCGGAATGTCGCTGCTGAAAACGGTTTTTATTTCCTTTTGATGCTCCTTCATCACAGTTATTGGTTTGCCTAAAAGTGCCAAAGACAAAAAGAGACAGTTTCTGAGTGCTAGTAATTATAACGAAGGGCAATAAAACGAAGAAGGCAATAAAACTAGAACAGAGCGAACAGAGTTGCAAACGATCAAGAATCTATAGAATAAGCTAAATCAGCGAAAATATAATGCTATGCTAATTGATGTATAAAAATGTATAATAACTATACAAATTGTACATGTGAATTAAGGCCTAAGCCATATTAAAAATCAAGCAGCTTAGACGATAACTTTAACTTTAACTAGTAGGATTGATATAATTTCAAGTCAATAATAAAGTACTTTTTATTGGAAGTTGAGAGCTTAAATGCATCAAAGAATTCATTTTAAATAGTTAAATGAAAATCAGAAACTTTTTTGATTTTCTACTCGCCTTTTTAACTTTTCTAAAACATTAAATACCATAATGTGCACCTGGTCTGGTTATAAAATGAATGCAATTCGCATTCGACTTTCTTGCAGTGTACAAATATTCCTTTTTTTGCGTTAGCTAAACTGAGTTTCATTTCCATTCGTTGGGCGATGGGGCATGACGCGGCGGCACTTTGAAAATGTGCAAAAAACAAATAGTAAGAGAGAGAGAGACAAGAGAAATGAAAGAACAACATTTAAAGCATACATATGTATGTGTGTGTGTGTGTGTATTTGTAGCTATAACCAAACTCATTTAGCATACTACAACAACAATAAAATCAGGCTGAAAAACACAAGTTTGTCATTACAAAGTCCACTAGTTACAATGTCTATGTGTGTGTGTGTGTGTGTGTGTGTGCAAGCAATTATTGCCTGTTGTTGGGTGTGGCAATTACGGTACACACACAAGAATACCTGCAATTTTTGGTTAAGCTATTGTAAAAGTTTGCATTTTTAATGAGCTCAATAGCAGACCTGAAAAGTTGTGCAACAAAATCAGTTTTATACTTTTTAGTATAATTAAACCAAAAGTAGACTATGAAACTAATATTATTTTGTAAAGATGAAAAGCTACACAATGAGGCAAAATGCGCTGGCAAAATAATGAAATAAACAAGCAAAGCTATTTTTCATATTTTTTCTCATTATTGCATATTTGGCAAAAGCAGGCAATTTTTGTTAGTTGTATTAAGTAATTAAAAATTTTCATATTTTCGTCAAGTCAGCGTCCCAAAAAGTATGCTATAAATCTACTCGATAATTGGGAGTAATCAAACAATTCAATGTCGCTCATAGGTCATAAGTCCGATAGACATTAATCGATACAATCAATAGTGCAATCTTTAAGGCTTATTAATGAGAAATACAAGAGTCCTTGAAGCCTTGAATCATCTCATTCATTACAATGAGTGCCAATCATTTCATAAGCAGATGGAAATGTCATCGATAAGTCGCCGACATAAGCCGCTGACAGCAGCACTAACGAATTAAAGCGATTTCCCACAGTGTATTTAACATGATTTTAATTCTGCCTGTGCAACACACACAGCCACGCACACACACACACACACACCCAGCCAACCCCCAACCCTTGTTGAATGTAATGCAAACAATTCTCGATTACAATATGAAAATCAGGCAATGCAAAAAGGAGTTCTTCTCTGTGTGTGTGTGTGTGTGTGTGCTCAGGCCTAACGGGACAGGCAAATGAAAAAAAAAAAAAAATAGCTAGAGAGAGAAGAAACAGTCAGCGAAGCGTGAGAGAGAGACAGAGACAGAGAGCAAAAAACGAAATGAAATGAAAATAAAAATGGCGACTTAAAACATGCAGGCAAATAAAAAACCTTTTCAATTGTGTTAACATTTTGTGTTTTTTTTTTCTCGTAATATTCACATGCAAATAGAGCATTGCTAAGTAACAGATGGAGTACTTCTCCAGAACGGACAATTCTAGATTAACAAATAAATAAACGAGAGAAAAACGAGTCTCTGCAATAAAATCTATTTGCATTGCATGTATCATGGAGCCTATTAACTGCAATTTATACAACAAAATTCTTCTTTATTTGGATTTAAAGAAGGCTGTTCAATTTCGTATATAATAAACCCTGTTTAAGTTCTGAGCAATAATTTTAAGTTGAGTTATATAAAAGTCTTACAACATTAATTAAATGAAGAGCTTTCTGTTTTCGTTTAAATGTACTCCAATGAGTAGAATTTAGCAGCAAAATAACTCTTTGCCAGGTCAAGGAATGATATTATTGACTGCTTCTAATACATAATACGAATTTTAACATTTCAGGTATTATTCAAAAACACTTATACACTTTTCAAGCACATACAACTTTTGTTCGTATCTTTTTTACTAAACGACAATGTTTACCACATTTTTAGAAATGGTTTTTCTGACTGATAGACCCCAATAGAGCTTCCCATGCATAAGTTCATTCCCATAGGATTGCAACTACCACAAAAAAAAAAAAACAAAAAAAAACTTAAGGACTTTTTAAGTGACTTTCTGACAACTGCCCGGAGTGACAGTGCCAGAGTTGCATATGAATTTCCACACATTTGCAACATTTTCTTTCTCTTTTTGCTTTTTTTTTTTGTCAATTTTTGTTGCGTGTTTGTGTCTGGCTGTGTTGTGATCAACGTTGCGTATGCGTGTTGCTGCATTACGCATACGCCGTCTATGCCGAAAATTGCACCAGCCATTGATGTTGGACATTTGATAATTGTGCAGTGTTATGTATGTTTTCTGCAGTGGTTATTGTTCTTGTTCTTCTGCTTGTTGTTGCTTGTTGCAAGAAGTAGTAGTTGCAATGTTTTGTTGTCCACAGCATGGTCAACTTGTCATACTAATTTCATGGCCTAACCTAAATGCCCCTAAGGCGACACCGTAAGGGGAGGCACTTGCTCCACTTGCCAGCTACCCTATCTCTCTCAGTGAGCTTTTGTCTCGACATGGGTAGAGTAGAGTCGAGTTGAGTTGTGTTTAGTTTGGTTCTGTATTGGGGACTTGTGTGCACGCACTTTGTGGCATTGTTGTTGGTCGGCTGCCAGGCTGGACAGGATGGACGTTGAGTGCCTGCAGGTTGTGACTGCTTGTCATGTGTGTGTGCGAGTGTGTGTGTGTCTGTTGGCTGCCAAAGCAACTTCCAAGTGACTGCACACAGTCTATGACTGACTGACAGACAGACAGACACAGACTCAAACACATCGCACACACACCACACACTATATTGCACACTGATCGGCCACAAAGTGTGTTATAGTTTTGCTCGGTTTTTGGTTAGCCGCCATTTTAAAAAAAAAAATAAAAAATAAAAAAATACAAAGAGAAAAATAGAAAAACTCACATGTGCCACAAACTCTGCTGGCATTGTTGCGAAAGCCATTTCGATACGTCGCCATATGTTTCTGTCAGCTTTTGGCTTGCAGCCCAATTTCTCTTTTTTTTTTTGTTTTTGTGTAATTTGAACTTACTTCAACTAACTATTTAATTGGAGTGGTGCTTTTGGCTTGCATATTTAACATTGGTTTTGCAATTGCAATTCTTTAAAGAAGGTGAATTATTATCTTAAACGAGTGATCAACTCAAAGTGAGTTTATTAATGCAAACTTCTGGTTATTAACTTTTAACTTTTCCAAATATAATCAAATCCGAGAGATCCCACTTGGAACTAGTAGAGTTAGCAGGTGCGAAGATTGTTTAAATAAAAAGATAAAAAAAATCTTTTTTGAATAAACTTTAACTAAACTTCAAATTGTATGAAAATTGTTTTTTTTTTTTTATAAAATAGTGAACTTATTTGATTGGCCAATAAGAGTAGTTAAAGAATATAAAACAGTGTATAGAGCAAAAAAAAAAACATATTTTAATTATAGAAATAATCATATTAAAAATAATTATGCTTTTCAAATAGAAATTTAAAAAGTGTATATTCTTTGCTATCGATAGTATTGAAGAGTTTTCTTTGGATTTGCTTCGCTCATTTCAATTTAGTTTAGACTTAATTTGACTTCATTCAATTTAGTTTATATTTCCTTACCATGCGAATCGTGTTGTCAGCTTTTCAATTAGACTTCTACAACAATCGGCATCAATCATCAGAGGGGGGAGCCTTCCTGGTATTGTGCCACTGCGGTAAATCACTCAGCTGAATGATATACCACCTAATGCTGTCTCTTTTTCTCCCTCTCTCCCTCTCTCTCCAAATTTGCAATGCGTGCCCAGCAAAAGAAAATGTTGTAAGAAAAACAAAAAACAAAGAAGCGAAAGAAAATTGTGAAAAACAACATGGAGAATAACGGCAGGCCTAAAGGTTAGAGCCACCTGGCCCTTATACGAAATGGTTTAGGCCATTTTCCCCCCGTTTTGTTTTTTTGTTTTATTTTTTTTTACTGTGCAATTTTTTATCGTCAAGAAGATTTATGCGGCTTTGCGTCATAATTCTAACGCTCCTTCCCGGGGCTGGTGTAAACTTGTGTCAAAGCCAGGCTAAACTGGACAGCAAGGCTGAGATTCAGCTGCAAACAACCTTGCCCCTTCCTCAGGTAAACTGCCGCCCCCAAGTCAGCTGAAAACTACCTCATGTCACCTTTCACCTTATTTCATTTGGGGTTTTAAAAACTTGTGCCTGTTCTTATAACACCTTTCCGTGTGTTTAATGTCCCATAAACATAAGTAAGCTCCATGCACTCCCACTCCCATTCGGACACTTTAATGAGGACAGATGTGGAAGGAAGTGTGGGTATTGCCATTGTTTTATTAGCCGTCTTTGGCTCTTGAATGTGTGTTTGCCATTAAATGTTGTTGTGGTGCCTCTTGTTGCTTATTGGCTTAAACGTAAACACAGCATTTTTACCTGCATCGGCTTAAATCGTTATTAATTGAATAACAAAAGAACTCCTGCTGAGGCCATGTCCAAAATCTCCTTGACCTTTCAGTTAACCAAAGAATTAGTTCTTAAAGAGTCATCTATGTGTCATAATAACTTTTCTAATCGCAAAGCAAAGTAAAGCTGGCCATTTGGGACTGACACGCACATTAACTCTATCCAAGCTAAGCTCATGCATCAAATTAATGGGAATCCCATTCTAAACAACAACTAAAAACTCTCCACTTATCATAATCCACTTGACTGTACGATCCCGAAGATTTTGACACTCTTCAGTGGACCAACTTCCTTTAAGACCTCTGAAAAATAAAAATCTTCACATTTTTGCCTTGAATTTCCCTCCTCTCCTTGGCCTTTTAGAATTATCCTGGCATATCAAGAATAACAAAAATGTTTGGAAAACTTTTTCAAACTTACCTCGCATTTAGTTGATGCTACTTCGCTTAGTCATTATTCTAGTTACTAATAAACTCATTCTTACTGCTTACTTTATTTTATTTCTGTTTCTATTTCAAATCAACACTTTTGCCTTTTGAACTAGCTCTCACGATTAAATTGGCCTGTCTATATATATATATATATATGTATATATATATATATATATATATAATGTATAAATTCATATATGTTCATCATGTTTGAGGGGTTTTCATGATTATCAAATAAATATTCCAAGCATACTTCAGCTTCAGGCTCAAGCGTTTTCTTTTTGGTATTTTCCACTTGTGTGTGCTGTGTGGCGGAAGATGTTGCTTGGCATTCCAATGCCACAATGTGCCACATGTTTAGCTGTCAAAGCACCCCCCTCCCAATCGAAAACTGGACTGCCCCAAAAACAGCTCAATATTCGCACTCGGAAGTGTTGGCTGATTTAGGGAGGTCCTTTGTTGAGATATATATATATGTATGTGTATATATAGAGAGAGTTAGAGAGAGAGTGAGAGTGAGCAAGAGATAGCGCTAACCACGATTGAGCTGACAATTATAACAAGACACCAAACACAAACACACTGCTGCAACACATTTAGCGAGAAAATTTCATCAAAATCTGTCACGTACCTACAAATCTACGGGCATATCTATATGTAGATATGTCCAATAAAGCATCAACACACACACACACACATACACACACACACACACACGCACATTGTGCACACACCCACACAGTTAACCCAATGGATGCTGTCGCCTCAGTTTTGTTCTGCACATTAATTTTGACAAAAACAATTTCATTTAACGACATTTCCGGCAGCGCGCCGAGTGACAACAATTTAACCAAAAACCAAAGCGTCATGTCAAACTCAAGCAGAAACCAACCACCCCGCCACCCCCTCCACTCGCTTTCACATACACGCACACACACACACACACACTCAGAGAGAGAGTCGGCAACCCGCTGGGCAAAATTCAGTGAATGGCAACGAGTTAACCAGGCGCAAAACTGTTTAAGTATGTGAACAGCAACAAGAACCACAGTCAGGCGGCAGCTGGTCAATGCATTGCAATGTGAATTGTCTGCCACGCCTTGCTCTTGTGCCGCCCCCTCCCCTACAATCCAGAATCCCCTCTATCAGCCAGCCAGCCAGCCAGCCAGCCAGCCAGCCAGCTAGCAAGTCCAAGTGGCGTCTCTTGGCTTTGGTCGCGTCTGGTTTGTGTTGTGTATTCCCTACAATTATTGTCGTTGTCTCTGTTGCTGTTGTTGTTGTTGTCTCTGTTGTTGTTGTCTCATTTGTTGTTGTTGTTGTTGCTGCCCTTTCGGCCCAGTTGATTGTGTTTTGTCGTTATCTTTGTTGCCGTTCTTGTTGTTGTTGGCATTTTTGGCTTGCATTGTCGTCGTCGTCGTCATCGTCCATGGAGTGTATAAATGGAGTGTACGTGTAATGATATAACTACATAAGTACATACATATGTATGAAGGGTTTGACAACAACTGGGAACTGAGAACTGAGAATGTGAACTTATGAAATAAGCATAACCTTTGTATTAACATATGTTGCTACACTTTGTGTGTGTGTTGTATCTGATGTGTGCAAATATTGCAAATATATATTATAAGTATGCAAATATATATTATATATATATATATATGCTATATATCTTTACGATATTGCTTTGTCACATTTATTTATTTATTAACCTATTAACCAAATAATAATACAAGTGAGAGCGCACAAGGGACTAGACTAGATACTCCAACTAACTGTATCTTTTGCATTTGCAAGCAGAAATTACTATTAAACTAATTTTTGTGCCAAAATAATATAATAACAACTAATATATGTAAAACAGTCTATAACAAGTTTGCTGCAGTTCCAACAGCAATTAAATAAGAAAGTAGTTTAAATAGTAAAAAAATAATTTCATTTCAAATTTATTTAGATTATAACTTTATTTTAGGAAAAGCGCTTCGAATAGCTGTTTTGTGACATTTATTGCTAGGAAATACGAGAAATTAACGCAAATAGCACGAAATACACGAATGTCTAACATTCTAACATACATAACGAATGTTGAATTTACTGTAGACATTGAAGAATGTTAGAAATTTTGTTAGTGGAATCCCGTTAAAAAAAGTGTAGATTTTAAATGTACAAATTTATTTCTTTTTTAAATTAAAATTCCAATGTTTTAAACGAGTAAAAAACAATGCTTTAAACTGAGCTCTACTTAATAAGTGCTTTTGCCCTTTTTAACACTTTGAGTAGCCTGAAATTTGTGGCGCTGACCTATTTTTAATTTGTGTGTTAATCATTTAATTGAAATCCGTTTACAAGCACATTGTATATATATATTTGACTATATCATCTAGTTTTTTCCATAGCTTATTTTAGAGCAATGCCATTTTGTCGAGTCTATTTTAATTTTTTTTCTTTTATTTTTTTTTGCAACATTTTAAATTGCTTTTTCTTAATGTTGACTTGCTCTCGCTCTTGTTGTACATTTGCCATATTTGAAATTCCCATTGTGTTGCCTGTTGATTTTTGTTGTTGTTGTTGTTGCTGTTGCTGCCAGTTGCTGCAGTTATTGTTGCTGTAACGGGAAGTTGCGTCTAACACGCACGTACGTCCAATGCCATTGCCCATGACAGGCAATCCTCTGTCACTGACACGCCCCCCTCACTCCCCAAAAGGCTGGCAGTTCACTCAATATGCCAGTCAGCCACTTGTCGAGACGCAACTTCGAGGGGCTGGTCGGGGGTGTGTTTTTGCGTGTGTGTGTGTGTGTGGGGAGTGTGTCGGATCGGGAGTTGTGTGCAGACATTTGGCAAAATGATTTTCATATTTTGTGCTTGCTAGTTATGTTCACACATACTAATGCGCTTATAAATTTTATATATATACACACATATATATATATATATATATATATATATATATATATATAGTTGGGAGCATTAGGGGGCATTACGTCTCTTCATCTATTCAAATTAATGAGGTGTGTCTCACTTATGTTTACGCTCTCATTTTGCTCCGATCTCGTTCTCATCATATTTTCTATTATATTTTTATTGTTGTTTATTATTATTATTATTAATATTATTGTTATTATTACTATGACTATGATTATGAGCATTTTGCACAATGCCACGCCCCCTCATCTTTTGCTGCACAACTGTTCCAATTTGTGGTGTTTTGCTTTGTTTTATTTATGTTTACAAAGGCAGCTTAAATAATTAGTTAATTGATTGCAATGCAACTGCAAAATGTTATTAGGCCAATTATATTTATTTAGATCGATTTGGTTCGATTTCAATTGATTTAAATTTCATATATATATATATATATGTATATATATATATTGGAAGCTGTAAGCTCGTTGCCCTTCCACATTGCTGGAGAGATTAGCAGCTGCAAAGTGCGAGAATTTTGCTAATTTTTTATTGAAATTTAATTCGACTTTGGGAGTTTATTAAAGAATTGTCATTAATCATTTGTTTCATTTCGTATTTATTTTATTTATTCATAAAAATTAAAATAGAAATTGAAAAAACGAATTATGTTTTTATTTAGCTGGGCTTAACTAAGTGTACATTGATTGATAGTGCTCTAGAAATACACATTTAATTATAGCTCTTCAATGCTGTCAATAAAAACTTTCACCCAGTTAATCCTCCACCCAAGCAGCTGTTGTTTTATTAATTTGAAGACAATTCTCTTTTTTTCTCTGCGTTTTATATTTTACGCTTAATTTGCTTATTTAGTTAGGGTTCGTGTTTTCCCACTTGATTCCTGGCAAGTTATTCCGCCTACTTTTCCGCTCGGTGGCCAACAAAGGTGTTAATCATCTGCCACAGCACTTTAGGATGGGGTCTGAGGTCGTCGTGGGTCGAAGATTTACGCTTACAGTGGTCTCAAAGCTGACATAAAATTCGTTTAAAAGTATTTGGATATTTAATGAAAGGAAAAGTTGTTTGGAAAGTTCAACTACAAAATTAAATGTCATTTTCCAGGCATAAAAGAAATCTTTTACATATGTATGCAGATATATAGTGAAGAAAAAAGTTTTTGAAAATCAATTTTAAAAGATTCCATATATCATTATACTTAAATTATGCTCTTATCCAAATAACAGGATTTTTTTTTTAATATTTACTTGTGCCTGAGGAGCTTTAACTGATTTAAAAGCTGGAATAACTAAATCACTTTGATTTTTCTAAATCAGTTTTACTGCTAAAAACACTTCAAAAGCCTTTGTTTTTAATTTGTTAATCAACAGCTTTTATTATTGAATTTATATGTTGTATAAAACTGAAGATTGACTGGGAATCAACTCTTTTATATTTTCGCAAATGATTATAAATTGGCTTGGATTGGGTTACAGTTAACATTTTTTATCTCACATAATTTATTCAAAAGGTCTTGCACTAAAGTGCAACTTATATTTATCGTCAGCCGTGTCCATCCACCTCCTTCCACTCGCTCTCTCTCTCTCTCTCTGTCTGTCTCTCTCTCTCTCGCTCTCTCTCTGAATTCCTTTCAGTGTCAGCGGAGTTCACATTAAAAGCTGCCCGCTTCTTATTTATGGCCATCAATATTTTATGACGCGCAACGCGCTTGCCACTAAAAAATGCAAAACGGAAGATGGTTCCTCGTTACCATTCCCCCATCCGCCATTCCCCGCTCCGCTTTCGCTCTCTAGCAAGCAATTACCAAAGGCAAACACAGCTAGAGACAGACATGGGCAGTAGCTGCAGCATAAATAACATTACAAAAATAAAAACAAAAAAAAGAAAAGGTAATACAAAAAAAGTGATGGGCAAAAAGTTACTTTAGAAACGACCCTCGCTACAGACAAAGGAACATATGCAGTTAATGTAAACATGCCTAAAGTGTTTCTGCTATTTTGCTGGTGTTGTGCGACTCTTTCAGTTTCTACTAGTGAAAGCTTCACGTGAGCGAAACGTTCGTCGCATTTGTTTATTTGTTAACACTGAAATAATGATCTTTTATAATTATATACATTAATGCAACAAAGGAAACAGCACACTAATTATACTTTAATTGCGCATTTTGGCGCAAAATTAAACAGCAACAAAAACAACGCACGAGAGAGTGGGAGAGAGAGAGAGAGAGAGAGAAGTAGAGCAGCAAAGTTAAGTGAGGAGAGTAACATTGCGTGAAACCGCAAAACTGTTAGTTAACAGCGTTAACAAGCCGCAAACTGTTAATTAACAGCGCAAACTATTCTCGCTGTTAACTGCTTACGCTGTTAACTGTGTAAATGAAAGATTTTTAAAAAGTATATTTTTATTTGGAAAAACAAGCAAATAAAAATAGGCAAATAAACAAAACAAATAATAGCTGAACAACTAAATAGCAAACAGCCAGCAAAGCGGAAACAATAAGCGAGGCAACTGCTTAGCATAATTCCCGCGTAAAACGCTGAGAATATAAAAGAGACATTTTATCATTTTCAAGGAAACAAAAAAGAAAAGGAAACAAAGTTAAAAAACAGCGGATTTTAATTGAGTTGAGCGCGTGAGAATGAATATACTATGAATTAGTTGTTGGGTGTCTTCCGACGTATCCCAAATGTTAAGTTTTAATTAATTCAATTTATCAATTTAATTTATTTAATTATTAGATCACATTAAATAAATAAATAATAAATTATACTTGTTATAATGATCTAATCAGTTAACTGATATAGGAACAATTGGTTTATTTCCTGTTTGCAAGCCACACCAATCTTTGGCTTGTAATCTTCAGTTATTTTTATTTACAATCACTTTAAGGCAAACACAATTGTATATACGTATTATAGAAAAAAAACGAATTTAACCACAAATGCAAATAAAAAGCGTGCGAAAAAATAAAACAGAAAAAAACAAGAGTGCTGTAGTCGAGTGAGCTCGACTATGATATACCCAGAACCCACATGTTAAATATATTCTAAAATTATTGGCAAGTTTCCCTATAATAAGTTTTGCACGCGAATGTGAGCAGGTCTGCAGGGCTCTCTGCACTGTACTATATTGACCCTGATCAAGAATATATATACATATACTTTATGGGGTCGGAGATGCTTCCTTCTGCCTGTTACATACATTTGCACAAACCGTTATACCCTTTTTACACATTTTGAATGGGTACAGGGCATAATAAACAAGGAAAAACATATTCTGCGAACGAATAGAGTGAGCAAAGCAATTGGCAAAGATTTCAAAAAGAACATCTCTCATTAATTTCTGCTCTCTCTCTCACACACTCACTCGCTCTCTCGCCGTTCTCTCTCTCTCTCTCTCTCTCTGTGTGTGCCATATGTTGCTCATCTGCCGGCTGTTTTGTGGGCGTATACGTTATATTATTCTTGTTACTTTTGTGTTTTTTGTAGTTTTATTTTGTTTTGGACATTTTTTATTCGCATTTTCGCTTGTTGAGCATTTGACAGTTTCCTGTCAGCGTGTGTGTGTGTGTGTATCTGTGTGTGTGTGGTTATGTATCTGTGTGTGAGTGTGTATTTGATAATAGTTCGGTTGAAATGCTCAAGTAGCGAACAGATAAGACAAATTCGACAGATACGCAGCAGCAGATACAGATACAAATACACAGATCCAGAGATACAGCAACAAATAAGTAAACTATTATCAGTTTATTTTAAGCCAGTGCTGCTCGCACGTGTTGCAATTTGTTAAGTGAAAAATTTCCATTTGGTGAACTAAGGTATTTTCATATATAACAAAAAACAAACAAAAAGCAGACAAAATTTGTAGCGAACAATGCACTGCACACGCGGCGTATGAGTAATCAAATTATGCACAAACACACAGGAGAAATACACACGATAATGTGTTGTTGACCCGACTGTTCCCAAAAGGTCTTTTATTAGCTGATGCTGATGTAATTAGGGGCACATCGACCTGTTGGCCAGGCCCGAGGCACACACAAGAAAAAACCACAAGGTATGCAAAATGTGGCAAGCTGTGGCTGGAATTGGTGGCGAGAATGTTGAATGAAAAATGGTGGTAAAGAGACGCAAGCCCTTAACATGGTTATACTAGTAAAACACGTTAGAATGCGGCAAAAGTTATTGTATTAACGATATTGTGACAATAAGCTGATGGAGCAACCAAGTTAAGTGATAATTGAGAGTGTTGCACTCTTTGAGTAAATATTGCTAAATGGATCATTCGGATAAAGATAACTTATTGTAAAGATATCAGATATATATTATATCAGATAAAGATTACTTATAAAATTGATAAAAAAAAAAATAAAATAAAAATGGCAAGGATTGGCGAAAAACTTAGGGAAAAAACCCAATCAGACAAAACAAATTTTTAAGCTTTACTAGCACAAGTAAATAAGCAAAGTAAAAGTTGTGTAATTTTTTAAACATATGTTTGCTAGCAGCACTTAAATATATATTACAGTTGAACTAATTAGTTATAGTTCGAGCTCTCCTAAATAATCATCCTTTGTACTATGTTGTGCCAGATCTGTTGTGGTCGCTAGTTTGTTTTAGTTTTAGGGGTATAGCTAATGGTTGCGGCGGGCTCTGTTCAGTTCAGTTAGTCAGGCATTAAGGTTAGCTTATTTTCCAAAAATATTAAAATAGTTTGCACTTGTGCAGACAACGGACAACGGACAATGGACAACGGACAAGGATAATTTAGCGTGGAGCGAATAACGAATTGCGAATTTTCAGCGCACAACGATGCGTGGCAATCCAGGAACCAATGTGCTAGCAAAGGGCTAATGAAATAGTGTCTAGGTGGACATGAGCACCCCCTACCTTGCTCCCTTCTCCCTGTTTGTCTGCGTGCATGGATTATCCCTCTACCCACTCCCCAACCCTGTTGTCTGCATAGTTGTTTGAAATATTTTATTCTATTCGGTTATTGCACTCGCCTAGAATGCATAAAATGCTATTTGGCATAGTCGGATATGTTTTAAATGGGTTTTCCATAAAGTGTGGGAGGAGTGGTGGGAGTGTTGGTTGGTTGGGGGTGGTTCTAATGTAATGCGCTAAATGGTGCGGAGATTTGTGCAGTGCCATCGTATTTTTGGTTCAAGTTATGACAATGCACATTCAGAGTGTGGCACAGGTCTGAAATGTATCTCGTGTTTGCGGTGAGACAAAAATATATTTGCGAATTATAATGCAATAATATTATAATATACAGCACATATATTTGGTTGGCTATGGGCATATTAACAATCTGAAACTTTAAACTCATTTTATAGACATAATTTGATGTTTTTATTTGAGTTTATTTTTAATTTCTGCTCAACTGAAACACAACTTAAAACGAATCATTTTTCTTTCTAATTCGTAACAAACAAACAATTACAAAATAATGATTTTGGCAGACTTAGTTATCAGTCAAAAACGTATATAGAATTCTTAATTGATAGTTTAATAAAAATTATATATATTTTTAAAATGAATCTCAGTTTCGCTTTAATTGATAGCTATTGCGTTCGCCTTAAACTTTCAACTCTGTGATGATTGTGATGATTTTCACAATTTAATTGTTTGAACGTTTTTGTTGATGTGTTGCTGTTGCTGTGTCAGTTGTCAGTTTGTCAGTTTGTCTGTTGCCGACGACTTGATGAAAAGTTCACGTTGCTGACTAGTTTTTCACGGCCTTCAAGCTAATTGTTCCGATAATTTATTAGCCCCAGCCGCGCCCACAAAACACAGTACCTAATGCCACCCCCTCCACGCCCCTCGGCTGGTCACACTTTGTTTTCTAATCAGCGACTTCGTGACCCTTGTAATTATCTCGCCGAAAGCGACTCGAAGATAAATTAGCACATCTTCTATTCTGACTGCCGCGATTTGTGGTCAAAGAGAAACTTCTCCTGTTTCTCCCTCTCTATTTCCCGCCCTTTTCCCCCTTCCACAGCCACACGCCGTTCTGTGTTACACTTGTCTGCTACAAATGGAACTTGCAACGTGAATTATTGCCACAAGAGCTGTTGTTGCTTAATAAATATCATTAAATATTCAGCATTTACACATGTCACGAGCTTATAATTTATGAAACACTTAATAAACCAACAGGCGCCAAACGGAAAGCTTCCAAAAAGCACAGCTAACATCGCCCACCCTCCTCGACTGAGTTGAGTTATGTACAGGCAACTTTGGGACCAAGTGTCAAAGAATTTTACTTGCCCAAAATATCTTGCATACATTTACTATATCTCTCTCTTTCTGTCTTTGTCTCTCTCTCTCTCTCTCTTTCACACACACACACATAGAAAGTTTGCTTTTTTATCTCTATTTGTTACCCTTTCAGTGGCCGACTCGAAGAGTGTCAAGTGCATATTTAAGTAACTGTTATGCATAACTAGAATTTTCATTAACTTAATTGATTTTCCTGCCTTTCCTTGTCAGAAAGAGGCATATTTATATATATATATATATATATATATATACGCACACACACACAAAAGTATAAAAAAAATAAGGGAGTGTCCAACGCCTAAATTTACTATTTGATGTCGTTAAATAAAGTGTTTCACTTTCGAGTTGTTCTCCATACCAAATTCACTAAGAACAGTTTCTGTCTAGCTTGAAATTATACTGCTGAAAAACTACCAAAAAAGCACATCTCTAAAGCTTTAGTGCCTCAAAATAACATTATATTGATATCAAATAGTAATTCTATGCATGTGCATATGTATATAACCGTATGTGTACAGGTATATGTATATGTATGTTATACACATGTGTGCATAATCAATACAGACCAAAGCAGGCTACTAAACAACAGTTTAAGAACAAAAACAGAAGGAAAAGAGGTAAATTGAATGGGCAGATGCTAAGGCAAGGAACACAAATGCCGGCCGGCAAGAGAGAGAGAGAAAGAGAGAGAGAGCGAGTGAGAGAAGGTAGGCAAGCAGAAGAACAGACAAAAGCGCACATGTTGCCAATGGCAGCAGCAGCAGTGGAGTTAACTGTATAAAGAGAGCATGTGTGTGTGTGTGTGTGTGTGTGTGGGTGAAGAGAGGAGCAGACAGAGAGCAAGAGAAATGCAGGCTGGCAAACGCGTTTCGCAAAGCGCCAAAAAGTGTTTGCAAACTATCAAAGTGAACTTTTCATTCGTAACAGAGGAGTGGGGGGGGGGGGATGGGGTAGTGTTATAACATAGATCACACAAATATACACATACACACACACATATTATGTGAAATAAAATGTGCAGACAATGTGTGCTTGCATGAGACGAAGAGTGATGGAGGAGAACTGTGGACTGGTAACGACTCGTTCATTTGAACTAATCGTCAAGGTGAACTACTTAACTTTTCTAGATAACTACTTATATTTTCTAGATAATACAATTTAAAATTGAAATGACATGCCTTTTATACTTTTCATTCATTGTATTGTTTAAATAATCAAATTTTTGAAATGTTATATTTAATAACAGCCAATTATGTGATTTTACAATTCAGATTATTTTAACAAATAAAAAAAAAGAGTGTTTGATAAAAACTAAACTAAAACTTTAGTTCACTGAAGTAATCTGGAAAGTTCAACTCCACAGTGTGGAGAACAGTAAGTAGATAAAACGAATAAAATGCAAACGAAACTTTTTGGATACATTTATTTTCAAATGTAGCCAAGGCAGGCAGCCAGTGTGTAACAGCAACAACAACAACAACAACAACAACAAAAACAATACAAACAAAAACGGTAAAGTTGCAAAGTTCACTGAGGCAGCATTAAAAGTTTGGCAAGCTCGGCATATGACACTTTTTTGTGCCCCTCGTAATTAGTCGACAGTTTTCAGTTACATAACCGCAGACGCGCAGTGACTGTAAAACTGTAATATGCACTAAAACTCAAAAGAGATGATCGAACAGTTGCCATTATGACAGCTAATCTGCTGTTTGTTATTTTGTTTTGTGTTTTGTCTCCACAAACATTTTAAGAGCATCGTCTGCTTGTGGTTATTATGCTTAAGCTTAAATGCAGGCAAAGAGAGCTTTGTAGGTGAGCTTTTAGCATGCTTTTGCTGCTGATCACAGCATTTACAGTTGATCACAGCTTTGCAGTAGCAGTTCAGCTCATTTATGGCAAATTGGAATATTGTGGAATTAGCCTTCATTAAATTTTAATCAATATTTAAATAAGTTTAAATTTTATTTCCATTTCATTTCAAGCAGCTGCAAATTGCATAAATTAATTTCGAACTTCTGCGCTTAACGCATTTGTCAGCTCTCTCTCTCTCTCTCTCTCTTTCTCGCTATCTATCTATATCTCATGTCGTTTAAGACGGCAACAAATTGCTTAAGAATTTTTGAGCAGCTGCAAACTTTTACACTTGATAAGCTAAGCTGGCTCAGAAGAGCTGCAGCTGAAGCCACGCCCATAAGAAAAGAAAGAAACCAGGCTGCAAAGCAATTTCTTTTTGTTTTCTTTTGCTAAATGACTTCAAAGTTGGTTCGGCTGGTCCTACAAAATGATTATTTTATGAATTTGCACTTCATCAGGCAGCATGCTGCGATGCTGTTGCAGAACAAAATGACGATGTTTAACCGCAGTCGACGCAGGCAGAGGCAGAGGCAGTGTCGAGCGTGGCCCACACGCAAACACACACATACATTAAGGGAAATGGGGTTAATTTAAGGGCAGTTGGTATGCCGCTGCTAACCTTTTCGGCCGTGTATTTTGGGCCACTTCTCTAAGGACATGCAGCGACCGCAATTCAGCTAAGGAGGCCACAGGACCACAAAGAAAACCTAGACAAAAACGTAAAAATAAAGAACAAAATATTGCAGTAAATTTTTATGCAATTTTATTAATGGAATTTGTATGTAGCTGTTTATGCCGCCGCCCAGTTGCTCTTTTCTTCCATCTTGCTTTCTGTTGTGTTGCACTTACAAAAATTTCTCAAATTGAAGCAAGGAAATGACTAAGATTGAAAAAATAAACCCAGTTAAAATGAAAATTCTAATAAAAAACCATGCCCCAAAAGCCCGGCACCCAACCCCCAACCCAACCCCAACCCCAACTTAAGTTGTGTATTGAGTTGTGGCTGTGGGGAATTTATTTCTGGCTAACGACAACGACTAACCCACATCAATTTAACTTAAATCCCAACAACTATTATCATTTTAATCAAATCAAGCCGCAAGAACACGAACAAAAATAATCACACACGTGTGTGTGTTCAGAGGGGGCGAAGGGGGGCAGTAAGATAACAAAAAGCACAGGAAGCAGCAAGTGAGCATATATATATGTACATGTGTGTGTCTGTGTATTTCTGTGTGTGCCTGTGTGTGTGTAACAACTGTAACAAAAAAGTTGTCGCGACTAGGAAAAAAAAAACCCAGGCGAAGAGGAAAAAGAAGAAGTGGTAAAATATAGGCTAGGAAGTGGTTGCTCCATATTATTCAGCTGTGCTGTGCTGTGCTGCAATACTGTTATGAATTATTCCCAGTTATTTTATGCATTTTTTATGACTTATTCTCATTTGTGCGTTGCTTAAGCCATAGCTTAAAAATCGACAACATTTTCAAATTTCCAAAAGGAGACCAAAAATCACGCACAATTTTATATCAGCTCAATCTATATATACATATATATATATATATATATATATATATATATATATATATATATATATGTTGTGGCAAAGTAGAGATTCAATTTTGATTTGTTTTAGTAATGCTGGGCATATTTTTTAGTTTTAGAATTTGAGTGCTTGCAGCATACGGATTTATCAATAAAATCAAATCATTTGATTTGCATACAATTTTCATTATGTTTGTGTTGCTTTTTTAAAGAAGCTTTTGGGAAAATTCTCAAATTAATAATTTTAGTATAAATTTATTTCTAAATTGACCTTTTTTTAAAATCAATTTTTGGTTTATTTTTAATTTCAATATTTTACTTTATATTCATATTCTAATTGAGGCTTTAAGTTAAATAAATTAATAGCCTTCAAAGCTGTAAATTTAGTTAATTCTTTAAGCCTTAGTAATTTGACTGGGTCAAACGGCAATAGATTTTCATACTTTATCTTTATGTTTCATTAATTTGTTGTTATTTTTTAAATATATATTTTTTTCCATATTTTATTTTTTGTATTTTTATTATTCATTTTTTGTTTAAAAAAGGCTAGTGAAAATAAAACTTAACTTAAAACTTGAAAAGGCAAATGGTTGGGGCAAAAAAAAGGAAATTAAATGAGAAAGAGCAGCGTGAGAAAGTCAAGGGGAGAATAACAAACAAAAAGTGACCAAGCCAAGCCAAGCCAAGCCAAGCCGGGCCAAGCAGAGCAGAGGTCCTTGCACACTGACGGGACGCAAAAACTAACATGGCTAAAAAAAGGGGAAGTGGGAAAGAAGCAGATGAAACTGTTAAGAGCGACGGCTCGTTATAAGTACAGGCCAGGTGGAAAAGCGGGGGGAAGTGCAGAGGATGCTCTTGTTAAAAAAAAGAAAGAAAAAACTGAAAAAAAAAACGAAGAAAAAAAATTCAGACTGCAGTTTTTTTTGTAGTATATTCTTTTTTCAGCTCAAACATTTGTCGGGGTGTTGTGCAACGTTGTGTGGCATACTTGATGTGCGACGTTGCTGTTAATGAAGCAGGAAATATGCGTCAGCATCAATATGTAGCACAGGCGGACAGACTCTGGGTGGCATGAAGGGGCTTCAATAGGATGTTAAAGCCAAGTCGCACAAGTCCAAACAGCAACAGCAGCAACAGCAACTGAGGCAGTTGCTGCAATTGCAGCAATTGCTGAGTTAGATAAGCACACCGTATGCAGATAACAGATAAGTGGCAGCCATAGCAACTTGACACACGACACAACGGATCGGGTCCTGTTTGGTATTGTTTGGTGTTGTGTGCTCTGGCAATGGATTGCAACTGCAAACGATTGCCAATGGCTGCTGCGATTACCGTTAGCAGTGATTGCAATTGCACTTTAAATTAGCCAACTCCGTTTTGTTAATGGTCTTTAAATCTTCTGGGAGGAATCATTGCTAAAACATTGTGTAAGACATTCCATAATCAGGCAAGACATTTCAGATTTCTACGTTTATTAAGATGCATTGCAGTTAATGGATTGCCAGCCATTCTCGGTTTGTCTTCCAGATATTCCTCTAGATACTTAAAATCGAATTATTTTCACCAGTCAGTTCTGAATAGCCTACAGATTTCTACCAATTTAAATATGATTTCTACAAAAATAATCTCTTTAACAGCTTGTCGCTGAAAAGTAGGCAACAAGTTGTCTTTATCGGTGTCACACTGTACTTCAGTGCGATTTAGTTTTAAGAACTTGCCAAACATTTATTATTTTATTTATTTATTACACAAAAATGGCTGCAACTTTTGAGCATTTTTGTTTGATTTGATGAATCGAAAATTGGGCTCCGATTTTGTGGTCCTCTGCATCAACTTAGATAAGCACAAATGTAGGCAACAGAAAATTGAATTGCTTTCAATTTGAAATTAAATTTAGAGTTGCTTAATATTCAAATGATAAACGGCAATTAAATATAAAAAAGAGAGCAATTAATGCTCAACATAAAATGGACTGCTACAAATTAAATTAAGGAAATTAAATATTAAATATGTTAAATAAAGTGTTGAATTAACAAACAAATAGTTCCAGTAGAATGCGCAACTATTAAAGCTGTTGCAGTTGACCAGCTCAGCCGAGATTTCAGATTGATTTTACACACAGCTGAACGATAAACTAAACAAATTAATTAAATGCACTTCTGGAGAATAAAGAGGGAGACAGATGGGCAGAGGAGGAGAGAGGGGGCGTGAGCTATCTATAGTGGGACGTATCAAGAAATAAATTAACCCGGCGACACAGACAGCGGAGACTTGCCTCTCAGGTCGCAATTGGAGTCGAGTCGCTGGCGCACTTTGCTGAAAGAAAGTTTAATGAGTGCCATAAAATTTGTTGACTCTCTGCGCAAACAGACAGTCAGACAGACAGACAGAAGGCAGTCGAGGAGGGGAAGGCAACTCGGTTTGAAACTGTGGCTATCGTCGTTAGTCTATGGCGCCCATTTGGTAATAAATCCTGTCCTCTGTTACACATACACAGACCAGCAGACAGCGAAATTACCCAGCAAGTGGCAGCTTGTGCACGCACACACACACACACACACATATACACACACACAACCCATCCACACTCGCACATGCTTTGGCTTTTGTTTATGCACTGCCCAACAAGCGTTGATTCTAGGGATGAGTTCGTGTCGTGTCACGAAGTAACCCGCTAAGCCGATTGCTAACTTCTTCTCTGAACAGTTTGCAGATCCTTGTTAATAAATCAAATAAATTTACACGCACATCTAATATTAATTTTAAAATAAATAGATCTATTTATTTTCATATTTTATGTATATATATATATATATATATATATATATATATATTAATTATCTTTTTTATTTATGTATTTCTGTGCTTTTCTTAAACACGAGATGAGGCATAAAATATTTGATTTTTAATATATTATTTATTTTCCAAAACTTAGCTCAGGTCAGTCATTACAAATTTAATTATTTTAATCGATGAAATAATGACTTAAACTTTATAGTATTTTATTACAAATAAGTTTTTATGATCGAAATTAGTTTGTTTCTTAAATTCTGATTTATTATATTTTTGTTTATTATTTATTTGTGCTAGCGCTATATATATAAAACTCATATATTATTGCATTAATCATTCAATAAATGTTAAAATAAATGAAGGTACAAATATATATAAAAAAAAAATATATTAATATAATTATGCTTAAATCGAATTTATTTGAAATTAATTATGCAGATTTTTAAGAACTTCTTTTTATTTGATTTATTCAAATAAAACAATTTGTGTATATTGTTGCTAATTCTATTTGAATTCAAAGTTTTGTACAACTTCAGCGAAAACTTGTAAAATATTTTGCAGATTGAGTTTGCTGCTCATTTGTATACATCTGCATTAAGTACGCTTTTGTATACCCTTTCCAAATACAAAGATATTTTAGACGCTGGCAGCTCTGCCTTTGCTTAACCTATGCTTAACCTCACTTGCAATCCATCTTCACTTCACTTCTCTCTCTGTCTGTCTCTCTGTCTCTGTCTCTGTTTCTATGTTTCTCTTGGCGGCTTTGCGCGTCTGACTGCCTTTGCTTACTTGCCTAACGCTTCACAACACCCCCACAACCCCCCCACACTGTCCTCTAAGCACTCCAGCCTATCCAGCTATTCACCTAACCACCTATTTGCCCATACCTAGCACATAGTTCCTGCCATTGGGGAGTTAAGTAGACTTTTGTGTTATAAATTAGGCGTGCCAATGTGCATGAAGTCGCCGTCCTTCCTCCCAGCCTGCCAGCCTGCCTGCCTACCTTTTGCTTTTCTTTCACACATCCTTGTCCGATGTGTGTGTGTGTGTGTGTGTGCATGTTGTATGTGGCTGTATCCTGATTGTGGCTCGCTTTTCACTTGCTCTACTGCTTACGGCTGGGTAGTTAGTCTAAATATGCATATGAATATGAAATTAGTCGCATGTGTTCTAGCCTGTTCTCCGTGTCCTTCCATGTCCTTTGACTACTACTACTCCCTGAATTGAATTGAATTGAATTTTGTATGCCGAGTAGAACTTGCCTTTGTGGCAAGGATTCTCATGCGTAATTTAATGTTTGTGCAAGTTGTTAAATGATTCATGCTGAGCCCAAGGCAAAAACCCTGAACTCTGCTCTGAACCCTCAAATCTTGCTTATTCTTTGCTCCTATTCAATTCTCTGGCCATATTCTCGACATGCAAATTAAACATTGAACCCTTTGATGTTTCACTTTCGGAAATCGCCAATTGGAAAGCGCAATTTGAATAAGATTCTCAACCTACAAGAAAGAATGTGCAGAATGTGACTATGAATATTTATAATACAATTTAAAATCATCTTTGTTATCAAATCGTGATATATATTATTATTATATTATATTATTATAAAATCAAAAGTCTCTTTTTTAAGTACTTAAATCTTATATATATACAATATATTTATATTTATACAAAATATTAAGGTACAATTATTGTGAAATAATACTGATAAAGCTGCTATATTCTCCCATATCTTCACCGAAAATATATTCGATCTTCAATTCATAATCAATTTATGCAGCTCTTTTAATGATTTATTAAAACATGAAAATATATTTTATAATTATAAATTTTGAGAAAATCATTTTATAAGCGTTTTTTTGTGAATTAATTCTGAAATTAAACATGAAAATAAAGAAAATTAATTTTGCAATGTTGAAAACTCAGCTTAGAGAAATATAAAGAATCGAAAATAATAATAACATATTTAAAAGTCTTTCGTTTCTTTAAATTTTAAATTAGATTCGAATTTTTACTTCAGCAATAATCTTAAGTTTGTTCAGTATGGAAAGAGCTTAGTTTAAATAGGGATTATACATTTTTCGAAAACGAGATTTCAAAAATTTCTTTCTATTAGCATTATATTTATTGCCTCATTTGCTCATTTGATAGCTGTTGCCTTGATTTGATGGATTCGAATTGCTTTCTTCGAACTGTTGCATATTTTAGCTACGAGGTGTAAAACGTTAATATAAATTAACTTGACTTGGATTTAAACATTTTCGTTAATACATTTTTTCAATTCGATAAATTGCATTTTGATGGGAGACTTGCGTGACACACAAGGGAAGCGACACTTTTTGCTTAAGGCCCCAACTGAAAGATTAAAATGTTAATAGAATGGCAAACACGGCGAAAAGAAACAAAATTGCACTACACTGCGAATTTTCTTAAACATTTTGCATATGTGTCTGTGTCGAGAGTGTGGTAAAGTGTGCGAATGGCGAATGGCGGGAGGGGGGGGAGTAGACAGGAGCAACAGTATTGGTAACGAGAGGCGTTTCAGCCACAACATATTTGCATAAAATTCATAACATATGCCCCAGTCGGGACTCCTCGAAGAGGAGCCAGAGCCGGAGCCGGAGCCTCTGTGGTTTGCCTCCGATATCAGGTTGGGTATTTGGGTAGGGGGAGTGAAGTGGTTGCAGGGAAAGTTCCCGTAAGTAGGCAACGACGAACCAGCGAACGAACGAACGGTAAACAGCAGCGCTTCTCGTCGTCATCATATTTGCTATGCAGCTGCCTCTCTTCTCATTCTCTATCTATCTCTCTCTCTCTCTCTCTCTCTATCGCTCTCTCTATCTTTGCAAAAAGAAAAAAATAAGAAAACACCAAAGTAAATAAATAGAAACGTGTGAGCCAAACGATGGCAGAGGCATAGCGAAGGGGTGTTTTTTTTTTGGTGTGGGGCGGTGAACACACAAAAAATTGAAAATGCTTAAGGCCACACAGCAGTCTTTGCCAAGGCTTTTCCAATATGGTTCTCCACACATATAATAACTTACCGTATGTGCTGCAATATCAACAAACTTTTGTGATCAATAACGAATATGATTAAGTTTATACACAGAGCTATCAGTTAGCTATCAGTCAGTTAGCAGAGCTTAAGAGAAACGCAGTTGAAATCAAGGCAATAATTATTAATAATCGAGAACTTTGTTGCTTACTTCCCTATTTATTTGTTATACTTTGCTGCTTTACACTATTTATTGATTGTTCCCGACTATAAACTGAACTGTATTTCTTTGTCATCACTGATTTGCACCCGATTGAATTAATTTTATTTATTTTTTCTATTTGTAATTCAACATTTCAAAATTTTTTTTGTTGCTCTTAGTAACCATAAAATAAGTACATTAATTAAGTACATTAATCCCGATTTAGCCCATTTAAAACCAGCAGTTTATATTCACTTGTCAAGCATAATATTTCCATTTCTCATACTTTCCTCTCACCCCCCCCCCATCTCGCTCTCTCTCTCTCTCTGTATATATATATATAGTTATTTATGTTTTGGCCAATGCAACACAATTTTATTTATGAGAAAAAAGCAATTTTTATTTTTGGAATGAAAAACGTGTCAGTTAAATTAATTTGCTGGTCAGAGAACCGAGACCCTACCAAAAAAAAAAAAACGACATCAGATTCACCCTGTTGGCCCTTTTATTGTTAAATAAAGCAGAGAGAAAGAGAGCGATAGAGAGAGTGAGAGAGAGGGGGAAGTGTGAGTGAAAGAGAGCGAGTGATACAGCCACAAATCTGGTGCTGCTGCTGTTAAAATTTATTTGTCTTATAAATTTTGCTAGCATCTCAACTGAAGAACACCAAAAACAGAGTCAGAGTCAGAGTCAAGCTCGAGCGAATATTTAATTATTTTATTTCTCTGCACGTTTTCAACTGTTGGACAGACACTCACACAGTGCTTACAAATAGTTTATGCACACAAGCAGCACAATGAATGAAGACAAGTCAGCAGCAGCAGCAGCAACAGCAGCAGGCGCAGAGGCGAGCAGAAAGCTTAACATAGTATTTGTTGTGTTGTTGTTGTGTGTACGCTTGTTTTTCTCTATTACCTTATTTATATATTGTTGCTGCCCCCTCCCCCCTCGCCTCTTGGGCTGTGCACAGCTTTAATGTACGGCCATTTAATCTAAAGCTAGAATAATTTGTATTTGGTCTGTCAGCTTTGTGCTAGTTATATTTTGGGGACTTTTAACTGCTGATTTTATTTTACAGCTTGCTTGTTTTATGATACTCAACAATTCCAATTATTTAAACATCGTTGTTGTATTTGTTGTGTTTTGTTGATTGTAAAATGTAAATCGATTGAATTCAATAATTATCAGCAAATCGTTTTACATTTTTCCCTTTAAAGGTGAGGCAATAATTAACGAGTATTTATTTAAAGTATTTTTTTTTTTCTACTGTAAGTTGAAACTTTTAAGAGTGTGAATAAGTTAAGTAAACTCCATTTAGTTTAAAACAATCCAATCACAATTAATGAATCAAAGCGGAGATTGACTAAGCTTTTGCTAAGAGCAACAAAGCTTGTCTTATTTCTCTTCTTCTCTGCTTCTCTTTCGATTGAGTTAAGTGCAGCTAAGCAGTGCACTTCAAGAGCCAACCATGACGCCATTTTCTTGCTAGGCTACTGAATTAGTGCTTTTTACACGTCGTTGTTGTTGCTATTCTTATTTTTGTTGTTGTTCTTGTGGATTGCGGCTTAACTAAGCGCTACGTGGGCAGCGTCACGACGGCGACTAAGCAAAGCTAATAATCCCTCCATGTGTGCATGTGTAGTATGTATGTGTGTATGTCTTTATGTCTTTATGTATGTGTGTATGTATTTATGTGCGTGTGTGGGTCTCCGTTGGTATAATGAGAAGTAACGGTGCCCGTGTTGTTTGCTTGACTTTCTTGTCTCTTTTCTACGCACATCAGTTGCCTGTACCTGTGAGCGTAGGTGAGATTCTCTTAAACACCTATGTACATATTTATATATGCTTACATTAAACAGTCTACATTTAAGGCAATCTAGTCTAGTCTGAAGTCAAATTAATGCACAAATAATAGGAAAAACAAAATTTGACTGCATTATTTATTAGCCATCAATAAATTTGCATAATGACATCTTGAAAGCCAGTTGATATTCATTAGATTTGTTGAATGTAATGAAATGCAGAGGCAAATAGTTGTTTATTCATTTCTCTGTCTTATTTATAATTAATCGGAATTTCGTAATTATTTTTAGCAAAGAAATAATGATATTAAATTTAATCAAATCGAAACATCATAAACAACAAATACATGTTAGCTTTTAGTATATATATAAAGTGATTAAATAATTTAACAATTTTATTAAAACTATTTTCTCTGCTTTTTTTACAGGTACTACAACTTTAAATTTGTAAAATAATTTACACACAACATACACACAACCAATACACAACAACAACAACACATATTATACACAAGAACAAAACACACACAAAGCAATAAAAAGACTCACAATTAATCAAAAAAGTAACAACAACAACTGCAACATCAACAACAACAACAACAAATGAAAGCATTTAAAATATATAAGGCTGTTTACAAGAAACAAACAAACAAAAACAAAAAAACAGCCAATCGCATAATATTTAATTTTTGTAACGTCAACAAAATCAACAACGAACTAAGCTGAAAAAGACGCGCTTAGTGCTTCCAAAACTGTTTAGAATGGCCTAAACAGAGTCTAAACAAGAGAAAAGCGAAAGAGCGGGAGACACACACACAACAGCAGCAGAAGCATCAGAAGCAGCAGAAGCCGCCGCCGGAGCAGCAAATGACAGCGAAAATGTTGCGGCCACCAACAAGGGCAGCAACAACAAGAAGAGAAGCAAATACAGCGCAAGAAAACATCAACAACAACAAGAACCAATACAAAAAGGCGACGCGACGCCTCTGCTGCTATCACAGAAGCAAAATCACAACGATAACATAATCCACCAAAAGCTCAAGCGAGAGAGAGCGAGAGCGAGAACGACAGAGAAAGAGAGCGGAAAACTTTTACAAGCACTTTTGGTTTGACGCCCCATCCCCCTCCACACGCACACACAAAACAAAATAAACAGTTTTTTTTTTCTTTTGCTCTCGCCCCTTGTGTGCGTGTGAGTGTGTGTGTGCGTGTGTGTGTTTGTGCGTGCGTTTGTGTGTGCGTTGTGCGTGTTGCCGACGAACGTAATTAAAATAATATTTGTATTACGCGCGCGTTATGGCACAACAGCAACAACAACAACACCTGCAGCAGCAGCAGCAGCAGCATCATCAGCAACAACAGCTGCAGCAGTTGCAACAGCAACAACAATTGCCGCAGTACAATAACAATTTGTACAACCTGAACTATAAGTAAGTTTTAGAGTCACATTGCGATGCGTTGCATTGTGTTGCGTTGCGCTGTCTGCGTTAGCATGTCTCTTAGCATGCATCCAAAATGTATTGTTTTTTTTTACCAATAACAAAGGCACATGCAAAAAGCTCCAAATGCTCATGCAAATATTTATGTTAAACATCTGTCGCGTTTACACTACACACAAACAATACATTAACACACGAACCCACAATCACTCCCCCCCCCCCCCCCCCCCCCATCTCTTTCTCACTCACTCTTCCCATCTGATCATCAATCAGACATTTTGTTTACATTGCACATCAAACTGTGTTTGCATTCCTGTCAAATTGTTTATGCTTAACGGACGTGAAAGCTTCTCAGCTCCTTCCCCCTCCTTTGGATGTGCAAATTGTAATGTGCCGTTAATAGGGCAAGAAAGCTTCTGACCATTTTTAGACCCTTGCAGAGAAAATTCATATTTGTAATGTCTTTGAGATTGTTTCCTAATTAAAATTACAAAATAAAGCAAGTCTTAAAAATGATAATCACACCCATGTCCATCTCTCTAGCACCATGTTCCACATATTTTTCAATCACTTGCGGATTAAACCGAATATAAAAATAAAAAAATTATAACTAAATTGAGTTGTTAACAATAATATAATATAATATAACAAAATAAAAATAAATAAAAGCATTAAAATTATGGAAAATAAATTGACACCCAGAAAATGATTAAGGAAACTACAACATAATGAAAACTAATAGAGTTATTTGTTTATATTAAAGTTACACAAAGAACTTCATTATATATATATTTTCGGTTTTTTAATATATGCCCATATGTATAGAAATCTATCTATAAATAAAAAAATTATATATATATAAAATTGAAGCCAGTTCTCAACGAGCTTTTACATTAAAAGAAGTTTAAAGCTGTTCGGACAAACAAGTAAAAATTCATATGCGATCTAATTTATAAAATCCCCTGTCCAAATGTCCACTTAAACTAATGTACATATGTATATTGCTTGTTAAGGAAACAGAAAGTCAACAAACCAAGAACTAACAAATTGTGCCGCAAGCACTGTGCATGTCAAACTGTTTACAAAGCACGCACACCCACAGGGCAGCGCAGCGCATGTCAAACTGCCGTCAACTGTTGTATAATATTTGAAAAACCACGCCATATTTGTTCCAGACGATGATGTTATAGTTGTTGGATGTTGTTGTTCATGTTGTTGTTGAATGTCATGTTTGTATGTTATTACTAATTGTATAAACATTGTTCTTGTTGACTGTCGATTGTTGATTGTTACCACTTTGCAAAGATGATGAAGGAGTCTTTGAGCAACCATGTTGAGCAAACCTTTTTTATATTGTGTGCCATTGTTTTGGTTTTTTTTCTTTTTTGATTTTTCAACATGCAGCATGGAGGATCCCGAGCGGCGCAGGAGACGAGAACGCGAAAAATATGAACGGCAGCAGGGCATACAGAGCGACGATCGGGAAACTAGTCTTTTTGAGGCGCCGCGTCGCCTGAATCCCAGCGAGGGTGATAACATGATAACCGCAGCCCTCGGCGAATTCGTCGATGCCAAGGAGCATATGTGCATGAACATGGTCGGCATTCATAGGCAGGCGCCGGGCGGGGGTTCCAATGCGCGACTGCAGGGGCAGGCAACGACGCCGATCATCAACTCCTTGTCCTCCATCAACTCCACCACAACGACTTCCTCATCCGCGTCGCTGTTGCCTGGACAGCTGCCCACATCACAACAGCAACAACAGCAACAACAGCAACAGCAGCAACACTATCAACAGCAGCAGAGGGCGCCCACCTACCTGAAGCAGGCGGATAATAAGCCGCCCTACAATGGCCGTGGCGGCTATCCGGGGCAGCCGATGAAGAACGATATACCCTCGAGTAGCGGCATGGCGCCGCCTCGTGGCCCACCCAGATCCGCATCCTCATCTTCGTCCGCCTCCAACAACAACTCGTCCAGCGCCACAAACAATGCCACAGCGGCAGCAGCGACGTCAGCGCCAACAGCACCCCTCCTCGGCCCGCCAATGTCCACGCAAATGCCAAATGGCCGCGAGAAATCATATCTGGGGCCACCGGCGCCAGCGTTGTCCAACGGCGGTCGCTTTATCCCGCCAGCGGCGAGCGGTAAACGCACCAGCAACACCGCCGGACTGCAGCCACCGCCACCAGAGGTAAGCACTCATCCAGCTCAATCAGTTAAATGTCTGAATTGCAATTGCTACATAAATTAAAAGTTTCCTCAAATCCAACATAACTGATATTATTTATTATATGTATATACTTAATATGTATATATATATATATATATATATATATATATATATATATTTACTATAGTCATTGCTGATACTTAGTTGTATGCAGCTTTGTCTAGTTTACGAGAACTTATATTTCCAATTCGAAGCGTCTCGGCTGTTATAATCTCTGAGATCTCTGACTTGAACTTGGCTAGGTCGACTCGGCTATTGATCCTCATCAAGAGCATATTTCATTTATGGTGTCGGACATGCTGCACATGTCTTCTAGAAGTTTAGGATAATTTTGCTGGAGTAGTTTTTCTAGGCACGCTGAAGATAACAGATCATTGCAGACCTCTCATTACAAATTTAAAAAACGATCGAGCTCTTTAATGTATTTGTCTCATGTTAACAATTTAATTCCCACTTGTTTAATAGCAAATTTTATATATTATTATTTGATAGAAAAAGACCAAAATCTTTAACGGAGTTTTTATACTTTTATACTTCGCACAAAAGAATCGGAGTTCAAAATCGTTTCGTGTAATTTTTCGAAAGCCATCGCAAAATGTGGCAAGTTCTACATTAAAATATATAGACAGAGATTGACAAATATGAGCAGAAATTTAATTCAAGACTTAGGATTCACAAAATTTAATATTATCCAGGGATTAGCCTAGAAAGGCGTTCAAAGATCTTTGACATTAATCATAAGTTTTTTAAAAATTGATATAATAAAATAATTTTTCCATTTTTAATTCAATCACCATAAAAATTAAAAATTGCGCGAAGTAAATTTACAAAAACAAAACAACAATGAATTTACTTCTTTTGTTTTTAATAAAATAAAATACTTCTAGTTTTTAATAGATTTTGTAAAAAGCTAAAGAATGAAAAGGAAAAAAAAAGATATTATTGAAATATATATTTATCGACGATATACATAATTGTTTGATTGTTTTGAAAGTACTTTTGATATGTCGTGTCGAAGGTCGTATTGGGTACTTGTCCTTGTTGCCTCCTGCCACAGTTAATTGAAATGTGTTTTCTTGTCTCTGCACTTACAGAAGGATATTAGCAAAATAATCAACGAAATGACCAACAGCTATCGCGTGACCCCGCTGACCTCGATAGCGGCGACGCCGCACGCACCGACGCGCGAGAACTACAACCTGAATGGGCCCAATAAGAATAAGTATGCATTTTACGACGTGGATCCCATCGGTCCCCTCAACTCCCCGCCGGCGGCAAGCGGCGCCTCCTCCTCCTCCTGCACCACCAACTCCTCCTCGCTGCTAATGACGCCCCTGTTGGCGCCCATAGCGCCCATCACATCACCGATTGCCCCGCTGTTGACGACACCGCCGCAGGCCAGTCAGCTGCCGTTGCCACTGCCATTGCTGCCACCGCTGGCGGGTGCCACCACAGTGCTGCCACCCGCATTGGGCATGGCGGCCGTTGCGCCCATCCAGCAGCTGATGCCAACGCCCCCAAAGGCATCGCCCACGCCTCCAGCAGCGATAAGGCCCCTCAAATCGGAGAAAAATCACTCGCTGGAGAAACAGGACTCGTGGTGAGTAGCAGGATATATGTGGATGTAAATTAGAATATTGGCTTACAAATAAGTTTTGAGTCATTTGTAGTTGTTAGTTAGGATACAGGTTAAATATGATCAAGTATAGATCAGTCTCCAGGATTCTCAAGCATTACGCTAAACCTTCTAAAGAAGTGGATAAAATAAAATCAATGATTTGGCAGGTTCTAAAAAACCTCTTTACTTTAGTGTGTAAGCCTGTAAATGTGTTATCGATATATTTATCGAGTGAGTTGATTTTTAGTTCAATTTTTCTAAAAAAAAAAGAAAGAATTTATTGAAATGCAGTCGATGGTAAACAACATATTTCTTAAGGAACTAAGGAATATTTAACAATCAGTTAAGAATATTTAACAAAGTGTTTGTCAGCTTTTTGATAGCTTTATTTTATAATTAATAACACAAAGTTATTTCCGCAACGTTATTAATTTAAATTTGTAATTAATTTATTCAGTCTTCGCACAACAAGAGTAACTAAAATGATCGATAGGCGAAATGAATCGAATGAAATCGATAAGCGAGAGTTAAGCGATTCGACTGATTAGCTAAAGCTGGCTGCTGCAGCTGTAATAACAATTAACATAAATAAGCCATTTATTATAAGCCACGCAGGGCTCCAAATTCACATTTCACTATTCATAATCAATTAAAAGATCTTTGCAGAGTTTCAAATGCATTTACACTCAGAGACAGTTAAATAGATGTAAAGACGATAACTTGTCAACTTATAGAATACATTTGAAATATCATATAGAAAATAGGATGTATTTTGTAGTGGAGAATTATGGAATACATTTTAAAAATAATATATATTGGAAAAAGATGTATTTTTGTAGTGGAATACAAAGGGAAATGCATGATTGGCTCTTAGTCAAACATTATTGATATCGATAAATATCGATGTGCAGTGTTACATATATATTTATTAATAGCTAAAGTAGAAAAAGTGTATTTCAATATAGCATTTATAACTGGATAACTCGTTATATTGACACAATTGTTTTTTTTTTTTTTGCCTGCAGCCTTGAGAACGATCTGGAGCTATCTGAATCCGATGATGATCGCAAGAGGGATATGTAAGTTACAGTTTGGCACGCATTACCAGTAATTCAAGACTCACTCTCTCTTTCTCTCTCTCTTTCTCTGTCGCACTTTGTAGCTGTTCTGCTGGCAACAGCAGCAACAGTTCTGAGACGGATTCCAGCGAATCGGGCAGCGAGGCGAGCAGCAAAGGCGAAGCACAGCAGCAACAGCAGCAGCAGCAGCAACAGTTGCTGCATCATCAGCATCAGCAGCAGTTGCTACTGCAACAGCAGCAGCAACAACAACAACGAGCGACTGCAACAACAGCCAATGGTGGCAACAAGAAGAAATGCCAAACAATTATTGCCAGCGGTGCGAATACAATCAGCGGTCTACTCACCTCGAGTGGTTTGGGTGGCTCAGGTGGTGCCGTCAACGCGACGAGCAACACGAACTCGGGGCTATTAGGCGGCGGTGGCGGCAGTGGCAGCACGGGTGGCGGTGGCGGTTCGAGTAGCAGTGGCATGGGCAACATGAGCAGCTCGAGCTCATCGAACAAGACGCCATCGCCGACGGACAGCAATCGCTGGAATCTGAGCCGTTTCTTTCCGAAGCCAACGAATCAGGCCACCGCTGAGAGCGTATCGCCGGGCAACGTGGCATGTGGCAATGTCAGCATGAAGGTGCCAGGCATCCTGCCAGGCGGTGCACAAATCATACCCGAATCCATCGATGTCACGACGGCAATTGTTAAAAACGAGAAGCTGCACGATGACACGCGACACATTACGGATGACGAGGAAGAGGATGAGGCAGACGAACAGCACCAGCACCAACAGCATCAACAGCAGCAGCAACAGCAGCAGCAGCAGCGATATGCTGCTGGACTGAGTGTAACGGTTAAAAAGGAACAACAGGAACAACAGCAGCAACAGCAGCAACAACAGCAGCAACAACAACAGCAGCAGCAGCAGCAGCAGCTCAATGCCGAGCAGCTGGCGTTGGCGGGCGCCTTGCCCAATAACCAAATCAAACGCGAAGTGCGTCTGTCCGACTCGGCAAGCATTAGCAGCGGCAGTGCTAGCGGCAGCAGTAGCTCAGACAGTGCCGCCGGTGAAGTTGTGCCGCTGCCGGGACCTGGTGAAACGCTTCAAATACCCGGAGTGCCGGCAGCAATCACAACAGTGTCGCGTGTGCCGCTAGCCATGCAGCAGAAGGTGCCGCCAAATAGTGTCACACTGACGCCAATTGGTCCGCTTCCGGCGTCGCCGAAGCCACGCCAAAAGAAGCCGCGCAAGAAGAAGATGTCGGCGGCAACAGCGCCGCCGCTGGACTCTAGCGATGAGGACGAGCCAGCGAGCAGCAACAAGAAGCATGCCCTTGAGTTGGCCGCAACGACAGCAGCAGCAGCGGCTGCAATTGCTGCAGCACCTGCTGCAACGGCGACAGCATTGCCAGCCGTGAAAAAGGGGCGCGGCAGGCCACGCAAGCAGCAGCAACAGTTGCAACAGACACAAAGCGGCAATTTGAGCAGCGCCTCGGCAGGCTCGCAGGCGAAGGGACCAACGCTGACGGCGGCCAAGAAACCGCTGGCGAAATCAACAGCAGCAGCGGCAGCATTGGCTGCAACGGCATTAACAGTTGCTGGCAGTCGCAAGCGGGAGCACAGCAGCAACAGCAGCTCCAATGGCAACACGCCCACCAAAAAGTTGCATGCTGCACCAGCAACTGTAGCAGCAGCAGCAGCAACAACATTTCTGCCACCAACTGCTGCCGCGGGCAGCAGCAGTGATGAGGATAGCACCAGCAGCAGCTGCAGCAGCACCAAGTCCAGCAACAGCAGCAGCAGCGGCAGCGACAGCGAAGCAACAGCAACAACTGCAGCTGCAGCAACAACAGCAGCAGCAGCAACAACACAAAATCCCGCCAAAAAGCGTATTGTAAAAATTAACAAATTGGGCGTTGTCAGCAGCAGCAAAAACAATCGTCTCTACGGCGCCGGCAGCAGCAGCAACAGCAGCAGCAGCGAAACCGAAGAGCAACAGCAGCAACAGCAGCAGCCCAAACAGCAGCCGCAACTGTTGCTCATGCAGCAGCAGCAACAGCAGCAGCAGCAACAAAAGCAACAATTGCAGCAGCATCAGCAGCAGCAGCAGTTGCAGCTGCAGCAACAACAGCAGCAGCAATCGCATTTTACACCCGATGCGAAGCAGGCGAGACAACGTTCGAGCAGCTCCGATGGCAGCAGCAGCTCCAGCACCGATAGCAGCAGCACGAACAGTAGCAGCAGCAGCGACGAGGTCGATGTGCATCATGGCGGTGGCAAGCGCAAGAGTGATAAGAAGAAGATCTGCACGCTAACACGCATCTTCAATCCCAAAGAGGGCGGCGCCAAGAAACAGGGTCAGGTTGTCATCATCGATCAGTCCGAGGAGCAACTGCAGCAGCAGCAACAGCAGCTGCAACAACAGCAGCAGCAACAACAGCAACATCAGCAGCAGCAGCAGCAACAACAGGAGCAGCAACAATCCAAAGAGTGGAAGCCGCGTGCAACGCCCACACAGCTATTGGGTGCCACGCTGGCGTCACCGGCACGCACCACCACACCACATTTGACATCGCTGATGTGCAAAATTGATTTGAGCAAGTTGGCGCGAGTGCCGCCCGAATGGTATCAGAAGAGCTATCGACAATATGCAGCTGAGCAGCAACAGCAGCAGCAGCAGCACCATCATACGCAGCAGTTGCACCACCCGCCACACCACCAGCACCAGCACTACCAGCAGCAGCACCAGCCGCACCAGCAGAAGGCACAACAGAATGGCCACCTCAGCAGTCGGTCAGCGGAAGGTGCTCGCACACCCAAAGAACTGCAGCAGGCGTATGGCATGCCCAATGGTTATGTGACAAGTGGTGGTGCAGCTGGTGCTGCCAGTAAGCTATTGGGTGGCGTCAAGCACGAGCATGGCGTTAAGCCCGAGCCGGAGCTGGATGCCGGCTATGAGGCAAAGTATAAACCAAATAGCGTTAAGCAGGAGTTCATGCCCAAACAGGAGATGCCAACGCGTCGACGCAAACGCAGCTCCAGTTCGAGTCCGTACAAGGAGAAGAAGCGAAAAAAGGAGAAGGCCGACCAGGTTAGCAAGGACCTGCTGCCCGCCAACAACCACGAGCGATTATCTCGCGACAAGTTGGAGCTGCTCCAGCAGGAGATTAGCTCAGCCAATGACAGTCCGACGAAACGATCATTTCCATTGGCCCATGCACAGCAGCAGCAACACCAGCAACACCAGCAGCAACAGTTAAAGGCCACAACAACAACATCAACAACGGCAACAGTTGCTGCGGTGCAAACGTCAACGACGGCAACACAACAGCCAACAACCTGCAGCGAAGCGGTACAAACGACACCGCCACCAGTGGCGCCACCGCCACCGCCGCGTCTCATCTATCGCTCCCACTTTGATAATGAGGAGGAGCCTCCCAGCGATGACCTCAGGTGAGCAGCACTAACAGCATCGGCTGACATCAGCAACATATCCATTGCTGTCATTCAGAATGACTTTCGATATGATCAGATAATGAAGAATGCAACAAAATGCTGCAGCTCTTTAGTCATGCAACATGACTTTCAATATGGTGTAACCTTTTTTAACCATGCCATGATATCTAAGATATCAGAGCATGTTGGTTTTGGGGCAGTATCCGTCCTTCTGAATGCAACTCTTTTTGAGTCCCTTGAAACGTGGATCAGCAAAGTCAGAAAAAGTGTTAAAAATGTAGAGCTACGTCCACTGGGGGCTGAGAAATCGATCAAATCGATAATTGGAATACGATAAAATCCATATTAATTTCTTCGTTTTAAATTTTAGTCAACAAAATTTATTCAGTATCTTGTTGCTTCGACCACAAAAGAGTCACCAAATTTAATATGGATTTTAACGATTATTATAACCAACATTTCTCAAGATACTCTTAAAATTCGAATCATTCAAGCTAAATAGCATTAATCTTAAGAATATATATATTTAAAAAAAAAAACAGTTTTATATAATCTTATAGAATAACATTGAGTAGCTTAAATAAAAAAGATGTAACAATTCTCAGATTCAGATATGTTCACAGGGAAATTCTTTAGTCTTTTCCATAGAATTCTCAGTTCTGTTTGTCGTTTCGAATTTGGTTCACATATTGATAAAATACCCAATGAATTTTGTAATAGGAAAAACGAGAAACTGCTGCAGGAGGCAATCAGGCGAAAGCGTGCCGCTGACTCGGAGCGCGACTCCTTCAGACAGATGACGCTCTATTTGGAGGCGATTGTCTACTTCCTGCTAACCGCCGATGCCATGGAACGGAACAACATGGAGGCCACGTGGACCATGTACAAGGACACCCTAACGCTAATTAAGTGAGTAAAGTGTGCCACACTCGTAACTACAATTAAATTATTATTAACATAACTATCGGAAAACGGACATATCCATCCTATCGGATAGTCAAGCATTATTAAACTCTATAATGGGGACTAAGATAACATCGAAAGTAGTCCATGAGGTTCGTTCCAAGTTAGACCTACTCGGGACTCACAAAAGGCTTACCCTACGATGGGTTCAGCAAGCAAGAATGGGGGCAGCGAGGCCCCTAACAGGACCAGAACCATATTGTGGCATAGGGAGATACTTTATACGACTGGAACTTAGAAATGAGCAGAGACAGAGGCGACAACATACCTGGTCTCCAGAGCTTACGATTCTGACAAGCCAGATGTCTCCTGGATGGTTATAATCTTAGTTATAACCACATGGAAAGCACAGCCTTAGGATAGTTACACTGGACACTGTAGACTAAGAAGTCACCTAACTCAACTAACAATACATATATAGTAACGATCTGTGCAGGTTTTGTGAAAGAGAAGAGGAATCCTCGATGCACATCCTAGCAGAATGTGTCCACTTACATAGAAGAAGATGCAGCATCCTAGGGGCGCATGTCCTGGATTGCAAAGTCATAGAAGTCCTCAACCCAACGGAGATTCTCACATTCGTGCGGGAGCTGGGGTTGATGGCAGCGCTATAGGCTCAGAAGGGGGCACAATAGATCGAGTAGGTCGCGGTGCAATCCCCCTTCACTTGGGGGTGCTACTAAATTATTATTATTTACAAAGATATATAATAAATGTGTTTGGTCATGAATATAGTTAATTTGGCAACGTTTTAATTGTTTAAAGAGTTTCTGTGCATTTCACATTATTATTATAATTGTAGTTTTAAAGGCAACCCAAAATATTGGTTTCTTTTAACAAGTTGACAATCGATTTAATATATATATATATATATATATATATATTTGAGATGGCGAAGTATTTTGATCCTGAGTTGAGAAAGTGACTATATACGGAAAGGATGAGTCTTAGAATTGTAGTTAAACCTGCACGCGTAAATCGTTTGTTAAAATTAAGTTATTCAAAATCTGATAGATGAAGATTTTGTTGGGTTATATGTATTTGTAGTGGAAGTTTATTTGGTGCCAAAGGTAGTTCGAAAGATTTTTTAATGCTATTTGTAATTGGGATAGTAACTAAAATTATTCAAGTAAATTTGGGAAATTAAAATAAGTTTTATTTAACGTAGGCAATTTAATATTTAATTGTCTAAATTTGAACATTTTGAAGTTTGTGGTTGGCATCAATAAATAATATGTAAATTCTTTTGCAGATTCATTTCCTCGAAGAATCGACCGTATCAGCAGTCAACGAATGGAAAGCACGAATCGCACAATATAGTGGCCATATTCAGGTACGATATTTGCCACGATGTTTGTGTTATATAAGTACTAAGTGCAGCAAGTTGTCATTGTCTTTTCACAGTTTGCGCTGCCAATCACTGATATCCCTAAAGCTTTACAAGTTGCGACGTGCCAATTGTCGTGCGATAATAGCCAGCTGCTCCGAATTCTTTCGCACCGGTGGCCGTGGCGATATTTTGAATGGCAACACACTGTCCTCCATATCACCATCGAACTCGGTGGGCTCGCAGGTATGCACACAAATACATACAAACATAATTGCATTGCATACTAAACGATTTTGAAATTGTTTTCTGATAATTTAGGGCTCCGGTTCGAATACGCCGCCTGGCAGAATAGTGCCTCAAGACATACACAATCAGCTGTGCAGGCAGAACGAGTATCTCACCTATGTGAACAGCGCTCACGATCTGTGGGATCAGGCCGATCGTTTGGTGCGCAACGGCAATCATATAGGTAGGGTCTATATATATATATATATATATATATATATATATATAAATCACAGCTGGTACATTGTTTTATTCAATTGTGTTTCATTCATTGCAGACTTCATTCGCAAGCTGGATCACGAGAATGGGCCGATGACGCTGCATAGCACCATGCATGAGGTGTTTCGCTATGTTCAGGCTGGTCTCAAAACGCTACGCGATTCAGTCTCGTATCCCCAGTCACAGTAGCGATAACTTTCGCCACAACATCGATTCCAACCACAACAACAACAACAACAACAGCAGCAACAGCAAAAACAACAAGAGCAACAGCAACAGCAACAGCAACAGCAAAATCATCACCAACACCACCACCAAACGTGTCTAAATGAAAGTCAGGCCAAATTAGCAACTATTATTATTATTATTATAATTATAAATATTATATTGTATACAATCAGCAGCAGAACAGCTACAAATTTAGACGTTTAGTTTAGAAAAACCTTCCAACCTTGCAACACCAACATCAACAACAAACAACAAACACCAACACAAACAACAACAACGCATCAGCAGCCAATTGTTTTTTGTTATTAATTTGTAGTTAAAATCCTTTTTTTATACATTATAAGCATTATGCACACCATTTACTTATTTCCTTATGCTCAATTTTTGAATTGGTTGCTTTTTAGGCATTTTAAGCTTTATATTTATGCCTAGTTTTAGTTAATACGATATTGCTACACACAAACACACACATATTACAAAAATCAAGTTATTCTATCTATATAAATATATATGTTTTCTAGATTGTAAGCAAAGTGAAAGTGGCGCCCATTTAAACTTTAGTTGAATTTTGTTTTTTAATAATGGGTTCTTAATATTTAAGTTAGTTAATTTCTCTTTGTCGTTTGCACATATATACATATATATAAATATATATATATATATCGCCGGCCAAAATTGTGAATGCGCCTTAAAACACCAACAGCAAGAATAACAAAAACAACAACAACAACAAAACTCATACATTTTTAAATATATTGTATATAAGCAGGAACAACAAATAAGAAGAAAAAAGAAAAAGGAAAAAAATGAAAAAGAAAACTACAAATTTAAATGAAAAACTTGATATAAACATGGTTTTTATTACATTTAATTTAAATGCAAATTTTTACTGTTTCGTAAGTTTTAAAATTGAGTTAACAAAACAAAACAAAAACAAAAAACACACTATTTAATATAGTTATATTAATACATTATTAATTATGTTTATAATATATTATTGATTTTAAAAGTAAATGAAAGCAAACGCGTTTTTAGAACAAAAATTCATGCATGAAGCAAATAAATATATACAATTGATGTGTATATTTATATATACACATATATAAATATATATTACAAATATACCGCATACATATGCCAAGTTTTTACATATTGTTTTATTTCTTTCTTTTGTTTTCATTTCATTTATATTTTTGCTGTGCCTCAAGACACATGAAACAGACGCAACAAGCAACAAGCAACAAACCACAAACAACAAGTAATAGTGCATTAGTAGTTCTTAAAAAAAGTTCAAATGATAAACAAAAATCGTAATCGTATGCAGCAAATTAATCAATGAAAATAGACTTGAGCCATCCCCTCCCCTCCCCCACTACACCCACACAAGCGAAGTCAACAAAATATATACACTGTGTACATATAGCCGAGGTATACAATATATATATATATATACACACACACATATATATATATATATAATATATATTTTTAATACGCTAAAAGCAAAGCGACAAAATCAAGTTATAGTCCATAAGCCATATTGAAAACAGCAAAAGTAAACAAGACAAAAAACAAATGCAATAAACTAATTGTAAGTTGTTGATTGGACCGAGCAGGTGGACAGCCCTGATCTGTCTGACCAGTTGGCAGCACGAACAAATCAGCAAAAAGAAAAAGGAAAAAACTCGAAAATCAAAGCAAAAATCGTTGCGAATAATGGTAAAGCAAGAGACAGGGACAGAGAGAAAGAGAAACAAGAAAGTAAAACAAAATATATAGATAAGTACGAGTATATTATGTACTTGCAACAATATGTGGTTCTGGGGAAACAAAGCATTAACTTTCAAAAAACAAAACAAACGACAAACATAACGTTTTTTAATGGTAGTCAAATTTTAAGTTACCACTTAACAACACTGGCAGCAAAGCAACTCTGTGTGCGGCAAGCCGCCCTTGAAATACCCTTGCAGGCAGGTTGACAAAACTTTTACAATTCGCTCCTATGGCAGCTAAATATATAAGAAATAGATTGATATATGAAACAGTCCGATCGGCGCATTACAATTTGTTCATTTAATGATCACAGCTGATGTGTCATTCCAAGCAATTCAAGCAACTTTCCCAATCATCATTCCCATTATTGAGAGATTCAAAAGATTTATAAATAGTAATTAGTAAGTACTCCACAATTTCATATAGACAATCCCCTGTAAGGGTATTCCAATAAAAACACAAATCAAAATCATTAACAAGAAAAATAAGAAACAAATACAAAATTTCGTTAAGCGCAATTTTATTGTGCAATATGAGAATTAATTGTAATAATCTATTATGAATTATACTGTTAAATTTTCGAAAAACGCTGTAAATAAATTGAATGCAACTTTACACATAAAGAAATGACACAAAAACACAAACACACACATATGTATGTATGTATATACATATTTATATAAAAAATATATATATTTTTATATATATACAACTAAAGAAAAATAAAGAAAGGAGAAATGGAGAAATCCTTAAATTATAGTTAAATTTTTTCAAAAAACGACAAAACAAAATAAATAAGCAGCAATCTTGCAATAAATATTACAAATAATAACAGAAGGAAGCAGCAGAAGCAGAAGAATCGAAAAGAAGTCAAGAAGAGAATGAGGAAGACGAAGAAGAAGAATAAGAGGAAGAAGATAAAGAAGCCTAGTTGATCTAAGAAGCGAGAAGCATAGTTAATAATTATGTATATTTTGTTAAGCGTTATTGTAGTGCAAAGTATAAGCAAAAACGAACAGAATTAAGTTTTAAGCCGGAAATTTAGACGAACAACAGAATTAAGAACAACAAACACCAAAAAAAAAAAAACAAAGCAAAAAAGGAGAAGCAAAAACAACATCAAAATCAAGAATTGTTCATTAACATAGTAAAGGTTACAAGAAACACATACATATATTAATATTAAAAAAATAAAAATAATAATATATAATACGCATATATATTTTGTACAAATATAATTAATGACAAAACGAATGAAAACGAGAAAAACAAGAAGAATAAGAAGAAGCAAAAACCAAGTACACTTATTAAAGTTTAAGCAACAAAACAAAAAAAACAACCAATTTAATATGCAATTACCGTAACAGTAGTTGATAAATCAAAATAAAAACAAAATTGTAACATTTAAAACAAATTGTTGGTATTTATTTAAATTAAAGAACTCAAAAATCTTGAGATCAATTCGCCAGGTGGTGCGAAACTTCGCTTTAACAGCTTGCTAGAATTAACAGACCGAGAACATTTGCACTTAACATTTTGATGTTATGCGCCTCTCTATTAACTTCAGGCGTAAATAACGTGCTGCTGTTAACTTGTTAACGTCGATTTAAGCTTAACTGTATAGAAAACAATTGGAACACCGAACTAATTGCTGTATTATATGGTTAGTGCTCTAGTCTACTGCAGTCCGGTGCTTAACAGAAGTTAAATTGGAATTGATTCTCATTTCAGTCGAATAATTGTTTTCTGTGCTGTGAAAAGCGTTGTCCGCTAAGTTTAAAATTTTTCAACACTGTTTTTTTTACGTTCTTCGTGATGAGAAATTCTTTTTGATTAAGTTTTGCATGTGTTGAAATAAATAAATTACACATTTGATTAATATTGTTAAACTGGAAACTTGTTATGCTTATTAATCAATAAATCAATCAAAACTACCACATTACATATAAAAGTAGGCGCGCTCTTTGTTGCCTTTAATGTTGTTAAGTGTGCCCGTATTTGGAGTGTTTTACTTGTGTGCGTTTAAATGAAAATGAATGCGGACAACAACAAACGGTGGACTAAAACGCAGCGACGCCGGCGCCAGCGGCAGAATCTGCGTCTTTCCAGGCAACTGAATTGCGATATTAGTGAAGGTAATTTTAGCATAGAACCGAAGAGTGACGAGGCGACGAAGAACACAGCAAAGAGAAGCACATCTGGCAAAGAACGTCACAATCAAAAGCGCTGCGCCGAAGCAATGACGGAAACTGCGACGTCAACGGATGACAGCGTTCAACTGAAGAATTTGGTGCACTCAGTGGACATACAATGTCAGCTGGGTGCAAGGTTGTGTGCACTCAGCGCCAGTCAGTGGCTCAGTGATCGAGAGACCGCCTATTATATGGGAATAACAAAACATCAGCAGTGGATGCAACAACAACAAGAACATCAACAAATTTATAACCGCAGTTATGAAGCCCAGGCATTTAAGAGAATCAAGTTGATGCAGTTTTCAGCCACGAATTATCAAATATCAGCGTAAGGTGAGCCTCTTAGTATTTAGATTCGACTGCTCTCTTAACAGCTCGCTAGAACTTTATAAGCAGCCTAAGAGACACAACAGCATCGTTTAAGTAGCATAGAAAGTAGAGCAACATCCTGTGACTGTCAAACATTGTTCAGTTTTTGTAGCTTTAAATGTTCGGGAAGGAGATAAACACAATAATTTCATTCATAGATAAATTGTCGAGATTAAAATAGCAATTGTCCAATGATCGACAGTTATTGGAATACTGGACTGCAAATTACTTTTTATTGTTGTGTGCACAGTTTGGTGGGTGGCATAACTGTGTTTACTTTCGCAGAGCTTAGACTGGAAATATGCACACATACATGCATATTCTCATATTTGGTGTGTGTGTATTTTCATGTAAACACTTGCTGCTTACTGCACTACAGAGATAGCGAGAGAGGGAGAGAGAGAGACGGAGAGAGAGAGAGGGAGAGAGAGAGAGAGAGCGAGCCGCAAGAATAGCAGCAACAACAAAACACAATTCCCGTATAGAGGGGGGAGAAAGGAATAGCGAGCAGATAGCGAGTGTATAGGGGCAACTTCCCCCGCACAGAGTTCAATGGTCTTTTGACACAAATGATGTCAAGTTGAGCTTCTTGGCTGCTGCTTTCGCCTGGTGCATTCGTCGGCACTCGACACTCGACGCTCGGTTTTCAGCCTTCGGCTCATTTCGGCGCACAGTTCGCAGCTCAAGTCAGCTGCCGCTTTGTAAATCCTTTTGTATCTGTGTGTTGTCCAGTCATTGTGTGCTTGTGCTTAACTGTTTGTTTGGGTGCCCAGCGATGGCTAGCTTCGGATATGCGGCCGGCGTGCTCTGCCAAGCTTTTTCTCTCTCGCTCTCTTCGCGTGAGCTGAGAACCTACCGCAATTCATTTCGTGTTCGTCGTCGTCGTCGCTGCATTTCCTTGTTTATGTTTTGTATCCAAATGTAGGGTATTCGGCTAAGTGCTGGAGTGTGAAAGAGAGAGAGAGAGAGCACAATTAATTGTCAGAGAGGAGAGAGGAGAGAGAGCATGTGCAGCAGTACCGTTCTATTGTTGACTGACTGTTGCAGCGAATTTTGGCCGCTGCTGTTGCTGCTGCAGTCGCTGCTGCAGTCGCTGTCGCAGTCATTGGTGCTTCTGTACCTGCGCATTCGACGCTGCAGCTTTTTGTTATTGTTGTGTCGCTCCATCTTCCGCTTCTTCTTCGTTTATTGTAGCAAATTTTGTGTTGTTTGCACCGTGGTCCGCACAACCAAAGGAATCTGTGCAATGTTTACAATGTTTAATTACAGTTTCTAATTTAGTAATATTTTTTGTTGCCAAAAATGATTTTTTTTTTTTTTAATATTCATAGCTTATGGACGCTTCTTTTTTGAATACATTAGTGAAATTACCGTTGTTATATAAATGTAAAATAAATTTCCTATTTTATGTATGTATATCAAGATCGTTTGATCGACTTTATAAAAATTTAGTTTTTCCTTGATTATAAATCAATGATTTAAATCAGTAAATTCAAAATTTAAGCTTTCTAAGGTGATTCAATAGAGTTAAAAAATGGTTAAAAAATTTCAAAGTTAGTCCTACAAATATACAGTTGAACCACGATTATCCGTAATGCTCGTCCCTATATTGTCGTATATCATATTCAGAACAAATTTATTTCAATTGATCAAATTGATAGGGCTCTCGATTATCTATACAAATTGATTTCTGATAGCAATAAAATACACAATTGTAAAGATATACATTTTAAAATTAAAGATATAAAATAAATAAGTATGTAAATAAATACCCTTACTCGACTGCTGTTAAAATTTCATTATTTTAATAACTATAATTTTTTCGGGTTAGGAACTCAGATTTTGTTAAATAAAATTTGTGTTTATAATGAAAAAACTAATTCCGCAATAATATGTATTTGAAGCCTGGGTTCAGAGTATCCACAAATCGAGTATTTTAAATTTGTATTTATTTATCCCTAACCGGATATAATAGAGAATTCACTCTTAATTAAGGCATAAAATCAGCCTTCAGCATCCCATTTAAAAAATGATTAATTTAATAGATGTTAAACCTACCTTATTTCTTGAAGAATTACTTTAAAGCAACTATCAATACTTAAACTTTTATAAAAACCGGAACGATATTTTATTGCCGTATTTTTCGCTCATTTAAAAACAAAAAAATGTTGAGAAATGAGTCTAGTTTACGAACTGCACATTTTGTGACACTGTGCGTGCCAATGCAAAAAACTACGCAGCTTTGCATCAGCAGCTTTCGCCTCAACTGTTATTTCGCGCAACTGTAGCGCCAAATTGTTAGGGAGAGAGAGAGTCGCTGCTGCAGTAAGCTGCGCTGCCGACGTCGACATCGAACGTCAACGTTGCCGTTGTCCTGGCTGCATTTATCCTGGCGGCAATTGAACACTTTAATCATTTAGTTCTTGCACTCTCCGGCAGCAAGTTGTGTTTTTTGATTATCGTCGTATCGTCGTCGTTTATAAATTGTTGTATATCGGTATAATACACACATCTAGCATACTCACACACACACATACACACACACACATACATACACATATATACATATACATACACATATGCATATGCATACATGCAGCGTATGCATCGCGTATATTGTGTGAAACGGTTAAAAATCTACAATTTAGTGCGTGTATTTTAAAACTCATTTCAAGCGAAACAAGTTAAATGTTTTCTTAAAAAAAAGTCAAAAGTCAAAATAAGTGAAGAATACATACATACACATATGCATCTATTTTTGCTGCACCCAAATCAAATGAAAATAAAGTAAGCTGAAGCAGAAAAAAGAAAATGTAACGGCGAGTTGCTCTAGTTGTTGTTGTTGCTATTGCTGTTGTAATTGCATATTAGCATGTTAAGTGTGCCCACACCCATGGTCGATTTTTCGCATTTATGTGGGTACACATACACAAATACATACATGCACACATGCACACACATACACATGCACATACACTCTCGATAGTAAAAACTTGACTCAATGGGCGGCCCAGCGTCGCAGAGCGCATTTCTCTATACTTTGCTGCCAAATGCCGCCTACACAGACACACACACACACACATTTATACGCTGCTGCTGCGTTTCGTGCAGCGCCGGCTGCAGCCGACGTTTAACCCAAAAAAAACGCAGTCGACGCTTGCAGCTACTAAGCGCGCTCCCAAGCTTACGCTCTCTCTCCTGTTCTCCTGCTCTCCTGCTCTCTTGCGCTCTTTACATTGCCTAACTTGAGGCGCCGTCGGCTGACAGTTGCTGCTGCAGCTGTTGTTAACTGCGCTGCGACTGCATTAACTCTCTTTCTCTTAATATTTGTCTACATTCTGCCGCACCCAAAAGCAAAATGCTGCTGCTGCTTCTTCTTGCTGTTATTTCGTGAGCCTTCGGCTGATTTTTGCTTTTGCTTTTTGCCTATTGCAAGGTGTGTCACTTTTTTGTTTTGTTCTTACGCTTTTGCCACACTTTGCATGCGATGGGCGAAAATGAAAGAGGAGAGAACAGAGGAGACGCTTTCGATATATCCTTCGCTTTGCGAGAAGCGTCCATCAATTAAGCGAAAACAATTTCAAGCAATTCATGAATGGAAATTGCCGGTTTGTGTTACACTTATTGTTTTCTTTTGTTTTTTTTAGAGGTGTGTTTTGTTTCTAGGAATGGAAATTCCAAGTTTCCGCGTTTTTTTTACATAAGTGAGATTAATCGATTGACAGGTGAGTTTGAAGGAATAATGATGATATTGATTTAAACTAAAGAGTTTATTTGATATAAACATTAAAAAGGGTTTATCAAGTGTCTTATTTCTTAAATTAGACATTATAAATTATTACGAAGAATTACAGAAATATATTTGATCTTAAATAAAGGAACCCAAAATAATTTAGTGAGGTAGTCGTCGTCGTGCTTAGATAAGCAACTATTTAGATACAATTGTCTATATATGATTATCGTAGAATTGGTAAGCGAAATTAGTATTTTCCATTACGCTTTGACAGGTGTTTTTTTTTATATTTCGCAAACATCTGCTGCGATTCTATTTGAACAGCTGTCTTGCTCAGTTCTGTTAGTTTAACAAATGTTAATTATGTATGTAGGTACATAATAGTACACAATATGTGTCTGTTTAGGTTACTACGCCATTTTACATGTAATCCAATTATTGCGCTGTGCTTTCTACGTTCTCATATGCACGTGTGTGTACCTACATGTACCTATTTGTACCTATGTCATCATCAGCAAAACATATGTACATACATTACGCAGGGGGAGCTCTCTGATCTAGACAACCACCCGCTAGGTGCAAGCCTTTGCTATTCACTCTCGAACACACACACACACACACACACACGGACACACGAAGAAGTCAAAACAAAGAGCATAGCAAAGTGCTTGACTCTCACACTGTACAAATGTACCATTCTCTCGTATTTGAGGTCGCTCTCGTTCTCCCACTGCCTCACACTCTCTCACACTCTCACTCTCTGCGCCCATGGCTATGCAGGTAATGCGTTGTTTCGGCTGTAGCCATTCATTTGTCTTTGGCTGCGACGGGGCATATAAATAATTTCCATGGCGCTCGCTGAATCAGTTTATTTCTGTTCTGTTGAGTTACAGGAACGTGTTCTTTTTCTACTTTCCGTTTGATTTTATTTCCTTATTATTATTATTATTATTATTATTATTATTGTTGTTATTATTATTATTGTTAAACATTTTTTTTGCGTTCGGTTTGCTTCGGTTTGATTTCGGTTTCGTTTTCGTTTTTATCCGTTTTGTTAACTTTTTTGAAACAAAACCAAAAACACAACAACAAATTTCGACGTCAATTGCTGTTTTGCATAAGTTTTTATTTTGCGAAAATTATTCGGGTTGCTTGTTCTCGGGTATTACAAATTCTAATAAGCATAATCCAAAATAGAAAAAAGTGTTTCGTAATCGCGTCCAAATTTAAAGAGCAACAAGTTTTTTTATTTACTCCGTTTTCAATTTGTTTTCAACACAAGGTAATATTTTGAATATATATTCTTGCATTTATGTAATTTGCACATGCGATCAACTGTGTGAATAATGCCTTCCATATTTCAATACATATATAAGAATATATATATGTATATATTTATTTATATGTATGTTTCCCACATCGCCACTTAACCTCAAAAATGCGTCGCAGACGCAGCAGCAGCAGAGACACAAACAGCAGCAGCGCAGTCGTTTTGTTATTTTTGAAATATTTCGAAAATATAATTCTTGGTACTTCTACCGGCTCTCGATACATCAGCAAGCCCCTCCCTCCTCCACCCCTCCTTCACCCCTTTGGCCCCACGATTTGTTTGTTTATTTTTAAAATATTAGTTTTTCGCACGATTTACGCTGGCATCGTATGCAAAAATGGCCGAGAAAAACTAAGATAAACCATTTGGCCAAAATACGCAAAGCAAACCTGCAAAATGTTGATCTTGATAAAGACAATTAGCAAATCGCAAGGAAAACTGAAATGCTTAGATTGCATAAAGATTTGGTTAGCTTTCAAATATATAATCTTAAAGAGCAAATTTAATTGCAGACTTCTCATCAATTGTTTGTGTACTAACAGCTGATCAAGAAACGCCAAACAATGATTCGATTCATAGTCAAATGAGTAAATATTTAATTCAATGTACGACACTTATCTATCGTTCATTGTGCATTATCTCTCTGGTATCACAGTGATATTTTTCGATTTGCTCGATATATACACATAACCAGCTGATATGGTAACAGCTATACGGTAATAGTTTCGATTTTATTCCGTTTTGTTTTTCTCTGTCTCTGATATCGAAGTTAAAAGACTCTAAAATTTGGCATACATGTTCTTCTAAAATAATATTGTCAGGGTGTCTGGCTCACTCGATAACAACGATAAGTGCAAATCGATAACACCACAAATATTACGTCATTTAGAAGTTAGAGTCACTCATAAATTATAAATGTATTATAATTATTTATGACCGTTGGTTGACTTCCATCGAATTAAAAAAAAAAACCAAACAAGTCAACAGATTACCGATGTGTTTTTAGCCAAACGATAAAAGAGCAGCATTATCTAGTTGACAAAAATACAAAAAACTTGCTGAGTTACAAGTATTCGTATTTTACAAATTCAATGGGCAACTACTGTCAGCATATGTTTGTCCATTAAATAAAACAAGTGAAAATACTACTCTAGTTCTATCCCGATATTATCAAAGCTGACAGAATAATTTACATAGACACATACAGATGATCATGGCTATATCGAATCGGCTATTTATGCTGATCAATAATATTTTATATGCACCTTTTGCAATAAGATACAACAAAATGATAATATTTTCTGAAAATAAAATGATGCACTACAAAAAAGATACTTAACAATTCAAAGTCATTCAATTGGAAGTCATAAATTATTTATTTCCCCGATCGTTGCTAACGATTTCTTTTATTCAGTAATTAACTTTAATTTTCATATTTAAAATCTGTCAGCATTTCTTTTAAATGTGGATACGTTCTAAAATATTTTCTTTTATTGCATTATCAGTTAAAGGCTGTCAAATCGAAATGAATCTAGAATCTATTTCTGATTCTGATTGTGATTCTGGTACGTAATGGTTTGAACCAATCAGTGAGAAAATTCCAGTCGGACGTTACTGACTGCAGAATAGTAGAATAATACAATTTGAGCAAAATTGTACCTTTATTCAAATGTCAGATCCTTTGAACCACCCTTTACAAAAAGGAAACGACTGCGATAAATTGAGCTCTCTTAGCTATACTGCTTTACGGCTGAATGCGTTGATCAATAAAGATGGCAACTCTGTTAAGGGTAGTTTCTCAGTTGGCCATAGTGTTGCCACAGTTGCCACACTGTCTGCTTGCCAGTTGCAGATTATCCGCTTCTGCCTTTGACCTGTTTTAATTGCAAAACTATTTGCATTACCCCTGACCCTCTGCCCCCGTCCCGCCCCGCCGCGCCCCGTCGCCAATTAGCCAATGCGTCATTTGAATTACATCGATTTTTCTGTCAGCTTTCAGATCTAGTAGCTTAAAATGGAAATATGGAAAAATGGGCCACAACGGCAGTAGTAGTAACAACAACTGCAAATAGACCGCGGTTCAACGGTGACATTTCCACGGTTTCATTAAATATAGGTTAAACACTGTTGTTTTTGTTGTTGTTCTTTTTTGACGTTTGCTGTTGCATCAAGTTTAAATTGAATTAAAATAATTGATTTTTATCGCACTATTCTTCGTTGCAGTTAACTTTCGGACACACATATAACGTATACGTAGTGGGTACTCAGTATAACAAAGCTACAGTAAAAGCTTTAACCTAAATCAATTTCTGTTTTCCACTTCCGTTTGCCCGTACCGTGCGTCGTGCGTTCTAAGGTGAGTATTACATAGATATATATATATGTATATGCATATATCTGTATTGAGAATTTACTGATGATAGTTTATAATTCTTTTTGATTGCAGATTGGAAAAAACACGGCACATCAGTATTATCTTGAACAGAACTCTACTTAACACTTCACGTTTAATTTTCTTTTGAAAAGAAGAAAGCAGTAAAATTTTTCACTTAATCTTACAATCATCTGTTGTCCTTTATTCCTCGACTAAACTTTACCTAATGAATCTGATCAAATTTTGACACGAACTCAGCTTGTATTTAGTAAAGTAAAGAAGATTTTGGCAGATTTGAAGTTAGTTTTACCAGTCATAAATATATTTAATATAATATCTATAGATATTTATGATTGGATGGTATTCATTAGTGTTAAAACCGTTTTGAATTTCTTGTATGCAAATTAAGTTTGTTTGGCTTTCTTTTTGAAAAGAATACAGCTTTTGACCATACAACTTTGATTGAAATTTTTTAAATTTATATAGGTATGCAGCCAGTATGAAATCGGATAGAAAAAAATTATACAGCTCAATCCAAATAATCTGTTATACATATATAGTATTAATATAGAGATATAAATATTTATTACAATTATAAAGTGTATTCAACATCATTGTTGTCAGCTTCATTAATATCCTAAGTAAAGTTTAGTTAGGACATGAATTCCGATAAAATCAATATTTATTTTGCATTATTTAATGATTGATATAAAAAATAGCACTATTATCAGTTAAGAGCTTGTATTAATGACTTCTGTTCCAGTTATCTTTAACAGTGACAGATATTTTTACTATGATGGTTCTATTTTTTTTGTATTTATTTTTCAACATTCATATGTAAATAGAATTATATTGATTTTCTAACAAATCTCATACCGCTTATTGTGACAGCAGCAGCGGCAACAAAATGGTTGAGGGTCAGACAGTCGTGCAACAGCAGCAGCTGCAATCGGCAAGTGGCACAGGCAGTGGAACGGCTGCAGCCGGTGGCGCCACCACTGGCGGCGTGGCTAACAATCAGGCACAACAGAATGGCGGTGCGAGTTCGGCGGCAACTGCAGTCGCTGCTGCTGCTGCTGCTGCTGCTCCGGCAGCAATTGTCAACAATACTGCAGCCAACAATAATAACAACAACAGCAATAACAACAACAACAACAACAACAACAACAACAGCACTGCAGCCACAAACAATAATAACAACAATAATAATAACAATAACAACAACAACAACAACGAACCGGATCCCAAAACGAATTTGATTGTAAATTATTTGCCGCAGACAATGTCACAGGACGAGATAAGATCGTTGTTCGTCAGCTTTGGTGAGGTGGAGAGCTGCAAGTTGATACGCGATAAGGTTACAGGTGAGTCGCCGGCTTGAACGACTGATTGATGCTCTGTTTATTGGTGTATTGTTCTATTCGTTTCTCTTAGGTCAAAGTCTGGGCTATGGCTTTGTGAACTATGTCAAGCAAGAAGATGCAGAGAAGGCGATCAACGCACTCAACGGTCTTCGTCTACAGAACAAAACCATAAAAGTGAGCTTCACAAATAAAGGGTATTCACAGTATTCACAGACGACCGGGTCGAACCTTTTCTTTGACTTCTACAATTAAAATACATACCATCTTTAATCGAAGCTGAGAGTAAATATCTTTAGCGCTGACATTATTGGAAACATTAGTTTACAATAATGTTCAAAGCAGAATGTAAGATTCAATATGGTATGGCATCAATATCGTTTTCTATGGTCATTATAATACTCCATAGACATACAATTGATGTTTTTGGTTTGTAACTAAACTAAATCAAAATTAGCTAAATTTTCACTTGTTTGTTTTAAAAGGTCATCATCTATTGTGAATACCTTAAATGATATTTAAATAATATACTAATTAATAATAATGATAATATTTGATTGGACATATTTAATTTGACTCTGATTTAGGTCTCCATTGCGCGACCGAGCTCGGAGAGTATCAAGGGCGCCAATTTATATGTATCGGGTCTTCCAAAGAATATGACACAGTCCGATTTGGAATCATTGTTCAGTCCATTCGGCAAAATTATAACTTCGCGTATACTTTGTGATAATATCACTGGTGAGTTCAAGTCGTGTGACTTCTTAACCTCTATATACATATATTTGATTAGTTATGGCATGTCCATGCTATGGATTCGCGTTTATTTTATTATTTTTATTTTTTTTTTCGAAAATTATTAGTATATTATTTCCGAGTAAATTGAATTTAAAACTATTATTAAACATTGAAAGGATCTAAAACACTTTCTAGGCGAACTGCAAGTATAACTACTACTATGCTCACTTCTAACATGTCTCACATATTTCTCTTTATTTATAATATTCAATTACATTAGATAATAGTTTATTCTTTCAGTGAGACTGGCATTATTTTTGCCTTAGCGCGCACAATTTGTTTCACAGTTCGTTTTGTTGGCGCCAATTTGTTTATAAGTTGACATTTATTCAATAATGCAAAATTTGTTTACGATATTGTTTTATTTTTCATGTATTTATCAAACTCGAAACAAACACCAAATATAAACCAATAAGATGAACATGCAGCGGGTAGGTTTTTACTTTTGTTTTAGCTGTTTAAATCGCCATTCATCAATTTCTCATTTGCACATTGCTTGGCATCGTTTCAATAGCTAGACTTGAGTTGTTTTCCATTTTCTTCAGTTTTTGGTGTTGTTTTTTTTTTTTGAGTGTGTTGTTGGCATTTTGAACAAAAGCAAACACAAACAATGGAAAAATGATTCTTAAATAAGCTGGTTGGTTGGGGCGAATTGTTCAAAATATGAAATATTCATTGATCTAAGTAACACGAAATCAATAAATTATGTTAAAGCCTGCATGAATTGACTCGACTAGGTAAAACACTATAGGTTCTTAAGCCTTAAATCCGCTGATATTGTAACACATAAATGTATTGAAGGTAACTTCTCGTTGAGCACGTACGACTATCATTTGTTAAATGTCTATTTTATTTGATGTTATTTTATTATGAAATATTTTGATTATTACATATTATGTTTTAATTTTGTACTAATGCATTTTTATTTTCATTTCGTTAACGTCACACCAAAACAACCAATACACAAACAACCAATAAACAAATTACGAAAAGAAGCGCACGACGAAGACACTGACAGTATGTATGAGTAACATTCTACTTGGATTTCTATTTTATGATTGTTCGATTCGGATTTGCCCGTTTTCGTGATTTTTTTGCTTTGCTTTGTACACCAAAATGATGAAATCTCGCTGCAAATTGCAATTGCATTTTCATTCGCATTTGTTTGCCGTTCGCTGTAAAAACGTTGTTCCTTAATGTGAATTTTATATATTTAATGAGTTTTGGTTTCTTTGCAATTCTCTTCCTTTCGTGCGTTTAGGTCTCTCCAAGGGCGTTGGCTTCATACGCTTCGATCAGCGCTTTGAGGCTGATCGCGCCATCAAGGAGCTGAACGGTACCACACCGAAGAATTCCACCGAACCGATAACCGTTAAGTTTGCCAACAATCCGAGCAGCAACAAGAACAGCATGCAACCCCTCGCCGCCTACATTGCGCCACAAAATACTCGGGGCGGACGCGCCTTCCCAGCGAATGCAGCCGCCGGCGCTGCTGCAGCAGCCGCTGCTGCCGCCATTCATCCCAACGCGGGCCGTTACAGGTTAGCACAGCAAGTAATGGCCTACACTCAGAAAAACAAATCGCCCTAAATTTTAGAAAATCATCACATTTTTTTTATCCAGGGGATAACTCACTTTGTTATTAAGAAAGTATATTTCTTAAATCGAGGGCACATTTTTCGAAAATTTTGCAAAATAGGTTTAATTTCCAGTGTATTTCATATGAGCTCCAACATTAGCTTTATAAGCAACATATATTATTAACGAGCATTAGTATTTAAAGATTTAAAGAGAGCAAATTATATTACTATTAACTTTTTAGAGAGCATTTTATTTTTAAATATGGTTTCGCATTTCTGCTCTTGAATAATATTTCTTATTATTATAGGATATATTTTATTGAAAAATACAAAAGAAGCCTAATTCTAATTTTAGGAACCTTTTTATAGTTTTCAGGCCGAGTTTCTCAAATTCTGGGCTATTTATTTTTTGAGATTAATTTTATAAGGCTCCACGTTAACTATTTATTGGTTGTTTTAAAGCAGCTTAGATTAAGAGCTTAGATAAAATAATCTTATTTGAAAATTAATTATTTTAAATTAGTTTGTCTTAAAGCAGAAAAGAAGCAACTCAAAAAGTGTTTAATAATCGAATAGAATTTATCAAATCGGCCAAAAATATAGGATTACCATTTATTGGATTCGATTAATGTAAGTGAAAAGGAAGGGAAAACACTATCTCAGCTTCCTTGAGAGGTTGAGAGAGGGTGTTGAAGATGACCCATGGCAAAGTGAGAAAATACAGTAGAGAATAGAAAATAAATTCTGTTTAATTTTTTTTTTAAATGTATTTATTTAATGTACAAGTATTAAAAAGGCTTTTAGAAACTTTAAATTTTAAATTACAAATAAATACAAAATTGATTGTATAATAAATCTGGGATAAAGATAACCCAGAACAAAATCCAACCAAATCAAATATGTGTTAAGCATTAGCTGCTTAGTAATAAGGTAGATAAAACGTTTTCATTTCGATTTTCCGATCAAATCATAAAGATGAGTTAAGAGTTTGTCCCACTTCTTTAATGAATATTAATCAATTAGTTTGTTTAAATTTATGTTTGTTGTGCATTTGGTTTTCTAGCTCTGTGATTTCACGCTATTCGCCGCTGGCAAGTGATCTTATTACCAATGGCATGATCCAGGGCAATACCATAACCAGTTCGGGTTGGTGCATTTTCGTCTATAATCTGGCGCCGGAGACCGAGGAGAATGTGCTGTGGCAGCTGTTTGGGCCATTTGGTGCCGTGCAATCCGTTAAGGTGCGCTCAAGTGTCAAGTAAATTGCGTTAGCCTGCGAATTAATTTCTTTTCTACCTGTGCAGGTCATACGCGATTTGCAGAGCAACAAGTGCAAGGGCTTTGGGTTTGTGACCATGACCAACTACGAGGAGGCTGTGCTGGCCATACAATCGCTAAATGGCTACACGCTGGGCAATCGGGTACTTCAGGTCAGCTTTAAGACCAACAAAAATAAGCAAACGTAATTATTAACCAAGTTGGCTGCTGTTGTCAATGCCAATGCGGCGGCAGCGGCGCTGGCTGCCAATAGTTTGGTGCTCAATCATAACAACAACAACTACAATAATCTCAATCATAATAACAACCATGGCAACAACGGCAACACTAATGCTGCCTACGACCAGTTTGGCAAACATGCGAATCACAACAGCAACCACAACAGACAGCACAACAGCAACACTAGCAACACTTGCAACACTAGCAAACAAAAGCAGCACACAACGACAAGCTGCAGCAGCAGCAGCAGTAGCAACAACAGACACACTCAGCCACTTTTGGCAGCTGCAACAAAGGCAACTGCAACAGCAACAACATCAGGATTATCAGCAACTGTGAACAATCGCCCGAGTAAACTTACCACAAAGGGCAACAGTTGTAGCAACAATAACAACACAGCAACAACATTTACCAGCAATGGCAACTGCAGCGGCAACAACAGTTATCACAACAACAGCAACAATAACACCTCGTCTAATGAGGGTGGCGCCACTGCATCCAGCTCAAGCAGCATTTTAAAAACTTCCACGAAATTCATTTACAATAAGCCACAGAATCATTTCGAGCTGCTGCAACAGCAGCTGCAACTGCAGCAGGAATTTGCACAGTTCCTTACGAATGTGGCCAATAGTGCAACAGGGGGTGGTGGCGCTGCCGCATCGCAAAATCATAACAACAACAGTAGCAGCAATACAGCTAGCGGCTCCAATATGGCACGAAATGCTGCTGGCAACACACACAGTGCTTTGAGCAGCTCAACAGCAGCAGCTACTGGCAACAAGAACAACAACAACAACAGCAGCAATAACAACAACAACAACAACTATCAATCCTCATTTATGCCATCACACTGGTCAAATTGGTTCTTTTAATTGAATTTACTTTAATTTATTCATTCATTATTCATTATTCATTTATTGTGTACTTACTTTTTCGTAATTCAAACGTTTAAAATATGATATATATTTATGACATAATTTACGTTTTGCCATTGTTATTTGAAGTTAAACAAGTTTTAGTTTTTTAAGCAGTTACATATTCTGAATTGTTTTTTTCTTTCAGTTTTTCATATTGTTTTTGTGTTTTTTTTTTTTTTTTTGATACTGACAAACCGGCAAAGCTTTGCCATTATATTTTTCTATATATTTATATTTTATAATATAACAAACATATTTAACCATTCTTGTTTCATTTTGCACTCTAAGCAAACTCTAGTCGTCTCTATAAAAGAAAACAATGCTACCAAAAAAATATAAGGTTAAGTTTTTGTTTGACGAAAGCAGCATGTTCTAGAAGTAGTTTAAAAGATTTGGCAACACGAATAAAACTGTAAGGCCAATCCACCCAGTCATGACAAACAGAACAAACAAAACAAAAAAGAAGAGAAAAAAAAGAAATAAGAAAATATTTAAGTCTATTGATAAATAATACATGCCAAACAGAACTGAAATACGTATTTGTTTAACGTTTGGCATAGAGTCGGAAACATTTGAAAACAACGACACATTTTCACGATATGTTTATATATATATATATATCTACTTATTATATATACGAGTAATTGTGTAACTCATAATTAAAATAAAGATCGTATACATTAAAATATACTTATAGACAATTTATTTGAAATTATTCAATTTTAAAATTATTAACCATCACCCAATCATTGTCATGTTTTGCAACTTGTCCACTTTTCAACTGTTTTAACCAATTTCAAAATATATCCTGACGAGCAGCAGTAAAGAAATCGAATGTGCAACAGCAAAATACAAATCGGTAAACTAAACAAGAGCTAAACACAGAGAATTTTTCGAATACAACGAATAAATGTTTAAGAAAAATTTAACGCAAAACACCAATCAAAAAAAATAATAAAAATAAATAAATTAAAACATAATAATACAAGGCAACTAAAGAACATAATCATAACACACAACAAAATATGATATAATAAACATTTTTAAAAACAAATCAATAAATAACAAGTTTTAAAGAAAAAAAGAAAAAAAAACCAATACCAGCTAAAAATATATGTGCACGCCATTCGAAAAATCTAAGAAATTCAAGAAAAACTCTAACAACAACAAATTCCCTCCCAAGAATGAAGATAAAAACTTAACTTAAAGCAAAGTAAAAAGTACGTAAGATACAAATTTGACAAAATGCGTTTCAGCAAAACGAATTTGTTTCAAGAAACAAACAAAACAGCAATAATAATGGAACAGACAATGAAAGCAAACCAAATCGCCAAATTAAATATTAAACAAAGAAAAAAGAAAAGAACAAAAAAAAAAACAACAAATTTGTATGCAAAAGAACCATTCTCAAAAGAGTGAAACAATTTACGTAATAGTGATGGCAAAGAAATGAAGAAACGTTGAAATGTTTTGACAAAAATTATACATGCATTTAATGGGCCACGTGAGAAAAAAGGCAACAAATGGAAAAAGTATGATCAAACTTCTATAAAATGAAAACATGGTGCTTGAGAGATTTCCTTGTAAAACTAGCTAAATGTACTATTCCCTTATATCAAAAATAAAAAGGTCTTGTTAAAATATTATCACTTTATGTTCACAATCCAATTGTTATATTTGATTAAATCCTTGAACTTTTGCATTCACAATTAAGCAGGAAATGGGAAACTATTTTATTCACATATATTCATACGCGTATAATTAATTGCCTATTCAGTTTTTTGTAACACTCATTTCCTGTGCGTAAGTCAAGCCTAAACCATTCACAATGTTAAAACACATTAAACTATGCTATATATATATATATATATTAACTTTATAAAATCTATGACTATTTATGAACAAAAAACAAAAAAAAAAATCAACAAAAGATCAACAACAAGAAAAGTATATTATATATGATTAACAATATATTGATGTTGTGTATTGCAAATTTTAAATGTTTATACATATACATATACATACCAGAAAATTTATTAAACAAAAACATATTAACTCATGGCATAGGCCACAAAAAGACACTTTCATGTATACGTCAAGTAAATTTATTGCAACTATTTAAAAAGTATTTAAAAACACAACAAATTATATATGTATATGTATATATATATATATATATATATATATATATGTATACATGTGTGAATGTATGTATATTTACGATAACGATTATTAAGTATATATGTATGTGTGTAGTGCATAGGCCCAGCGCATAATGCCATAGCCCCTAATATTTGTAGAGAGCTAAACGGCTTATTTCCACTGAAAAACTGAAACACTGAAACATACATACATAAATACGTACTACATACACGATGTGATGCAATCGAATCATTCGTTCCAATCACTCGAAACACTTACATAGCCTACCCATATATTCATGCGCAAATGCTTGACTGAAAAAGATTTAATAAAAAACAAAGAAGAAAATCATTGCTTTTATGCGATTTATATGAACAGCAACTTCCAGTTAACACTCGAAGCAAGTTCAAGAAGAAAAAGAAGAAGAAGAAAACACTACAAGAAAAAAACACCAAGCAAACCGTTTTTTATAATCAGCCACACACACATTTTTGTGCATGTGCGATCTGAATTAGGAAAAAACTGAGTGCAGAATGCGTAATGCAATTAATTAATGATAACAAGTATAGCAACAAAAAGAACAACAACTAAAAGCAATCGATTATATACATTTTTTAAGACGAAAATGTTTTATAAATAATTCAAAAACAAAAAACCAAGAAAGAAAACAACCAACAACAAAAAAAACCAAGAAAGTATTTTAAAAATTTAAACATATACATGAGTACTATATATACAATATATTATATTATATATACATATTATATATTTAACGGTATTGGTAACGAACAAAAACACCGCACAATAATATACAAAACAAAAAAAACCAAAAAAAAAAAAACAAGAAAAATGATGAATACGTAATGACAAACCGCATAGGATCTGATAAACTAATGCAAAAAAGACTAAAACAAAAGAAAAGAAAGGAAAACAAAAAGAAAAAGAAAACCAACTAAAACGAGCAACTTTATAATTTTTACATAAAAAACGCAATAATGTTAACATTTAAAGAAGTTGGACGATGAACAGAAAACAAAGCGCATATCTTGAAAACGAAAATAACGAAAAGAGCATGATAATGAAATCTATAATAAAAGATACGAAAAAGTTACCACAAATTTTAACTAAACAAAAATCGAAACAAAGGTCAAAACGCGAAACAGTCGACGTTTAAATATGGTACACTTTTATACTTTTACACCAAAAAATAAGGATAGTGCATACATGTATACATATATATATATATATATGTATATATATATACGCATGTATATATATATGTATATATGTATATAGTCAAAGATCTGGCGATCAAATCGATCGTTAAGTTCGTTGTTCGTCGTTTCGAGGCACATTCGCGTTTGAAACCAAAAAGGTTGTGCATGGCCTGCAGGCGAAACCGGAACCGGAACTGCATTTGGAACTGTTTCCGGCACTTGCAGTGCTCTCTTTAAATGTCTCTCGTACATACATACAAAGAAAATACAAAGAAAACAGAAACACTACTCTCTCTTTAACTCACTACTAACTTACTTAATTGAGTGTTGAATAGTCGAAATCTTCAAATTGTGGGTAAAACAAAATCATTAAAGAATTGATCTAAGTATTTAAAGTGATGTGCTATTGTCTACACATATTAATCAAGCCTGTTGGGCATAGTTTGACAAACTTAACTTAATTGAGCCTCGTCGATGATGATGTGAAGGGGCAGGCGCCTTTTAGAATATTCACATAGCATAACAAATTGATTTCAGTAACTTTCCCGTAATCAAAATGATTGTTAATATCCGTAGTGATTTTTGTTTTAAATATATCATGGGATATTGATTTCAATATGATTCTAGAAATTATTCTCTAATCCGATGTAACCGCTACGAGGCAGAATTGAAATATCTTTCTATGGCTTTTTTAAATTACAAATAGACTATTTTTTTTAGAGATTTATTTTAAAATTTGCTCAAGAATTCCAAGTATCAAAGATATTCGTATTTGTCTGAATAACTTAATATTTCCGTACTTTATAGGCATTTTATTTAGATAAATAATTTCCTTTTTAGCAGAACCTTCACATTTCCTGCTCTTCTAAGAAAAACACACACAATTTTTGGTAAAAATATTTGCAAAAAAAAGAAACTAACAATGAATAAATATCTATCCAAAAAATATTTCGTAGTGCATGTTATCGGTAAAGTAAAGATTGAAAGATGCTCTCTCTCTATGTGTTTGCATTAAATGTTAAAGCAAAAGAAAAACTACAAAATATATAAATTAAATTAATTATGTATAAACCAAACTTAGTCGAAAACAACTTAGTCAAAGGTACTAATTTTAAGCACTCTTGTTAAATGCGAAGCACATTGCATTACCACTTACTTGGAATGAACGAAGAAATGGAGAATAATCAGCAAAAACGAACGGAAAACTACTGAAAATTGAAAATTGACTTAAAAGGAAAAACGCATTAGTGAAACAGGAAACTTAAGTGGCATCCGTTTATTCAAGCTCAAGCTCAACTTATGCATAATTTAATGAAAGACATATTTAATTCAGCATAAGAAATTAAAGAGGATTCAAATAATTTGTATTATCGTCTATGGTTTTAGCTTACATATAGCACTTGAAGACAACATACTAATTATGCCAGATATATATAAACTATGCAACGTTTTTTTCTCGTCGTTATAAACATAGTCAAAATATTGGTGGGTCGTATCGTATTGTAGTAGCAAATACTTAACTTAATCATGTCAAAAATGAAAACAAAAACAAAAACCAAAACCAAAACCAAAACAGAAACAACAATTATTCCAATTTAATTAAAAGTGCATATTTATATATTGAATTACTGTCGAATTCTCTCATATGGGGCGTGGCTATATTACCACGCCCGCCCATACACTGACACATTCACACCTTAAACAATTTTCTTCGAATTTTCATTCAATTATCTTAAACAATTACAAATGAAAAATAATATGAACAAAACAAATACGAAGCAAATTTATATAGCATATTTATGGTATACTCTGTGCAAGATTTATTAAGAATCAATTAAACTTCATTACGGATTACTCTGAGAATTTACAACAGCAAAACACACACACGAAACACAAGTGAAGAAACAAACAATTTATTCAATAAAGCTATGAAATGATGTGTTTAAAACAAAGTCTCCAAAAGTTATTTGACTCATGGGGTGTGCACAACGAATGGACCATTCAAACTGTTCAATGGTATCAATAAATATGGAACAGGCTTGGTAAGTAATTTGTTAGTCCTATCAAAATAGCTTAGCACAACTAGACTTTGACAATATGCGTACTTTATAGTTAGCTTCGATTCTCAGCCTAAATGCATACAATGAATATTGTTGTAAATTTTGAATGAAGCTGAACATCTTGTTATTGTGGATGAGTCACAGATTTGGCAAGTTATCTGTACCCTTACAAAAGATATTCTATTACAGAGATGATATATGTTGGAATTGAAAATTTAATTAGACGAAATTTGTCTTTGAATTTTGTTTTTATATATTATGTTTGATTTACAGTGAGAGTTATCAGATCTAGTAACTATATTTTTTCTGTTTTTTTTTCTTTTCTTTTTTTTAATATATTTTTAATCTTTTGTGTATTTAAACGCTGAATATAAAAATTACTCTTATTTACATTTATTTGTATTTGTTAAATGTAGACAAAATATACAAGATATATATAAATAATAATATTTAAAAATATATATATATATATCTGTATCAAAATTCCATTTTTTGCCCAAAAAAATACGGAACTGCAACTTAAAGTGCAAAATTTAAAACTGAAAACATTGCATATTTTTCGATTTGTAAGCACCCCATAAAAATGCTGTCAAATTGGGTGAGCAGACTTAAAATCTCGCCTCCTTCTCTATCTCTATCTCTCTCTCTCTATCGCTCTCTCTCTCTATCTCTATCTCTGCCTGTCTATTGCTCGATGTGTCTATCTGCAGCTGCTTAAAGTGTAGTGTGCTTTCAGGTGGACACATAAATTGCGAGCAAGGCAAGCTGTGGTCCGCCTGGGCGTGTGCTGTGCGAAAATCTTACATAAATTTCAGAGGCATGCAGCGTGCGGACAGTTGGGATGGCTGTGGCAGCAGTGGCAGCCACAAAGTAGGTAACACAATGTTCTTTGGGTTTATGTAATGCATTTGGAACAGTTGCGCAGTTAAAGCGTGGAATTAAGAGTTACGTTCAAAATATTCCGGAGGTATAAATACCCAGTTCTTGGCCAGATCGTTCATAGCCTCCACCATGAGGCGACTGAGTATGGCCATGATAGTGCTATGGGGACACAAGTAATTCATTATTAATGTTGTTCTTAAAAAGTGAAACAGTCGAATTTCTCTAAACCAAAACACCTTTCGATTATTTCATCCAGATATCTATCCGCCGAAATATTAATTAATTTTGTACATCAACAAGTCTTGATTAAAACTGTGATATTAAAATACGCGATGTCATTTGAGTCTTCAATCAAAATTTTACTATAAGAACAAACTAATTCTATACTATAAAAAAAAAATTGATTTTGTTCGATGGGTCGAGTTGGAGAACTTCGACGTTAGGTGTTTTAAAGCACTCACTTGTGGTCAACAAATGTTTTATTCATAACTGGCTGCGGAGTAAGATCCACAGCTATCACCTGGTCATAGGTCTTGTCAAACTTGTCGCGTGTGCGCTCGGGGCTGATGCGCATAAAATTTGACTTGGATAAATACTTCCAGAAAAGTTTCTCGAATATGGTGATACGATGATCGATGGCCATGCTCAGCTCAATGATTTCATTTGCGTTCAGTTTGCGTTTCATTGAGAGACGTTTCACAATTGCCTCACGCTCCGCCTGTTTTTTCTGCTCTTCGGTGTGGCCGTCGCCGGCACCATCCGGATTAAGACCCTCTCCGCCGCAGGGCATGCAGGTGCCGTCAATGATATCGTCAGTGTTATCGTCCTGCTTGTTGTTGGGGTTGCGCACTTGGACGCGTATATTGAGTTGCAGAAATACATGCTCCAAGTAACTATCATCCTGCCACTTGGGATCGTCAATGGACTCGATTTCGGTTAGCTCAGCCTTGGCTATCAGTGTGGCCGCATCCAGAATGCGATGCACCTCCAGCACAATGGGTATGCGACGAAAGAAGATGAGGCGCTCATAGCTGGCTACCCTAATCTCGCAGAGCTTTGAGTGGTGACCCTTCAAACGAAAAATGCTCGGCTCGAAAGTAACCGCAAAGAAATCGCTGATGATGTAGCTGGAGGTGAAATAGAGGAATATAGAAAGATAGATAGATAGATATAGAGACAGATGGAGAGAGTGAAAGACGGAGTCCTTGGCACCTACTTTTGCCAGCGAAACTCCATGCACTTCTGCCCATAGTTGTGCACATTCACCAACTGTGTGCGATTCTCTTTGATGCACAGTTCAAAGTTAATGCGATTCGGATATATTGTATAGAGATAGTCCGCCGACTCTCTATCCTTGAGCGGCATGTCGGTGACCTCGTTCTCATCTGTGATAACGCCACGTGCCTTTATCTTATAATGCGCCTTGTTACTCTCATAAGTGAGCAGTACTTCGATCTTGCAGGAAAAGAGTTGGTAACAAATGAAATAAAATCAAATAATTCAATGGGGTTGTTCTATTCTTACCATATTTATGGTAATTAAAAAATAATAATTATAAATACTATATTTGACTTTGATTTGATATGATTTGATTGATTTTATCGTACTGCTGGTTTACTGCTGCTTTCTTTGCATTCAGTATATATTTTGTTGACTATAACTAACAAAATTCATAAAAATATCTTTTTGTTTTGGTGATTTTATAAATGTATTAGACAAATGTTTATCAAGCTAAAATGCAGGTATAATATAGATCTAAAAAGCTGCAATACATTTCTATAGTAATTTAAGAACACCTTCATATTTTTAATAAAAATTTACTGTTTTCTGCCCACTTTTGCCCTGGTTCTTACTTAACCCTCAAAAGAGTATTGACTTTTCATAGAATACAATTTATATATATAGAGCCTGGCTACGCCAGTAAGCTAATTTTGAACTTACCTCATTTTCATAGTCCACGGGTCGATATTCGACGAGCAGGGGCCAAACACTCTGCCTGGGCACGATTAGATTCGAGTTGTGCAGCTTCAAGCCGCGTTCACGAGATGAGAATGTGAATGAAAGGTGTGCCATAGTTATATTCTGCACCCAAATCGGCTGGGTAATGTGCTGGAAGTGTTTTATGTTAATGGGCAGCAGTTCCTTGGTGAGCAAACATTTTTCCGGATCAAACGCCGATATTTCCAACTTAAAAGTCCACACAAATTTGCGATTGTCGCCAGTGCTGTCAATAGTACGGATATTGTATGTAATTGATTAAATTGATCAAAGAATGAATTTGGTAGCTCATACTAACTGGACCTCATAGGTAAGATAGTGTTCGCCATAGAGAAAGAAATAGGCGGTCACCGACAGGGGAAGCACCTCATCCGGCTCCAGATTGAGCACCTCCTGGCTGACATGGATGAGCCGGCGATGCGGGCAGTGGAACAGCTGCCGGAACTGATTGAACCCGACGCGAGTTTGCAAGGGCTGACACTGACAGTTCTGTATGCGCTTCAGTTTCAATTGCAGCTTCTGGCCGGACATGTTCCGCAGCCAGAACATCATCTTGAGCGGTGGACTTTGGATCTGGCGCACGGGCACGGACAGGATATGCTCAGACTCCTGCTTGTTCGAGCGGAGCTTCTTGTTGAGGCTGTGTCGGGGGGAGATTATAGTTCTTGGCTGGTTGGTGTTAGACTGTGATCAACGAGTAACCCACCCGGTTATATCAAAACTTTCCCAATAGTACAACTTGAGTAAGGGCGATCGGATAACCGTCAGGTTTTCCACCATCAACTTCTGATAGATTGCCGCTGATTTAATGACTCCCGTGCAGGGAGATTTTCCAGTTTTTCCAGTTTGTATTTGTTTCATGGTTTCTTTTTTTTGTAAATTTTTTTAATTTGTGTTAGCACTCAATATGTTGTTTCGATTTTGAGAAGTATGAAACTCAAATTGAGTTCGAAATTTATTTGACCAAGGTTGCCACCCCACTTGACAGCTCCCGTTGCTCGGCCTTAGCACGTTCTCTAATGCCGTTTGAAGTTTGCACAGCACGCCCCGAGGCGCACCTGCGAAAGTTTGTTGCGCAAATTCATACATAAATATTCATATTCATATATTTGGTCAGTCGCACATGCATATGTATGTATGTAAAAAGCCGAGTCAGCTTTCCACACACACTATTTTTACCTAGGGGCCTTCGAACAGTAGAGGGTTGTGAGGTGCTTGTGTGATGCACATACACATTTCGAATCTTTTTGCATGCAAATGTATTTTAAACAAAGATAAAATCTATATTTATGCTTTAAAATTTCTCCTATTCACTTTAGAATTTAGAATTCCATTTTCAAAATGTTGGAGCCTAAATTGAAAATGTTTGTTAGCTAGGAAATCCTTTTTAATTCAAATATTTGATAATTTTTACAAATTTTGATAGCAAAATTAACCATCCTTCCACATATTCTTTACTTAACAACATCTGCAAGGAACTCGAGCTACACGAGTTATTTAATTCTTAAAAAATATTTGGTTTGCCAATTAAAATAAAAGTGTTTTAATATTGCTTTAGTTGGCTTTAAGTCAAAATTCGACAGACAATAAAACGTTCTGATAAATAGGCATTCCAGATTTAAAAAATAAAAATTGTAACAATAATTTTAATTAAAAGTTAAATTGTTTTAAATGAACTAGAAAAATAAGATTAATATTTAAAATGTATAAATGGGATTTAAAAATTCTGCGGGTATACAAAATGTAAAATGATCCAACACTCACTGCAAGGATTGGAAAACCCCACTGAAAACTGTGACTGTGCCTTATTTTGAATTGTCTCAAAACTGTTTAAAGATGAATTTTTCTTAAATAAAATAAGTTTAAAAAGTCTAAGATATTTTGGGAAAAATTACAAATAGCTCAAAGCAAATGATAAGCGACCTGCGTTGGCATCATTCCAAACTTAGCCTGACTGATAAGTCAAATGTCGAAAGGATATACATATATGTATGTATATACTCTATGCGGTATGCTGGGGTGTACATAATTATGTTGTGAGGGCTGAAGTTTTACATCTAAGCCTCTGTAACAGATTTTTTGTATACCATATAACTACATTTAATCCATTCAATTAATAAGTCATTTTATTCAAAAGATATATTGTAATAATTATTTCCTTACACAATTCAATGCAATATAATAATATAAGTGTTATTATTTATATATATATATATGATATGATTTTTGAGTACTTCATCAATTTGTTTGCTATTTATATGTATATATATATATACTACATATAGCAATGGTAAAAATAGCAAACAAATTGAAGGACGCAAAAATCACTACAATAAGAACACCCAGTTGCAGGGTATGCGAAAGTCGCAGAATCCCAGCATTGTCATTGCTGCATCTTATGGTTTCATTTTCATGGTGCTTGAGTGCTTGGAGCGTAGGCGGCAGTGGCAAACATTCAAAACAATAGCCAGGAGTTTGCCGGAAGTAACCAACATGAATGCATCACTACGCCCACAATCTAGATGCAGGGGAGCAAGAGGGATGGCACTAGCTGCACACCTGTCCACCCTCTGCTCTACGCCCCCCCCCCCCCCCCCATATGTACTTTCCGCTTTTCCCACAGGGCAACAGACGATGTCGTGCAATTCGTTTTGTTTGTCAATCGACAAAGTGCCAAAGGGCAAAGCCGTGCAAATGTGTAAGTGCGTGAGTGTGTCTCTCTCTGTGTTTGTGTGTGTGTGTGTGTGTGTTTTGTTATTGTAATTGTGTGGCTGAGTGTGGCAAACAAACGAGCAAGAAAAAGACATTAGTGCCACCAACGCGCCTGTCAAAAACACAGAAAAACACAGAAAAACACCAAACCCCAAACCCCAAACCCGAGCTCAAAGCGACTATATCATGTGTGGGAGCTGCCAGTTGTTGTTGCCAGTTGCTGCCAGTTGCAGCGAGCCTTGTGCATTGAGGCATTGAGGCAACATCATTTACAGTTAGTGCGCTGACAATTGCAGCCAAGAAGTGCATGTAAGCGACAATTAGATGGCCTCAGCCGTGCGCACAGTGGATTCCCAGCAATCGAAAAATACAAAAGACGGTTTAAATTAAGTGACTGAGATATATTATTTCAACAATTTTTGTATAGCATACAATTTATTTAAATATTAACAAAATACAGAAAAAGTATCTGCCTTGCAGTTTGATTTGTAAAGCAATGACTAGTTTGAAAAATACATATAACTGCTATTAATCATAAATTTATTTCTAAATACCAAATAAAATATTATTATTAATTTTCTGTTCCCCCTAGACCTACCTGCTACTAAAAATTCTTTGTCTGCATTTTTTCGAGAAAGATTACAATAAAAAGAAAGATTACAATAGACGTTAGCATGTAGTAAATTCAGAGTCCTCTATTTCTCTTATTAATAACTTAATATCGCATGCATCTTAACTGATTGTTCTAATTGGGTTTTTTTTTGGGTTTGCCGCGATCCACGCAACAACAATATTTTGATAAATTTTACATTTAAAATCCAAAGGAATCTTTCATTTTTTTACAAAAATTATTTGTAATCATTAATTGAATTTTGTTGTCGATTTTTTTGTGTGTCCACAGGCAAACATTAAATAAATAAATAAAGAAATAACCATAATGGTTTATTCAAATCAAAGCAAGTCTCAACTGTGCTCTTAATCAATGAGCTGCACATCAATCACAACATTTGACAGATCCACTTTTGCGCTCATCAATCGACCCCTTTTCGCCGGATTCTCCACTGCGATACCCTACAATAACAACGGCCAAAGAGCATGACCAGAAGACAACACAATTGTCGCTCGTCAGCAGCAAAATCTCAGTCTGTTTTTGTCGTTTGTCGTTGTCGGTGTTTTTCTTGTTGTGTCCTTGTTGTCGTTGAGTGTGCCATCATTTCCAGCGTTCCGATGCACTCAAAAGCCACTCAGTCATTCAGTCCATTTCCAGTCGTTCCTGTTGCAGTCACTGGCCGTATTCTAATTAAATGTCTGTGAAGTACATTTTTCTAGGAACATTTGTTGAGTTTTGTTTGGCGACAACTTGTTGGCCAATTGTTGAGGTTTGACTTTGAAGAACTTTTAATGTTGCGTTCAACCGTTTAGCGGCTGCATTCAAAAGTCAATCAAAAAACCTCAAGTACTTTGCAAAGTACTCTCTCGCAAATTTGTAGAACTAGTCAGTCGCGTAACGCATAATTATGGTATCATTTGCAACTTCAGCTACAGTAATTAACTACAAAAAAAAAAAACGTTTAAAACTACATATATGAAATATAAGTTGCCGACTGCTAGATACTCTTTTTTGAGAGTGTAAAGAAATGTAAATTGCAGTTGGTGAAAGAGGCTCATCTTCATCATCAAGGATATTGCTATATTTAAAATTAGCTAAGTAACAGTCTAAAATATTTAAATCTTTCCTTGACGGTAATCGATTTTAATATTTAGGTTCGCTTGGCTTTTCTTTTTAAATTTGGAATAAAACTCATAAGCGAATTGCATTAGCTCTCTTTCATTTTTGTAAGCAGAGTATTCATTATAATTGTTCGCTATTCGGTGCTTTAAAAGCATAGGGCAATTATAAAGTTTTTATTCAACTACATTTATACCTGCCAGCTTGGGCCTCAGTCTCTGCTTCAGCATTTTTTCCTTTATGCATCAAGTAAAGAACAGTTTCCGCCAAAAGGGGCAACGTCAACCTGAGAAAATCGCTGTTAAAATATTATTCATTTATTGAATGTCGACTAAAATCAGTCGATATACACAAATACAAAAAATAATAAAATTTAAAACTTTTTAATGATCATCAGATGTGGATTTAGTATATTGTATTAGTGTATAAGTGTAGGTATGCTTCATAAGCAATTTCCAGATCATTTCCCAGAGTAATTCACTCTTAGGTAAGATCCTTTTTTAGCTCCACGGTACATTTTTCTAAAATGTAGAAAAATATGTTTATTCAGGGTTATGTTTTTATTTGTTTACACAGAACTCTAAAATATGTTTTTTTTGGTACTTATATTTTTATAAGTTTATATATTATATGAGTTGAGTGATATCCAGCTGAGCTATGCATCCTTAAAAGCATAAAACAGTTCAACTCTGTAATTGAGATAATTTTCAAAAATATGGTTTGAATTTCAGCAAGGATTTTTTTTAAAGAATAAAGTCAATCTAATCTAAGGAATTATGTTAATTGTTTTATATTATTTATTTATTTATTTCAAACTTATATAGTCCTAATTTTTGATCGATAGGATGTTAAGAGTCTATTGTTAAAAGAGCTAACTGTTAAATGGGGGCGTGGAAGTTGGCAACACTCGACATTCGCAATACAATTTTTGATGCGGCAGCAAGAATTGCAACTCGAAATGAAAATGCTTGGAAATGGAAATGGTTGCTGCAGGCTGCAGCAAACAATTATTGTTACTTCAATCGAAATGTAGCGCTGACTATATAGGGGTATATACCCCTAAACCCACTTCAAACGACCCTCCGCCTCAGAACTGTGTCAACACGCAACTCTTTGCACGATACCATCAGAAATATACACCTCTCAGCAATAAATTCAGCCGATGCGATGCACAGCAGCGCTTGAGGGTGGAGCAGGTAAGGGGAAGGGGAAGGGGCAAGGGCGAATTGGCTGTGTTGCAGCGCAAGTTGTGGCATCAGCCAGCTCATTGTAATGCAAATTGCGTATACGGCAAGTTGCCTGCTCATGCTGCTTGTGCTGCTGCTGGCATACCAACTGAAGTTAATTTGACTAAATTTTACTTTTTTTTTGTGGTATTATTTATTGTGTAAAAGAGTTTTTAAATTTCTAATAGGAAGTACAATTAAACTATTACGCAGCGTCTATGATGAGATATGAAGTTAAAGTTAAATTTTGGTTAAATGCATTTTAGGTTTCAGGAAATAAATCGAGAGCAAGCAAGCTTGTTGCAGTTTGATGTAACCGACTACTGCATACTCTGCTGCCAGCTGATGATGGAGATATGCGATTTTAGGCCAATTCAAACAATTTATTTGATATCTCGGCAATCAGACAGACGAACAGACAGACAGTGACAGCTAGATCTACTTTACTATTGTGTAGCTAGATCTAATCCCTTTTTAGCGTTCGTGCTATAAATATTTTGAATAGTCGGGAAAACACAATTATAAATAAAGTACTGAGCAATTTTAAAGTTATCTTTATGAAACTTGATAATTATTCTTAATTTGGCGGCCGAATCGGACAACTATATCATATGGTTAAGAGACTTAAGTTCTGGGATAAACGTAATTCATGAAAAGGAAAATTATTAAAATGAATTATTTCATTTCGATTGAAGTTTAGTTGTCACCAAGCTTATGTAATCTTATTTTTTGTTTAATTTCATAATTTTCGCACAGAAAATCATTCAATTTTACATTGTCGTTAAATCAACTTAAATTATTAATTTATAGTCAGACTTGCTTGCTGTTTGGTGGTTAATAAGATTTTCTAAAACATTGGCATAGCATACGGATTATTGGTTTAGCTCTGTCAAAGTTTGGAAATTTGGCAAACTTAATCACACCAAAAACAACACAACTCGCTTCGTTGACTGACGATGTGTAGCTCTGCAAGGAAATGCAACATTTTACAGCAGGAAATGCACTCGACTAAGTTTTCGGATGCAGCTTAAATAGCCATTGGACGCGCAAAAGAGAAGGGCCAGAGGGAAAGAGGGAGTGTGTGAGAGAGAGATAGAGAAGGAGACACAGATGGGGAGGGAGAGACCGATACAGAGATAGAGAAAGAGTGCAGAGATTATGCGCAAAATAGGCTTTTAGTGTCCATCTGGCAATGCCAGGAAGCAGCCGCATTTAAATGGAAAAACTTTAACTCCATACAAAAGTGAGTAAAAACAACACAAAAACAACAACAACAACAGCAACAAAGAGTTATAAAAGCTAAAATTTCAACGTTAACCAACACACGAGCAGCTTACTCAAAGCCACAAACTGGAAACGGAAACCGCATTCCCGCTGTCATCGATGTGTTCAATCGCGGTTTTCCAGCCGATGTGACTGAAACAGATATTGGCTAAGTCCCCAATGGCCTAGAACTTGGCTCCTAGGTGTCATAGTTGCGAGCATCGTTAGCCAGGTTAACGAATTTGATAATAATTAAAACCGAAACAGAGCTCATTTATATGGTTTTATACCATCATATTGGGTTTCTATTCATATTTGTTTTGGGGGAAAAAAACAAATAAATTAAAACATGAACCGACCGTCTTTTATAATTAGCCTTACGCGGGTAATGCTCCTGATGAGGACCTCAACCAGCCCCTACATGACCCACCAGCAATTTGGCAAGCAGTCCCAACTCGGCAGCGATTCAAATCTCCCAGTTTTCCTCCAACTGGGCCAGAATATACCCGTCTATCCTGTTAACACTAATTAGCAGCCTATCCCTCGCATATATACCGAGCGCATGGAGTAGACCTAGGGTTATCTTTATCCCCAAGGCGGAGAAGAAAGACATCACCAACCCAAAGTCCTTCAGACCCATCAGCAACCAACGACGGATGCATATAGAGCAGGCAGGTCCACGGAAACATCACTTTACCAGCTGCGAGCTACTTTAAGTGAGGCAGTTGATAATACAAAAGTAGCAATTTGCGCGATCCCATGATGCGATCAAGGCTTCCTTCTTGAGGAGGGGCCTGGACCCAACTACTGGAGCCTGTTATTAGACAAACTACTTGACTGACTTGCCAACAGGGGTATTATCATAGCACAATTTGAAGAATCACTCTGTGATATAGTTGAATTAGGGCTGAGAATAACGAGTGATTGGATTACGGAGGTTGAACTCAACCAAAACCCCCAACAAAACAGTCATAGACTCCTTTAATCGAAGACATAAGTTACAGAGAATGAGGCAAATATGGCTTTCAGGAACATGGCTCTTAGGAACAAGTAGGAAGACAAAATACTTTGGAGTCATATATGACAGTAGGTTCAACTTTGGCACCTATGTATGGCGTTTTATACATCTCGTAGCATAGCATAGATGGCTATATATAATGGTAGTAAGACCCATGATGTCGATGGAGCGATAGCATGGGGATCACCGTAAAAAAGACAGCTGCAAAAGTTGGCCTGCGTAATTATGACAGGAGAAGAATAGGTTTGGGATACGGACCGGTCTTTGGACAGGACATTGTAGACTAAGAGGTCACCCAACTAAGCGAGGTATTTACAGTGGCATACTAGAAGAGGAAAAATCCTCTTAACTGTGTCTTAACTAGAAAAAGATGCAGCATCTTAGGGATTTATGTTATGAGCTTCAAACACATATAAGCATTGAACACATTTTCGCATTCTTGCAGCAGCTGAGGTTTATGGAGGAGCTATAGGCTTAGAAGGGGGCACAATATATCAATTAGATCGCAGTGCATATATCCCAATAATAATACTAATATATTCATTAAAGGAATTTAAAGCTCGCTTTTAGGTCTGGTAAAATATTATCAACTTTGACTTTGGGAAATTTTACTTATAGTATGTGCAAGAATTATAACAGAACGTGCCAATTATGGCTTAAGTGAGACAACGATATATACAGATATATATATATATATATATATATATATAAATGTTATTTCGTAATTATTTTCTAGTCTCAGCAATTATTTTTCTTGCAACTTTACGTACGATTGCAGAGAACTTTTCATGTTTTCATTTTTATTTATTTTTCTATTTCAGAATTTGTTGACTACCAACGAAATATTCGCTCTGAATATTTAATTGTGCGAGCTGTTTGAATTTATCTTGCTCTCTGTGCGTTCTAGCTGTCTGTCTCTATCTTTCTCTGTCGCTCTCCCTTTCTACTAACCACCTCACTCACTCTCTCTCTCTCTCTCTCTCTCTCTCTATTTCTCTGTGTGCAAGTCTCGTTTTGGTCTGTGCGGTTGCATATTTGTGGCACTTTTTGGCTCTTTTCAATTTTGAAAATGTGCTTTTTGTTGATTCTTGTTTGCATTTCTTTGCCATTGTTTCGGTGTTGTTGTTGCTGTTGTTGTTGTTATGGTTTCTTTAGTTGCTCTTTTTGTTTTGAGGACGCAACCGGCAACTGTAAACACACAACATTCTTAGTTTCTTGGCATGCATACATACATACACACACACACACACACATACATACATACGCACATAGAAATTTCTGATGCGGCTTATCTTATTCGCTAATGTTCGTGTTTGCATTTGTGTGTGTGTGTGTGTGTGTGTATGTGTGTGTGCGTGTCGTGACTGCTTGCATCTATATTATTTTGTGGGTACATTGATATGCAAATATTGTGGCCTTGGATGTTGACTTTGCGGTTGCCATTACAACAGCAATAACAAAAGTGTACGAGTATATGCAAACAAGCACATCGTATTTCGTTGTTTCTTCCTTGTTTTTCTTTTGACTTAATTAAATACCAAAAGACAGCGCCCGGCTTTGTCTGCAATTGAAAATAAGTTTAAAGCTGATTTAGCAACCAAGCTGACTTCTTTTCTTAATTAACATTTTAATTTTATTGCCAAATTTTCCTTTACAAAGATTGCGACTCTCAAATGTACTCTGACAAAGTACCAACGTCGCTAGAAGATTCGATTTACAGATTAAAAGAGTTAGGACTCCACGATTTTATAGTCATATTTTGTTGGCTTCGGTAGAGATGAGTCCGGATCCATAGAGAGAATATTTTTCAGCTCTTGCATGGTCGGCCTCCTGGTTGGATCTTTATCCCAACACGTTTTAATCAAGAAAATTATCGTCTCTCGATGTTCAAATTGCTTAACTTGATCCAAAAGTGGTCGTTCATCTGCAGAGGTAAATATTTTGTTACACAACTCTTGCGATATTTTGTACGCATTCTTACCATTGTTACAGACCAAATTCAAAATAGTGAGATATTCCTGGTTTCCCAAGTGACTGTAAGGCTTCTGCTTTGAAAAAACCTGCCAGAGAATTATGGCAACGCTATAAACATCACACTTCTCCGTATATTTGTTTGCCTTAAAAACCTATGATTGGAAGAGGAAAGGTGTACAGTAGTAACTCGTATTATGAATTGTATTATGTTAAAAATACGAACTTCAGGCGCTGTATAACTGGGGGTGCCTATCCGATTTGTCATTGTTGAAGCCAATTCTCGAAGAGTGCCAAGGTCACATATCTTTAATGTCCGATAGTTGTTGGTAAGTAGAAGGTTTTGTGGCTTTAGATCGCGATGAATAACTTTTGGGTTTAGACCATGCATATAAGCAACACCCTAGAAATGTAAACAGTAAATGCAACAAAAACTAAAGCTATAACTAACACAGTACCTCCGCCAATTGTAACATCCAATGGTGAAGTCCCAAATACGTCACTTTAATCTTTCCCGCTTCCATGCATTCATATAGGGATCCACAGTCTGCATACTCCATGATAATGTATGGTTTAGAGTTCGTATCCTTGACAAATCCATATAGTTTAATGATATTCGGATGATCGACGCGACGTAGATTTTTGAGTTCTTTCTCAAATTCCATTGTTCTAGTTTCATGGGACCCATTGAAATGCTTAGCCGCAATAGTCAAATTTTCTGTTTCCCAAGGCAGTTTATAAACTTGGCCATATCTTCCACCTCCTAGGAACTGGAAAAGTTATCGTCAAGACACATTTTAATAGATTCGATTAAAAACATGACAATTATTGTATACACATGTACATATATAAATATGATTGTAAAATTATATAATTTAGATTAGCAAGGGAGTCCACAATGCATATCTCCATATTTTACACTCTTACTATTTTTTTATCCATAGAAAATTCATGTATGTTTTTTTCGAGTACATCACGCTCTCTGATATTGCCAATCATTTGTTTTTTATATTAAAATTAAATAAAAATTTAAATGGTTTTTGATAAGAACAGGGCGAATTAAAAGCGTGAGCTAAGCACAGGCAGGCACAAAAGAAGAACTACTACTAAATAAACTCACCCATATGTAATCTATATAATGTTTGCAAAAAAACCATATCTTATCGATGACCAAAGTTTGTATCAAAGTTAATCAAAAAGTAACTTAGGTGTAACTTTGTACGATTGAAACAAATTATAACCATGGGAAAGAGCAAATTACTGGGAAGGGGGAAGAGAGGAAAATGGGATAGGAATGACCTCATAAATATAATATGGAGGCGACACTCCAGGGTTTTCGTCGTTTGAGCTGGGCGGATGTAATTGCCACAGCAGATGCCCTACCCTACCTAGATCATCAGGCATCTAAACAGAATAATATTTGATGATCCATAAAACAACGACTCCTACAAACTGAAAAAATTTACTTATTCATTTTAACAATATTCTAATAACAGATATTCATTTATTTTAATTTTAGTCTACGGGTGATTAATTTTCATTTTGTAACATCTAATATTTTTATATTGTACATTATTCGAAAATAATAACTTTTAATGAGCTTGTTGCACTTAACAAAAAAAAAAAAAAATACAATAATATAATAGAAATTATATGGTTTAATATAATACAAAATAAATGCAATAGATTTTAATGTGAATTATTTTAACAAACCTACTATCAATAGTATTTAGCTAATTATACCTGTTAATTATTTTTTATTGGTCAGAACGCAAAAAAATTAGGTATGCAATTTCAATAGTTAACATAATAAATTCATCTTTTTCTTAACTATTTTAATTTTTAAATTTCCTTTAGTAAACCCATATTTAAATTTTTTTTTTTTACTTGGGTAATATATATAAAACCATTTTTCTTTTAAATTGTGAATTTAATTTATTTAAATTTTTACTTTAAATCGAAAAATACAAATTTTTAAATGAAATTAAAAAAATATCTCGGAACATAAGGAGTATTAGGGCAAAACCAAATTATTCATTTATTTAATTTTGTAAATGGTTTTCTTAATTCATTTATTACTTCTCTACTTTTTTTTTTTTTATTATTTTTTTCTTCATAATATTAATAATAATATATATTTATTATGGTATTAATATTTTTTTTGTTTATTCATTTCATTTCTATTTCTATGTTTATTCGTACATATTTATCGGCAGCGACTTCGATATTAAAGTGTTAGCTCTGCTTTAATTTTGATTACCTATGTCTTTCTCATCACCAAATTGAGAGAGTTTTGCACTTTTAATTTTAAAATTTTTCGCATTTTAACCCACCTTAACATCGAAGTATTATTACTGCTTACCAACAATAAAATTTAAACGAAAAGCAAAGTTAGGCATCAGATGCACTTACTTGAATATCATCCACATCCAAAAGATATTTTCTAGGCGCGGCATCTGATAGGCTTGAGAGGTTAATTGATTAGTGTTAAATTTAAAGGAACAATTTTAATGTTGGCGATTGTTGTAATTTTTTTTATGGTTTTTTCACTTATTTTTTTGGTTTCTTTAATATAATTTGTTTGCACCAATTAGACTCAATATGGTTCATAGTTTGATTTCACTTTATATTGACTTGGACAACTGTAATAATTAATTAATTTAATTTTTAATTAGTTATTAATAAATTTTGTTTTTGTTTTATATAACAAATAATGATAAAAAAAAATTCAATTCACAATTAAAAATGAGTTAAGGTTATGCAAATTGTATGCATATTTGCAGGTCTGTAGACGTAGGGGAAGCCTCAATCCTCTCCATACCATTGTGGTGCAGCGGTGACTGTACCGTGAAGCCGAGTTGGCGATGGCGGTTTGCGCCAGAAAGCTCCACTTGGCTGTGCCATCGGCTGATCAGCCGATCAGTTCCGTGACAAAAACATATTTTTTTTCTCAGCAGTTAAATCGGCCACGTTTTGTTATCATATTTATATATATTTAGTGATAATATATTTATTATAGTTATTTAAGTGCATAGTTTTTTTTTCTCGTGTAACGGCGAATCATTGCAGCTGATTTCACTAGGTTATTGCCGATGAAACAATTTGGAATATATTTTCCCCACGAAATAATTTTTATTTGTTTGCCGAGACGCACGTGCCCAAAAAGACGACTATCCCTTTCGGCAGTCAAAAACTCAAGAAGCTCCTTCAGAAAAATTTCTAACCAACTTAGCAAAAAGGGCTCGACATTGTACTCTATCTCATAGAGGGCATCGGCAAAAGCTCGGCTTGGTATTAAAAGAAACCAAGGCATAATCGTAGGCATAACATTTTATTAACTTGGGCAAGCGCACTACAACTTACCGGTCTATTGACAGTACACTGTAGAATATAGGTTCTCATTCATATTTGTTCTGGCGTGCTTAACTGTGGCTTAGCTCAGAATTATCTTACTCGACAGGCTCTGAGATTTTCTTACCTTATTTCTCCCTTTCTCTCTGCTGCTTAATGTGTTTTATTTTTATTATTCAATTTTATTTATTTATTTATTTTTTTGTAGTTCACATTTTAATATTAGTCGATTTATTATACCTTATTTTCCTATCATTTTTTAATATTTCATAAAGTCTTTCCTTTTTAATTTTATGAAAGTTTATTCCTAATTTTCAGAAAATATAGAATATGGTTGTTCAACATTGAAGGACATCGCTCCTCATTTCTTGATCCCATAACATTCCATGCTCGCTTGGAACATTTCTGCATGCTAATGAGTGGCCGGAAAAGCCATACAAGAGCAACATGCAACAAGCAAACAAGCACACTGCATGTCATCAAATTTCGCTATCCTCATCTCTTTACCAACACCTCCCTGATTGCATACCCATCGAATCAACTGGGCAACAAGTCCACGGCATGCAAACTTCATGTGTGAAATGCATTTCATTTCACAACATTGCAAACTAATCAACATATTTTTACTTGTTAGCTGGTTTTTGTTCAGAAACTAATTTAGCTGTTGGTCTACCCCGTATTTTGCTTTAGATGGGGTATTACACTTTTTATTTGGTGTAGTCTTAAAATTCTTTAGTTGCATTGCGGAATATAAATTTGTCGTTGAGTGTGAAATCCACGTTTCCAATTTAATTCGACTGTTTATCTGTTCTATAACTGAGAAGCTTAAGGGACTCTTATAAAATTATGGTTTTGAATTTGCTTCTTTTTTTTTTCTTTGCGGAACCAACTGCAAGATTTCAGAATGCCAACATTTTTCATTAAGATTAGATTAAGAGCAGGTGTAATCTTCGTCATTGATTCCACGATAAAGCCATATCTCAAACAAATAAAAATCGTTTAAGTATCCGATTTTTTGTATTATAACTCATTGAAATTTTATTCATCAGAACTTTATTTAAGTGCGCCCATTTTTATATGTGATATGTATATTTAGTTTATAGGTTATATACATTCCTTTTTCATTGGATCAGTTGCTTGGAGAAACATTTTGCGGCATTTGTAGGAAGAGAAATCAGAGCTGAATAAGGCTTTCCATAGGGTATTTGATAGTCCACTTCAGTTTTGCAGCTGCTTCTTGCATTAATTTGAATTTTAAATATTTGGCAATGATCGTCGCCTGTGGCTATGCAACAGTTAATTACAGCATTCGTCAGCATTTTAATTGCAATTTACAAATTTACCGCCCACATTTAGTGTAGGAATTGGAGAGCATATTGACTGAAATTTATTACAGAGTTGTAAATAATAATATGCGGAGCATTTGGCGCATCATTCAGCTCTTAATTACTTTCAATTAATGCATTAAACAACAGACAAGTACACATACTCACGCACAAGACGTGACTAAGCTCTGGGGTAAGAGGCTTTAGGTAGTTTCTTGAGTGTGTTGCAGCTTAATTGAAACGCATATAAATCAATTAAGTCGCTTATTGCTTCTCATGCAACAGCTGCTCTTATTTGCTTGTGATTTTTATTGCCAAGTTAGTTTGCTGCCATGTTTGTGGTATGGCTTAAGGCAAAGCTGCTGCTGACACCAAGCAAATTAATTAAGACACTATCGACTTTTGGCCAATGTAGAACACGGCATTCACATGTGGCAAATCAAATTTAACTCGACGACATTAGTAGCAGCAACAGCAGCAGTAACAAATTGTTGTCTTTCATTTTTTGGTCACCCGCATCAAATGCAAATTGTACATGCGGAAACGGAAGACGATGTCCTCGACATGTTCACGCATCGTGTTGCACATTACCATCGCATAGTTTTTTCATTCTTGTTGCATGCTTGTGGAAAATTGTAAGCATTTTGCGCTTGAAGCAAATAAAAGTATTGCCTTGCAAACAAACTTTATTTGTATGTGTTTATTTATTTTTATGTTATTGGTTTATTTACTTATTTATTTGTATGAGCATATGTTAAATACTCTTGAAGACCGGAGTTAATCTGCTGATTGAACCAAAATAATGTTGGAATATTTGCAATGCATGTGACGATGATTTTCAATTATTTATTATTCTTGAGCTTGTGGGGACAGAGTTCTTTTCTTATTTTATTTTATTTTATTTTTTTTTTTCATTTTTAATTGCCTTGCAGTCCATGAATGTGTTCGGGTGTTTGCAAAGCAGGGCTGATAAAAAGCCGTAGCTAATTGGTAGTCACTAGATGTTTGACATTTCCGAGTACATCCGACTGCCAGGACTTGGTCGCAACGAAACGAAACGAAACAATTAATTTCAACAACTGCCAGCTGCAAAGTTGCTCAGGGATAACAAAGAGGCGACTGCAAGGTGGGGGGTGTAGAGCATTCTTACCAAAGCGTGTAACCACCAAATGTCAACAAGCATTAAATTAAAATACAGTAAATACTTATACACAATTACTATGTAGCGAAAGTGGGTCAGGGGGCAGGAGGCAGGAGGCAGGACTCAGGCAGACAGTGTGGCAAGTATTTGCCATAAGCTAAAAATATCAGCAAATGGCAGCCGCAGAGATTTTGCTCGCTCAACGGTGCGTATGAACAACAGCTGCCTTATGGTTTGCTCTTCCTGTGCCAAATTTCCCATTCCCCATTCCCCAATCTCCCATTTTTCCGGCACACATTTGCATTTTTCCTTGAGTCGGTGGCTCGTTAAGCTCCTCAGACATGCAGTGAATAGCTTAACTCATCCCTTGCCTCATAACTGTATGTTGCGTATGGCACATGTTGCGTCTTGAAAAATATGTTTATTATTTATAATAATTATATATTGGGCAATTTCTTCTTGTTGCCACTTGTTAAGTGTCTGATTGGGGGGCATTGGATGTTATTGTGCAGTGGTGTGGAAAATATTTGGTTAGACAGATAATTAAACTTGGAATTTATGCATGCTGATGTGATTATGTGATTATAATTGCAAATGTTTTCATATGAAAGCCCTTAATTTTTATAATCTAAAACAAAATGCTTCTTTCAAAAGTTGGCATGCCTTTAAGGCAAATGACACAACTCTAATTAGGGAATAGCTTTTTCAATTTCGAAAATTCAAAGCTAGTCTGATATAAAATAAAATAAAATAAAATAATGAGTGCAATTTATTTTTTTTAAATCTTTAAATTGTGCATCGTTTTATTGTTTATATTTCTTAGTCTTACATCAATCTATCAGAAACAAGTGAGAATTTTGAAGTCTTTTAAAGTTTGGCAACTCTTGCCCTAAAGTTCCGGGAGATATATGTTTTTGTGATTGTGGAAAAACTCTCCGCTTTCTTAGTACTTAATTACCAGTAATATAACTTTTTAATTTGATGAGCCAAGCATTCAAATTTTGGGAAATTTGCGAGCTTATAAATTTGCAAATTAGTTTGATTTTGTGGATACTAGTATCGAGACTCTGCTTTTTAAATTGTGGGAGATATATGGTTTTATCGATTTGCGATTATCGGTTTCCTATATTCACACAGGACGTAGCACCCAAAATGGTTTCAGAATATAGAAAACTTGTATCGCAAAAGTGCTGCTTTAATTTCTGTCTAATTTCCGTGCAGCATTACAAGAATACTTACAAATTTTGATTAATATTTGACTCTTCGCAAATTAGGAACCTAAGCGTTTGCCAAGCTTGCTGAATTAGTCAAATTTTTTAAATTTTAAAATTTTTATGAAAGATTCTGAATGTTTTACATTTTGCAGTGAGTTGTAAATATAAACGAAATATGTGGACTTATTTCTCTTATTATGTCAATGTGTTGGCTCTTTGGTAGTTTTCTCGCATGCGATATTTCCACGGCCAGCTAAAATAGCTGTCAGGTTCATGTCTAGAGTAATGCTGGAAATATAAATTTCTGAGCATGTTAGTCCAATGTTAGCCGCATGTTAATACATCAATTTAAATATCCTCTCTCTTATTGGGGGGAGTTACGCAGATTGCAAGCATAAACCGACATGAGACCCACATCATGTTGACCTGGGGCTGACTGCAGATTTGTGTAGCTGAAGCAAATGCATTGCTTAACCACAGGCCAAAGCAAACAATGAGCGAACGCATCAAGCAGGCAGCCTTGCGCTGGGTCGACCTGGTTTCTCAATCAATATGTCAACCATTAGGCAAATAGTAAATGATAAACAGACGCCCAAAAGGCTACTGCACAGAAATTACCGGGTACCAAACAGCAGCAGTCGCAGCACGAGAGACAGAAAGAGAGAGAGAGAGAGAGAGAGAGAGGAAGAGAATAAATGAGCGAGAGAGCTCTGAAAGCTGAGAGCGTGTCTGCAAACTTTACAGAACACTGTTATATTGCTCGCTCTGCTATAAAAACTGTGCGCGCCCAAAAGTATGATGCGAATTTATATTTTCAGCCTTTGTTCCGACAGATTGGCGACTTAAATTGTCCGCTGCGAAATTATTTTGGGGTATTTAAATGCCTTAAAGGAAAAATCATACGCTTATTTATATGAGCGACTGCTTGCAATGGCTCGTGTAACTGAGAAATAACTGCAGCTTGTTAGCGTGGCTTGCGAATTTGAAATGCTGAAATGCTGCTCATTAAATGCCATCTAGCTTGCCATTAAACGTGTCACAGTGCTACCGATTTAGATCTCTAGCCAGTCTTAACGAACTGTTAAATCATGTTTTTTTTCTTCATTTATTTTTTGTACAATTCTCGCGCAACATTTGACACGGCTAATGCAAAGCGGCTAAAAGTAGGTGTTAGATGCTCTGTAACGCCCATTGACTGTCAGTCAATTTGCGAATTACTATTTCACCTGCCTAAGGGTCATTCGTTGTCCGTTGTGCTGTCTGTCGTGTACCTTTTTTATTTGGCTTTCTCTCAAGTGGGCGGCCTAAATTCAAAATGAAAAGCTCAGCGTACAAGCCAATAAGAATGAAAGGTTGCCTTTTGGGCCCAAACGCCGATTGCATCGAAGTTAATATACACTTGAAACTTGTTGTTTGTTTTTTTTCTTCTTATTTTTATATAAGTTTCGGATTTGAATTGTGAGCGAAAATAAATAACCTCTTAAATTCAACTGTGACATTAAGTCACATAAATAATTGATTTAATATTGTCGCGCAAGTTGAAATAATTATATTTGCTTTGTTTGGGGTCTAAGAGTGAATCAAAGTGTTGAGACACCTGCACTTGTAAGGGCATATAAAAGGTCAATGGGCTTAGAGAATACAGAATCAATCATGATGGCCGGGACAAGACCCTCGGGGCTAGATTAAATGTAAGCGAATCGCTGAGGGCTCAAAATAAAATAGAAATCGTTGAGAATTGCCTCCGCCTCGGCAAGTGCTAGCCGAATGGAAAAGTTTAATTTGCCCTGAAATTGCAAAAACCGAAAAGAAAAAAATAAAACAAAAATTAAACAATTCATTGCAACAGCATCAAGTAAATCAGCAATGGCAGCAAGCCTGAAATTGGAGCATTATTCACTATTATATAAATTTTCACACAAATTGCTTGCACTTATTTGTATGGCTTATTGGTAGTTATTAGTCTAATAACAAGAAAATATCCGGGGAATATCAATGGTTGTTCCAGAAATATTATATTTGATGTGCCATGTACTATTTTCTACACAAACAAAACTAAACATTAATGATTGTGATGTTTTAGTACGTTTAAATGAGTGTTTATGAAAACAGCAAATCAATTATGAAGGAAATGGGCTTGAAATGTATTTAATTTACTGTAAAACTGAATTTATTGAAAATATAAATATACTTTTTGCTTGCTATGTGTCAAGGGATTTATTAATTTTTATATAATTCGACACATTTCGAAATTTGATTCGTCTTCAGGTAGAGATTCACAGTTTTTGTTATTCACTTTTCTTAAAATTTTATTGAATTTGAACATTTGAACAAAACAATTGACTCTCAACTTTGACAAACTGTAATACATTAATTATTATTTAATTTTAAAAGTCTTTCAAATTTTTTAATCTATGAATACTTCTATACCAGATTCTACTTGGAGAAACTGTAGAACCCAAACTAGTTGCCCAATTTGTATTCCTACTCTATGAAAATTTCTCAATCAGATTCATTTTACAAAACGCTTACCTCCAAATTTCGGTTATTACAACGCTTTTTAGCCTGAGACCCCACTGTGCGTCGTGTTATTTCTCCACCCTTAGAAAATCACTCTCCTCGTTGAAAATGAGCTTATTGACTATTGCACGCAGAAAAACTTTCATCTCATTCAGAAGGGTTTACCAACAAGTTTTTCTGTGCAGTCTTTAATTAATTTTTAGGCATGATAAACAAAAGAAAGTCCTAATTTACCGATAATTTAAATATTTAAAGGAAGTACACGGCTCTGTCTGCAATTGAAAATAAGTTTGAAGCTGATTTAGCAAACAAGCTTTTTCGCTTATGTTTCAGGCATGTGGATTGATTTCTTTGTTTAATTAACATTTTAATTTTCCTGTCAAATTTTCCTTTACAAAATTGCGACTCTCAAATGTACTCTGACAAAGTACCAACGTCGCTAGAAGATTCGATTTGCAGATTAAAAGAGTTAGGACTCCACGATTTTATAGTCATATGTTGTTGGCTTCGGTAGAGATGAGTCCGGATCCATAGAGAGAATATTTTTCAGCTCTTGCATGGTCGGCCTCCTGGTTGGATCTTTATCCCAACACATTTTAATCAAGAAAATTATCGTCTCTCGATGTTCAAATTGCTTAACTTGATCCAAAAGTGGTCGTTCATCTGCAGAGGTAAATATTTTGTTACACAACTCTTGCGATATTTTGTACGCATTCTTACCATTGTTACAGACCAAATTCAAAATAGTGAGATATTCCTGGTTTCCCAAGTGACTGTAAGGCTCCTGCCTTGAAAAAACCTGCCAGAGAATTATGGCAACGCTATAAACATCGCACTTCTCCGTATATTTGTTTGCCTTTAAAACCTATGATTGGAAGAGGAAAGGTGTACAGTAGTAACTCGTATTATGAATTGTATTATGTTAAAAATACGAACTTCAGGCGCTGTATAACTGGGGGTGCCTATCGCATTTGTCATTGTTGAAGCCAATTCTCGAAGAGTGCCAAGGTCACATATCTTTAATGTCCGATAGTTGTTGGTAAGTAGAAGGTTTTGTGGCTTTAGATCGCGATGAATAACTTTTGGGTTTAGACCATGCATATAAGCAACACCCTAGAAATGTAAACAGTAAATGCAACAAAAACTAAAGCTATAACTAACACAGTACCTCCGCCAATTGTAACATCCAATGGTGAAGTCCCAAATACGTCACTTTAATCTTTCCCGCTTCCATGCATTCATATAGGGATCCACAGTCTGCATACTCCATGATAATGTATGGTTTAGAGTTCGTATCCTTGACAAATCCATATAGTTTAATGATATTTGGATGATCGACGCGACGTAGATTTTTGAGTTCTTTCTCAAATTCCATTGTTATGTTTGTATCGGACTCATTGAAATACTTAGCCGCAATATCCTCGTTTTTTGTTTTCCAACACAGTTTATAAACTTGGCCATAGCTTCCACGGCCTAGGAACTGAATATGATTTATTTAGTTTAACATAAGGATTTCAAGATATCTTTGAAATGCTAAATTTATATTTTATTTATTCCCCATCAGCCCAACTTCCAAAATAATCACAAAGATTCCTCCTAAATAGTTCTTTACTTTTGGTCAACAAATGCAATTTTGCGCAATTGGTCAAGACACATTTGTGTAGATTGGGATAAAACAGATATTACAATTTTAATTATAGTCTTACTTGCTTTTTATCCATATAAAATTCACTTATTTTGATTTCGATTAAATCATTTGGCGAGAACATTTTGTCAGACATTTTTTTTATTAAAAGTACTGAAAATTTAATTTTTCGTATGATTCATCATATATAAAATTTGATAAGAGGAGCGCGAACCAAATGCATAAGCAATCAGAGGCAGGCACAAAAGAATACTGATATGATTTTATATTTGATATAGTGATCGCTACCATCGATAACTAAATTAGTTGCAGCTCGTCAATCTATCGATATATCGTGGAGGAGCGCTGCGAATTAATTTGTTTCCGACTTTTTCGTCGATCTGTTAACTGGGCTTATGCCATCCGTTTTTTTTTGCGTATGGAGGCTTTCATTATTGATAACTATTTTTTTTATCTGTAAAGTGGGCATATATTCTAGTTATTATAGACGCGTTGTTTAATCTTCCAATAGTAAGATAATCAAGCCGGATTCTTATCAAGAAGATAAGTACGCGGCACCCATCGTGACCGTAATAAAACCTTCTAGACGCATTTGCAGCAGTAAATATGTACCTAGATAATCTCCTAAGTAGGATAAGAATAAATTGTATGTAGATGTAAGACATTTTAGTTTTCAATAAACCTGCCGAGGCCAATCGGCAGCAGTCTATGTTCGATCCTTAACCAACAACGTCGTTCGTGTAATTAATTTCCTCTGGAGATCATCTTCCAGTTTAAATCGCTTGCAGTTTAAATACGCGTATTAAAGTGCTTTTTTCTTAACGGCTATGCAATTGGTGTAGTGAAAAATAAATAAATTCGTATTTCAAATTGTTATATATATATATATATATATGCATATATATAGTCATACAATTATTTATATAGTAATCTTTCTATATTTGGATTATATATAATTACATTTGTAATATACATACTACACCTTGTTCCGAACATGAGGGTGTATTGGAACTGCACTACAATAGTCTATCGTGGTATATGGAGTCGAATAGTATTCCGTTGACAGCCCCAGCATGTGAAGTAAGTGCTTACTTCACCATCGTGGCCATGCTGGAAAAGTATACAATACGAATCGAAATCGTAATGTGTAACAACACTTTTTGATTAGCCAAATCAGAACGGATATTTTTCCTAACTGGCTTCAGTTGGTTATATAAAAAAAACCAATACAACCTACTACGGAGCTACAGAATCACAGCTGAGGTCGGGACCCTTTGATACCCTAGCTCTTTCGGGAGGAATGGGATGGGTTGCTGTGACCTGTGGCTCTATTACATAATGTTTAAATTATTATAGAGTCCCTGCTGTACTAAATGTGAAGTGCTGGACTTCGAAATGCAAAAAAATATAAAAAGATCGGACGAAATGCTAATATTTAAGGTGAATGTTCTAATATATGCTGGACTATCTAAACAAATGTAGCGGGATCTCAGATGGCATTTGATCCCCGCATTCTCTACCCACCCAACCATGAATCTCCAAAGGCGAGTTGTGAGATTCCCTAAGAAAAAAAATTTTTTTTTTTTCATTACATCATTTTGGTTGGCCCCATATACTCGACAATTACTCCATTATTAGTTTTACGGAATACATGCTTAATTTTTATTTGCTCTCATTATTCATTTTGTGGAGCGGTTGCTAATCTTACCCTACTTAAAGTTAACACAAAGGAGAAGCTTAAAAGTTAACATGGATCTGTAAATATATTTGTAGTTTTTTTTTCTTGGTTTTTATTATTTAACAAATTAGCATTATAATTTTTAATCATATTGTATTGGTATTTTTGTTGGTATCATAATCAATTGGTTTTTCCATATGTTGATCCTTTATTCATTTTTTATTCAGACTTAAAAAGTTTTCTGGTTCTCTTTTTTTTTTTTAATTTTATAATTGTGATATTATTTTTCCTGCTTTTACAATGTTTGGTTTAATATATTTATAAAGTTTTTCTTTTCATCCTAAATAAAAATTGAGCTTAATGGAATACAATAATTGAAGTACAAAAATTCAAATAAATATTAAAGAATATTCAATGGTACTTGCCGAGAGCCAATCCTTTTTTTTTTTTTTTTTTTTTAAATTATAAATAAATTTGTTTTATTACTAGCTAAATTTTGTGTTATAAATTTTGGGTAATATTAAGTTTGGCTATGTTTGACTTTTCTTGGTTTTATTTATTTATTTATTTATTTTTTTTATTTCCAAGTGTACATATAATTTGTGGGCACCTATAAGTATGCAATCTAATTAAAGGTAACAGAGCTGTTGATTGGCGCCACCATTGCGCATGCGCCATCGACTTTAAGCTTCCAAAGTTATATTCTAAGCCGTAAGCTCCCCTAGGCGAAAGCTTCGAGCTTAGCCTGGGATAAGCTGCAGCCTAAAGCGGATAAAAGCTCAAGCTGATGTGTGTATGTGTATAAATCAAGTTTTTAATTATTAGTGCGGATTAGGTTTTGTTTTTCTTTTTGGGTGGTTATTGGTTTGTTATGGCTTAGGGATTCTTATTAATTTCTTGTTTTGTTTGCTTGAATAAAAATCTTTTGGAAAAATTCGGGTGCTTCTCAAATTTGTCTTTTTTTTTTAATTGTTAGCTAGGTTCCGTACGACAGTACGTTTATTGGCACCGAATTTTACCAAATTTCAGGGAAAGTAGATTTTTGACTTACGTTTTCTCCGATCCGATGAAAGGCCTTCCAACGATTGGGCGATTTCTTGTAGTCGTATTTTTATATAGATGTATATTTTTCTCACTGAAACTTAACTCATTATTCAATCAAAAAAAAATTAATAAGGGGGGGAGTTATCTGGTATTTTTTTTGTGGTTTTATACAAAAATACACAGCCCGTCACTTTTATCGCTTTGATTTGGATGTTCTGCGCTTATTTATGAGATAAAAAAAATTCCAACTTTCCTGTTTGATACATTTTACAATTTCTTTCTGAATCGATATTTTTAATGATGTTGGTGTTAATTTCTCTGGCCTTTTTAGTATTTTAAGTTATTGTTTTTTTTTCTCTTTGGCATTTCATTTTTTTATTCTTATTAATGGGTAATATTTTTTTGCCGATATACTTATGACACACAATAACTTTCTTAATTTAATTATTTAAGCATTTAGGTTATACACAATTTTTCTCCTTTTTTTTTTGCATATTTTGTTGCTGGAGTCTGTGTTGGCTTGGTTTATAAATAATATGGATTAATTAATTCGCCGGTGTGGCTGCTGCTGCCGATGAGCTGTCTCCTTCTCCAGGGGATGAACAAAAATGGGGCTCTCTTCCTAGCGTCATGGAGTAGCGATCCCGAGGTTTCGGAATAAGTCCAGCGGCGGTGCCTCTGCGCTTCCAGAGGGCTTTGGTTACGGCCGTCCTGGCCGGGCACGGGATGATTCGTGACACGTGCACAAGTTATATATGGAGCGGTTATAATTATTTGGGTGGTTCGTTTTTTTCTCTTGCACAATTGTTAGAACTTTATTTGTGGTTCTGGTGTCTTTTAAATTGTTGGTCTTTTTATTTTTTTAATGTGTTTAATGTGAAAAGAATTCGGCACTATTTGAATTTTTTTCTTTTGTTCAGCCGCCATGTGTTATATAAATTTCCGCCGACCAACGTTTTACTTTGTGTTGCATCCGCACGTTGCAATAATTGTAAAAAAAAGGAGGGCTTTTGCTGAGATCAGCTCCCTTTTATACCTGGTTGGGTACGCTCAAGCCGCCGGATGCAAGCGGAGACAACAAAGTTGGCTGCGTTTTGAAAGCTCCCTTAAGCGATCTATCGCTAACCTTGAGCATGCTCCGTTGGCGTAAAAGTTTATTTTTGGAGGCTCAGTTTTTTTTGCGTGCTCAGATGCACTGCTTTGTGTACTATTAGTCCGTTACAGCGCAGGCGACAAATTTGTCGCAAACGATTAGCGCTGCAACTCTATATTTTGTACGTGGCGTGCTGACCATTACAAATGGCTTCTTTTCGCTGCTGGGATCTAGAAGCTTTTTCTCATTTGATACAACGAAAACGGTCGAGTAAATTGTATAACAAGTGCTTCCACGCCCGGTCGTGTCTGTTCGTTTCTGGGTGCTGTTGCTTCGGTGCTTCGGATCTTCGCAACTTCGTTTGTATTCAGTTGCCGAGTGTCCGCCGACACGTACGCGCGTGTGTGTGTGTTTGTGTGTATGCGTTATCTCATTTAGCTGTCAGTTTTTAGGTCGTTGATCGTTTGTTGTTTCGTCGGGGCACGAGCGAAAATCTATAAATAGAACAAGATACGACTACAGATGCTGAGCTGTAAAAAAAATTAAGGCAGCGCAAGCACGATCTGAAATCATCTGAATCTGTTTAGGCAGCAGACAGGGCAACTTCTAGTCGAGCACTTTCAGTTATTTTGTTAAGCTTTCCATTGCATGTCGTATTTGTGGTATGCTGTATGTCGAGGAGGGGAGGCATGCATGAGAGGGAATAGGGTATAGACTGCAGAGTTGTCTGTTTTTGCTTTTATAGTAGTTTTTTAGGCTGCATGAGCTAATAAACAATTTTTTGTTGTTATGCAAATGCATATTAGTTGACTGGCTAATCACATTTGTACATCTCTCGGCTTGTTTGGCCATGGCACCCAAAAGTGTGCAAAAGTTATTTAAAGCTGCTTTAGCGTCAAGTTGCGTCCCCCATCCCACTTAACAAACATTTGCCCAAATGACGCGACGTGCGACGGGGTGTTGGCTTTGACTGTAAGTTCTTCGCTGACACACATCTTGTTGTTGTTGTTGTTGTCATATTTGTTTTTTTTTGTATGCAGTTTGCAGTTGTCCCCTGAGAGGGGACTGTACTGAAGTTCTTGAGAGTCTCGGCAAGCATTTACGCTAGACTGGCGACAGAAGAGAAGTGCCTAAAAGAACCCACACTCCCATATGCGACTGTGTGTTCTTGAAATTGTTTTCTATTTGTATTCGTCCACCCGAGGAGGAAGGCAAATTTAATATCAATCATTACGGCAACTAAACTCAACAGTAGAATTTTCATATAAGAATTTCATATTCAAACTATAACAAATTCAACTGTTTCCATTTTCTACCAAAAACAAAAATATATCGGATGTGGAATGTTTTACGTTCATTATGCAGTTGAATGCAGCTATAATAATTATAATTAAATAAACCAGTCATTCTCTGGTTTGACGATGAAAATCCATGAATGGGAATAACGATGGCATTCTAAGTTTTTGGCTAATTCTGAGTTTTGTTGTTAGCTATAGTAACCAAGCTTGGATGTTGGATATGGTCCACGATTCACCTTTAAGGCTGTAAGTCCGCGGGACTAGTTAAAATATATGCAGATAGATGATATTATTTGTAGTCGCTGTTTTTTCAGAACTTTCTACTCCAGTAGTCTGTCAGTCCGAAAGACTGCAGCAGTTTTTCAATGCCAATGAAAGGGCTAATGCTAATGTGGTTTTCGGTATCCACTGGGGCCTTGTAGATCGATAACACATTCGATAACACGAGAGCTGCCAAATGTTGGCCGTAATCTTTTTCAAAGATTGGCAAATAAATTTGATGTCATTTATTTTTGTGCTTTCGGAACTTGTTTTTCAAAAGCTCATCTAAATGTACAATTTCGAACACTACATTCTTCGTAATTTTGTTTGCCACTTTGAGCTGATGAAAACCGATAAGAAGATATATCGACATATCGATAGATCGTTCGATAGGTCTATCGATATATCGATAGAATTTAGAAACTCTCTGACATATCAGTTACGTTTGAATGATAAATTGAAAAATATTTTCCGCTGGAAAATTGCATCGTATTGAGCCGAAGTATATATCGGGAACTTGTTGAGCTGAATATGAGTATAATCCTTCAACGGATATTTTTCGCAGTGCTGCGACAATCAGGCAGAGCTGTGTGTGTGTGTTTGGCCGGGAAGCTGTTCAAATTGTATGGGTCCCTTAATTGGCGCCAACGAGGTCACGCCTTGCTGCCCAGTTCGATGCTTTGGCCATTGATTGATATGCCACGCCTCCCCATCGCCAGCCCACATTATTGAAGCGAGATTTGTCAGCAAGGTCAGCAGCAGCAGCCACAGCAGCAGCAGCTCATTTCTCATGGGGTTGGCCAAAAATCGACGGTCAGGTCAGGGCCAAAAGTAGGAGGAGGCAATTGGGCACGCTGCGGACTGTTTTCAGCAATTTGACCAGCTTTATCCAGTAAATACATACAGTTTTTGAGCGGGTCGCAGTCACATAGTAAATCATCATCAGCGACAGCTGTCGCTGCAATTTACAGCTGTGAAAGCATTTTTGCAGCACTCGCTTTTGGCTGATTGATGGCTGACTGAAGTCAGAATCAAGTTTGTATTGCCTACTTGTGGGCTACTTAATGCTATTATTGCTGTCATGCATGCTTTCGCATTGCTATTGTGGTTCTTGTTGCTTTTGTTGTTGCTGTTGTTGTTATTGTGGTTGTTGCGAGTATTAAAGATGTCAATTGATTGTTTGCCTGCCTCCAGGCAGCCTCCATTTTCCAAGCAAATCGCCTTAAAAAATGCAATTCATTGCTCTGTGCTTGCAGCTGGCAGCTGGCAGCTGGCAACTTGGGGAAAAGCCGGAAGAATAACAACAGCAATAATTTCCTAAATGGCTTCTGTTCGTACTCTGCTCAATTTACTTTATGGCATCATTCAATTGGGTATACTCTCAATGCGTCTGGTAATGTAAACAATTAATGTCTAATTGTTAAGCCATCGATTTCTGTCTCTTCAGTATCGCTCGTCTCATAAGCAAAAAATATAGAAATCATATTTTGGCCATATATCGGAGATCTAAAGGATATCAAATTCAATTGTTGATAAACTAGTCCAGATAAGTACATTTTCTGACGAGTTGTAATAATTAATAAAATCATTTCAATTAAATATATATTGATATTGCCATACTTAGAAATAAAAACACAATTTTTGAAGCAGGGTTTTAAGGGTTTCTACTTTGGTATCACATTGAACAACTATATATGTAAATTTGATCAAGATTGTATAAAAATATTATACTAATCTTAGCTTATATTTTTCCATAGGGTGCTGAAACGTCATATCAATTCATAGAACTTGCCAAATTAGAATTCCTCGAGAGTTAGAATCTCCTTTGGAGCCGAAACGCTCAATTTAATCCAGAAACAGCTGTGCTGTGGCTGTAATTCCTAATAGTTTGTCTCTGCGTCTGTTTGTATTGTGTGTTTAACTGTTAGTTTATTGCTGGCCATAAACTTCCGACTTTAAGTAGCCATCATGTATGGGAGTCTAAAAACAGTGCGCGAAACGATTGGATAGATACAATTTGTATTTTGGTTCAAGGATTGCTACAATCTGACTGAGTCCATTAGTAGTTTGAAAAGTTTCCTAAAAATTCAGCCTAAAAATAGCACACAGTGAATTTAAAATGTCGGCCAACAAAATATAATATGTTAATTCACGCAAAAGCGCACAAAACTATGCAACGAACCAAATTGTGTTGCCAGAGAAAAATGCTAAGGGGAAAAGATGTCGGTGACAGGCGAAATATTTGCGATGTGCATAAAGCATCGCGCTTAGAGAAAAGAATAGGAAAAGCCTGACCAAGTCTGGTGTCCATTGTAGTCGAGGCGCCAAAGCAAGACAAATGGCGCTGAAGTAAACACATTTCGTGTAAAAGCTGAATAACTGGGTAAGGTTCTCCCGTTTCAGCACCCTTCCTTCCCGGCGCAACATCAGCCTTGACAGCTGCCAAGTTAAATCAGAAACGCACCCAGTCGAAGCAGGCAAAACAATAATCATTTTGAAGCCGACCAAGTCGCTAACAGGCCACAAGCCACGGATGGGGGCGGCGGCAGCTGCTGCTGTTGATGAGCCGCGACTCACACAGCCAACTCTTCCACATCGCTCCCTTATGCAATCCGCGGCAGATTAATTTATTTTATAGCAAGCTGCTCGTCTAATCTCCTCCACCCCCAAAGAAAAAACTGTTGGCGTTGTAAATTATTAAAATCGGTTGAATAAATTTGGATCACATGATCGGTATTTTGATCTTTTCAATAATTCACAGCTCATTGAATCTCAATTAGCCGCGCCTAGCCTAGATATATATTATTATTTTGATTTTTATGACAACCACATTCAGGCTATAAATTTGATTGATTTAGTTCTAACATTTTGCTGCAACGAGATAATCATTTTTGTGTCTGCCATAAATTAATAACTCATGACCCAACTTTATAGATATGTTGTAGATTGTTGCCAGAAATCATTTATTGCATATATTCGAACTAAATATTGTAAATAAATACAAAATAAACACAGAGGCTTTAGATACGAAATTAATGATTGTTTAGTGCACCGCAAATGCACTTTATATTCTGATATCGAAGTCATTTGAGCCATTTATTTTGTGCAATGTCCGCTAACCTTTCTGTCACCCATGAAGCAAGAGACTTGATACTTGAAATATACATGGGAAAATAAAAAATCGATACAAATCGATAATTGTAAATAGAATAAGTTATGAAAACTATTTTAAGAAATAAGACAAAAACCATTTTTAGAATAAGCAAATCATAAATTGTTAACATGCCTCATATAACAACTGTTATGGCTGTACAAAATGTTCAAAATAACTGATCATTCTTAAATATATAAGCCTAGTATTTTTTAAGGAGTTTGTTATTTAAATTAATATTTATATTTATATTTAAAGTTACCAAATTTGAAAGGTAGATTACTGAACACTTTCTTAATTTTCTCCAAAACTCGACATCTCTCACACTCTAAGATAGTAAGAAAATGCATTTCCTTCTTTCCATGCTCCTCCATTATTGGGGATATTTACACCAAATTTTAAAGGTGCAGTAATGATTATTCAATAGTCGAGACACATAAGCCCACCGACTGCCGCTCAACCCACACTTCCACAAGAATGCTATTTGCAACCTGTTCTTAACTGTTGATGTTCTCGTTGTTGTTGCCTTGGTGCATTGAATTGGAATAACATCTTCTTACTGCTTCTAAATTTATGTCTTTCTAAACTCTTTTCATATTTCCCACATTTTTCTTTTATGAGCGAGTGTTAACTCTGCGAAAAGTCCTCTTTGTGTCATTTGTAAATATTAAAATGCTTTGTTTTATGTGTTTTAGTAAGTACATTTTCTCGATATCAATATAAATACTAACTAAACAATTTATAAGCCATGAAAAATATTTAATATTGAACGGCAAGAATATAGACCTCAAAATTAATATAAAAACTGTAATTATTTTATTCGTACCAATCTTGAGCCAAGCAATGTGAACTAAAAACTGCTTTCTTTTAAGTGCAATCTTTTTGTACTTCAACTTTATTTATTTTCAGATCTTTTTCTTATTGCAATTCATTAATATTTCATACAAGTTCCGCTTCAAACCAATTTCGAGCTGCTCTATTTACAAAGTTTCTTATTGCTCGACTTGAAATGTTTCGAATGTCAAGTTTACTTGTTTCCTTTTTCTTAAACTTTAGTTTGAACAACCTTTTACCGTTGAGCGCTTTTCATCAGTTATACAACTGTTCATTTTGTTTCCATTCCACAAATTAGAGAGTTCTGCTTTATTAATGAGGGGAGGGGGCAAAAAGAGAAAACTTGTTGCCAAATTTAAAGCGTTGAACTGTTGCACAATTCAACTATTCCCTTCAACAGTTATTGTATAATTCATTTAAAAAAACAGTCAAGTGGGATATGTAAGATGTTTATCCATTACTTACTTTACAAACACACACACACACACACACTCATCCACACACATATACGACACACAAGCTGAGCTCATTGCCACAAATCGGGTTAACCCCTTTCGAGCGAAGTTCTGCAAAAAAATCGAAACATAAATCCTGCTTTTAATTAGATTTATGCCCAAGTGGCCAATATGTAAGCAGCAGCAGCAGCAACAACTACACACTCCCACACACACACACACACACACACAGATACACAGACACACTCATACACAAACACAGACATGAAGTTGTGGTGGGCGCACGGAGACTTCAACGACGCCGCGGGGACTTCCACGCTACAAAAAGCAAACACAAAACAATAACAAATAACAAAAAAACATGAAATTTTACATTTTTGTCATGCGTGCCAGAAAGAGTTGGTGCGTATCTTTTTAAGGACAAAAATAGATTCTTTTTCTTGGCAGGTGCGTAGCATTTCAAGCAGTTCTCCTTAAAATTGCACGATGGAAAAGAAGCCAACTTTTTACGGAAAGAAATCCCTTTTTTTATGCATTTTGAATGTCGTTGAGATTTCTTAAAAACTTTGTTCTTTTTATATAAGCTCTACTTAAAACAGGCCCTAATTTCCAATTCTAATTTCTATCCATTCAGTTTCCTTTAAGTTATATTAATTTCTATCCTTCCCACTTTAAGTATCATCATACGAAATCACATCACTTCATCATTCAATCCACACTGTAAATGAGCGCAATTAATTACACTTTTTTTATATAATATACGAAGAACATTTCTTACTATATTTGAGACATCAGCCATCTACAGAATTTATATGATTTGCTGTACGATTGGACTGCCAATTATCTATTAATAGTCTTTGCATTAACTTTTCCGACTGTTCAGTGAACTTTTGCATGTAATCAATTAAAGAACCAAATTTTAAACATTGTGCCGCGGCGATAACATTTTTGCATCTACCTTAACTCATTTATATAATTTTTTTATTTTTAATTATTTATATTATTAATTAAATTTATAATTAACTTTTTTCTGTATCTACTGACATTAGTAGACATTAAACATACACAAATGAATCAATTAGCGTCTGATGAGTAACGATTCTGTTCTAAGATTGTTGTCACAAATAGTCTGAACTGTCCCCATAGTAAAAGGTAGCTCTCAATTACGTAAATAGCATTCCGGATACGTCGATATGCCCAGTGCAGTAGTCAAAAGTTAATCAAATCAATGTTTGCCGGTCTTATCTTAGTTACGTGTCTATTTGTTATTTGTCAATCACTAAGCTACTTCATGTATGTCAATATGGGCCAGGTGCAAGACCAATCCATTCGCATCCTAATCCCATAGCCCCTAACCGCCAGGGCCTACTTCTATGCAGCACCCGCCCCTCCAAAGTACTTTGTTCTTACACTTGACTGGTCACATTTGCCAACTTTTCCGCACTTTCCCCCCTCTCTGTCTTTGTCTATATTTGTGGGCGGCTCTTCTGCCTCTGTCTGAGCTCAGTGCATGCTCCATATAGCTCACATAACACCATTTCCAATTTGAACATAAAATCGAACTGGGACAAAGACATCGAAATTGAAATCAAAAGCAAAGCGACAACGAGAATGCCAATCGCAATGAAAATGAAACGGAAAAGGAATAGGAATAGGAATAGGAATAGGAATAGAAATAGAATAATCGAACTAGAAACTGCAAAGTGCTAAGAGGCAGCAGCACTCACTGAAAGCAACTTTCGATGTGTTTTCCAAATTTATCTCATCAATTTTAAGTGCTCGACACAAGCCTTTCATGCGACAGGTGATTATAATATATATATATATATATATTTATTTATATATTCCATTCAAGATAAAAATGAGTGAATAAAATGAATAAGAACTTGTGCTTCGATCGATAGTTCTTATGGTCAAGGTCGATAATTGAAACTCGACTGAGAGATACCTTTAGTACAAGTTAATGTATACAGAATTAAAAGTAATTTGCCTTTACATTTTCCCATAAGGGACAATATTCTGTATATTCAACATTCATAAAGTATGTTGAGAATTTTAGAAATGCCATTGAAATGCCAGCATATCATTTAAATAACACCCGAAATTCATTGTCAACGAAATGAAAGACAAAGTATAATTAAATTTGATCTGCGAGTTGCATGCGAGAAAATAAATTCCATATTTACATGTTCATACAGACAAAAAAGCAGTCGCATATTGTATTTTATTTATTTTTTACTTACAAGTTGAACATATAATTTATTGCACAAGTCACAATGTTGTTTAAAACTAGTTTAAGATAAATCGTAAGCTTTCAATAATAAAGGATTCTGAATAATTAGTTTCACATAGTATGCTAATACCAATTAATTTCCAATATATTTATTTAATTTTTTTTATTTTCTGGTATACTCGTATGTGAATTTGTACATTCAAAATCGGACCACAGTAGAAATATCCTGTGCCTCTTCAGTTCAGAATATTATTCGACTTTGCAGCAATAGTCTAGTTTTCAAGGACAAGATTTGTTTGATCAATAACAATTGTCGAATTTTTGCGATTCGATTTTCAGAACGTTTATTTAAATCAGTGTTTTATTAATCGTAATATCCAGATTAAGAATCAGATCTATATATTCAATGTAACACCTCTGCCTGTTGCAGGTTTTTGTACAATCATTTTTCCAGCGGATATAAATATAAAGTAGTAAGCATAATGGAATTCAGTTAGCCAATTAACAATTAAAAATTTAAATCATAATACAGTAATTATATTAAACAGCCGAATTGTTTAGGCGTATAAGGATAGTTGTGAATAGAATCATAATACTGGAAAATAGCTGCAAAAGTAACAATTATACGAATCGAAAATGCAAATCATACTTTTGGGGAGCATTAAGAGCTGCAATTTGTTTAGTGGCAAGGCGCTGTGAAAGTGAAGTCATTAATTGTGATACAAGGCGCTGTGAAAGTGTAGTCATTAATTGTAATATCTCGCGTTGTCCCCTCTATCCCTCTATATACCCCTCCTCCTTTCTCTCCACACCTGTTGTGTGGCGATGGATGCGGGGCGACTGAATTTTGTTCAAATACTTTGTTGCCGCCATTTAATTGTTTCGCAAGTTGTGCGTGTTTTGCATGCCCAAGTAGGCGTGGCAGGCGGCAGGCGGCAGGCGGTAGGCGGCAGGTGGCAGGTGGTTGCCGGGTTGCCTACAATAAGCACTAATTTGTACATTGGCATGGCAGACACGTAGGCGCAGCGGCCGCCTTTTAATTAGCCGCCGAACAGGACAGCAAAACAGCTAAGCTTCGGAGTGAATAGCCCCTGTTCCCGCCAATGTGCTCGACCATTGACAGTTTGGCTTTCAAGCACTTAATGAACTTGCTCTCGGTCTGTGTTTTGGATTTGTATTCGAGTTTGGGTCGGGATCATTATCTGCGGGGGCAACTCAATTTCAGCAGGATGCACCCAACGTTCCAATGCCAAAAAGTATGCTTAACCTTTGAGCGTCGTCGGCTGTGAGGAAGCCAAACGAATTGTAATTGTGTTGAAAACTACGCCAACTGCCAACTGCAGTTAGCACTAAATGCACAGCACAAAAACTGCACCTAGGGGTGCAGAGAGAGAGAGAGAGAGAGGGAGATTGGGAGGCTGGGTGAATGTTGGCGCATGCCACAAGGCAACATTGCTTGACCTCGGATCTCTGCAGGCAGGCTCTGCAATTCAAACCCGTTGCCAGTTTATTTCGATATACACACATACACACACACATACACACACATATATATATATATATACATATATTTATATATATATAGAGCTGTGGCTAGGTATTTTTTTGAGACATCTGGTAGAGGCTCTTTTGTTGTTGGAGCTCGAGCCGAAAGAAAAATGAAGTCTGAATCGAGGGAGTGAAAATCTCCCTACTGAGACGTATTCTGTTAAGAGCCGAACAAAAACTCTCAGGCTGATGCATACCCTTAACCCATTTGAAACTGGAAGGCCATAATGGCTTCAAGCAGAAGTATGTAACAGGCAGAAGAAAGCATCTCCGACCTCAAACATATATTCTAGATCAGCATCAACAGCCGAGTCGATATGATCTAGACTATAAGAGCTATATAATTCAAATTTGGAATATAAGCTTACCTAATTTGTATCGAATATTGTCTGCGTTTTGCGATTATCGATACTTATCAATTTCTGATAGCAGATGATTCTAATTGACTTATAATAATTAATTTAATTTCGGACTTGGGAATGGAATCATGCAGTGCCTTATTTTGTTTACCCTTCAGTGCCCGTGCCTGTTACATGAAATGAGAGTACTTCCAAGCATGCTTACTTTTGAGTGTTCAAGGCTTTGAGGGGGAACTTATTTAACAGCTGGGTTCAGGGTATATCGAAGTCAGACTCATTCGACTACAGCAATCTTACCAGTATTTTTATCTTTTAAGGATCTTATCAGTTTACGATGCTTTCAAATTTTTGTGAGTCTAGCCTTAAAATTGTGGCCGACAAAGGTATTTTCTTGACTTTTGGAGGCGTGAGTGGCCCACATTTATTGGGTCTAATCTTGTTAACCGATTATCAGTGCTCTTGGTGACTGTAGCTTCAACATTGTGAGAGTTGTATATTTCTTTGCCGATTTGTATTGTGATTAACAAGCACATTTCGTTACGCTTGCACATGGAATTGCTGGAATTTCATCTTTAACTTAATTTAAATAATGTCAAAGCATCCAGGACTAGAGCTGAAGTGCTGAAATTATCGAAATAGTTTCGCTTATGGACGTAAATTTTTATGTTTTTGATTTGATCAGGTTCAAGTTAAGTTTAAAAATGCTGTATAAAAAATCAACTTTAACAAATATTTTATAAAATTATAAAATCAAATAGATAAAGATTACCAGATAAGCATATCCGAAAAATGAGTTCCAGTTTTATTTATATTTCTAGAATCAACTCCTTTTTTATTTACGTGCAGAGTGTAGAGGAAAAAATGCTTCTGCATTTAAAGCTGCGTGAAAAATGGTCGTTATTGCTGTTTGCAGCAGCTGCAACTCCTGTTTATATTGCTATTTTTCCATCACAGCAGCCGAATACCCCCGACACAGTTGGCAAATTGGGTAAAGAATAGAAAATAGAATATAGAAAAATTGAGTAAAGAATAAATAGAAAAAACAATCTCTTCTAAATCTTTCACTTTGACTCATTTATTTTTGTGGTTTACGTACACTAATGTTCGTCAAATTGTAAGAGCTGCAAACTTAATTTGTTGCTTCCACTCTTAATAAGTATTAATAATTCCTAAGTACCTTAAGAATTACTCATCTAATAATCTATAAAAATAACACTAATCAGTAAGTAATAGTTCAAATTCTTTAAAATTTGAGTATGCTGCTTAACTCACCCTCCATTTATATTAGCAATATAATATAATAATATCATAATAAAAAATATATTATATATATATTTTGTGGACGATTTATTTTCTTATTTGGCTGTGATGCTTAGAACTCGCATAATTCTAGCTATAACAACAATATTTCTCAAATGGTTTGCCATGCGAACCGGATTAAGAATTAGAATTGCAATTCAATTAAATTATAAATTCTATTTGCCAATATATGCTTATAAGCCTGATTATGTTTTTTGGTTGTCGTTCCAAACAAACATCGTATTGTTTAGTTGAGTCTCTCATTGTTAGTTACTTATATTCACCGCAGAACGAAAATATTAAGATAATTTGGCGTCTCTTAGCGAATTCCTAACTACATCATAGAATGCATATAATTTCATAGCCAAAGTTCCAACCGTTGATCTGTGGCCGCATAAGAGCCTAACCACAACCACATTTTCCACAATTCCAACACACGGCTAACCCAACCACAACAAAAAAAACCAAAGTCCTGTTATTTTGGGCACTACGAAGTTCAAATACGCTTCCAAAATGGCGACCCCTTGTTCAGAATTCTGAAAACTTATGCAATTGTTCGCATAGAAAGAATCGCATAGATATTATTATTATATCGTCTTCATTGCTAATGCTGATGATTATCAATATCTAAATGGATACTTTTTTTTTTAGCTTCACAGCACTAATATTCTCTGCTAGTGTATATAACAACGAATTTGCTGTTCTTTGGTTGGATGAGTATTTTGTAATGTGTGTGTCTTGAGGACTAGATCCCAGTGCCATGGCAAAACCCAAACCAGTCCCATTTTGCAGACTGCCAAAGTGCATGGTGTACCTTTTTTGCATACACTTGAGAATTTCTAAAATTTCATGTGAAAATCGGTTCACTATCTTTCTCTCTCTCGCTCTCTCTCTCTCTCTCTCTCTCTCTCGCTCTTGTCTACATGCTCAAGGCATGTGTGTGTGTGAGTGTGTTTGTGCGTTGTTTTGCGTTTGTCATCGAAATATGTTTGCCTGCATACCCAGCAGCCAATTTGCTTCCCCCTCCTTTACTCGCCACGTATTTTTTTGCCTCACTAACGGTATATTTTTTTTGTGATGAACAAAATAAAAACTGCAAATTTATTGTGGACCACATGGGATTTCAAAACGGTAATCAATGTTTTGAACTGTTAGTGCAAGGGATAAAGAGAGACACTAAAAGACAGAGAGAGAGAGAGAGGGAGAGAGAAACAGAGACAGAGATTGAGATATACAAATTGGGAGCAAGTTGAGGTTGAGAGCATGCCCTTGGGCGAAACCAATTAAATTGTTCAAAAATGCAAATTGGACACGAAAATTGAGTTTTGCGAGCGGCCAACACAATTCCTCATTTCAATTAGCCAGCGAATTATGGAATAAAATGTTGCATACATTTCACAAACGCTTTTCATTATTCCTGAAACCAATTTGCTCAGCGCTAAACAATAATAATCATAACAATAGAGCAATTCAATTTAAAGTAGTTGAATTCATTTCAACCTTAAACATTTTTGTAATGATTGATATTTCAATTTGATTGATTTAATACTCTCCGATTTGATTCGATATTTAATGCAAACAATTTATTTGTGCTTTTAAACGAAGTCAATTAAGGCATTTGGTGAGAGGGCAATTCCCATTTAAAAGTAATTGAACATTTTCAGTTTTTGAACTTACTCATTCCCATAATATGCAATGTTAATTTCCTAATTTATTTAATTATCGATAACTGCACACATTTTCACAATTTTTACTTGCACGTATCTCTTATTTTCACTATTTATACCATTAAAAGTGAAACAAAGGCATAATGGTTTTGTGCAAATGTATGTGACAGACGGAAGGAACAATCATAAAGTATATATATTTTTGTATTTATGAAAACGCGGATCTCAAATATAAATATCTGTACTTGTGCAATTTTTGATATCAATAAGAGGCACAATTTTAACGGCAGACTTCTGATTTATTTACAATATACATGAACAAATTACATAAATTGACTAAAGCTTTTTACTCTTTCCTGCTACGTCCTTTTGCAACGGCATCCAATTAAAAATTTTCCCAGCTCTGTAAGTAATTAATAAAGAATGCTACTCTCGCAGCTTTCTGTCTTGATTCGCACACATGCAACGCATATAGAGAAGTATCTCATTTATACACGCATCTATCTGTATATGCGTGATAGAAGTGCTGCTCATCGCCCACATTTCTCATGCATGAAACTCTAATGATAGCACGCTCTGCTCCGTGCCATTCAGCTGTGAAATAAGTTGGCATGCCTGACAGAAGCGCCAGCAGCTGCCAATAAAATATCACCACGAAATCAAAGTCATGTTCGTCTCTACCAAGTGATTCCCTTCCCTCCACCGCTCCTCTCACCATACCACACCTGACATCGCTAGATGTCTCGTGTTGGCTTTATCGTTTACTTTTCCCGTTTTCCCATTTTCACAGCATTCCACTTCACTTAACATAAGTAAACGGACACACACACACAAAAAACATTCTCCACATTTGGCGGGATGAGTTTCTGCTGCATTTTACAAAGTATTTTTTTATGGGTGTGGCCAGGTATGGAGTAAAACTTCTGGAAAAATCGTCTTTCGCAATTATGCCTCGTTTAGTTGTATGGGCCTTCGTACATTGTAAAGGCCTTTCTGCTATTGCCTCACAAATAGAACAATTTTTGTGTACCACAAGTTGACAATAGAATTTTGTGTTGAATGATGTCCTACAATCGCAAAAAATATGCACACACAAAAATATCCTTGCTCTAGCTGCAATCTAAAGTTAGTTTTGACTGCTTTTCGAAGAACTACTAAACTCTAAAAAATGTAATCAGCAGAAGAGGACGGCTGCCAGGTTGTTAGGTGACTTTGTGTAATTTAGAATACAATTGTAAAAGCTTTAGACAAATTGGCAAAAAATGATCAGAAGAAAGTCCTCATTCTGAATAATTAATAAATAAAATATTAAAATAAAATAAAATTCATCAATAATAAAAAATTAATAGAGGTTATCTTCACACATGCAATGAAAATTAATTCTGACAATGTGTCGCCTCAGGCAAAAACTAAAATGTTAATTAAAGCGTAAAATTAATAAATTGCATACATTGGATAACTATTTTCGATGATATATTTCCTTGGGCTAGCTAGTATTCTTATATACTTTATATAGACTTTATGAGGTTGTAGAGACGACGTGCTAATACTCTCTTTAAAATAACTAAAACAAGATCCTTTCCACTTCCCTTGTGTGTGGTCTACTCAATATCCAATTCATCAAAGTGGATTGGAATCTGTGCCGAAGAACCGTTTGGAGTACTCTGAAATACTTTTACCTATCTAATACTAACACTATTTCAATTATTAAGAACTTAATCATAAGCGTCTTGTGAATAACATACAAACTATTTTTGGTCTGATTGGATTTTTTCCTCTTTTTGCATTTTATACTCCCAGAAAAATAAAAAAATAAAAATAAATATAATATAAATATTCCGTATCTTTTAATTTAAATTTAATTTGAAATTTTATTTATTTTATTATGTAATATGTTTTTTGTATTTTGTTCTTTTCTGTTGACTAACTTTAGTTGACATTAAACAAATAAATAATTATCGCTCTTGGGAATGTGTACATCCTTTGAAGCATTGATTTACTTTTGTCTATATATTTTATTCAATTAATTTCTCAAATCGCTAATGCGTCATAATATATACACATATATATATATATATATATATATAGAAATATATACTTTTAAACAAGAGATTAAGTTTTTATTTCTTTTACGAGTGCCCTCAATTGTTTTGATTATTTAATAGAGCACATTAATTATTTGAAATGCGAATCAATGAGAGAATATTGAAATCACAGCATCACACAAAACAGTTCCATTAAATTGAAATTAATACAACAAATAGCTAATCCTATCTGCATGACTTTCAACTTTTTTTTTTCTTAAATGTCTTATCTCTATGAGTTGCTGAATATAAATAAGATGATCAGTTTAGAGCTAAAACACAGCCGGGCTCCGAGAACAGTTCGTTAAAGACAATGTCGACACCAGCATCAGTTTGTCGCACTTTCCGATTGATATTAATATTAATGTGTATTGTGTCTGCGAGTAGCCAGGCAAATAATCTCGATGCACTGCTACTGAATCAGATGCTTAGCTATGTGGACGAGAGTGTCCCTGTGTGCGATGATTACTACAAATACGCTTGTGGCAAGTGGTCAGAAGTGCATGAGAATGATGACTTCTTCGACCCCATGGGATTGATTGATCGCAATGTTAATGAGAATCTGGTGAGGCTCATGACTGAGCTGCTGCAGCAGCAGCAGCACCAGCAGCAGCAAAGCAGTGTGGAAGCCAAGGTCTTGAGCTTCTATCAGACGTGTCGCCAGGCAGCGAATTCGACGCGTTCAAGCAAAGGGTATCTGGAGTTGGTGCCGCCAAATGTACAAATACCCTGGCCGCAGTTCAAGCACCGATGGGAAGATTGGGACAGCAGCAAATTTGAGTGGATGGAAACCTTGGCACGCCTGCGACGCTACGGACTGACGAATGTGTTCTTCGACCTGGATGTGCAACCCGATATGTACAACAGCAGCAAGTACTTCATACACATTGAGAGACCCAATTTCAAAAAAGAATCACAGCTGCCGACTGACCTCAGGCGGAAGCTTCTCGAGCTGGGTGTTAACGATAGAAATACAGACGCTCTGGCAAAACAAGTCACAATTTTTGAGCAATCTGTGCGTAAAATGATTTTGAATTCACAATCAAAGGAAGCGATTGATGAGATGACAGTGCACAAGCTGGAGCAGCAAACAGGACATTGGGGAAAATATTTAGAAACTTTGCTGGATCGCGCCGTGTCCGCTGACTTTGTGCTAAAAGTTGGTAATGTGGCATATTTGAAGCAGTTAAACCGGACACTCGCCAGGTGGAATGGTGAGGTAATAGCCACCTACATTATGTTGCGCTTTGTCTCCTATCTGGAGGAGGAGACCATGGATAGCCCAAAGTCCATTGATTGCGTTCAGGAATTGCGACGTCACATGTTGCCAGCGATAAATCTGCTTTACGAGCAGCGATTCATTGGCCGGGACAAGCTGCAGCAACTTGAAGAGAATGTACTGGAGCTGTTTGAGCTGCTGCGGCAACAGTTCTACAAAATATTGGAGGTTAATCACCTGAGCCTGAGGCGTGGTCAACGGAAATTGTTGCGAGACAAGATGAGGAAAATGAAGATCAGCATTGGCAGTTTTCCGATGCATGCAAATCATTTCAGCATTGTTACGAGGTTCTATGACGAACTGCAGCTGCCTGAAAATCATGACTATGCCAAGAATCAATTGCGTTTGTTAGAGTTCCGTACTAGCCGCCTATTAGAGCAGCTGGACAGACCCCTTGATTTGATCTTACCGGACTCGGGCACGGCCATGGTGTCAACACCGTTTTATAATCAACGACAGAATACCATCGTTGTGCCCTATGGCGTAATTGAGGAGCCCTTTTTCCAGCCCGATGCCCACGATATATTCAAGACTGGCCTGCTGGGCCACCTCAGCCACGAGCTGATGCACGGCTTCGACTCAACTGGATTGAACTTTGATAGAGACGGTAACTACAATGAGCAGATACTCAAGATCACCAGCGGAAGTCGGTATGAGGCGGCATTAAGCTGTCTCGAACAATATGAAACGGTGGGAATGGATGAACGTGAGGCGGACATTGTTGGCATTCGTCTGGCATATGACGTTTACTTTGATCCTGGCTCAGAGTTCAATCAGGCACAGCCCAGTTTCTCGAATCTGCCACTGAAGCAGCTCTTCTTTCTCAGCTCCATGCAATATTTTTGCAGCAAGGAACCGTTAGCTGATGATGGAGAACACGATTCCGATGAGATCCGTGTCTATCAAATGCTGATCAACTTACCAGCCTTTGCCGAGGCACACGGTTGCCGCATAGATGACGACAATATGCATCCATCTGGAAAGTGTCGACTTTGGTGAAATGCTTTAAAATACTGCGAAGCTTATCCTAAATAAACCATAAAAATTAAATCGATATTGACGAGTCAAATGGCAGGTCCAACTTTAAATAATTTGATTTTCTTTTCAACTGACTAATTTAATTATTCTCCTTCGCCTCACTCTTTACTTGGCACATTTTATTCCAATTATGTTGCAAATATCAATTACAATTAAATTTTTCTGTTAAATATTTTTTAAAATTGTTGTCAAATTGTTAAAGCAAAATATCTAAGTATAAACGTACTCGTACAGACTGTTTTTTCTTAACATTGTCTTAGTATTAAATTTGAACACACTAAAAGAATTAATTCATAATTTTCCTTTCCCGTTTTTTCTTCATTTTTGTCTTAACAATTTTTAACAACTCGTCGACAGCATATTCCAGAAGCGGGACATTAAAACTGCGACAGAATAACTAAGGTCAGCCTGATGAAGACTGAACCGATGCCCGAAAGGATCACACAGTTCAATTAGCATATCTTCGCCGAAAATTGTTTCACAAAAACCCAACTTCATAGCCAGCTATCTGCTCGTTGGCAAATCTCTAGATTTGGGCAGTTGCACGCTGTCATAGTCAATGCCTGAGCTGATGGGCCAGCACAAACTCGACACAAAATTGGCAGCTGTAGTAAGAAATTTTCATGAATGGTGATGAGCTGCTCAGGAAGCTCATATTATTCACATCCAACTGGCAACAGCAGTGCCAGATGATGCAGCTCCTTATAACCCTCGTCAACTTCTAGCTCGTGAGGCCGTTGCAAGTGCACAACATATTAAGCAATAAAAAAAAAATGAATTCAAAATTGCTATATTTTCTCCATTGGCTTTTGTTAAAAAAAAAAACACATCTGAGTAAAGAGTGAAACATTTTGGCCATTTCTTGGTAATTAATTTTGGTTTTCAGGTTCCATAATCAAAAATATTGCATTTTTTTTACATTGATTTAATTTTCTTCATCGTTCTTTGCGATGAGAAATTTAATTGATGAAGAATCCTATTCATTAATTTTATGAATTAAATATAAAGTAAAAATAGCTAGTTGCAAATTATTTTCTGTTTTACTTGTAAACATCTCAAATGAACAAGGAAAACAATTTTTAATATAAGCAAGGTCTGCAAGGCAATGTTGTCTTCAGCGTAACTCGGACAACTTTCTCTTTTATTTTTCATATTTTTTTTTATTAAATGTTGAGGCGTGTTAATTAAAGTCTGGGGCTGTGTGTAAATTAGTAAATTCATACGCCATGATTTACAGATGCTGAAATATGCAAAGAGGGCTCGGAGGTAAACTCCAGCCAAACCAGCTTCGCAATTTAATGCCTTAATGCCCAGCTAATAACCCCGAAGGCCCCGCACGGCCTGCATGACTCCATCCAATCTGGAAAAGCTTACAAAAAATATGCCTTTTATGGGAATATTTTTGCTGCTACTTATGTATTTGTAATCCTGCTTGCGTGTATTGTGTACACAGATTAAAATTTTTAAAAATAATAATAAAAAGAACAGAACGGAGTGAAAATAAATGTTAAGGTTGCGTAATGTACTCTGGTAATTTAGGTAATATAATTAAACTTGAATATAAAGCCATAAATTGCCGGCTAAGAATTTGTGTAAGAGCCAAAAGATATGTTATGGATAAATATTATACACTTTATTCAGCTGGTTAAGCTTACCCATTTCTTTAAAATTGTTGTCTATTAATCTCAGATTATGGATATATTTCCAATTGAGCGAAGCAAGAGCTGTTGGCTAAACAAATAGAGTGATTGCAAGTGCTAAGGAAATCTATTTAAATAATATTAATAAAACCTCATTAAAAATACTTTTGAGCTTGTTAGCCGTTTGCTAATTTGCCAAACACTTGAGAAACGGATTTGAATTCGATACTAAACTAAAAAAGGCAAAACGTGCAGCTTTATTTATTTATTTCGTTAATTTGCTAAAGTGAAAGCTGTAGCGCTATAAAAAATAAATAAATAAAAAAAAACTTTTCAATTGCTTGAGTATTTGTGCAGCACTTATAAGTGGCAGCGAGCAGCATGCTGATCTCGGGGAGAGATAACTTTTGCCGGAAGAGACTCAAATTATGCAACACTTTTCATTTCTCACTTTGCACTTCCCAACAAGAGAAAGGACAAACTTGCCCCTCTGCCAGCCAGGCAGCACCAAAAGTCGACTTTCCGAGCGACTTATCGCCAACATCCGGACACAAAAACGAACAGAGAATAACAGAAGCAGCACAGTACATGAAAGCCCGCATAACAATGCAAATGTTGTCGTTGATAAGTTTATCAACATACAATTTTGCATACGTCAAGGCCCCGAAGCCAGCCCATATTTCAAGGACTTGGAAGTGCGCAAATAATAAAGGAAACATTATTCGAGCACTGGGTCGAGCACGGGTCGGGGTGTATTTCTGGTTAAGTCGAATGGTTATTTTCGGCCATGGTGGCTGCCAACGCATTTTATCCCGTCCCCGTCCCCGTCCCCGTCTCCGTCTCCGTCCCCGCCCATCGTCTCCGCCCTAGCACTTATCTCTTCACCTTGTCCTCTGTCGATTTTAACAATGTGCTGGTCGATTCCTGGCTGGTGTCGCATTAATGTGTGTTGACATGGAAAAGCCTAAAGTTATTGTTTGCAACACCATTTGCCTGACCTCGGGCTCTAGTTATGTGGCCAGTGCCACGCCCCGAACCTCTCCCCTCAAAGGCTACATAATTTGCTTCATTGTTGCTGTTGCTGTTGCTGTTGCTGGCTGCCTAATAAGTGGCTCAAGTGTTGGCCTGGAATTAATGCGCTCATTCTTCTCAGCCTCCGCCGCCTCCCTCGAACTGTCACCGAGTGCTGTTTGTTTATGTCCACCACCCGAAAGTTACAATCGCCGGACATGAAATGGCCCTGAGAGTCCACATGTGTGTGTATCTCAGTGTGTGTTTCCTTCAGATGGTAAAGGCAATCTTAGTTGCTGACCATTTGCTGTCATTTGCTAGTTAGCAGCCTAAGATTCAGAGTGATACGAAATCCTCAAAGACCATTTGACAACATAAGATTGTGTCATAGTTACATAGTTACATAGTTACATAGTTTTATGCTTTCACACCGAAAAGAGTATATTCGTTCTGTCCATATTTGATGAATTCAATTCAAAATGACATCCTCCCAAAATTGATTCAATTTTCATTTGTCCCAGCATGAAGCAAAAATTGATATCTGAAAAAGTTAACTCTCACAATTTGTATTATTTGCTGAAAAGGGGTAAAAGGAGTGTCACACATCAATTTGCCATTCGTTGGCACAGATATGCTGCTGCTGTGATCAGTTATTAGTATTTTTGACTTGAACTGAGCTCAGAAATTGTAATTTAGGATTCCAATGGGAATACAGACTGAAAGTTTTGAATAATATTTCGGTAATAATATTTTTGCTTTCAACTTTTTGTTTTGGCTTTTTGTACTCTCGTGTCGAGGATACAAGAGTTTATTGCCTTTTGCAATGTCTCTTGAACACCCTTAAAATACGAGACTTGAAACTTGAAACATATGCCAAATATATACTTCTTTGTGCCCGCGTCAGACAAAGTGATAAAATAGGCCAGTACAGCCGTCAAATGTGAAATGTAAAACCCTTCAAAAAGTGGGAAATTGTCCAAAAATTGTAGACCACACTCAACCCTAAAAATGTTAGAAGCCCATGTCTCCCGTAATTTAAAAGCTAAAGTTACAAAACTTGGAATGTAGATTACTAGGAGCCTCCTCAACCATTGGAGAAAAAATTCTTGACCTCGTCCACCCAGCTCTTTGCCACTTTTTTGATAGCATAGCTATAATTTAATTAATTAGTCGTGCTTCTATGCCCATGAGGTAAGGATGAACCCCGACATTATGACAAGCCGAAAGCGAGCAAAGTAAAGAGGTATGCGACTCAAAGCCCAGATACATTTGAACATAAGTATCTTTATTTTAGAATTGAAAATATATATCCGCAAAACTCTTTACAATATATACATATACAATTTATCCATGGTCTGTGTACACTTTTTGATATCCACCAATCTTTACTGTCTTACAGCTCGCGCTGTCATTTGATAAGGGGCAAAGCAAAACATCCAATTTCATTAGAATTTCGATTTGCACTCCCCAATTCTATTTCTGCTTCCACTTGAACTAGGCTTGTGATTGAGAAGTTGCCATAATAAATCCTGTTTTTAGAGAGCGGCAGCCACAAAATGGCATAAACGGCCAAATGACGCGTAAATAAAAGTCCAATGCGCCCCAAGGACAACTGATGGAATAAGGTTTTGGTGGTTGGAGTACGCTCTAAGAATAGAACTTGCCTATAAGTAATACATACAAGTATTAGTCAAATAGATTATTTGTTTATGAATGGATAGCAAAGTCAAAGTCGAACAGTTGCGAAGCGTTCGATTCATTTTGATTTAATTTGACAGGATTTGGCAGGACAATGAACAGGATACAGACACTGTTGGCTGGCGCCTCAAGCCATGCGGCTCAAATGAATGAAAACGACAGCAAAAAAACAAAATTACCGTCAAATAGTTTTCGCCGGCACAAAAATACCACAAATTGCCGTCTATTTTGATGGGCTGCTGATTAGCCTGTCCCACTTCCACTCCACAGCTTCATTCTGGCTGCGGTCCAGATCTAAGGCCTGGCTAAAAGAGCAGACGACCTCCTTGATGCCCCCTAGCCGTCGATCCGAGTCTGTTGTAATTATGAGTTGGCAACTCACAGCTTGAGTCTGCATTGTGGCACCACAGGGTGGCATTCAATTTTCAATAGAGCCCAGCATCAAATTTGTGGCAACATCAAATTTTGTATGCTAATTTCAATTAAAAATCATGCCAGTCATGCTTGCAGGCATGTCCGCTCGGGCAATCCTGCTGCCTGACAGTTGAGGCTCACACAAAGTTCAGATGAGTGGGCGTAAGGTGCCAAAAGTTATTATATGAATACTTTAAGTACTCATCACAAAGTTCGCATTGACTTATGACTGGCAAATGAAACACTCAAAATTAGACAGTTGAATTGTGAGGGATGCACGGAACTCCCCAACTCAAAGCCGACTGGCTTAAGCTAACAAGGAGCAGGCTCTCGAAGGAATTACACATGTCCACTCCAGCGACAGCATGTAAATAAGACATACGTTTCCATAGTATCGGTCTATTCGCAATTTGATGAGCATTCTCATTATTATTATGGTATTATGGTATAGTTAGTGCACATCAAGTGTGACATTCGATAAGCCAACATACCAACTCGATATATGTATGTAGAATGTGGCATATGGGATCAGTGTTCTTAGATAGGTTCGATTTCAAATCAATGCTGAAATTTTACAAATATTATATTTCCTTAATCTTACTAGGGAAACGGATAGATCTTACAAGTCCTTAAAGACTTGTATGTGATTAATTTGTTATCAAACTATTTCCGATTTAAACTGAAGCAGACAACAATATTTTTTGTTATGGCCCCTAAATATAAATAAAATAATATTTATGTTTGAGTGTAATCATTTTCAATAAATTTCATTTAAATAAATGCATATTATTAAACTCAAATTGAATGGGCAGGGGTATTTATTAGTCAGGCTTAAATATTTTTTATTTGCAAACAAATAATAAATGTTTTTTTTCAGCGTATTTGTTGATGTGTGCTCAAAAAATAAATAAAATAAAATACAATAATCCACAATGCCATTGAATGAGTGCTGACGTTTTTGGCCAACAAGTTCGACCCCCTCAACCCCCTCCAATCCGGCCAAAACCGGCAAAACTTGGCACTGCTGTACTTTGGCTTTTCGATGGTTTCGCTGTGATTGTTAGTTAAGAATTGATCAGGCGTTGAATTTGTTTTCACTTATGTTTTATTGTATTCTGTTGTTGCGTTGTTCCCTTGATTTGTTTGCGTCAGTAGCCAGCCAGTTGCCACCAGCAATGATAGCAGCTGTGTATCCCCAATAAGAATATCATTCAGCCCCTGCTTAGTCCATTGGCTGTTTTATTGAAATCGATTTAGTAATTGGGTAATTTGAGTTGCTTCTTGGCTGACTGATAATCAAAGCGGAATTTGAAATGTTTTTATTGCTGCGACATTTGAACGCAATTCAATAAGTTGCAGTTCATTGGCGAGCAGCGAAGGCAGCTCAAATTATTACTAATTGAATTTCCTTGCAGAGAATTATATTTTAATTTCACCCCATTTTCACATTGCTCCCAATAAATGATTATTACACATTATGCGCATTGCAATCGCAACATCCGCAGCCGCAACGTTTTAACGTTAAATAAAGCCACATTTATTAAAATGGAAAAATGGAAAATACTCTTTTAGCACTGACCCTCGTTGCCAGTACAACTCAACTAAAAAGTCAAATGAATAAAAGCCAAATAAATGGCCTGCGCATATGGTGAAGCAACTGAAAAAAAAACAAACAAACAAATAAGAATGCTGTGCTCGACTTAGCTCGACTGCGATATACCCTGAACCCAGCTGTTAATTGTATATATATTTTACTGTATACATTATAGTTTACCTTTATATGCCAACGAATTTTATATATCAATGGAAATATTATACTTAAACAAATCGATACTTATCGATATTCGGAAAATGGGCAGTTATCGATAGAATGAAATATGAAATAACTTTTATACGCGTTTTCATGCAGAAGAACATATCTATATTGACTCGGCGGTTCATCCTGGTCAAGATTATTTATAATGTAATGTATAATGTAAACTGTGTTTATGGTCACCACCATTCTTTGACACACTACGAATGGATTGTAAAACCTGTAAGTTTAAGAAAATATACATTCAAAACATTGCAACATACAAATAAATTAGAAATTGTTGCACAGATTTATGGCAAAAATATAAATATCATTGTCAATTATTCTTCCCTTTATATTTATTGTGCTTTCAATATTCGCATAAAGATACATTATTACCATTATAGCTGATGTACTGTTATAATTAAAAATAATAAAAAATACTTTAAACAGTCGTCTTGGCAGCTGCCCAATTTGCACGCTGAGCATTTGCGAGGCTCGTTTGATTTATGGTCTTTAATGTTGGCTTAAATTATTTTGCTTTCAACGCGATAATTTGTCGCATGACGTTTAAATATGAAAGAGAGAGGGAGAGAGAGAGAGAGAGAGAAGGAGAGAGGAATGTAGAGAAAAAAGAGGGGGAATAAACAGTGTTTATTAAAACTTTTTGTATACTCTACAACCACCATGTGGGCAATTAGCGTATATTAAGTGTTCAACAGACCACCAACATTTTATTGTAAATCGGAGACAAGCAATTTATTGTAAGTAGAGATTTAAATGTTTAAATTTTTTTATTCTTTTTATTTTTGTTTTAATAATAATAATATGTTTTTTTACATTAGAATTAAGACTCTAATTTGCAAGGGCATGTGTTCTTCGGCGTGCATTAAAAAAAAAAAAAACAGATTTCAATTATTTTTATATTACTTTTAGTTTCTCCCACTTATTACATTTTTGAACACGCTCAAAACTTTTGCCCAGTGCATTTGGAACCTAATTCCAAGCGCAGTTTCTAGCTTTGCTCTTTGTTTTCTGCGGGTAGTTTTATTTAACTATTTGCATTTTTCTGTGTTTTTTTCTCTATATACATATATACATATATATATATATTTGTTAAGAGTTGTGCTTGTAATGGAAACTTTTTAAAATTATTTTTTCTCACGAGTTTTGTATTTCATTTTTGCTTTGCCAGCTCTGATTTGGGCGTTGGCCGTTGTATAATTTGGATTAGTAGATAAAATAGCTAAATCTGGATGCTGAGTTGTATAAGAGTTAAGTCGCTTATTAATAGGCTTAAGCTCCAGATCTTTATGACGATTTATGCTGTGCTCAACATGCTATAGATTCTACTTATAAGTATTTTAATTTTGGAGATTAGTTCAATATGCAAATGAATCTTATTAGCCCGAGAAGGCAGATCACAAAAGATGTGGCGACTGTCGACAGACTACAAAAGAGAAGTGGTTCAGTTCATTAGCATAGTATAGATTGAGCCGCACAGGCAGACTGGCCACGCCCTCTATTTTTCATATTTCCCTTGTTTCAGCTGTTGTCTTTAAGTCTGAAAACTACTTACATTTCATTTTGAGCTTGCCTCAGCTTGCCTCATGCTTTCCAGTTGCCAGCTTTTTGCCGTTTTGTCAGCCCGTTTGGCTTGTGGGTGGGTCACTTGGAAATTCCTTCAGCCCACTCAAAGGGCGCCTACATAATTATGCGTCCATACAAAGAGCTCTGGTAAGCGGATTGGCGGGTGGGGGGAAAGTTAAGATGTCATTGTCTTTTTATCAATCGAGTGGTTCTCTTGCCTCACAGCAAGCCACACACGGATCCCTGTCACACGCCTTGTCCATCCCCTTATGCCCTTATGTCCCCCTTCTCCGACCGACGTAATGCGATAAAAGTGCCTAAAAGTATTCTAAGCTGTTTGACATGTGCGACATCATCGTCAGCGGCTGACTACGGACTACGCCTGATTAATTGAAGTGGAAAATGTGCCTGCACTTAAAACAAAATAATTGCAAATTGACATCACACTACGGAAAAATATATTGTCGCAAAAATAGTAGAAGACTTTTTAATCAATAACAGTAATTCTGAAAAGAAAATGCAATTTTAATTAATCAATATAAATAAATTGCTAGATTAAAAAAAGGTTTCTAAAAATATAAGAAAAAGGATCTTCTAATTGGGAAGATTTATTCGATTTCTACTACTAAAATATTAATAACTAATAATATTGAAGTCTCAGAAAGAAATTTGAAGGTGAATCAAATCGGGAGACTTGAAATTAAATCTTTTATTTTATTGTGCTTTCCTTGCATGAGTTCTAAATGAATTTTGAGGAGTGTAGCTTTCACGCCGAGTGAAGCCTGATTGATGGCACTTGCCTTTAATTAAAATTTATTGTGGCATAGTTACGTGCCTGGCTGGCAAATTAAATTGCTTGATTTTTCGAAAAGTAATACAGGCATATTCCTCTGCCTTTCAGTCCAGGCCATCCACAGTCATCATCTTAAAATCTCACATTAAGCGTTTGGATTTTTTTTCGCAATTTGACTAAAAGTACTGCCCGCATTTGATTCTCATTTGGCTTAAGCATTTAGTTAAAAGCTTTTTTCTTTTCTTCGAGCCAGGCATGTCCGAGATAGCTAGGATTTAGTTATTCTTTCTTTTTTTGTTTATTTTTTATTTTGTTGTTGCCAGCGGGCAGGAAAGAAGCTTAGCTTTCATACAATTTGCATTGACAGGCGAAGTTAGTCCGGCCATTGTTGACACTCTTTCTGGCTCTTGCTGTAGGAAATGTTACGGCTGTCAAACGCCTGTCGGCATGCAATAGTTTGTGTGTTCTTTCTGCACACCTGCACACCTGCAGACCTGCCACATGTCAGTGTCCCTGCTCGGGCGCTGTCTGTGCTCCATTCATGCCCCATTATCCACTCCTTGCGCGTAGGCAACATACAACATACATGTGTGCTGTCAGTACGCTCTGTCTGTCATATCGCCTCTCGCCTCTCGCCAGTTATTTCGCCTGCACGTTGCACAATCGCATTAAGACACACACACTGCCACAAACCAAATAGTAGCAATAATAGTGATGTGCTGGGAGGGATTGGTAGCGTATCCTCAGTCAAACAGTGGCACTAACCGTAATTGTTGAATACGTCTGCGTGTCTTTCATTCTTTCTTTGGTTTTTCCCTGTCATTTGTACAATTGACAATTGTGATTGCATATGTTATAATGCAGTTGCCTCTGAATGGAGCGCACAACTGACGGTTCCTGACGGCCAGCTGGGGGATGAATGATGGAGGTGTGCTTTATCGAGACATGTGTTAAGCTCGGGCTTTGTCTGCCTCAACAGTAACTAAGCCAAAGAGAGAATCGTTCAAAGCGATTGGGGACTTGGCATTTCGAATTGAGTCATGCGTACAGTTTAGTTTGTCATCTGTGGCTGCTGCTGCTGCTGCTGCTGCTGCTGCTGCTGCTGCTGATTACTGATTGCTGTGCATGACAAGCTGATGTCGCACTGACAGCTCACAGACAGAGTTGCATTCTGCGGATATCCACCAGCACAGCACAGCAAAGCACAGCTCAGATAACATACCACTTCTGCCGAGACAATATTGTCAGCCAGATATCAACTTGATTATGTTTGCTTTTCTTCGCTGCGCTTGTTTGAGCCAATAGTTGATTTGTGCTCCCAGCACGATGCCATTCACAGCTGTTAGAAACAACGAATGGGTATCGTTCATGATGCTAAAACATTCAAAATCCAATATTAATTTGTTAATTATAATAATTTAAATATGTTTTGTTTACTTTGACATGTGTGGAATCCTGGGCACGATTTATATTTAAGCCAAAAATGAATTTAAAAGCCCCATAATATATAATATGGACTACCTCCAATGCATATTCTTTATTTGCATTTATTATATTTATTTATTTGAGTTTCCAAATAATCATTTTGCGAATCAGCAATATTAAATTGATTAAATATTTCGAAATTTAAAGTTAAATATTTCTACAGCATACACTAAGATTAAAAACTGATGTTTGCATATCCAAATAACTTATTCACATTTCCTGTTCTCCAGTATGCCATAGCCAAATATTCGCACCAGCCAAAATACCTCTTTTGTCTTCAACGTCTCTATTCAAAAGCTGTCCGCTTCTGATAAAGGCCAAACCATAAAAGAAGAAGACGGGAACCGGAAACCACATCTGGACGTAATTGATATGTGAACCAAATTCACTTTGGCCATTTTGCGTTGCCAGATTTATCTTAATCTTTTTGCTTTAATTCGTTCTGCCTTTTTTGTACTCGCTGCACATGCATCGACTTTTTTTCTAATGAGTCGAGCAGTTTTTCTTGTAGTGTACGCTGTGTCCCAAATAGCTTATGGAGACGGATTTCAAAGTCAAGAGAGAATAGATAAAGAAGTGACCGATGCAAGTTCCTCTCCTAGCCATGAAAAGAAACTGCTGCTCAGATGACGAGCTGTATTCGGACTAAATCCGGCGACTTTTGTTTGCGCACTTTTCGACATGGCCGAGTCAAAGTTCAATTGGCTGTGGCACTCGAGGCAAAGTTGAGTGCAAACTGCAAAAGTTCGCCGAGAGCCGGTATGCGTTGAGCACTGAGCACCTGTGCACCTCCGTCGCTGCTGCTGCTTGCTGCACAGGCACTTTTTCAATCAACATCCAAGCTTTTCAGGCCAAACAGTTGTTGAAACTTGAAGAGGCGCTAACTAGCAGCATTCAGATAACGTGCTCCATTGTTGGCTCTGACTTGTTCCAGTTTTTGGGTCTCTTTGTTGCCAGATCCCGACAGCTCTGACATTCTAGCTCTGAGCAGAAAGCCAAGCACGAATCCTTCGCGTTCCTTTGGTCAACAATTGAAGGCAGCGCATTAGTTTTCTCAAGGAAAATATGAAATTGGCTTACCGGACTTTCGATAAACCGAGGTCCCACAAATCTTAAATTCACTTATTACTTTTACTAATTTGTATTATTGAAAGTATTTCCTTTTTTTTATAATTCGAAATTCTCTGCTTCAGACACAAGACTTTAAATCTATGAAAGCGTTTCTTCATTTCGCCTTTCTTCAACAGATTCAAAAGATGTGCTATTCTTAAGATAAATATAGAAATAAAAATAAAAATATGAAAATAAAATAAATTAAATCAAATTAAATGAATAGACAATTTAAAAGTCTAATATTAGGAATATACATAGGAAATCGACTGAAATTAAATTAAGTTAATTTGGAAGAAAAATATATATATAATCATTATATTACTTTATTTAACATGGGACAATCCCATATGAATGAGACTGTAATATTTTCAAAAATATAAATAAAAATATATACCCTATTGAACTCATCTGTGTGATATCCAATAAAATTTCTGAAGCTCCAAACTTTGCTGATTTAAAAAAGAATTGCAGCTAAAATTGTTATTGATAAGTTTTGCTACGTCTCAGAACAAAAACAAAATGATTTGTTTTGAAATCGTTTGCTACAAACTTGGCCTTGGTGTCTATGTACTTATTATATGTAAACTTTTAAATGTACAGATTAAAATTCATCTCTAGAAACTGGGCAATTTGGAAGTTTTGCAATTTCTTGAAAATGTACAAGAGCTTACGAGTTGGCAATCTAAATGGAAATACGATTTATACAACTCAATCTAGAGCAATAAATTCTATATGCATGGCGCATAGCATTGGGGCAAGTACATTTTATGAGCAGCCCACACTTTTCTTTCTCTAGTTACTCATCTTATCTCATTTTTTTGTTGCGGTTTTTTTTTTTGCGATCCAACGAACAATTGTGAGAAATTCTTGACACATTTTTTGCCATTGTTGTAGTTGTTATAACAATTTTTGTTGATGTTGCTTTTGTTGCGGTCATGTAAAAGTCAACGGTTATGGGCAAATAAAATGTGACACTGCCCGACTGTCCCTTCCTGCAACGCTTTAGTGTCCGTAACAAGTGTGCAACACTGTGCCACAAATGCGATTACGTATACGCAACATGCGACCACGTTTTGTGCCGAGCACGGGCAAAACGAAAAACTGAATAACAACGGCATGCAGGATGCATGATGACATCAAGGATGAGAACAAAAATAGGCGACGTGTCTGCTCCCAACATTGACGCAGACTCCGTCCTGGCTTCCTGGTCATGCCGCACATAATTTAAGTCAATGCTTTGCCACAAAACTGGGCGTGGCAGATGCCCTGCTGTGTGTGTGTTTCTCCCTGTGTTTGTGTGTCTAAGCGAGGCACGCGCCATTGTTGAATTTCACTCGTGGCGCTGTGACAAGGAGCGTTCTCAGCAAACTTTTTAAGCAGCCCACATTATAAGCTGGGCAGCAGCTCGTGAGCGAGTGCTAAGCAAATTGCATTAGCGCCACTCAAGCGCCTGTTGAACGCAGCTCAGCTCAGCTCTTTTGCACACTCCGCAGTCCACAGAGAGCCGTGGATCATATTTTGCATTTACTTAGAGTTTAATAAAAATGCCATACCCTCTAAACAAAGCTGGCATTCACTGGCTGGCAGAATGGGAGGCCTATACCGGACGTCTATTAAGTTAAAAAGATGGAAGCGGGTTGCATGAGAGGAGCTGGCATTTATAAGCTATTTATGGAATATGTAAAAACTCATATGTATGTAGCTGCCTGCCTGCTGGCTGCTGTTTGCATTTGTAGCTCACTCGAGTTGTGGAAACAAACCCCAACAGGAAGTTCACCAACGCGCAGCAGGCTTCAAGCAATGTCGAAAGTTAATCATTGAAAGTGTAGAGAAAGCAAAACCAGCTGGAATTCTTTTTGATAACTTCTGCCACAAAAAGAACCCAGTATGTTTTCCACAACACATGAACTCAGATTACAACTCTGCTTACTTTTACATTAGAATGACCCCAGAAACCAGAAGTCGTGACCACATTGCCACATTGCCGCTTACTAGAAAGTGGTTTTGTCTATGATTGCAATACTGCTCAGCAATGCTTTTCTGACATTTATCACACACTATTTTGAAAAAGTAAGCTCTGTCTTTTTTTAAATTTATTTAAATAAATTATAAATGATGGTATAGAGATAAATATAAAAGACTCTTTTAATCGGTTTTAATGTTATCTCTCCGTGCATCAATCAGCCGGTGAAACTGCGAAAGATTCATTGATAGATTCATAGATAAAGTGGGAGATATATTATTTCATCGATTTCAAAGTGGATTGCTCTGGCAAATTCCCACTGGGAAGGCGAACAGAGAGTTGAGGCAATACATTTACTGGCAAGCAATTTATAATTTAAGAATAAATTACAATTAGAAAGAAACCACAAATGAAGCGCAGAATTTCATTCAAGCAGCTTCAAACATAAGCTTTCATTACAAATCCGAGTTATTTGAAAATGGTTTTTTCTTAAAATATCAAAGAAAATTGTTTAACAATTCCAAGAAAGTTACAATTACAATTACAACTAAATAAAAATGTATTTGCAAGAGCTTTCTCGAATATTTCATAAAATATTTTCGTTTATCGAATATGAAATTGACTATCATCATCAATCTAGCTTAGTCTGCCAGTGGGTCAAAGGGGAACCGAACTGCCAAGTAAGCAAATATCATATGAAAATTCCTTTTCTTTGCACTCCTCGTAGATATTTGCTTACTTTGCAGTCCGCTCGGGAAACTTCATTTGACACATTGACAGACTATCATCTATTCGCTGTTGCTATCTAATGCTATTGTTAACTTCGATGCCACAGCAAAGGGGTCGTTGAAACAAGGGAAACCCATTGCTAAAACACTCCGCAATTTGTTGGCAAGCAAAACAGCAGAAAGCAAATACAGCAAAAACCGCACTGACGATTGTGACTCTAACCACTAAGCAGACAATATAATGTATTGTCTGCTATAACCTACACACACACACACACACACACACACACACACACACACACATGCATGTAGTAGGAGTAGTGTGACCGCCTCTCCATGCATTGGAGTCTGCCGCTTATCGCTAATGATATTTACGAACTTGTACCAGGGAAATTAATTGAAATGCCCCAGATATTGTCGGAGGGGAGTGGGGGTGGCGTGGAGGTATACAACAACCATTTGGTGCTCGATTTAATTTGCTGCCAACAAATTCATTTGAAATTTGTTAAATAAAAATGTGTTTTTCCTTTTTGCAGGCGTTTTAGTTTTTTTTTTTAAGGTTTGCTGGCAAGCTTTTTGGCACTTTGCCGCACTATTAAGTGTTAAGTAATTTGCTGTTTTTCTATTTTTTTTTTTTGATTTTCTGAGAACTTCCCTTAATTTTGCTCGTAATCTTCACAGCCAGGTGGGTGAATTTAGCGCGTTAATTGAATGCGGAAGCTTTTAACGCCCGACCTCACAAAGGGTTGCGGCTCCTTCAACCCAAGTCATTTGCATAATTTTCAACAGACAAACATAAGGAAATGAACCCAAATCAGTTGCAATTAACTCTAATAAGAGCTAACGCTTATAAAACTTTGCATTTTTTTTGGCACTCCACTGGCCGCAAGAGCCAATTGCCCGTTTCTAAAGAGTTATCATATGTCAAAAACCCTTTCGCCAGAAATCCATGGTGCCATGGTGACCCAGATTCACATAGAGAGCAGAAGTTGCTGCCGAACTATGAAGCACAGTTATTATGAGCATCTACATCAAGTAAGATGGCTCTTATCTCCGGTATCAAATATACTTCCTCAGAAAGTTGTCATAATCCGAATCAGATGAGATGTACCCGTCCACGCATAACTGTTCAGACTAGATAATTTCTACTTCGACATCACTGGCTATGATGATGACCTTCAAAAAATCTATATATCATATATATCTTCTATTGCTCAATAGGTACTCAGAGCATTCGTTGTTGACCTGGAAGACTTGACATTTGACTTTTTGACTTGACTTTTTCTATCTAAGAGGGTAGATATAAGTAATACTAATGATTCAGTTGTGCTTCAATTACCGAATATGAAAATTCACATGTCTTTCAAAATGATGCATAAATTAATGTACGCAAAAGAGGAAATTAAAAAAGTTTTGCATCAAATAGGAACACGCCAGGATCCTATTTTGTAGTCGAGCTGAATTAGAGAATAAAGAAATTCCAACTCAAAGATTTCCATTGTAAAACTGCGCACATCGTAGAAACTAATCAAATACAAAGAATTAGAAAACCTGTATTTTAAAAACCAAACCCTATATTGAACTTAGCATCCCTAAGCAAGTGATAGTATCTGAGTAGTGTTGCAGACTTTGGATAAATCACTTGGTTGACATGTATCCACTTTTTTGTGGTTTAGCAATCTCATTAACCATTCAGAGAAATTTCATAACTTTAATAGTTTATGTTTAAGTTTCTTCTAAATTTCAAGAGCTATCCCGCCTCAATTTTTTTGGAATGGCTCCCCCGTCAGCTGGCATCACTCTTGAAAGAAAGTTTGTTAGTCATGCAAAATCGCAGAGCGGCCGCAAGATAAGCGTTAAACAAAGTTGAAGCAATCCAGCCAAACAAAGCTGGATGAAAATGTAAGCTGATAATTTGCCCTGACTTTTTAAATAAAATATAAATCAAGGCACGTGCTAGCCCACAAACGAGCAACAAAATCGGACCAAGAAGCTCTCCGGCGTCTCGTTCACGGTTTGTCAAGCAGTAACTCAACCAGTCAGTCAGTCAGTCAGTCAGTCAGTCAGTCAGTCAGCCAGTTGGCTCTTGGCTGTTGGCTTTTTGTGTCTTGAAGCCCTTCAAATGTGCAGAGGATGATTGGGCCGACAGTTTGTTAGCTGTTGCACCTTTTCGGGAGCTTTAAAATCTGTTCACCTGTCCCAGCGAACCGAACTTTTGCACAAGTTTTAAGGCCGAGCCACGCTGCGTATGCTAGATAAAATAAAAATGTGCGAGTATAACTCGACTCGACGTTGACGTGTTAATTAGTGTGACTTTTGTGGGCTGGCACGTCGGGCTGGCACGTAAAGTCCAGAGATAAGTTAAGGCGTCCACAGTAGCCTTGACAGTCGTTCCAATAATACATCCACTGGCTTTGTGCTCGGCATATTGTGGACTCATTAAAATCAGCACATCGCTTGCAACCACAAAAAACCAGCCACGACGAAAGTCATTTTCATAATCAAACAAACTGGAAAATCACACAGCATAGAACAGAAACAGAAAACACGGCCTTGTGTGGGAGTCGATTAAGTGTGAGACACGCCGAGGGAGGCGGAGAGGGGGTGCCCAGCAGGGAGCATGGACCACAGAAGCAGCCACGTCAATTGCATTAGGAATTGCACTTAATGAGCGTACCAGTCAGTCAGCCAGTCAGACTGCTAAAGACACCCGTCAGGGAGCCGAGGAGTACGAAAGACGACGAACCACACTCAGAAAAAAAAATCAATTTTGTGTTGTGTTTTTAGAAATAATAAAATAAATAATAAATACGAGAAGAAAAAAAATTATAAAAATTAGAAAGACTCTTGTTTTATTTTACTAAAATATATTTCTTGATAATAAAAACTAGAAACGCAAATATGATGCTTAAAAAGAAACATTTTTTTAAAGTTGGAAATTAATATTGAAACTTGCTCTCTCGACTGCTATGATAGTTATCCTGCTCGAATTGCCATATAATCGAAAGTTTTTCCAAATTATTTGAATTTTATAAATTAACTGGAATGTGAATACAAAATAATATAATGAAAAAAAAACAACAGATTATTAGAAATCTGTAAAATATATATAAAAAACTCACTGGAAATTAGAAATGTTGTTCTCTATATTTTAGAAATATTTACACTGGAATTAATAAGAGAATAACCTTGGTTATTAGAATGTTAATTTTCTAAATGCAGGTAAGTTTTTTTTGTGTGTGCAGCAGCTGCCTGCTTTTGGCAAATGGCGAATGTCGAATGGCGTTGAAAACGGCGGCACTGAGTCGCAGTAATGTCGCCCACAGACTACAGATTTGAATGCGTTGCATATATCTAGTATAATATCAAGGGCATAACCATAAGGGAGCTTAGCTTGGAATTAGAGCGAACATCGCCACCCATTTTTACTTATGCGCTCGTCAATTATAGTAACACTTGCCATTCATTATCCTTTCACCCTCTGACAAAACATGTTCGTGTTCATTTCAGCACAATTTGTCCTTAATTTGCATTGATTTGCATAGGACGCGCTTAATCCGTGTGAATTAATTCAACAATAATTTTAATTATATTCCGTGTACATCGCTTAGACTAGATTCTGTTTCGCTCTGCTCATTGAAACCAAACATTTGCACAACTTAATGCCATATTCTTTAATCAATCGCATTTCGAATAAATTTGAGCATTGTTGAGCCGAAACAAGCATATTATTTATATATTTTTTCTCTTCTCCTCAGGCTAACAAGTAAATTCTTAATCTACTTCTGGCTGCCAGGGCTTTCGGCTCGCCGTCTTGTTGTGTGTTTTACATTTTTGTCCTTCGGCCAACTTTTGAATTGACATCATTTTCGTTTTTGGAGATGAGGTGGAGTATGTCTTTATTTTTTATAATTTTCTTCTGTGGGGATTTTCCACTAGATTGTCAACAACTTCGTGGCCTTGAATAAATTTGTGCAAATGTAGCAGAATGGTTTTGATATGTTTGTTTATTGGTTGGCTAATAAATATATACTCAAAAAAATAAATTGTCCTGAAAATTCATTTTAGTTAGTTAAATTTGAAAAAGATTTAAACAAAAAACTGTTTTGCATTTCAAGATTTTTTATGGCGATTTCTGTGGCTGCTTCTGTTTTTCTCGCTTATTTTTCTGCTAAATTCAGAACAACAAAGTAGTTTAAAGTAGTTTAATCAAAGCTTCTCAATTAGAAGCATTAAATTTCTTTATAAATAGTTTGTTAAAATGTCTTTAATAAACATTTATTTCTTTTCCCACATATATCTCTTCCTTTCAAAAGTAACCGCAGCTACTTGATCAAATATTTTGGATGATTTGAATTATGACTTACGAACGCTATTCATGTTTATCCGTCGAGAAGACCGCAAAGTGTTTCGAGAGCGCCCTTGAGCGCCGCCAACTGAGTGAGTAAGCCAGTGATAACTAAGGGATTTTAACTAAATTGATGCAACAGCCGCCAGTAGGTCACAGCCCAAATGGCCATTTGTAAGACCTTCACAAAGCGAAAAAAAATAAAATAAAATAAAATAAATGATGGACAGCAACAACTAACTGGCAGGCTTTTGGTGTACATGTCATGAGAGCTTCCGTTTGGCTTGACTTGGCTACAAGATACCGTTACGGTTTTTTATTGCTTCATGGTAATTTAGACACTTCCGTTAGCTCGCATACTCGTAAACACACGCCTCGGTAAACAGGACTCTTACAGCCTGCCGCCTCTGCGCCAAGTACTCGGGCTCTTTTCGACTGACTCTTCTGTTGGATCGGTCGCCAGGGTCACATTAATTTCGCGCTGCGGCAATTGGCATATAAATTTGGCACAATTGCCATTTTATACCCTGTTGCGTGGACGCTTCAGGTACTTCAATCTATGCATCTATGCATGTGCCAATTATATTGAAATAGCTGCAGATTTGTTTGAAAATTTTAAGCTTTAATCAATAACCCTAAAAGAATTTGATCATTTATTGATTCTGTTGTTGCTAGGGTGTTTCTTAGTCGTATTCACAGTTGTTATCAATTGTTTTGGTTTTTAAAACCCAGTGCAATTTGCATATAAAACATGTCGAGGTATGCAAATTTTTAGCGGCCCTTGGAATAATAAATATTTTTCTCATTAGATGTCGCAAATTGGCATTGGCAAGAAATAAATATTGTAATATCCAAAAGTGTAACTCAAAATATGACTCGATTTTTTTGTTAACTTCGAGCAAACAATTATATTTTTTGTAGTTTCTGTTTATTTATATTAAACTTATCTCTTGACACATTCCATTTTCATTATTTTAGCATTTCCATTACAATTCTCAAATCGCATTCCATTGACAGCCAGACATTTGCACAGTTCACTGACTTTCAATTGATTTTCCAGCAAACAAAGGAGCACCAAAAGTACCCAGAATCAAAAGCTTCTCTCTCTTTCTGTGTCCACACAAGCTAAAAATATACTGCTCATGACACATTTGCTCGTTTATAATGCATTTGACGTAATTGAATCCTCATGGGCAGGGCCAACATCAGCAGACATCATTGTCCGTATCCAGAATAGTAAATAATCCTAACATTTTTACTATGCATCGTTATTTAGAGTGGAATTTTCTCTGCTTTGTTCGCAGCTGCTAAGCTGTTATGCAATTGTTTGAACATCATTTTATTCCGCATACGCACCGTTTGTTAATTACATGAAACTTACTCGCAAAACTTGAACACGAACTTGCAAACGGCGCTTTATCGCAGACATCAGATGCAAACTTGTCCTGTTGCAAAGTTTTTTTGCCTGCCTCCCTGCCTCAACTGGCTGACTGACACAAGTTTGCAACAACAGATGCACATTTTCCTTGACATTAGCCGCCTGATGAGCAGCTGTTGATACCCCGCTCACCCCACTTATACTTACCGACCGACAAACTGTCGACTGCCAGACTCAGCTTCCAACGACGAATTAATTTGTCATTCTAGCAACGATGTAGCGCATACTGATATATATAGAGCCTAAATAAAATAAAACAACATTAAAACTAAATAACAAAATATAAAAATTAAATGCCAAAATACCGAAATCAAAGCGTCAGCATAGTCGAAATGAAAGCATAAGTTGGCAGCATCATCATACCATACGGGGATTCAAAGCAACATCAGGTTTTGTATTTTCTGAATTGGTTCTTGTACTGTGGGATACTTTTAGACGGTGGGATCGAAAATAAAACACAAGCACGATTTTTGTTAGTTTTGTAGTTTTTTTTTATAGAGAGGGTAGTTTTTCTCCGCTAAGGATTTTCAAAGTTTACTTTTATTTAGAGAAGTTCCTTTAATGATAATCATACTTATGGTTTTTTGTAAGCTGTCTGCCTTTCGTTTTTAAAAGTTTTTTTTTTTTTTTGTTTGTTAAATAGTTGTTTTGTTTTTAACAGCTAAATACATGTTGTTATATCGTAATATTTGAGTTTTTCTATCGTTTGTTTTTCTGTTATTTCTGGTAATGTTTTTGACTTTGGTGTAATTATGTTATTTGGTTTTGTTGCGTTAAAATTCACTTACTAGCTAGACTTTCATTATGTTTTTGTTTTTGTTTTTGTTTTTTATTTTTCTAAATTATAATTGTTATGTTTTCATTTGGTTTCTGGTTGAGCCTTGGATGTTGTGTGGCACCGTGTTTATTTTTTGTCTTTTGAGTTCGCATTTCGACAAGTTTAAGAATCAATCATTTTTCTAAAATTAAGTATTAATCTATATGTCCAAATATCTTAATAGTAAACGTGACTTAATAACCTAAATTGTAACAATAAGTTTTTTGTATTTTTTTTTTATGTTGTATGGTAACTTGTACACACATTTAAGCAATACACGTAGTAATATTTCATTATATAATCGGTATGTCCATATAATATATGACTTATATTGAGTTTAAACGCTTGGAATGAACTTTAACACCAACTTACTGTCTAGAGAATTGATTTCTATATAAGTATTTAATTTTCATCGTTTTGACTATGGCGCACCAACTTTTGGCACATGCTGTACTTCTTGCCGTGTCGTTTTGCAACACTGCCAACTGTCATCACTTAGCAACTAGATTAATTGAGTTTGGTTTTAACATGCACATTTCTTCATCAATTCATGAGTAGTTATGTAATGTTAATAACTGATTTTAAAATATTTGAATATATACGTTTATATATATATATATATATATATATATGTATATATATATATATTTATATTTATATATATCTATATTATTTGTTATTTGTATAGATAAATATTTAATTTTTAAATGTACTTTAAATTGCAACATTTATAAATGGTTGTTGTATATTTTGTTGTAAGAACTTTGGAAAAATCACTAAAATGTATGTTTAATATATTTTTCGTATTTAACTTTCCATAAACTTTCCACATCTCATATGACCCTCAACATTAATTTTGTGGATTTTTTTTTATTTTTATTTCGTTTGTTTTTTTTTGTTTGGTTTGCTTGTAGGTTGGCTAATTAGAAAACGAATTTGAATAAACACATTTGTCGATTATATATTAAGAAAGTGCGTTTGCTTTGAGCAGACCATGTGCCACAACGGAAGCCTAGCCAAGGAAAAAGTATGACATCGGATTGGGTGACTTCTCAAAATTTCAACACTCTCGGTCCGATGGGGACGTATTCAATTTTCATGGCACCCTCACACCCCTCTCGCCCGGACACCTTGCCAGACTACGCAGCGTGCTTAATGCGCTCTTGAACCGTGCTCCCAGCTGGACTCATGAAAACCGTCGGGAAATAACTTTTGACCAGGCTAACTTTGTGGCATATTCGAAGTGCTTAAAGCAGAAGACGCCTACTTGCTATACATTTATAATTTAGCTTGAACTGTTTGCTTTGATTTCAACTGTTGGCCAGACACGCAAACGACTGGCATCTGGAACACGACGTCGTCTGGCAACGCTCCGTGTTCCTCATGCCAAGTGTTTCCCTGTCTGTGAGCATCGGCAGTCCTACATTGGGGGTATGCCTGACGAGGCTCAGCTCTTTTGATTATACTATTCGATCGTTTTGCTAGCAACGTTTCAACTATTCGATTTTAATTCGTAACTTTATTTAATAGTTTGTTTTTGTTTTTGTTTTTGTTTTTGTTTTGTTTTGCTTTTCTTTTTGTTTTTCTTTTACCACCAATACCTTAACTTATTTATGTGTGTGTTGTACTTGTAGAACTAAAGTGCAGCTTTTTTTCACGCCTTGCGCCATTCGTTTAGCTGGCTTTCGGCCGCTTTAGCTTGATTGTAGCTGGCTGCTACTTTGTGCTATTTGACGCTGACCGCGTTCCATTTCATTCGTTTCGCTGGCCAATTGTAATTCCCTAGATCTTGTAAACTGATTACTGTACTGAACCACACTTAATGCATTTTTAAATGCTACGTTGGCTTTTCGCATCTACATTTTGTGGGCATTCCGCTTTATGCTTTTGCTCCGATTCCGTTGTTCCATTCTCTGGCGTTCCTTGCCTGGGCAGGCTGTTTGCTTAATTTGTTGTCGTCGGTTTTCAGCTACTCTGCTTTTACTTTGCTGTTGTTGTTGTTGCTGCTGCTGTTGTTGCTGTTGTTCTGCTGCTGCTCTTATTATTAAGTTACATTTTTACTTCTGTTTGCTTTGTTGGGGGTGTTAGTTGTGTTCTTTTTGCGCGACTTGTTTTTAATTGAAGGTACACTCTTCGTTTTCAATTTGCTACTTTTGTTGTTTTCATCTTAAATTCAAATGTGCACTGTTGTCGCTACATTTACGGGTAAATTTCTTATTTATTTTGTTGAAATGTGTTGTTTTTCTTCTTCTTTTTTTGGTAACCTCAATTCTAACGAGTGTTTTCAATGTTTGTGTCGTGTATTCTGTTGTTGTCTTTTAAGCTTTTGCTAAAATTATAACACTTATTATGTTTAATCGAAATCATAGGCATAACTTAGCATTTGATTAAACGTAAACCCATTTAAAGATCTTGTATATATTATATACACATATCGTTTGTGTATATATATATATATATATATATATATATATATATATATATATATATATATATACTACTCCATTATTATTTTTTCAAGCAGCTGAACAGCGCCATTTTTTTTAGCGCACGCTTATTCAAATTAGTATACTATATATAACTGTTAATATATGCATATTATAGGTAGCATTCTGCTTGGCTTCTGGAAATCAGCCTCTCAACTTAATTTTTGCAGTTTAAGCTGACTTTGCATCGGGATTTCTGACTGCACATCTAAAATATTCGATTTGTTTTCATCGTTTTCACTAAGTGGGTTTCAACTATTTTCCATATATGTATGTAGATATAATTGTTTTTTGTCGTACTACGTTAATCGTTATCGAGTGTTTTCCAAGTATGATTCGAGTGTATTTTTGTTTGTTGGTTGTTTTTGTTGTTGTGTCTGCGTATATAATAATATCTCACTAGATAATGATAAACATAGCATTAAAACTAAATAAATATTATTATCGAGTAGCTACAGCGTCTGCCTTTCTTTTAAATAGTTTGTTTGCCTAAACATATATTTATATATGTGTATATTGTATATAAAATCATATCCAGATATATATATATATATATATATATATATGCAGGTATGTCACATAATACATAAGTAAGTATATTTTGCTTTATGGAAAACCATACATAAAATTGTCTATCGGCTTGCGTTTGCCTTTGCCTCATGTCACAAAATTAAATAAAGCGCTACCCAAAATACATGGTCTCTTTTTCACTAAGTACATAAAATATTCAAGTATAATATGGTACTAGATCGGAACAAAGTGGTTTAGGGCCACCCCTTCAAGGTCTTGGTTGATTAGCAGCTTGTTCAAGTCAAAAACTTATCTTATAATCATAGATATTATTTTCCTGTTCTTCTTTGGCAAATTTTAAGCACTGCAATTCGATGCACAGCGCTGAAACGTTGGGAATGAAACAGCAAGATCGTTTGTTTCATGCCCACATTCCAGGCTAATGCTTTCATTGAAGTTAGCAGTTGGGGTTAGTCAAAAACTTATTACCAAATTTAACCGTTTCAATTGGCAAGCCATAGCTATCTTTGGAATCGGAACAATGGGAATGAAACAGCAAGATTGTTGGTTTCATTCCCACATTCCACGATTCGGCGATTTCATAGGCCAGCCAAATGAACACCGTATATAAAATGCTGCCCATAAAATAGTTGGGATTTTGTTTTAGGCTTTAGGCAGATTCAAATAAAATAGTTTAAATATGCTTCTAGGGTTACCAAAAATTGTTGCAAACAGTTTAGTTTTCATTATTTTTGTCTAAAAAGTATGATGGGTGGGTTACATTTATCGCGGCTTAAGACATTTCTGGCTTTCATAATATCATTAATTACATCAATCAATGTCAGCTAGTGTGAATTGTGTCGTCTGGGATTTGATGTTGATTTGATGATGATGCTAAAATGAAAACATGAACAAGGGAAACACAACAATAAAAAAAAAGAAGAAAATCAAAGAAAATCAAAGAACAGAAGAAGAATCAATGGATATGCATGCTTTAACTAAAAAAGAGTTATAACGACTACAGACGATAGCTAGAAAGAAACGTAGAGATGATCGATCGAGCTAGCTACGAGCTACGAGCTACGAGTAGATTAGCGACGAGAGCGAGCGATAACGAGAGCGATAGTTTAACAAAGAGTGAAACAGAGAAACAGAGAAACGAGACGACAGCGACAACGATGATAGCGTACGATGTACAAACGAGTATGTGCGGTGAAACGAGTACCCTTGTGAGTACCCATTGATGTTGTTGTTGTTGTAGTTGTTGTTGCTGTTGTTCTGCATGTTATTGTTGGTTGGTAAAGAAATTAGTTGCACAGAACTGTTGTGTTTTTTTTTTAGGAGGGGGGAGCATTTAAGCAGCATATTTGGATTATATTTATTTAATTTGAATTTGAATTGGAATTTGAGTTTGAGTTTGAGTTTGAATTCGAAAGAGTGGCATAGTTATTAACTTAAGCATAGTTCTCACGGCATACCAAAAACCAAGCTACACCAACTCGAATCCAATCCGCTCCAGCTCCACATCAATGCCAGCGCCTGCGTTGCATCAGGATCTGCTCGTGTACGATCTGCCAGAACTTGCCGTGCAGCCACAGGATCAGCACCACAAGCTGCATGAGCAGCGGCCACTGCTGTAGCTCGTGACGGGTGCGGCGCCTCAATTGTTGGAGCAGCCCCTTCGGGCCGCCGAGTAGGCACTCGTGCGGTGCTGCCGGCGGTGGTGCATAGCTCAAATTGTAGTTGTAGTAATAGTAGTAGTTGCTGTTGTATTGCTGCTGTTGTTCCTGCTGCAGCTCAACCGATCTCAGATCTAAGGAATTGGATGATACTTGGCTGCTAAATCGATTGTTCTCTAAATAGTTGTCATTACTTAGGTATTGATTTGTTGCTGTTGCTGATGTTGTTGTTGTGGTTGCTTTTGTTGTTGTGATGTTTGTCTTTATATTGTTGTTGCTGTTGTTGTTGTTGTTATTGTTGTTGATGCTTGGATGCTCATCATTACGGTATTTCTGTGGTTTGCGATAATATTACATGATAATACATTTGCCCTTTTCGGCCCACGGATTGTTCTTTTTATCCGGCGCATTAATCAATGGATCATTCTTCTCGTTCTCCTCAATAAAGGAGCGCATTCTGCGGAGCATACAAAAAAAGAACGTCAATTAGCAATCTAAATATAAACTAGCTGAGAATTACAATTGTTTTATATTTGAAAAGTATTTTATTCTTTTTTTTCTTAAGCTAAATGTGTTTTTCAAAAAAAAAGAAACAATTAGTTGGTATGTGAATAAATCAGATAAGCCATCTTGTTAACTAAAAGTCTTTAAATGCCCCTTATATTATTATGTTAATTGGTACCAGTATTTAAATATAGTTTTGACATAAACTTGATGTCGTTCCCTTAATGTAACACTGAGTTCTATCAATCTGATAAAAATGTAACTGTATACAATCTGTATTTTAAATAAAATAAATAATAAATATGTAACGAGAACACGGCAAGAGTTGTGGAAAATTCACTGTGTTTTGTTCAGCCATTTTTCATCCATTTGAATTGATGTCTGTGACTGTGCAGAACATTTTTTACAAGAGTCAGAGAAAAGAGCGAGAGGAAACCACCACTTTGCCATTAGGAAACCCAAAAACAGACATTGGAAAAATGGTTCAGCATCGGACCGTCATCAGAACGAATCTAAATTTATTAACGTTCCTAAAATCTCACGTGATGTTAGTTCGCATAGTTGTGTATCATGCACAACTCGGATGATCCCAGATAAGTTCTATATTTTAAAGATCGTAAAACTTGTAAGTCCCCCATAAGCAACAACAATGAAACCATTTCAAAAATTGCATTATGGCTCCGCAGTTAAAGCTAAGCAGATATGAAATGACACAGCAGTCGCCATCGGAAAAGGGGAAAAGTCGGCTCGACTGTCCGTCGATCTGAAGTCCAACCGGCCACGCCCACACAACAATCAAGGCACACTCCAAACTAGGCGGGTCAGCAGTGAAAGCATATTGCGCTTACGGGTGAGGGGGCCAAGGGGCAAGGGGCCGGGGGACAGCCAGCTAGCCAGCCAGTCAGCCAGCCAGCCAGCCAGCCAGCCAGCCAGCAAGTTTTATGCTAATCTGCACGCAGATGGACATTAAAAATGTTCAACGCCTTACACGCGCCGAGCAAACTAAAAAAGGACACCGCTACACATCTCTCCTGCTCGCACTAGCTGTTGCTATTGTTGTTGCTGTTGCTGTTGCTGTAATACACTTATCCTTCAGAGCCATAAAACGGGCTCTTTTTCTCTCTTTGTCTCTTTACCGTCTGTCTAACTGGCCATTTGTTTTCGTTGCCTTTGCCGAGCTCAGAATTTTTAGCACTTTTGCTTAGCACGTTTTCGTGTGAGTTTTTCCCTCTTTATTTTATTATATATATACCCTTGAAGAGGGTATTATAATTTTTTGCTGAAGCGTGTAACGCATTAAAAAAAACAGCACTGAACCCATTAGGGCTGCACTCTTGCTATATTCCGGGAGCCTGGTATGGATTATTACTCGAATCGGAACACAATTGTAGTTGCCTTGAGCGGTGCAATAGATGTCATTTCTTATATTCGAACCAAACTCAATAGTTACGAATTCTTATTGTGTTCTCAACAGTTAAGCATAACATTATCAAGTTATTGTTTTATGCTTTTCAATTTAAACAGAAATTTAGCAGTGAGCAAATTGAATTCGGTCTGCAATTTCTTTGAGGCCCAGATAGCTGTTTTTCCTCGTATTTTTTTTATACATTTGCAAGAATTTATTTGTTTGTTGAAAGAAATGGCGCAGTCGTTTGTTACAGTGCGCAGCTAAAAGTATTCGCCCAGACAGAGTGCGTGACACATGCTTTGCATTTCAATTTAGTGCGTGAGTTGTGTACTTTGTACATTTTCCCGACAACCCATTCATTTTGGTCTGACTCAGGCGACGTATACGTTATATTTATATTTATATTTATGTGAAGGTGAATATAGAAAAGCGATTTGCGCACAGTGCAGCTTTTAAGAAAATTAAGAACAAAATCCAAAAAAATTAGGAAGTACACAAAAATGTTTAAAAATTAATGCTTTACATATATTTAAATATACTGAACTGAGACACGTATTGCTTGTCATATACGAAAAACAAAACCTTTGAAAGATAACCAGATATGAAAAGTATTAAATATAAAATTTTAATTTTATTTAATATATCTGCTTACTTTTTGTATAATTCTCAGATGATTATTTTTGGTTGGCAATAAAGAAATTATTTGTGTACCATTTGTGGCTTGATATATATTTTTTAAGTCGATTTTAATTATATGTCTGAGTATTTAAAACAATGATACTTGTGTGAAACATTCGAACTATCTGCTCTGACGAGCATGCCTTTATTTTAATGAAAGTTCTTCAACTTAAATACATATGTTTTTTACTTAATGCAGCCGCTTGGAAGACAACCGCTTTGTATATCCTGTCTCCTGTCTCCTGCGATCCTCTGGGATCTCTAAAAATAGCCCGACCCTAAGCAGACAGCGTACGCTGCTTAGAGCGTCACATTTTCACACTTGAACAATAATCTTAGCCCAAATATCTGTGCTCAGAGCGAAGTGTGGGTTGTTTATTATTACTGGCCAGACTGAATTTAATTACTTTTAGTTTGCCTGTGGGTGTGCTTAGGTGTGCCAGGTACATAATTGTAATTGTGATTGTCTGTTTGCTTGCTTGTTTTGCTGGTTATCACCTATCTCTGTGTCGAATTCAATTGTCTCTTGGCTCTCGTTCAGATTTTGTGTAGTTGTCGTGGTCCCCAAACTAGTGGTCCTTGGCATTTTGATACATATATATATATGTATGTATATATATACATATATATTTTTTATTTTTTTTTGGTTGTTTGTTTTTTTTTTTTTTGTAATTTACTGATTTGTGTGCGGGTATTTACATTTTGTTGGGATTTCCTTGGCACATGTTTTCCACTCATTAGTTTTGTTTGCGTGCTGTTAAGGAACAAGATTTGTGCCTCGCCCCCAACCCAGTATAATATTGTGGCACACGCCTGTTGTACGCAATTTCGTTTAGTGCAGTACGTGTGCACATGCCACATGTGGCAAACTATTGTGCCGTGTGGCAGGTGTAGGCTCTAGTCACGCCCACTCATGTGCCGCATTTATGCATAATTTAACTAACAAGACCTTGTCAACTTTGTTGTCCTTGCTGTGCGTGTGTCTCTGTGTGGATGTGTGGGTGTCTGTGGGTGGTGTCTGTATTTTCTTGCTCATTTTCCGCATCAGCAGAGCAGAAGGCAACGTCATGAGCGATAGGTAGGTGGGCGGGGGAGTTGGGTCAGAGATGGCGGCACTGAGTACGTTTACGTAGATACATAAAACAATAGCCAACGAGGCTAATGGGCTTATGACTCTGCGGTTTTTGGCCACTGCTGGCGGGAAAAACTTGGAGCCAAATCTCCCCAAAAAAAAGTAAATACAAGCATAGCAAAATCCACGACAGAAGGAGAAAGTGAATGCGCAGGCGACAGCGAAGGTATTTCAACCCACCCCCTCACACAAATAAAAGGCCAAGGATTCCAGGTTTTTTCTCTCCTTTTTTTTGGGTTACATTTCGGCAGTCAAGGCTATTTGGGGTGGCCTGGCCCAAAAAGCTAGTCAACAAAGTTGTTATGATGACGTTCTTGCGGCGAATGCTGTGCGAAAAAAAGGCAACTATAAAAAGCAAAAGTAAACTTTTATAGCCCACTGTTAGCTGAATGACATTTCATTTTGTGTGTCGCAGCACAGGCACAAGCAGTGCTTATCATGTATTTATAATGAGCGCATTAGCAGGAATTGTCCAGAAAAGGTTTGCCAAAGCTCCTCTAAGTATCTTATTTAAGCAAAACGAACATCAGAGAGAGAGTGAGAGAGAGAGAGAGAGAGAGAAGAGAGAGAAAGAGGGACAGAAAGAGATAGAGAATAAGGAGAGACGGAGAGAGTTCATAAAGTGTTTGGCTCCTTGGGACTCACGTTTAGTTTGACTTGGCCGTTGTCGTGTTGCCAGTTTTCTTTGCCGAGTCATTGTGTTTACAATTTAGGGCCAACTTTCTGTATTTTTTGGCAACTCCTCAATAGTTAGCAGCAGTTTAAGTTCAGGTATTTGAGCTGTCAATGCGACTAGAATCTGGTTAAAAGTCAAAAGAGATTTCTCTTCGCCGCGTAAACTGAATGAGAGACTCCAAAAGCAAAACCCAAAGGCTGCCCAAAGGCGATGTTGATGATGATGTCATCGGCAGATGTACGCCGACATTTGTTCTCGAAAAGTTTACTCATAACTGTAAGACGCTTTTAATAAGCAATGGCTAAAAGTTGATGGAATACGAGAGAAACAAAAAAAACATCTGCAACAAATTGAAGCAGCCATTTATGCTCCACCCTTCTGCTGCCCCGAGCAGCAAAAAGTTGCGCTTGAATTTTTAAAGTGAATGTGCATTGAAAACTAATTCAAAAGCTTTAATTAAATATTTGCACATTTTATGCCCATTCTCGCTCTCTTTTTCTCTCCCTCTCTCTCTCTCTCTGTCTCTCTTGTTTTGCACACCTCCTTCTCCAACTGTGTTTTTTATGAGCTAATTAAAAGCACTTCCGTTGTAACGACTGCCATGCCAAGTTCTGTGTGTTTGTGTGCGTTTGTGGCAAGTGCGTCGCGCAGTTGCAAAATGGCATCAGAGTCATTTAGATGAATGTATTTCCTGCCAACTGCTAAATGGGCCCGACAACATTTCGCTTTTAGGGTTAGGCTATTAATTATAAATAACTGGCTATAAATTATGTGAAAGCAGGGCGAAGTCATTGGCCAGAAATGGGATCTGCTTAAGCTACTGAAATATTGACAGTTCACAGATGACATTTGAGCGGACTAGGAAACCGGAAAAAAACTATTTCGACCGGTCAGGAAACAGCGTAAATATGACCACATTCTTTTTTTTTGTATTTGGTATGAAAACTACTTTTTGTGGGTCAAAAGAAATCCGATTAGGCCTTGAAGCTGCTGGCGACCGAATTTTTCATCTTGCGTCAGACGAACAGACAGCTTTGGCCTAATAGAAAAGGCGTGTCTTTCTTTACGAGAAATATGCTTTTGGTTTTTACATTATTATTATTATTACTATTGTTCATATCCTGCACCTAAGTCAGATATATTCTGCAAGGCAGCTCTTCCATATGGATATGCATTGGTTCAGTCTCAACCTGTCTCATATTAGGGTATCCGTTGGAACACTGCTCCAGGGCCTGTAACCTGGTTTGTAAGTGATCCCTCGGTATACCATTTTAAAGTGTGTTTCGTGGCTTTTTGCTCAACTTGAATTTCTTAAATTTTTCGTTGACACAGAAATTATAAATAATTGCCTACATATCTCCGCAAGCGTATCCTTTGCCAGAATTTTATTTATTTGTATGTATTTAAGACATGTAAAGAAATAATTATTATTTCTAATGACTACATTATACTCAGGCTTGCGTTTCCTTATCAACTTAATTGAGTACTGACTATTAAGTGCTACTATTATTATTTGTAATCTTTCACAGGATGTAAACAGAACTAGGAATTTTCCTTGTGCATTTAGGTCTATGTGTATACTGATTCAGTGCCACAAACAATGCAACGTAAATTGTTGAGCAAACAATAGAACAAAGCTATTAATTAAATGTAATGCCTTCACCTAGGCCAATGTGTTACAGTTAAGCAGTCGCTTACCTTTGGCCACCGATTTGTCATTGTCTGCGCTCTGTGGTTTGTTTGATGCGAACAACCTAAACACGATTTAAAAGTTGATTTATGACAGGCACAATCACACACGCACACACTCAGACATACACACGCACACACACATAGACAGACACGCAATCTAAGCACCTGGAAGTGGGCTAGAGCGTGCTGCAGCGAGCATTATTTATCGATGGCGTCAACATTTCCGGCATCTATCTATCTATCGGGCACAATAACCACGCGCTGTTTCACATCATCCACAGCAGCTTAACTTAGACCCCGACCCTCCACCCCTCTCCGACTGTCATTCCCAGCCCTGCCACACTCTGCATATTCTCATATTCAGCGAGCCTAAAAAATAAATTTCATATTCAGTTTGAGTAAACAAAATGCGACAGTCACATATCAACTGTGTGTGTGTTTATTTTTGAATTGCTCATACTCAAACTCCCTCTCTCTGTCTCTCCTCTCTCTCTCTCTCAGTGTCTCCCCTTTACCCTCCAAGTCTCCCCAGTCGCACTCTCTCTTTCTGCCTGTTGTTTGCCTTTGTGCGCATGTGGCGCTGTTCAAGAGTTTAATATTTTATTTCATTCATATTCCAATTGTTTACGCATAATTGCCAGGGTTGGCAGGCTTGACACCAACCCCTAATGCCCTAATGACCCCAACGACGACCCCATCTCCATTCTGCCATTCTGCCATTCTCCCATTCTCCCATTCACGCAACGGGACCCATTACAAGTGTTTTGCAGTCGGCTCTAAAATTATAGTATACTTTTAAGCGCCTTGCTCGACCTTCGCCACAAACTAATTTCTAGCTCATTTCACATCTTTTGCGCCTGTGTTTGTCTTTGGGTGTGTGGTGTGTGTGTGTGTGTGTGCGTGTCTCGGCCTTCGCTAAGTGTTGCCTCTGCTAACTTTAGCATACTTTCAGCCACAAGGCAAAGACACTTAAAGACCAGTGAGAAGCCCCTCCATCAAACCCTTTGAGTTGAAGCATTTAGCTTTCATGCAAAACATGTGCGAATTTACATATATGCATATGTATTAGTTCGATGCTTAAAGGTATGTGTTTGTGTGTGTGTGTGTGTGTGAGAGAGCAGGAATATCGTTAGCTTATTACATTATAATGCGAATTATTGTGCAATTGTCGCAAATAAATAGAGTTGTCGCCTCACTCACTCATCCAGCGAAAAATACCATAAAAAATAACTTAGGTAGCAGCTCTGATAGCAACGTGGAGCAAAACAGCAAATTAAATATGCAATTTCTATAGCAATAGCACAATCTGTTCAGTTCTGCTACTTCGCTATGCTTTTGTTGTTTCCTGCTGAAAGAGCATTCTGTTATTGGCTCTTCGATTGGAATACTTAGCAACAATTTTACAAATAATAATTTGATTAACGACTTTAACTTAATTAAGGATATTGCTTGAAATAATTCAATTGTCTAAGGGGCACTTTATGCGACACAAATTTAATAAAATAGTTTGTGACTTTATTGGGACATTTTAATATAACTGCACTCTACTCAAATTGTTCAACATAAGTCACCTGCTGCGATTTTGGAATGACTAAGACCCCAGGATCTGAATTTGTATTGCTCATTTTCATTCTGCAACACAAGTCAATGGTAGTTTCTGCCATTAAATGTATCGAAAAATATATACAAGTTACACTTGTGCATTGATCGAATGGTTTCTGCTAAACAGGCAATAAATATGCATAAAACTACATTCGTATCTCGGGTGTCATAAATAAATTGCTGCAAATATGCAAATAGCTAACATAAATTATACATGCGATGCACTCCATTAGCTTAAAGTGGTTAGAGACGACTAAGCCCAATAAATAGATTAATCGACGTTTGCGGAATTCGCCAGGGAGAATATTGTGCATGAGTCGTGGGGGATTTAAGGAATAAAAGAAGGGGTAAAACGTGTACATATAACTATAAATATATATATACAGAGATTATAGTTTTAAATGCTCCTCCTAAAACTATGAATTTTAGTCTAATTGTCATTTTCTAATATTAAAAATTGAGCTGCTGCAATAAATTCAAGCGAGAAGATTTCTATTGATTTTATTTTAGTTTATTTTGAATTCTACTACAAAACATTTATTTTTCACAAGAATTCCTTTACAAATCTGTAAGTTTTGTGAGCTTGCTCAGTTCGTTTGAGCAGAAGAATAAATAAAAATATATATTTATTTACTTTATTTTATTCTTGTGCACAACTGAGCTGAGCAACCTGCGAATTCTTTGCCAATTATTGGTTTGATTTAACCAGAACACAACGAAAGCAACGTTTTTGATGTGAAAGGCAACATTTTACGATATTTATATAATATTGAATGCCATGAGAAAATGTAGCATTTGTATTGGCTTCGTTAGATTAAGGTGCTCAACGTTGCACGCTGCACGTTGCATGCTGCATGAAATAACAAGAAAGTAGCTGTGACTGCAACTGATTTCGGTGCTGCAATCAGAAATTCAAAACACAAAATGTATAAAATTGTGCAGTGAATGACAAAAGGCAACAAATCGCAAGAGCGAACTCGGCTAACAGATGCGCTACAGTTAAATATTGAGGAAACAATTGTTTGTGGCACACTTTGGAAAAATTTCTAACACTTTGAGATATACCCATCCACAACTGCTGCTGGGTATCTGCGCGAACACTCGACTTGCGATTTGCTGGCAGATATTGGCAGAACTCTGATTTGCTTGCATTTCAATTGGGAATCAGTGAACAATCTGCCGAACCGAGACTTATTTACAGCTCTGAGTTAACAGGATGAAATCAAATCTCAAACGCTAAGCGTTGGCCGTGACTCAAACAAAAATGGCCAAGACTGTGGGAATTGAGCTCACCTGCTGTCCTGTTCAATTCAAACTATTTGTTTTCTGTATTTTCACCAGCTTTATTATCCAGCAAAGTTGCCAGAGTTGCCACAATCCGGCAGCTCAACCGCCGCAAAAGAGTCCTTGGCTCTGTTCGCTCGAATGGGGCCCAGGCCACAGATAGGCGAACTGAAATTGCGACTGAGGCTGAGACTGAGACTGAGACTTTGCAGCTGCTGCTCTCGTTCTCGTTCTCATTCTCAGTCTCACTCTTGTTCTTCTTTGCCATTTCATGAATAACAAATCAGGCTGAAAGACAATACCGACCAAGTCGGGATAGGGTAAGGGTATGCTCTATGGCCTGGACGGCCAAAAGCCGCAAGTTCTTAGTGCTCAGTTCTATGCATACACAACGACGATGAAGGCGACAACGAAAATCCGAAAAACAAAAAACGGCACACAAGATAAAAAATGGAAAAATAAAAATGTGTTTTGCATGGCAAAGAGACGCTCGCTGATAGAAGGAAGAGTAATAGTTTGCCGGAGGGGAATAGGTGGGTGGATGCTGTATAAATGCACTAGAAATGTTTAGCAGGCTTTCTGGTCCACTTTTGTTGAATTGAAAGGAAATTGTGCAAAAAACACTTGAGCCGAGTTTCCACATCATCGTCATCATCAGCATGTTGTTGATGATGATAATGATGATAATGATGATGATGATCATCATCAAAATGCTCAGCATCTTCGTCCTTTCAAGTGTTTGTCAAAGTTTGCCGCAGGTCGGGCCATAGAAAATTGTTGCTTCTGCCCCGCAGCTGCCATTTCAAAAGTAGCAAATCAAATGACGTGCGACAAGTGCGGCCAGCCAGGATTTCATATGACAAAAACAAAAACAAAAAAACAAGATAGAAAATCGAGCCGTTGAATGCAATATGAAAGGTTAATAAAGCATACAGAAAATCCAACGGAGAGAGTAACAGAGAGAGAGAGAGAGAGAGAGAGAGAGTAGGTTCAACATTCGGTTACAGAAATATAAGCAAATTTTGATTTTTATGAATTCAGATAGAAAGACTATAAAATATATATGTAGAATCGATGGCAACTACACGTCTCGTAAGAAAATATTTGCTGTTCGTCAAGATATTTTAATAATTGCACAGCATGATAATATGACTATATCATACAGAAGTCAGAGGCAAATGTTCCTCTTTAATAAAACAAAAATTACGTTGATCACTATACACACACATATTTACATATACTTATACATACATCCGCTGCCTCAATGCGTTGCACAAAATAAATTTGGAATACACCCAGCAGGGTTACAAAAATGATTGCTTTAATCCACACTGGAGTACATCTAAATATTATGATATATAAATATATATTGAACAATCCATGCTTCAGCAAATATTTTTTTATGCTGATTTCTATGTTTTTATCTTAAATGCAAAACAAATTCAATTTAGAAAAACCATTAAGAGGCAATGACGAATACAAAATGCCATCAGGCTGGCAGTTGTTTGATCCCGTCTGGGTCCAATTGATTCTGTGTGCGTGTGCATATATATGTATGTGTGTGTGTGTGTGCATATTGATAGGTGAAGAGCGCGGCAGGAGAAGAGGAAAAGCTCAGCATATATTTGAGCACCCTTTGCATAATTCCAGCTACTTCAAATGCGAGGCACGCAATGAGGATTTCACATTTGAAACGACTTAGGCACATAATTTCTAGACACCGCCGATAATTACGGATGAGAGCTGTTTATTGATATCGTAGGAGGAGGTTGCAATGCAAATGCATTCATGTTGCTATACAATTGCGGAGCGGAAATTTAATGCCAGAAATTGCAAATTTCCTGTTATCAAAAACTTGTCGAGTCTCAGCCTAAGCTTGAGCTCAAGACAAGTTGGGATGGTGTAGGTGGGTGTAGTGCCACGCCTTTGCTGGCAGGATGTGCCACCCAAAAACGGTTTGGCGACCTGCCTCACATCAATGTGCCTCATGCCTGTGCTCTGTATATTTGCATACGGGTATTTGATTTGCAGCTGCCAGCAAAGTTATGTTTCGCTCTCTCTCCTCTCTCTCTCTCTCTCTCTCTCTCTTTGGTGCTCTTTCATATACATATGTGTTGGAATTTCTCTCTCTGTGTAGCACAGGTGCAGACGGCAGCTGATTGCCCCGATTTGCAGTGGCGCCTGAATGCATGCAATGCCCACTACAAGCTCAAAATACCTGACATTCTTTTGGGCCATTGTTCTCGGTCTCAATCAATGATACGGAATGCATTTCATTAAACCACACGAGTTCCTCTTTTGCATGGAATCACTTGGAAAAGTTGGTTGCATGCAAGCAATTTTATTGCCCCAAATCTTGCAGTTAGCAAAACTTTCTTTGCTGCAGTTGACTTGCATATTCTGAGGACACTCTTAAGCAACACCAATTCCATATAATTTCCAACTACTTTACATATTGGCCTGATTGGGTTCTTGCAATAAATGTTGGACCATTTTACACACACATCAATTACAAATATACAAATTTAAATTGAAATTAAAAGTGAATACTTTAATTAAAATGTTGTATGAAACAAAAGAATGCCTATAATAAATCTGGATGTATTATGTACTTTAATTTTTCCATTTTATATTACTTTTATTCACTTTGAATTTTCAGGAATAAATAAAAGTTGTATTTATTAGAAGGCTTTATTAACTGAGGACTGTTTCAAGTCCATATTAAATAATTAATCCTCATCTTCTCATCAATCAATGATACATTTTGCTGTTTCTTTTGAACCAGTTGAAATAAATATTTGAAGTTCATGAAATAAAGCTAACAAAGTTGTGTTTCAGCAAGTAATACAAATTAGATACATTATCTGAGTATCTACTTTCCCTCAAGATAAGTTGTGGATATCGTGCAGGTCACTTTTATTTCTCTGATTCTATAGGTATTATTTTTACATAAAATATATTTTAAGAACTAATTACCTATAGAAGGTATCTAACCTGTAATTAATATTCACATCACGTTAGAAGTCGATTAATGTGAACAGAAATAACCCTCGATAGTAATTGAGGAAAAGTAAAGTAAAATCAATTTAGGGAACACACAACAATAGTTGGCCTTTGTCATTTATAACACACACAACTACACAATAAAAGCTGAGTTGGCTTACCAAAAAGTAGGCAAGGCTTTTTTTGTTTTGCTTAGTCTTGGTGTTGATTAATTGAAGTGGAAAATTGCTGGCCTTGCAGCAAAGACAAGTTAGTAGCCAAGCAAACGAGCAGTATGATTGATAGTTTAAGCCAGGTTTAATGAGCCTGCAGGCCAACTTTTGGGCCAGCTGCCGCCTTGCCGCTGGCCTTTGGCTTTATTGAGTTTACCAACACTTGACAAAGCCTGGGGGTGTTGCCGCTGTTGCCTCCAGGACCTTATCACATGAGTCACGCTCTCTTATTTACATAGCTGATCACTGTGGACTAGAAATAAGCCTCACCTCAGTTTAATTAAAGTTTCTGGGCGAACAAATTGTATGCACACAAACCGAACTTGTTGTGAATAGCAAAAGTTGGAGCTTCTTTTCATGGACTGATTGTACGACAAACAGACGAAGCATTGATTGACTCCAAGATATCGAATTGTGCCCAGCAAAAGCAATTTGTCAGCAATTACAAAAGCCAACAATTAATTGATGTGATCCGGCAACAGCAACAGCAACTGCTGTGGCAGCAACAGTGGTTCACGACAGTTTTCGTTTGGCATGTAAATTTCCTCGTTGGTGCCCCTACTCACTGCCACAAAAAGACGGGCAACGTTTTTGTGGCAGCAGCTCGCAACGAATAATTCACGTGGCGTACTTTGAATTATGCAACACTTGGTTAAACAACTGCAAATTGGGCAAAACACACATAACGGACGACAAACAATTGTTTATGCGACCACTGACTAAATAGTACTCGACTCTACAACGCCCAAAAAACTGTGTGCGACTGCAGACTGCACAGTACTGCCATAAATCAGAGTCACAAAAAGCAACTGGAAGCGACTAACTCATCAGGCCGTGGAGCCTGCCATGATATTTCACGAAGAGGTTGCCTTAAGATAAGAATATTGTTCCAATTGCTCCGGAATACGGAGAACGAGCTCTCCGCCTTTTTTATTGGTCAAATTAATTATGTCAATTTCAGACTTCAAAAATAAAGTAATATAAACGCTGGAATTAAATAAGAACCTGTTTAAATTCATGAGCAAGCATACTCAGAAAATAATCGTCATACTTTAGGCGCCAATAGCAGTTCACCTTATTTCTAATAAGAAATATTAGAAAATATTACATTTCTAAAATAGAAAGAATACTTCCAAAATGTAAAAAAAATATTCATAAAAACAAAATATGGGAGATTTTCTAAAATAAGTAAAATTAATTATGCCCATTTAAAACTTTCTCTAAGCGCTGCAATTTCGAGTTGAAGTGATGAATCTGTTTGAGTTAATGAGCAAGTATATCAATGTAATAACTTAGGTCAGAGCTGCACAATGTTTAAGTAAACCGCACAGACGGGTTCCCAGCTAAATTGTTAAATAAAATATGTACGTGGGAGTCAACGATAGTCCAAGGGTGCATATAAATTATAAAATGTATGGTTTGTGTTTGTGTGGATTAAGACACGTATTCAACATATTTTAGACATGTATCTTCATGCACTCCAAAGTAAAATCAAGTCTCTAAAATTACTCAGGACATAGATAAAGATTCTTTAATGACTGATGTAGTTTCTCAGTCTTAGCGAGTTTTAAATGCTGTTGTTGTCAAAGAGTGTCGCTTTGAATAAATGTGGAGACTTTAAATATTATCAGGTGTTTTCAAGTCAATGCAGAAAATATCTCTATTTTAATGTAAATATTAAAAACCATTCCAAATACATATTTAAATTATAAAAAGAGGACATCGAACACAAGACAATTAAATACGGCAGCAATTCAAAACGGACTGTCAACTTCAAGTGTTATTCTTTTCTAGGTTGGAATATGATATTTGCTATTCCTAATTCATCGAAGCGGTTAACGGTTAACGGGTAAGAGGGTAGGAGTCTTAGCGGGTAAGCGGGGCGTGTTCTTCTAATTGCTGCTGCGTAACGAGTCGCGTTGCTTGCAAAGTTGGACGTATCCTTTCAGCGTTAACTGTACTTCTCTGTTGGCTTGTGGGCTGCTCTTGCATTTGATGTCCTTTCACAGATTCTGTATTGCCATTTTATGTTGTTGTCGATGTTGTTACTGTGAATGTTTGTGCTCTAATTCGCCGTTAAGTGGCTTTTCGACGTTTGTTGCAAAACTTTCTTTTTTTAACCCACTTGCAGAAGTTTATTACAGCTGCTGTTGTTTTTTGTGTGGTCGATTCTTTTAGCGGCTTGGCTGTGGCTTTTGCCGATGTTGAAATTGCTTGCCTCGTCTTAAGTTCTGTTGCGGCAAATTAATGAATGACAAGCGAAAAGTTTTGCAGCTGCCACAGCAACAATCGGTCGGTTGCCTAAAACGTTTTACGAAATACAGTCAATGAAATACAGTCAGTAAGGACATGTTAAAGTTGGCGTGCGTAGATTGCTCTCTTTCCATGTCACATACCCAAAGAACCACAATAAAGATAGATCGTACTTTCGCAATAACAGTTCTTGGCACATGTTTGATCAATAAACCACGTTAATCAATTCAGTAACTTGAAAACCAATGAATCTTGAAATATATATTCGCGAATCGCTCTTGGAAATCAATAGCATGGATAAGTGTAAATCGATAACTTCAATCCTACAAAGAATGGCACATTTATTTCCAGGCTACCTCCACTCAATGTCATCACATATTCTTCATACTTGGAGTTTATTATTAATTGAGTTTTTACAAGGTTGGTATTTTTGTTTTTAGATGGGATTCTGCTTATTTATTTACTTGTATCACACCTCACTTCAATCTAGGTGGTTTTTAAGAAGAAAATACAATGCAGAATTCAAGAAGAACTAAGAAAACATTGAGAAGTTTGGCATTCAAAAGGTTATTAAATTCGACCCTTGACGTTTATAATATTTATGGATAAATAGAGCTCAGCTTGATTTACAAAATAACTATTATATCATTAAGTGCAAATATACTTTGCAATGGAATATTATCAAATGGGACAAATACGTTCTATAGTTACTTAAGTTATATACATTTTAAACAATTAATTATAATCATTCTTCGTTTTTTTTATTTTTCATCACAGACGGACTACTTTGTTCTGTGCTATTCCATTAGCAGTCGCTCTTTGACATGCCAAATTCAATTATTATGTCATAGGCTTATTGTGTAATAATAATTAATTGTACTATTTTGAGAATAATATGAAATCAAAATTCAAATCCATACAGTTGTCTTCAATATCATCATCACTATGTCAAATAGTTCCCATAAAACCATCTATATAAAAGGTAAAGCATCGAAATAACGATAGAGGACAGCTAAAGTGAGTAGATCTCAATTTTATTCAACATTGAAGTGAAGCTGTCGCGGTTGTTTCAAGGGGTAAGTTTAAGATAAAAATCGATAAATGTTTATGTGCTACCCTTATTCTTAACGCTGACTCAAGGAATCCACACACACATAACATTAATTGGTATGTTTGTTAGGCTTGAACAGTCCAATTGAGGTGACTCCGCACGTGGAGTGAGTGTCGACTAAATGTGGGCTATCTTGACCACTTCGCGTTGCCCTTGGCTTCAATGCAATCTTCAATCACGATTTGTTGACCATTTCTCGTTTTGTAAATAAACCAATAAATTCATTTAAGGCCCGCAAAACCAGTGAATGGAAGCTCAGCGCAGCTGTTCATGAATGCGAAATGCGAGGTACTTCAACATGTACAAACATATGTATGCTGTGTGTGTGTGTGTGTGTGTGTGTGTGTGTGTGTGGATGAGTGTGTACCTGAGTGTGTGTGTGTATGCGTGTGTGCATGTTGCGGGCTATAAAGCTTTACGAACGTCGACCGTCGACATCGCCTCATTGTTATGGACAATGATGTGCAGAGAGACAAAAACACGTAGAATAAGAATTTTATGTCGGCATTTTTCCCGAGAAGTTGTTTTAATTATAACACCTGACGGCCGCACCTTACGACGCTTTCACATATGTGTCAGTGTATGTCAGTGAATGTGTGTGTGTGTGTGTATGCATGTGTAGCTGTATGTTGAAGTACAGTCAGCGCAAAAAGCAAAAAAAAAAAAAATGCTGGCAGCATTAAGAATGCAAAATTTAATTCCGCAAATGAGAAACGTTTCACGGTGACTGCAAATGTGACTGTGAATGTGATTGTCAATGAAAATCACACTTTATCTAGCTGTCTCTCTCTATCTCTCTCTCTCTGAGCTCTGTTGCCCTCTTTCTTTGTAATTTTTTCGCTGTTATTGTGGCATCTCGGTCAGCTGCTTTTTGACTGCTTGCGAATAAATTGTGACCAGACACAATTTAACAGATTAAAAAAAAAGAATAATAAAATAAAAGGCGCGCAGTAAACTGCAAAAATGACAGGAAGAACAAACCGGACGGAAGCGAACGGAGCGGAATGACCATGACCAAGAGTTTTGCAAACCGAGCCGAGAAATATGGAAAAATCCCGTTCACCAACTGAGTGCGAGCCAGATTGTGGGTGTGGATATCCTGCACTCCGCCCGTCGCTGACAGCCCAAGGACAACTGACAGTTTGTAGTTTTATTAACTAACAGTTTTTGTGAAATAAAAAATTATTATTCCTCTATATCAAATAGCATGGCACATTTTTCAGAATTTACGTTTACTTTAAAAAATGGGAAATAGTAGCTGCATATAGAAGTTAATAATTCAATTACAAATGCATACTTTACCCAAATATTCAACATGTTCTCTTCCAAAACAGTACTTCACATATCGTAAATCATCAATGTATATGCTTTTGTTATACTCACCTAAAAAGAAAGTTAAATAACACATTTAGAACATATATATGAATATTAATAAAGTGTTAAACTTAATACTTATTGTAAATTTAAATTATTGGCATTAAATTTACTGCTTATCTTAGATACCAGGAGTTGATAGGAGGCACTAACACAATAACTAAGCCAAGCCGAAGTGTGGGATGTAATAAATCTAACTGATAACCATAATATAGTGGCTATAACGAATACAATTTGTCGTAATATTTATAATAAATATAACAAGTATATATATTTAATGATTGTTTAGAAGGACAGCGAGACAGGGAAACATATGACTCGGGGTATAGAAAGGTATAATATATAATATAATAAGAACACACAGCTATTCCCCAGATATGCACTCACCAAAAAAGTTCTCAACACTTTTTCCGGTAACGATTCGCGGCATAGACATTATGGGATTTACGGTCGTAACCGTAACCGTGTAACTGTGAATTATTCAGTAGTGCTGGGACCTGTTACTGTTACTGTTTGCTTTAATACGGTTTTAAGTCATTTCATTTATTATTTAAGCCATGGCACAATTCGGCAGCGTTGGCTGTCAAAAATGCAATCGCCGAAACGAGAGGGCAACCAGAAAAATAAAAACACCAAAGCAAACATAAAACACAGAAAAGCTGAAAAGCAGAAAAATGTGAAATGTGAAATGGGAAATGGGAAGCGCATGCAACAAAATTCAATTACTACTATGGCAGTCAACAAGCCAAGCGAAGGAGGATTGGGCCAATGCGGGCTGAAGAGAAAGCTTGGCTTTGGGGATGGGGGGTGGGGGGTGAGGGATGGGTTGTAACGAGACGTAACCGTTCTTTGTAGTTATGCCAATGCTCATAATGTATGCAATGTGCACACATGCAAAAATGCATGCCGAGATATGTGCATATGGAGGTGCTCCGTTCTCTGCCCCATAGAAGCTGCAATTAAAACAAGCAAGCTTTCTCTCGACAACGGTGACAGACTAAAAGATACCCTGTCAGCAGCATACGACTATCAATTCACATTCGTATACAGTCAGCCCAATATTTATTCGTACACTCTTCCTTTCTTAATTAAATATATATTTAATTATATTATTATAATTAATTAATATATCGCAAAATTCTTTAAAAAAAATAGTTTTTCCTTACAAGAAACAATTTTAAAACATAATTTTTAGACCAAAAATGTGTTATAAAATTTATTTACAATTGGCTTTTCTTTTAGGATGCGCTGGTTGAGATTTTTGCAGATCATTAAAACAAACAGAATACAGAGTATACAAATTTAAGCTCCAAAACATCGTAGCTTTTCATAGTAAAGTAAATAAAATTAATGCTCTCTCTTTCTTCATCTCTCTCTCTCTCTCTCTCTCTCTCTCTCTCTCTCTCTCTCTCGCAATCCTCTTTATCTCTTTTCACATCTGCTCATAACCTTTTTGTTTATTAACAATGAGAGCGTCAGCACAGCTTGAAACAATAGCCCGCTAAAGATAATAATAAGTAAATATAGGCAATAATATTGTGTTGCACAAATAATAATATAATTACAGCCAATTCATTCTGTGATTCGACACAATGATTTTAAGCAAAGATAATTAATGCATAAATACAACTGAAGCTGGTGATTGTCGAGTGGATAAAAAATATACAACCTGCTCAAGATTTATATGCACAAAAAAATAAATAAATAAATATGATATAAGAAAAAATAACCATTTATATAGTTATCCATTATTTGAGAGGCAGTCAATTGTTATGCTCTTGATTAATAAATAGTTTGCTGAAGTGTGAATTCGTCTTGAGAACATGAATTAAAAATTAAAACTATTATGTATTGTATTAAAATATCAAATAACTTAATTTTTAATTTTGTAGTCATAAGTTGCTAGTAAACTATATATATTATATTATTATTTTATTTTGCTATTGTTTAACTGAATGGCTAATTTATTAAGTCCTTGTTTTAAGTGTTCAATTATCCAAACATCGTAAAATGCTTCCAATACATTATTGTTGCCACTTAAATCAGAGTCATCGAATCGAGACTCTAACGACCAGATTGTAAATCCAGCCAAATCCATACATTATAGCTAAGTAGCCTATTTGTTAGGCAGATTAGAAAACTTGATCTTTACACCAAACATCTGGCAACCTATCAAATTTCTATGAGCTGTTCTAATATATTACGCGAATTATGTCAGACTTATTTCACTCGACTTATTCAAGCGCCACTCGATGGCCAGCTTAGCTCCAGCTGGGAGTGGTCATAACATTTTAATTAACCGCGTGCAGTATTGGCCAAGTTAAGACCCGCTCAGACAACGGCTGATGGCGTTAAAGTCCATCGGCTAATTAACTGATGTGTCATTAAGGGCTCTTCAATACTAATTGACTTTTGATTTAATTATAGGTCGATATTTCGTGCGCTACTTGATGCAGCATTTGTTTAAATAAATGACGCCACTGAGGCCATCAGAAAACACTACTCCACCCCTCTACTACGCTCTGTCTATGTAATTAATGCACTTGTTAGCCGCCTTCATAATGTTCCAAGCTTAATAGTTTTAGCTGCAAGCAGTTGCCGTTGCTGCGTGGCATCTTCAACATCTTCTACTCGCTGGAATCCCGTCTCTTCTCCAGCCATCGTTGCCATCGCAGCCCTCGAGCCAATTGCTCAATCATTCAACTAATAGACTAGGCGATGCTACGCTGTCCAACTCTGCGGCAGGGCGTAATTGCAACGTGCGGGGGCGTGGCATGGCATGCGCTGCATTGCATCTTAAGCGTGGCGTGTTTCTCTAATAGACAACCTCTCAATTGGCTGTGGTAATCGAGGGATAGTCCACCAGCAACAGATAAGACAATAAATACACTGAGCGAACTCCCCGGAGGCAAAAGATTCGTATCTGAAGGACATGCTAATAGCTGGAGGAATTCTTCATTTAAAATGAGCAACACTATTAAGATTATAATTTCTTGAGCACGTATCACAATCTACGCTGCAATACGAAATAACTGTAATTATTTGTTAATTTATCTTGATTTACTCAAATTATACTGCATATTAGAATATCTGTACTAAGTTTGAAATTCGATGATTTATCGAAAAGTATCTTAATATCATTGTAACAAGCAGTTGATGTATCAAGAAAGGTTAGCGTTTCTATTAAGACTCAGTTATAAACTCAAATAATAATAAAAATATCATATATTATCCAGCTTCTATCTCACAGAATAATGGTGTCTTTAGATACACAACGGATTTTGTCATATTTACTTTTGCATAATTTCCATAAACTGGGTGACTTGTGTTTAAATCAAGCGATAATAAAGAATGCATTTAATGTTTAACATATAAAACAGGAGAAAAGACTTGTCCAGAATCAGAACTTCAGTATTTATATATTTTATTTATTAATTTAGAAACACGCTTTGAATGCAAATTTCGATACGGTTCACAATGGGAATTCCCTGGACTGCATTTGGGAATAGCAATCATATTTCACATTTGATATTGAGAAATAGAAATAAAGCAAGATTAATGAATCTGACAGTTTGAGAAGCAGCTGATTTTGAGAGCACCTTCAAGTAAACAAGCTCGATAAAAGAAAGAAGCATTCTTCTTGAGCTCAACTTGAATTGGCGCGCATACTTTATTGTTGCAATTCATTTAAATGTGTGGCATGTTTTATGGCATACTTTTCTGTGCTGCCATTAATCAACATTAAAAGTGTCAACAATAACAACAACAGCATCCACAACAACAATGGCAGTGGCAACAACGGCACCAGTAATAACAACAGCAAGGAGCAACCAAAGAAAACGAAATGTGAAAAGCGCTCATAAATAGCTGACAAGTGAGAAGGAAACCGTGGAGACGACTGCGAGGAAAAAATACTGTGTATATGAGTGGAAGGGTGCAGGAGTAAAGCAATCAGCAGGTGTTTGTCATTTTTCTCGAGTAATTTATTTGCTCCGGCAAGTTGATAATGCACCGTTCAACATTCAACATCCACCGTGCAACATGCACCGTTCGCCGTTCAGAATTGAGCAGGTATCAATTGAATTTTCTTGAATTTTAAGCTTGATGTGGGTTAATATTTTTTAATGTGTTTTTCGCAAAACTCTTTGCAGGCTATTTAATTAATTTTTAATAACCAGCTTTTATTAGTTTGCTTTGCATATTTAAAATTAATGTGCAATTTTTAATTAAGGAAAATGCTCAAAATGCTGGCGACCGACTATGAATAATGTCCTGTGTTTATTTATTTAATTAAAAATTACAAAAAAAAAATTAATTTAAAGCTGAAGATTAAACTTTATTTTTAATTTAAATTATTGTTTTAATTTTTGATATTTTTTGGACTTGCCAAAAATGCTCAATCACAATTGGCAAACCGAAAATGTTATTCCCAATAAATTGACTTCCTAATGGTAGAAATACAGGACTCTGAATTGATTGCATAAAAAAGTCTATTGTAATCATTACAGAGCATTCGAAAAGTTTGATGTAAAGAATAATTAATAATAAGAATAATCTTTAGCAGCCGAATTGCTTTCACCATTTAGTAATTTAACAATAATCACAACACTTAGCATAACACGCCGATTCGTTAGGGAGGGAAGGACAATAAAGAGAAGTCAATCAGCCAATTCTTAGCAACGCAGAGCAAAAAGTAAGAAGAATATCATTATTGATTTTGACAATGAAAAACCAGTAGAAAGAAGTAAATTTAAACACTTTTAGCAAAGTTTAAAAAATACTGTCCGTGAAACTTTTGATATTTTTTACCGTTATCATTATCGAGTTAGCTGCTTTGCTCGCCAGGCTCATGACGAGGTATAGACTTCTTACCGTTTAAGGTGATATTTTTTAAGGTCCTTGCAGACAATTTCGGGGTGTCTTTTTTGTGGACGCTGCAAGAGTTTTTATGTGGAACTTCAGAAATGAGCTTGAAATTAAATTCAAGAAAATAAAACGCGTTTGCTTCAACAATCAGCCATCTCTTTACCAATCGTGCAACCGACTTTGTATGTAGTAAAAATTACAATCACAAAATTCTTTAGTGAAACAACTTTTTGGACTTTTGTGCACGTTGATTGTTGCCTTCGCTCGACCTTTGCCGCAAAGTCAGCGCTTTATTAAATGTTTTACATTTAAATTAAATTGAATAAACCGCTAATCCAATTCACTGGCCATATTCCTCCCTCGGAGGGGGAACAACAAAGAATACAAACAATTTCCATATCCTTCCATTGTTAACTGCTGTTCCAATTAATTTGCATGTTTGGGGCGAGGTCATTCTAAAGTTTCGCTGCCACATTGTGGATGCCATTAGACAAGCAGTTCAAAGAAGCCAACACACCCAGCATGACAGCATCAATTAGCTGACCCAACTCTGCGCATAACAAGGACAATTGCATTCCCGCGAAATGGAAGCAGTGAGGAGCAAGTGGGAGGCATTTTCAAACCAACTCAGTCGCATGCCCCACTGCGGCCACATGTGTGCTTAATGTGCACAGACAACGACAACAAAGCCAGCTGAGTTGCTTCGTCCTTTAGCTCAGTTAAGGATTCTTGACCAGAGGCGCGAGTGAGTTTTTTCTGGCAGCAACACAATTGAAGTAATGCAATTCTGTTGGATCTTCTTGCTAATATTGTTATCGGCTTAATGAGGATATCTTCAATTTTCTCTGGCGATAACATGAATGCTGACACACAGTCCTTAAATGACAAATCAGCAAAAATGTTGCTGAAGCAACTATTGAAATAGCTTACATTTCCGCCATTCAATTGGGCACAGTTAAAATCGACTGTCTTCACGGTTCCAAATGGAAACTTGAAATATATATTCGTCCATTATTAATTTTGCATTTCCCTTGAAGCGAAGTGTTTTTAATTGAATTTCGCACCGTAACTTTATTTTAAGTAACTTACAAATATTTCTGCTTATGCCAAAGATGTAATTCTCTTTTATTCAACGTGTTTATTTAATATAGCCAATACACGTAGACAAAAATAAGATTTAAGAATTACATTCTCGATTTCGAATCGATACAGCAGCTGGATAATTTAAGAGCTAGAGTTACCAGTTACTACCAATCTTGGAATGCAGACTTATTTCGAGCCCTGTTCACTCAATTTAAAATATCCAATTCAATGGGCTACACCCACAAAGGTAAGAGGCCAACTATTAGCTGATATTACTCTGGTATCGACTGCAACATTCTCTGTTTTTTAGATGGGTTTGCTGATGCTAATAGTAAGCTGAAGGTTAAAACCCAATTCCTGCTTAACTTTTCTTATGAGCATACATTTTTATTTCGATGCATTCAAAATCAAAAATAATGCCAGGTAATTTTAAAAATGTTTATTGCATGTTACACTTTTGATACACTCGCATATATCAATCAGATTATTTATTTTCTTAAACACATCCAATAAAAACATTATGCATACTAAAATATTTATGTGCGCCACAAAAGACAAGTTCAAAATAAATCTTTGTACATTAATCAATAAAAAAAAGGTTGAAAGCAAGCATCGTATTGATTATTTCAATGTTATAAGCAATATTTTTATAAGGCACATTAAGTTCAGCGTTGCAGCAAACGAACGTTGGGGGCACAACCCGTCGCCACATGCGACCATCCCTTCCATTCCATAGAATGCATTTGTTGGCTAGGTCACATTTGCAAATTTATAACCACAATAAACCGCAACAAAGGCGACAAAAACCACCATAAACTGCAGCCGCATTGGTTGCTGTTGCTGCCTCCTTGTCCCTCCTTTCCCCCTCGCCATATAACATACAAACTGTCATAAAAGCAAGAAATACGCAAGAGAGCGGAGCGGGGAAGGGTAAGGGGAAGGAGAAGCGCAAAATCTACAGGCATATATGAAAAATGGAATGCCAAAAATTCAACCAAACTTCATGGCTCCCTTGCAACGCCCCTTCTCCCCTTTAATGTGGCTACAAAAGTAACACAATTTTCCGCTCGAAATGCGAAAGCAATTCTCTTACATTATACCCTATACAAATACCCGAAGCGGGCGTACCAAGTATATACAGATTTGCCTTTACCATTTCGTCAACTACTATGGATTGAATATATTTTATTTATTTATTGTTAGATTACCTCTTTTTATATTTTAAATATGTTTTTTTTAAACTAGATTTTATGTATAGTTGGTTGCATACTTCTAAAATTCCTTCTTTAAAGCTAAAGTAAGTTCATAAAAACCACTATACATCTCCATTATATAGATCAAAACTGTTAGAGTATGGTTTACAAAACTGTATGATTGAATAACACCAGAAATATATTTTTCAGATAAGCCATATAACTTTCACACAGAACTCATTAAATATTTACAAACTGCGCCTGTTTTTTCGAGTAAATTGTTTAATTATTAAATACCTATTCAATTGCTAAAAGCATTTTAACAGGCATTAAAGTATTCTTAAATACTTGTAGAGAATTGACTATTCGATCAGTTTCTTACTTCCTGTTACGCAATATTCGTTTCGGGCTTGTCTTATTTATTCACCGATGTAAGGAAGCAGCCGAATAATAAATTTGCACTTGTTGTTGATGCTAAATTAAAATGCACAGCAGATTTATATGCACATGCAGAGCCACAAGCCGCCCCTCAACCACATCCCCCAACCACCCCCGCAAAGTATGCAGCAAGAAGTTCAGACTTTTGCCGAGATTTTTGTGGGCGCATTCGCATTTTATGAAGAGATTCCACGTACAACTTTTGGCCACCTGGAGTCCAATGGCAAAAGTTTATGCTCAACAGCCAGCCAGAAAACTTGGACTCATCATCAAGTTGAAATATATATGCCACGCCAAGTTGTGCCATGTGTGCCCCCCAGAGGCATGCAACATTGTGTTCAGGACAACCCTGAAGTGACCGTTAGACAGTGAGGCAGCTGCACGAGCGCGTTGCAGGAGCTGTCACGCTGGTTAGTTGCTCTACGTGTGGTTACAGCCACAATACAGGGTGTCAATCAATCATTACTACAGCCAGGCGCAACGTGGAGGGATGGAATGATTGAGGAATGGGCTTCATTTCATTGCCACTCGGTTGCACCAAATCGTCGTAATGTGCGGTGTTGGCTGCAAATTAACGTGATGCATGCTGCACACTCACATTCACACACACTCACACACACACACACACATACACACACAAACCACATACACTATTCCACTGTCCCTCCCCTCTTGCAGGCCCTGACTGACAGTGGTCAGTCTGTGCAATTCGTCCATCAATCATGTCCTTCGATTTCGACTCTCAAAATTTAATTGACTTTGATTTTGTAAAGTTGAGCCCTGCCAGTCTATATACATGTGAGTGTGTGTGTGTGTGCGTGTGTGTAAGAGTGTGTGTGAGTTTGTCTAATTTGGTGCTGATTGAGTGGCAAATGTTTGATGTGTTGTGAAATTGAGTTGATTCTCATGTTAAGTGCTTCCAGAATCGACTTCAGATTGTTCTATTAAATTGCATTTGTCATTCTTTTTCATGTCATTTTTGTTGTTTTTGTTGTTGTTGCTAATTTTTTGGCTTATACATTTTGTTAAAAGTTTAACTAAGTCATATTTGAGTTGCACTTACTACTACCAAGCAAATAAATTGTTTAGCAGTTTATAGCAAAAGCTGTTTCTGTTTATTTTTGTACTTTAAATTCAGTTGTTTAACTTTCTATTGTGTGTGTGTGCTTTGGGGACACTTTCAAATTGCGACCAAAATAAAAGCCATTGTTTATATTAGCCAATTCGAATGTTATCAAGCAATAAAATCAATTTTTAGAATCCCACTTTTCTTTACGACTTGAAAGTTTTTTTTACGATTTCCCATTAATTTGCCTTGAGGATGTCAATGAAAAATGAAAGGAACCTGATTAAGCAACAAAGCAAATTGAATTTAACTGAATTTAATTGTACGTTACCAAAAGCATAAAATGCTTAACTGAATTTCTAGCACAGTTCGATGACTGAGTTTAAAGGAAGAAAGCAGAAAGCATTTATAGTCAGTTAGAACAAACGATATTTTGATATTCGTATTAAATCAATTAGGCGCTTGGAACAATTTTGTTATTTTTTAATTTATGAGTATTTGTTGATTTTGTACAATAAATATGAATTTTTTGCATGAATATCTCCTAGTCACTCCACTCGACAGTCTTTCACTGCAAATTGGTTTTATGACATTATAAATTCAAATCGTATTCTGTTGACCGTCGTAATTCAATTTATTCAGGTTTTTATTTCAAAATAAATATTTTCTGAATAAAAAATGTGCAATTTTGTGATAAAAACAAATGGATTTGATTAAATAAATTTATAAGCCACTTTTAAGTATTTTTAATATGTAAAGCTGTTTAAATAACCCCGATAAACTTCTCCAAAAGCTCATAATAATAATATTGTCAATGAAAAGTGAGAAGTTAAGGGTATTGATATTGATATATATATATATATATATATATATATATATATATATATATATATATTGATATACTCAAACTTTAAGTTAGAGGTATCCTGAACATCATAAACTTTGATAGAGAATTATATTTTATCTGAGGTAAAATGAATATTTTATTGGAATGAAGATTAATATGCAATTATTAAATGCCCGTTAGATGTTTCATTATCTAGAACTGAAGCTAACTGAACTGAGAATGCTCCAATCGAGAAAGAGAGAGAGAGACTACGGGACACCCTGGAATAAACTAGTACACTATAAATTGGGTGATTCTTTTCTGATTTTGATGAAATTTGAGCAGTTCATCAATAATACGTCAATGCATTATATAGATATATATATTCGGAAAACGAAGGCAGTTATCTTGAGATTCTTGAGATGCGCTTGCTCATTCAGACGGACAGATGTCGACTCTTCTATTAGTCTTGATCAAGCATATGTATACTTTATGGAGTGGGAGTTCTTACTTTCTTTCTGCCTGTAACATATTTTTGCACAACATAATTTGTCGCTATTTATCCATTTTTATTGTGTTCAGTGTATAAGCAGAGTAGGTTAGACTGAAATGTCAAAGAGCGACAGATAAGATAAATGTGCATAAAAATGTGCACGAGTGAGAATAAAGCAGCCACAGTTGCTAAATGAATGTATATTTAAAAAGATTTGTGTGCTCGTGACAGTGACAGAATTGTAACCGCATTTCAGTTGAGAGTGTTTATCACCTTAAATATGATAAATGGATTTACTTTTAGCAATTAACACCTGAAACCGAGTCGGACAACACAAACCAAGACCGAGATTCCGTATGAGTCAAATCGCTGGAGATGAACGGCGACAACAAGCTTAAAAACCAGAAACTCTAAATTATCACTCTAAGCTGGTCGCATTGCTAATTGGTAAACAGCATTTGAGCTTAAGCTGAATCTGAAACTGGAGCTGCAGCTGAAGCTGGTGATGATTGAGCTGCTTGTGGCGTGCACAATTTATGAAAACCGATCCAACCGTTTAACAATGAGTGTAGTTGGTTGTTTATTTACTCGTTAGGCTGACAAAGTGTTGAACTAAATCCTTTGCAGAAAGCATAAGCTTTTGTATTAAAAATGGTTTTGGCAACACAGTCGTATTAAAAGTTGGTCATCAGCGTAAGTTGGTGATTTGTACACACGGCTCGCTTTACTGTAATTCACTGCGACTGGCAGAGAGTAAAGAGAGGCGAAATCGGACAAGTTAAGTAGATAAGCCGACCTTTAATTTAGAGCAAGTCTTGTATATTTATTTAAAATTTATATAAATCCAGGCTATCTTAATTACCTTTAAAAAAAAGATCCAAAATCCTCAGAAACTATCTTATTCTTAAAAAAGATTTTAAATATATCAAATTCAGAATACATTAAATTCACAGACTAGAAGGCATTCTTAACTAAAAGCACTAAAAACTCTTTTATACAAAGTGTAGTCTAAAATCGTAATAAAATCTCTTAATTATATTGCAGTAAGAACCAAAATAAAAATAGCTCTGAACACAATTAAATTTAATGTTTTCTCATTTATTTCGAAAAGGCTCTCAAATAAAGCACTACGATCGTCCAAAAACCGCTAAAAGCGTTATAAAATCTCTAATTTATATCGCAATAAAAACCAAACTAAAAATGACCCTTAATACAAAGATTCAAATCACTCTTATTATTATTAGTATAAAGTGTTCTCAATTTAACTATTAGGTATTTGCTATTGAAAATTGATGTGCCTAAGTCGAAACAAAATAAACAAATAAATTCTAGCGAGAGACATTCCCAGCCAAAATGGCATAGACACAAAAATCAATTTGCCGACGGGTGAAATTTTGCCCAGATTTGAGCATTAATACCATTTTGACCGTGTTTCGGAGGGTGCTCAAACGAATTCCTGTGGTAATAAGTTCAAATTCGCTCAACAAATTTGACGAGCTATTTTTGGTGTCCAACGGAACTTTGTCTAGTCGTTGTCTGCATACAGACATACAGACACACACACACATGCACACACACACACACATTTATGGGGGAGAGGAGCAGGCCAGGCTGCAGGAAATAAGCATCCGCGAAAGGAAAGCAGCAACAACTCTATATTTATGTAAATATTTAGGAAAACCAAACAGCTCGGCCGGACGAGCACTCAGCTCTCAGGTGTTGTCCCTGTAGTTGTTGTTGCTGGGTCTGCGGGCGAGGCACGTGTATGAATATTTTATGCACCCACTGTGTCAACTAGCTGCCAACATCAAACTGCGCGTCTAGACAAACTTGAGTCCACAGTGGTTTTTCGTAAACTCGTAAGACACACAAGTAGAACACATACACATAAGTCTGTGCACATACACACACACGCACACACACACATACTCGCACACACACGGACACACATACACACACATACATACAATTAGCACACGCGTAAAGTTGGAGGCAGTCAGGAATTGATGCCAACTGTTTTTCTTTGTTAACTTTTTGCACTTAAATATAAACACTGGCTTCTTTGTGTGTATTTATTTATTTATTTGTAGCTTGTTGGCTATTTAGAAATGATATGAAATTGTTTGACTACTCACTCAGCAATGCTTTTAGATAACGGCCAGCGCTCCATGGAGGCCTGATATTTCATATTCTCGATTTGCTTCTTTAATGCGTCCCGATCCATGTTTTGTAGAGCACTGGGATCCATGGCGGCTAAAATTTATCCACATACCACCCCTGCAAAGGCAACAGAGCACAGAGAACAGCGGTGAGCAAAATGTTACGAGATGCTATAAATGCTGCAAGACTTGAGCAACGCTCTCTGCTTTCTCATTTTTGTAAGCTTTGCTATTGCTTTTCGCGGGGTTGGTTTTGGGGGTTGCAGCAGGTTTGTTGTTTGTTGCTTCTTGTTGGGCACCCTGTAGGCCTCTGTGGCCGGTGTCTGATGTTTGCAGCTCAGCTGACGCCTGCGCTCAGCACTCACAACAAATCAATAGAGAGCACGAGCGAAAGAGAGTAAAGTGAAAAATGAGTGAGAGACAGAGAGTGAGAGAGATGGAGAGGCGTTAACAGTGCCGCCTAAAAGGCTGCTATAAAACGCATTTGGTTAAGCGCTGTTGGGCCGCGTAACATTTTTAGGCATTTGTTTACCTCCATCTGGCAGGCAGGAGAGCAAAGAGATGCAGCCAAAAATAAAAGGGCGCGCCCGACATCTTGAAAAATGCCATACCGAAAAGCAAATTTCTCAGAAAACAGCTGAGCCAAGCACGCAGCTGTCTCTCTCTTTCTATATTTCCCACTCTCTCCCATTATTAATCTCCCCCTCTCTCTTTCTGCCTTATTCCGCCCATTGACCGGCTTTTGAGTTGTAATTTATGGAACTTCATCTATGTGTATTTTGCTAAAACGGATTTTATTTTCTATTTTTTTTGTTTGCATAATGTCATAAATAAAAGCGGCGCGTCAAATTTTTTTTGGACAGCCCCAACATTTCGGGGTGTGAAAAGTGAATGAATACAGTGAGCAAATGCTGCGTGTCATGAGACAATTAATTTCTGCTAGCAGCGAACTGTTCAACAAGGCGTATTTATTGCATCTGCAAAAAAAATATATTGTCCGAAACGCTGGCAGGACAAATACTGGGAGAATCACTTATGTTTTGTGGGATGATAGAAAACTTAATAAGTTTTATGTTGGACATTTTCGAAAGCCCCAGAAAAAAATATTTATTTCCTTTTTTTATAAGTTTTAAGCATTCAGCAAATAAGAATTAATAAATTAAGAATATTAAAATTAATAAAATACTTGTGCTCAAACATCCATAGACAACTAAGTATCTATTTAATTAATGTTTAATCCATTTAATTACTACAACTAAGAAACTATTTCATTATATCTTCCAATCTACTAATACCATCCATAATAAAATGAAAACACTGTAAAAAACTATTTGATTACCAAAGATTTAATAGCTTAAAATGTGTAACTTATTTTGTTCAATTCAATTTTTAAAAATATACATCGTTAAAGAATAGTTATTAATTATTGTTAATTTTCTAAGGATTACAATATAATATCGATAACATCATATAATTATTGCTATAACTCTGTTGTTATTATCACATATTTGTAAATAACTCCAATTTTTTTTTGTAACTTTTTACTTGGCTGGTTAACATAACTCTGTTAATAAACAGTGCACAGCAGAACCTGTCCGAACAGCTTCTGTTACACTTAGCACAGACACAAACCCATGAGCACTGTTATTCAGCTTTGTAAGGACAGTTTTTTATCTCATGCTACAAAATTCTGCGATTAAAGACAACAAAGCCAAACTAACTGTCACATCATCAAGAACTAATATTCAACTCAAATAAAAAAGCCGCAAATATTGTGGGTCCAGGATGTGGGCCTGGCAGCTGTAATAACCGCAAGCAGCCTCTGCTGCCCCGATTGTTTTGCCATAAGGTAGCCCCGCACCAGAGTTAGGGATATAATCAGGGACATTGATGTGAGTTGACTTCCAACTACCGACAAAAAGTTGACACCAACTGATGCGTGGCAAGGGAAGGGAACTGGGCGGTGTTTTGTGTGCTCAGTTCTCGGTGTAACTTAAAAGGGCCAGTTTGTATCCAGCTGGTCGTTTCCCTTGGCCAAGTGGCTAGCATAAGCGTACATCATTTTTTGTGTCACTTCGCTGGACTGAACTGAACTGAACTGAACTGACAACGGTTACTGGCCCATACTGGAGCTCTGTGGGTCCAAGCATGTCTGTCAAAGGCTGCCAATGGATTTTAGGCTTTAACACAAGCTTCTGAGCAGCTGCGTTGTCTGCGGGCTGTTTCTTTTCTACTTCGGCTTTAAGCGCTTGCCAAAGTGTTAATGGCAAGTTTGTTGTTAAAGTCCAGATTTAATGTGGCCGCAAACTCTGTGTGTATTAAACACGTGCTCATATGTTGGCCGGCCTGACCAGCAGCAACAAAAACTTAAACTTTGTTCTTTGTTTGATTAAAAGTTTTTTTCTCTGCCATCAGCTGGAAGAATTTGAATTTTTAGCTAAACACATCATATATGACAATCTGAGCAGGTTTCACTTTAAATTTTTGAATTGTTATGCTTCCTAGCTATACTTTAATAAATATAGCAATAAATGCATCACATAAATAACGCTTATCTTCCAACTATAGGATTTTTCAAATATTTTATGTTTTTGACCATTTATTTATTTTATTTATTTACTTAATGTAAGCCCGCACTCTAAAAATCCAAATCTAGAAAATTCAAAATAAAGTTAGGCAAACTCAAATTAATTGGCTTAAAATTAAAAGGAATGGTTAAGTTGATATTTTAAATGTAACAAACGATATAACATGTAAAATAGGCCAACATTTATTTCATGAATTTTGAAAATCCAGATTAAGCCAAAACAAACCAAAAATTTTTATAATTAGAGATTAATAATATACAGAAAATATAATCTTAAGAATAAAGAGCGAGTAAAATGTGTGTAAATGGAGAGGGAGTAAGGAAAGGAAAGATTGGAAATTATCGAAGACTGGGCCATTGAAAAATGTACCATTACAATTACAATTACAATTAATTGGAATACTAATGATATTCAAATTTCAGAACATAAGTCAACTAGCACGGTTGATAAGTCATTGATTTATTAAATAACAAATATTAAATTTGGAAAAAAAAGGTAATAATTTTGTAACTTTGTCATCTTCAAGCTATTTTTCTCCGATCATGGATTTTATGGAGTCACTATTGCTATGCCGACCACATCAAAATTTAGTAAGCCACTTTTCAACCATTGAAATTGATGGTAAAGAGTTCACTAAGTGTTTATAAAGCCTTTACTCCGTTTTCTAACGGTTCGCAATAATGATTGATGAGTACACGAAATGCTCTTTATTCCATTTACGTTAAAATTGATGAGGTTATCTGCTCTTAATGACTATCAAACACAAACTTAATGACACAGCATCCGCAAAATTCGACACCAGTCCATTGAGAAACCGATGGCAGTCGACGGGAGGCGAGTTGCATTAAAATTAAGCACTGCTCTTGGATGTGTTTTAAGCTAGTTAAATACTTTGATCTAATGGGACTAACTGGGATAACTTTCAAATCCTTAATGCGTGCACTCAGACATGTTTTCAAAATGTTAATCTATAAAAATGTTCTGCATTTTAGAAATAATTTTTAGACATACGAAAAAAGTTTATTAAAATTATGAAGATTATTTTTTTTCGAGAAATATATATATTAATAAGAGAAAATACTTCGAACTGTCTATAATATTTGTAAGTATTCTAGTGTGTTTTTTTCTGAGTGTAGTCATTGCATATTCTGCCAAAGGATGTTAGAAATAAAAGCCATCAACTTGTACTATATTAGTAAAAACTTTAAGGTTTGATCAGCAGCAATAATCAGTCGACATTTTGAATGCCACTTATAGTTGAAGCATCTCTATAGATTATACAAGTATATATAATAAATAAATATATCTCTACAGCATTCCGAAGAAGATTAAACTATTTTAGATGCTACAACGTCCATGACTTAGCAGTAAACTGCAGTTGAACCCAAGCTGACCGCACAAGAAATCGAAACTAATTGCTTGAAGCAATTGCTGGAGTGAGGATAGGGATGACTTTGGATGACATGTGGCATGGAGAATGCGATGCACCATTAAGCTGAGCTGCAGGGGAGAAAGATGCGGCGCTTGGCAGTAGCTGCATTTGAAAAAGTAGCTGCCATATATCTTGCAGTCACGAATGAGTAGCTGGCAGCGGACATAAATCGTTAGCAAAATGTTTTTGGCGATTACAGGCGGCTGTTCTTCATGCAGCTTGCAAACCGCTTTACCACCCCCCCCCCCCCTTACCCCATACCACACACACACATACACCCACAAAAACACACGCATCCATTGCTGCAAACCACTCGAGTGTTTCGCGTGTGTGTCAACAGGCGTTCAAGTTTTTGACAAGTCCCCCTTGTTTAGAACAAGGCACACTATCTGTAACCCCCTCCCTGCCTTCCTCTGTTGCACTTAGACGCCCTGCAAGAGACAAGGACAACTACGTAGAGTCAAGTGATTTTCTTTTACATTGTTGTTGGCATCCTATTGTTGTTGCTGTTGCTGCCTGTCCGACAAAAACATATTGTCAAATGGCAGCCGACTCCTGTCAGCTATGGAAAATAAGTATATAAATGTATAAATATATATGGACATACATATGTATAGTATGTCTTTACTCTCAATTGTGCAGATAACTTCTGGCTTATACATATAAATACATACAAACATTAAAAAAAAAGAAATCGCACAGCACTTGAAAATCATTTTCAAAACTTTACTTTGTGGTTTCATTTTGTAAACACTCGAATTTTTTTCCTGTCCGTCATCAAAAATTGTTAGTTTAATTGGCATTAGCCTAAATGTGTCCAACACGTTTGTGAAAAGAAAAAATCGCTTTGAACAACAATTTTAGCTTGTTAGCTTCAATATAATGGGCACAAACCACTGAGGCATATTTTCATTTTTTTTTTTCCTTCTTTTTTATAAAACGAAATTGACAGGACTCTCAAAAAGATGCCGCAAGGTGGCCGTCACATTGATCAAGAATAAATTGAAGTATCATTTAAAATATCAACGCCTAAGAGAAATATCTCAAGCTACTTAAATTTTAAACGAAAAAATTTACTTGGACCAAAATGTAATCGCGAAAAAAGCAAATAAGAGTGCCTTAGTCAAACAAACATTTACACTCATTCACAAAAAGAAACTTCTGTGCCGACAGATTTAAATAACGTTAGATAACAAATTGAAGGCAAATTATTTTTTATTTAATCCACATACACTTCCACTACTACCAACCTTAGAAGTAGAAGAAAAATAAAAATAAAAATTCATTCACTTAAATCTTTTAAAGGCAAATTAAGCAGTAAAATATATGGAATATATTAAACAGCTGGGTTCAGGGTATATCATAGTCAAGCTCACTCAAAAGCATCACTCTAACAGACAATATTTTTAGAAAAAGGCATTAAAAACTAAGCAAATTGTTTTTTTTTTTAACAGGCACTCTGACTGCTATAAGTAGCAAGACCCAAAATAAAAGACAACTTCATGTTGTAAATTAAAGCAAAGTAATTATCTTATACGTAGAACCTACGAAAACTTTTCCATAATGCACGAGAAATGCTTATAGAATCATTAAAAAAATTCACTCCAAGCACTTTGCTACCTTTAGCTGCACTTCAGAACATAGTTGCCCGACTCTTAAGCTCAGCCGCTCGGAGAACAACGACGACAATTTGCTGGAAACTTTCAACTTGAAGAGTTTAGCAACAAACGAAAGCCAGCCAACCACAGAATGCAGCTGCAACATTGTAAGGCCGAGTGTTTTGAAGCGCCACTCGCTGCTCATCAATTCGGAGAGCTAAATAATTGGAGCACAAAAGCATACAGTTTCGGTTAGCGATTTGCCATTTACGTGTGTGTGTGGCCAACTTGCAACTGGAGTGGTTCACTCCAGACCAGTCGTTGTCGGTCAACAAGCCATAAAATGCGTTAAATTATGGCACGCAAACAATGCAATTTTGGTGTTCGCTGCTCCAGGGTCACGGACAATGTGGCGTATGCGTGATTTACACCATGAACATGTGTTGCCTAATGACAAATTAATTTTTAATATCCTACACATTGGAGTCCATGCATTACGACTACAAAAATTAGGAATTTAGCCTTTTTATTTACTAATGTTTTATTAAACGCCACAGCAGGAAAACTGGACATTGTGCAAATTCCCTAATGTCCTCTTTCGACTGGATTCGAGCTAACCATTATTTATCAATTATAATTCCCCATTGGGGTTGGTCTACATCTATATAAGGTATAAGGTGACCATTGAGCATGATAAGTAAGTAAGTGACCACTGAGGACCACAGATAAGTAAATGAAATTAATTTTTGAAAACTAGTTGACAAGTAGCAATTGAGTAGTGTGTAATATTCATGTCTGTTACTTGAAGAAGCTTGTAATAGAAATTAATGTTCAGAAATCTGAAATATAATGCTTATATAAATAAATCTAAGACCGATTTTAAGTTATATTTTATAAATAACTAATCAACTATTATTTTCATGGTTTTCGTTATAGCTTTAACTGAAATACTTAAATTGTAATTTTATGTTACTTTTTCTTAAAGGAAACTAATTGGATAGAGTTGAATTAGTTAGACTGAAGAAGTTTATTAGTTGAATGTGCAATTGGTACAAACAGATTGAAATCAGTGCTCAATTTAGTTTGAGTACTTTTTTAAAGGAGTGGCCAAATTGTGGTCGTTGTACCTGAAGGGAATTGTCTGTGCGAAATTGTTTCAATTTATCTAGAAGAGGGCTTGCATTTAATAATTTATATTTTGAGACAGAAACCAAATTATCAAATTAACAACTGTCCCTGAATAACATGAATTCAATAACCACTTTTGAATAATCTAATATGCTTATATTGCGTAATCGAATAATCTAATATGCTTATATTGAGTTATTCATGAATACTATTACCACATAGTCAATCGTACAATTGTTTGTTATTCTAATAATAAGCTTTAATTTATAAAATGTAATAAATCAATACAAAACTTTTGTATACAAAGATTAACATTACAATTGCAAGATGACAATTGTGCCTTGAGATTCAGTCAGTTCAGATCTATGTGTGTATGTATTTATATAGCGCTGAAGTTACGTAATTTAAAGCATTTAAAAACTTTGCCAAGTTTGTCTGGCAAATCGCATAAATCAAACGATCCAAATGAAAGCCCAATGGCTATTAAATTTACGACCTGACCCAGCCTGTAGCTGGATGTGGATTGGTGTGAGGGGGGTCAGTGCGCCAGAGATGGAAGATGAAACCGTTTTGTGACCGTTTCATTACACCTCAGTTTGCTTATCTGTTTTTTGTCCGTGTGTTTACAATTGATGGTACGGGCCACAAAAAAACTAAAACAAAAAAAAGTGCAATTAAAAGCGTTGATTGTTTCTCATTCCCTCTCGCTTTGATTTTCGCTCTCTCTCACACACACACCCTCCATATGCTATTCTTTGGGGGATTTTTGGAACACTGCAGGATGAGTTCGCCCAAGCACCAAATAGATGGATAGATTGGTGGAAAGAGAAAATACGATAATTGTTGTTAACCGGCTCTATCTGTGTGAATGACAGTAGAAACAAGAAGACAAAAACAGTAACCCTTGCTGCTATAGATCGAAACAAAGGCATCAATTTTAGTGTCAAAGCTTCAAGCAATAAAAATAAGAATAAGCAACTTACGACCGACAGTTGCATTTTACAGTTGCAAAACAAACAAGACATTTTAAAGGAACAGTAACAAATAGTACAGCTGACTAAGGACAAAAACTAGAGATTGACATTTAAGATTTGACTATTGGCAGTCAAGGAAGAAAGTAATGGGTAAAGTAAATGGCAATTGCTGAAAGCAAGCAACAAGGGAAAGTGTATAGTTTTGGTATAAGTGGGAAGAAATGTAAACAATATGAAAAGCGAAAAGCACAAACAATTTGCACACACTACTAAATTGTAAAAATTCACTGAAAGAGGGGATCAACTTGCCAGTGAAGAGACCAAAGAGGAAACTTACACCGAGCCGAGCTTAAGAGCATTATGCGATAAGCGAATAAAAGTTCGTGCTTGCAACTCTCGTCATAAAGTTTGTCCGTTATTATGCTGCAAATGACACATACTTAAATGCAAAATGACAAAACTCAGAGCACGGAGATGTGCAACATGAATCATGCAGCACAGTGAGAAGCGACATGTGCTGGGCGGAGTGGGAGGAGGGAATGGAGATACCTCAAAACCTGGCTACGAAAATTAAATGTAAGCACTGACACAAAAACCCAGACATTAAATTTGCATTAAAATATTCAATTTAGAGAGAACACACCACGCATACAGCACACAGGACACAGAGATGTGGCACATTTAAAAAGATGAGGCAGCTGCTTCCATGACTATATCAGTGCCTGCATAGACTTTGTGCATCAAAGGTAACAGGCGACATGTGTGAGACGATGCTGATGACGATGGCACATTCTGCTGCTCAGCTAGCTGGCTCTGCTGTCTATACTAACCCTCTCTCTCTCTCTCTTACACTCTCTCCCCCTCTATCTGTCTCTCACACTCTCTCCCCCTCTATCTGTCTCTCACACAGCATATCTCTGTGCATCTAGTTATCTGTAGCATTCAGTCTGCTCCAGTCTATGGCGCCTTTCTTTGTACTTTAATTATTTGTAGCATGCAAAGTTAAGCTCTTGCACACATTCACACACACATACACACACACGCACACACACATTGGGCTAGGTATTAAGTTGTAAATATGTGTGTAGCGAGTGCTGCAACACACAGCGGCCAGCTCAGCATCTCTGCATGTGTGTGTGTTAAATAAAAGTTTCACTGAAGTTAACAGCTGTGTGCGTGTAACGTGTATGTGTGTGTGTGTGTGAGTGTCGACCGCAGTGTTGCCAGCTTAAGCCAAGCAAAAAATATTCGTTTTGAGTTGATAAAAAGCTTAATGGAGAATCGTCGTTAAATTTATATAAAGACTAACAAAGTTCACACTCATTATATTTTGGAGGAATTATTTTCAGAAATTTTGACGGCCATTAAATCTCCGTGCACCTTATATATATTCTTATTACATTTACTTTTATGTACTAATTAAACATGGGTAAAAAAAATTATTATGCATTATTATGTGTAGAATATAATAATGAATGAAGTTAACATATACGACCCAATCATCATCAACGACAAAGTCATCAACAGTTCGCCATTCCATTATGAGTCTCCAAGTTTGAGTCTCACAATAATAATTGATTTGTCTTTGCGAAATTGAAAAATGGCTAAACGACTATAGCCACTTTTCTGCATATAATCCCATAAATAAGCAACAAACTTAACAATTAAAAATGATTTCATTTCTATTTTGCTTTAAGCACTAAATTGTAGTAAATTATAAAACTTAATTAAAACAAAATTGTATTTTCTTGAAATATCAGCTGCTTGTGACATCTATCGTCACTGATAAACCTTTGTCCTTCGAGATAGAGTATAAAATATCCAAACTTGACAATACGGCAACACTGGTTTCTCATGGTGTTAGTCTCTGCATATTTAAGCGCGCCGCAAAGTATGCAGCAAAAGTTTAGCAGCTGTAAGCGCGTTGCTGTTGCTGCTTGGCAGGATTTACTTGTGTTGTTCTTGCCAATAAACACACACACACAGAGGATAAGGACAGACTTTTACAGACAACCATTTAGTTGGTGGCTGCTGTCGAGTGCTTTGTTTTAAGTCCTTCAATTTACCTCAAGCAACGGTCATAAATTCCCCATATCTGAACAAAGCCAGCACACACTCCTACACACACAAATACACACATACACACACACAACCATACACCCAAAAACACACTCAGCAGTCTTTTGATAACTGTTGTGCGACAGTTTTTGCTTCATTTTTAATTGAGTGTCAGTGGACTAGATTATTTATGTGAGTACTTCAAAGAGCTTAGCTGCTTATCAGCTCAACAATTCGAAAGCACTTTGAAAATCTATTAAATTTGATTGGATTGCAAATTTGATTTGCTCTTAATTAAAATTAAAGGCAGAACAAGAATTTCATATGTATGCCCTTGCACAGGGTATTTTATTTTGATTGCAGATAAGCTAAATGTGATGAAACTCGGAATAAATACGTTTTTTATTGTGTACTGTTTGCTGACTTTTGAATTTATACATATCTCGCGCAGCACACAGAATACAGACAGCTTGAGAGACATCCCACAAAACCAATTTTAATATCAGAGTATAAAACCGAATAAATTGGTTTAATATCAGAATATACAAAATCAATATTTAAAATTTGGTCTGTTTTATAACATGCTCAAATAATACAGCTCTTCAATAAACTATCAGCAAAATAAAACCACTTTTGCCTGCCCCGTTTGCCTGCCCCAGTTGCGTGCCCCTTTTTCATCTCCCTGTTGCACAGAAAGCAGAGCATCAGCGTTGACCACTGCAAATCCTCGTAGCACTTATCGCAATTTGCAACTGCACTCTACGCACAGTCAATCTAAATGTGAATTTGAAACTGAATTGGAATCGGAATGAGGGGAACAGCATTTAAAGTGGGGAGGCGAGGTATAAAAGCTGCCACGCTCAATCACTTAGTGCCAAGCCCGATTCGATGGTCGGGCAACCATTTGGTGCACTTGTTGCAAGCGCAGCAACGTTTAATCAAATCAGCTTTTTTGTCATATTCCTTTTACACATGTTTCAAATGTTCAAACTGTTTGCAAATCCTCGACCATTCTGCATGCTCCATTCAACGCTCACCCCTCCCATCCCCAGCCCAACCCTCTTAACCTCATGCATGTCTATGCAGATCCGCGATGACAGCCAGGAAAGAGCCAAAAGCACAGCCAGAAGAAAAAAAGCCAACTCTAATTGAATTTAGTTTACGGCACTTTTTTGGTCCTTGACCAGCCAGCGAATTTCTGCGCTTCAACTGCAAGCAAACGAATAATTGAAGAACGAAAAGCACAACGCACTATCAAGGGGAGGGGGACAGGAGCAGTGGGTGGGGGAATGGGGCAGACAGCACGACATTGATACACATTGTGCCAAGCAAGTGCAATGCGAACAGAAGTGAAACGTCGCCGCTGTGTGGGAGCATCCATAGAAATGCCCAGTTGCATCATTCAAGGCGAGGCACGGTGGAGAATTTTGGGTGAAAGAGGGGAGCGGAAAGCGGGGCGGTCAGGCTGCCGCCTTTTGTCTGCAATTTTTAGTCAAGGGGCAACGCCAAATTGGTGTCGGTGCCATGAATGACGGCGCAAATAATTGAATAGCCGATCAATAGGTGAACAAGTTGCAAGGCGACGCAGCCCAAAACTCGAAAAGCTGGAAAAAGCTGAAAAACTGAAAAGCCGAACAACTGAAAAACTGTTTAATTGAATTAGCTCGCCCCAATAGCGAGCGGCCAAAGGCGCTATTCCTTTTCATTCGAGTCATGCTCTTTTCAGGCAACCGAAAATAAAAAAAACTTCTTCTATTTTTGGTATTGTTGTTTGTTTCTGTGCGTGTAAGCCGCTGGCCAACTCTGGCAGCATAATTGCTTTTTGGGCCAAGTAGCGAGAGCCGGCTAAACAATGTTCTGCTTGACAATGGGCTTTTATGCAACTCTTGTTACGAACACTTTTGGAACATAAACCCAAAATTCCTCAAAATCCACAGACTGTAAAACTAGCCGGTTTTGGTTCTGATTTTCCTATTTTTTGTCGGATATAAATAAATATTTACGTTTTATAAGATCTACTTATTAAAACTGATCAGTATCAACATCAACTGTCCAACTCACCTCTCAACCACCTCTTCTGAGTCAGAAGCACAGCCCTTGGTTATTGCTGTTACGGAGTATTTCCTAGTCGAGCACTCTCGGCTAAGGCGCTCTTATAGCCTCATTCTACTATCAACATTTCTTGCATTCTGGAATGTCAATATTATATTAAGTATATTGCCTGTCCATTTTCTCATAAGGCACAACATTCTGCACATTGAACAATCGTAAAGTATTTTGCTAATTTTGATTTATCGAATTTAGTATCAAAGTTATGAAAAGTATGCCAATATCAATGTCACAAACAAAGTATATTTAAAGAAATGCGCTTTAAATGTATTTTTATTGAAATGGACCATTGATAACAGAAACTTTATTATAGCCTGTATTATATTTAACTAATTATTTTGTTATTCATTTTGCGTAGACTTTAACAATAATAATAATAAATAACTTAAATGTTGAACAATATTTCTTATTCCTCCATATTTTTGATATATGCATCTACTACTTTAAGTCTAAGAACATCTGTCTCTTCACCTAAGAAAAATATTAGGTACTAAATTACAACAACAACAAAAAATTAATATTCTTTCAATTAGTTCTCATTATTCCTTAAAAAAAAGCTCATATATCAAATGAATTTCACACCCCTGAGAGTACATTCGCAGCACATCATCCATAATTATTGCAGCCGCTTAAGGCTCAATAAATTACCCAATTTACGTGAACAATACAAGTGGACACCAGACACCCCGGCCTCTGTCTCCCACACACCCCTTTATTTGGCCAGTGAATCCAGAAGATTAATTACCTCAGCGGCTGGACTTTAACCGCGGTAAATTTGAGAACAATTACGAATCTGAAAACAAATTGTACAAAAAATGGTGCACTCATGTGTCGCATACAATGCACAATGTAATATGTACTTGGGAAGCATTTCAAAGTCCAATCAAATCGAAACCAGCATCATTTTTTCATGGCGTTACAAACTGCAAAAGCAAACTGAAATGGCAATGAAAAATTATGAGCCATGTGGCAACATGGCCAGCAAAAACTATTACAATAAGAACAAAACCAACGGCAGCAACGCAGTCATCGAAATGGCGACCATAACAATAACAAACAAAGTTGTGGCAAACCCTTTTGGCTCTGCAATCGACCAGGACGAGCCAATAGCCAAGTGGCCATTGATGCGTTAAATAAAAACTTCAACTAAATATTTCCCAAAGCAAAAAACCACCCATGATTGGCAAAAGTGATGCAAAGTTTGCACACATAAGTGAAGAACCATGCAGACTGCTGAGCTGGAAAGAAAAAAAGAAAGACGGGAGAAAACCAAAGTCAAAAATAAACGACTGGCTTATTACCTAGACTTAAATGAAGTCCTAGTTGATTATTACTAAAATCTATTGAATCAAATCATAAAATTATCTTCAATATAATGCAGAGTGAATAATTGTTGCAACATTTTACATTTCAATAATCTCAGTTTGATTATATTATTTTTATACATTTTTTATTTTATCATTTCAATTTTAATTCATTTATGTATTTTTAAGAAATGTATAATTTATTAAATTCTTTATTTAAATTTAATTAGTCTCTTGTAATTTTATATAATTTGATTTGTGACTTTAATTTACTATTTTCACTTTTACTATATTTTGAGGAATACCAAGACTTTAATATAACATCTGTAACTATGTACTTAACATCTATTATCGATATTAATCGATAGTATGGGTGTGATCGATCTTGAAGCAGAAGAACTGAATCGTTGTGAATAAAGTAAAGAAATGGAATTTAGTTTTGACTGCTAGCTACACAAGTGAGTAACATTATAGACCCAAATGTTCCCCATTTACAGGGTGTCAATTGAGGCAACAACTAACAAGCATTTGTCGTGCCGCTTTTTTCATTACTATTACTGTAACATTGCAGCCTGCTACTCGCATCCTCTGTTGTTGCCTTACCTCCCCCCCCATCCCGCATCCATACGCTTTCCGCTTCCATCTCCTTGCTCCGTTTGGTATCCATTTTACTGTCTCGGCCCAGACACGTACACAAACATTTCATGGTTCAATAAATTTGTTGCCGAGCGTACCGGAAACTTTGCGAAAAATACATTGGGAAAATGCTCGGTGCACTGTAAAAGGCAAAGAAATTATCTGTAGCCAGTGGCTGGTGAATGCCACGCCTCCTCCCTGCCAGCCACCACCCGGGCACCCAGTTGGTGGGGTAAATGTGTCTGTGCCATATACCCGCTCAACTTGCTCAGTTTTCATATTATTATTCACATTTTTAGTTGAATTTTTTATGAATTTTTGTGTGGCACGGTCTCCTCATGTTTGCCACGCCCACTGATTATATTATGGCCTAGTTTTCGGGTGTGAAGTAAATGCTAAATTATGCATCACCTCATTTTCGCACCTTCAGCAGAGATCTGGCAATTATTGTTGCCTGCACTTATTTGTGTTTGTTGCATTTCTTGGCTTTCTTTTTTAATATGCCTGACACAAAAAGCAATTAAAAGTGCAGCGAAATAAAACTACCCAAATGGATTTAACGAGCATAATTTATAGTTTTAATTAGGCGAGCAAGCTCAGTTACATTTATGCCCGGCTCGTATATAAGCCTCAGTTTCACCATTTATTAACTTGGTTAAAAATATACATTTTTAAACGACTTAGCTAATGGCTGACTATTAATTTTAAATGCGGTTAGTAAATGGATGGAGAGAAATATGCGGTTGATCGAAGTAAGTTTATAACAAACAAAAATCTACTCTGATTATTATATAATTATTGCGTTTACCACTTAAGCTTTTAATCCGAAAATTCAAAAAAAAAATATATATATTTTATTATCCTCTCACTTGTGTGTTAAGCTTCTGACTTAAGCCTTTTGACTTTCAGTCTTTATTCTATATAAGCAAAAAAGTTTGTATTTTTTGTTACTTTTATTATTATTAAACATTTGAATTTGAAGATTTCACATATACAAATTTTATGATGTTTTTTTAATTTCAGAAAATATATTATTTTTTTTTAATAGCAGTGTACCTTTACAATTCAATGTTTTATAGCCTTTAAAAAATTCGTTTTTTTTAATACTTAGAGATTATTTCCAAAAACCAGAAAATGATTATAGATTTTAGTGCGATTCTTATTTTAGGGCGAATTTCTAAATATTAGGACTTTTTCTGACTATGGATCTCTAATACCTGTAGCTCAAACATGCATACAATTGAGGCTTTGTATCCCTGTAAAAGCAACAAACCAAAATATGACCTTTTTAATATTTTATTATTGCATTATGCTATTCTAGCAAAATTGAGAATGCTCAACTAATATCAAATTCAACAAAAGATGCACTTGCCAAATTTAATTTATCAAACTTCTGTGCCGTTGCACAGCAAACCAACCAACACTAACGTGCACACACACACACTCACACACATTTTCACACATTTCTATATAAACAGAGGCATACACAGAGTCACACAGCCACAGAAAGAGACACTCCACCGAAACCGGAAGTAGAGCGCAAATTTTGTGAATGCACTTCCGCTTAGTGGGCTATGGACTCGGGTCTGCGGCTACATATGTGGATACATATACCGTTATCGTGAGATACTTATGTGTGCGAGCCCAGCTCTTTGTTATTTATAATGCAACTGACGCAACGAAATACGAACTAAAGTATACCATAAATGTATTCAATGGCGAGATTTATGTGCTCAGCATTTCACAATTACACAATTACATTCTGCGCATTTTATAGCATGTTTTTTGGGGCTTTCATAGCTCATGGTAAACACATGCATTAATCAGCGAAATTGAATAAATTATACATGTCATGGGCATGTCAAGCATTTAATAGTATTTTCCTGTTCAATGCACTTCTATTGGATGTGCATTTAATTCCGAATTTTATTAGGATTTTGTTTTTTTTTTTTTGTTGCCAAATTGATTCCTGTTTACAATGTGTTTTTGGGCTTTAATGCATTGTATTTGTAAACATAATAAATAATTCAAAAGCAGCCGCCTTCATTTGTGGCATAATGTTAAAATATGTTTGGCTTGTCCATTGAAACATGTATCCGGCTGATACTGAAATAACTCGGCTTAAATACAAACATATTAGACAGATTTTAATATCAAATAATAATAAACAAAATCTTACCAGTGAGAAAATGATGAAATTTCAAATATTTAATTTTGTGACAAGGGATAGCTGTGCTCGGTTTCGTCAAAATCTCCAGCTCCTTTTTAATTTAACAAAATAACTGCACTAAATTCCATAATATTCCTTAATACTTCTACTACAGTTCTTGTTTATTGCCTTATTTATTTTTAGCATGTTGAAAAATTTGAAAAGCAACGGCACGAAAACACTTTGTTTGAAAGGAAAAGCTTGATGCAATATAAACGAATTCATTTACGAACTGAATAGATTTGTATATATATATATATATATATGCATATATAAATGAATGCAAATAATTCACTCACCATGATGCGAATAGCCCACTTTATATTTGGATATTTGCTTTTATTGTTTATTGTTTTCACAGATAAATTCATGGAAAATTTACTCATAGCCACTTTAAAGTGGAAATAACATAAGTCATCGAGTGCAAACAGGAAAAGCTTTTAAGGTATTCCTTGAGTTTCAGCAGACCAATTTAAAGCTTATTGAATTTAGGGACTTGCCTCTGTTTAAGTGATGTCAAGGGGCCTGCAACACGAAACAGTTTTTTCCTGGCGACTTGACTGAAACTAATGCACGCCAATTTTCAATACAGAAAATCGAACTTTTAAGTGGGCGCCGACGCGACGAGCGCTATTTTAAGGGCTGCATTCGAAGGGGGGATGGGGATGAGATGGAGGCAGAGGCGTATTCGCCCGCCCTCTTAGGGGGCATGGCTGAAGTTTACAAGCAACTGCGACTGCTGCTGCTGCCGCTGCACATGGCGAGCAACCACTTAAACTGTTATCGATGAACACGCTTGTTGAACCAAGGGCAGAGGCGGTGACCGGAGGCAAAGCCAGGGGCTGGCAGCAGGCACTGATCTGATGAGGCAATGCCATTGAGCTGTCCCGGCAACCAATGCGTTTTGTGCGTGTCCGAGAACACAGAAAATGGCGAAAATGTGAAAATATGAAAACGAAAACGAAAATAACGCTGCGTCCTTAACGAACCTTGCAGCAGAGACATCGGCAGCAAGCAGCAGCAGTGTCCAGCACTTTACTATTTTTTATGATTCGACGATAAATTAAAAATGTTATTAACATACTTGCTGGCGCCAGTAGCCGCTCCCCACTCCCAACAAACGTCAACTTGTCCACCACTCGGCACTCCAAACTGGCAACTGACTGGATAAGCACTTTTAATGGTCTGAGCATAATTGAAGGCGCAGGCAAATAGGGAGCCCCATCGCCAACCCCTCCAAACACCTCAATCCGCCCCTGGCAACCTCTACAATTATTATTCGTTGACTAAACCAAATTTACCAAACTTGCCATTTCGGAAATCTGTCCTATTTCCACTTCAAGGAAAAATTTATATGTTTTTCGTATTGTACTTAAATTTAAAATTAATATTTACGTAGTATTACTTTTGGTTATCGGAAAACTATCGAATTTTTTAAAATATAAATTTGTTTTTAGTAGAAAACTAAAGTTCAAAGAGCCAATTGTTCACATGTTGGAGATTGATATATATATTGATATATAATTGCTATAATTATATAATATAATTGATTGTTGCTATTGAATTTTGAGGTGTCGAATGATCAGTTTGAGTGAACTTTCACCCAATTTTCTTTCGTTAAACCCAAATTACGAATCCGCCTCCAAATACAGACGTTAAGCGCACTCAGAAAATTTAGAAAATAACCCTGATTATTTTACTTCACATTCCTTCAAATAATCCACACTTTGTGCAAAAAATGATTTACCTTTAACAAATTTTGTTTGCATTTACTGATAAATTCTAAAATTTAATTTTGATCCCCATTACAAGAATCTGTTTGATATGTAATTGTGTAAAGGTTAGGTAATATAAATATTCACTGATTAAAAATATATACCACAAATTGAAACCATAACAAGAAATTTATTTCTGTATAATTAGACCGGTACAAATAAAGCCACAGATTAAATGAACTATTTATTTTTAACTACTGCAACTTTTCAAAACAACAACAAAATTTATGAATTTGTTTGTGCAAAATGCAACCATTAGCTAGTTAAACACAAAAGTATTTGTATTTATGTTCCCGCCATTCCCACAACTCTCTACAAATAATTGCATTTTACACAAATACTAAGCATTTCATTAAAAATTAATTGAAACATGCCTAATTTCATTCGCCGTATGCACGGGGATAAAAGTTAACTAAAAGTTTCTGAAATTCAGCAAATATCACGTAGACTCCACCTCAAAGTCGTGTGTATTTTGTAAAAAAATGCAAATATTTTTCACTGCATTCGAAGCTGAATAGTGAATGCTGAGTGTGGAATGAATCTGGTTGTAAATGCGAATATAATTCACTCACCAATCGGTCAGCCACCAGGCAAACAAACAATCAAAACCTACAATTCAATTAAATCTGTATAACAAATAAGAAAAGTACAATTAATTATTATTCGTGGAACAAGAAAAATTGGTCTATTTCCATGCAACTGCTTAAAGTGACATAAGTAAAATAGTTTGAATAACAAATTTTACAGTCTGTTTATTTTATTTTTAAATTGTAGTGAATACCCATAGCTGTTTAACTCTTTGAATGCAACCTGCTCATAATAGGCTTACATTCATAAATGAAAACGTAAGAACAATACCCGATGCCGTTGCTGGGGGTCGTGTCGGCAAATTCAATACAAATAAAATACATACATATATAATATATATATTTATATATGTATGTGTATAAATGCATATGTGAAATACAACAGTAAATTGCAAGTTCTCGGACATTACCCGCGACCAACAAATAGGAATCGCTGCAACATTTATTGAAACGCAACGTGCAACGTCAGTAAATGACAATTTCATTGCCTGCATTCGTTGTTGGTTACTCATTAAACAGTTTATAATTCCGGCTACGAGTTTTTAATCATCACACAATTCAGGACAGTAACATTTTTACTGCTGCGGCTGCTGATGCTACTGTTGCTATTGGTCCTTAAATTGCCAGACGATCTGGGAAGACCGCATTAAATTGGAAATGCCATTAAGTGTGGTTACGTAATGCATGGGCATGAATTGGTCTTTGAGGTGGAGCTGAAGTCGGAGCTGGGGACTCTTTAATGCTTTTGCCCACAGCGAATGTGAGCATTTAGTTCGCTTAATTTCGACTTAAAACAAACTCAATTGCAATATTTCAATTAACTGTTGGCAAAATTCATTTTACGAAATTTAGACTTTACAAACACTTTGAAACTGCACTCATATCTTTCAAGTGTTTTCTTCTTTAACTTGTCTTCAAGATAATTTAAAACAAAAGATTGTTTCTAATTAAGTTTTGATTGGTTTTCGGCTTACTTTGAAAGCGACAATCGAGTCCAAATATTTTTTATTCAGACTCGTCACTAAAAATAACGTTATCCCAAAGAGAGATCACAGTGACTCTCCCAAAATTGGGGGAAAAATCATAAGAATCCATGACTAAGAAAAACGTAAGTAAAGAAAAAATTTCGAAGTTCGAATACATATGCTCGAAATGTATTCATTTTCAATATAAATTATTATATATTTAATAAATATATTAAAATATCTGGCACACATTTCGCAATTTAACTATAATAGTAATACTTAATAAAAATAACAATTGACAAATGAGAAATATTGCAAGTGAATAATAAATCTATCAAATTACATACATATAACAGATCATTGAATATTTTTTCGCTTTGAAATTTACCAAACCAGAAAACGTCCAAAGTATATTTTCCAAAAATGTCTTAATATTGTATAAAATTGCAAGTTTGAAATGTATATACTAAAATCGATATAGTATTAAAAAGTTAAGAATTTTGTATAATAATATATTGGATTATGTCCAACCGTCTTTAATTTAATTTATAACTAACACTGAAAACAATTACAGACTCAAGTCATTTTATTCACGCTTATAAGCAAATAAGTATTTTAAACCATATAAACAACGAGAATAAATTGCGTTTATTAATATCTATTTGATTGATGTATTGCTTGTGATAATATTTGTTTTGCTCTTTTGTGTGTTTTAGGAGAACTAGCTTACCAGACAGCAAAGTGGTTGAATTCGTTGCCTCGGCCCGAAAGTAGACTCAGATGTTGGCCGTAGTATGAATGTGCTGTGTACACAGCGTTTTTAATTTGCGTTAAGAGGTCGTGTGAGACGCGCGCCAAAAAGTATGCTACACAAACTATGAATGTCTTCTGGTTCCGTTGCTAGCAAGCCGACTGCCGTCGTCGATGTCGATGTCAATGGTTGATGTTTGATGGCTGATGTGCTGGTAATGTGATTAGTTGGTGTTGGTGTGTGTACGTGTGCGTGTGCGTGTGCGCTGGTGTGTGAGTGTGTTGTGAGTATATTTTAATTTAATTATGTCGTCGTTCGCCCCGTTCTTTAGCTACGAAAAAACGGCTCAAAGCAAAACGAGCGCAAAGCGAAGACACGCACCAATAAACAAAGGCAACAACAATAACAGAAAAACAGAAGGCAGCAGCAACGGAGTGATGGCTGGCGGATGGCGGGTGGCGGTTGGCTTATGGCGGTTCGCTTTAACTTGCTCGACCGACGACAATATAACCAAAGTGTAACGCGCGAATGACGAATGAATGACGAGTGGAATGCGAAATGCGAAATGCAAATGCAAATGATGCAAAACGACGATGCAGAATGGCACCTGTGCCACGTTCACTACGACGCTGGCTGCTGTCTGCTGGCTGCTGCTGGCTGAGTGTCTCTGCTGCCTGCTATTTGATATCTGCTGCTGCTGCTGCTGCTTCTTTTAACTACAAAATATGCTGGCGATGGCTGGCAATCGAATGCAACTGCTGCCGCTGCCTGCTAAAAGCGACTGTTCGGCGTCTGTGCTGCATACGCCAGGGCGAGTCACGAGTGGAACATGTGGAACGTGTGAAACTGGAACAACCCAGTTGCCGTTTACTATTTTGAGTGCAACGTGCAGTTTTGAGTGCGCCGGAACGGGTTGGAAACGGAGAAACAGCCCAAGTGCTGCACACCTGTTCCCCCCAACCAACCCCCCGCGAGGAGGGTTGTGCGTGTGTAGTGTGGGTAATTTTATATATCGAACAATGAAGCTAGACGAAAATTTAATTGAGTTAAGGATACTTACCTACTCCCTACTTAAGGGACACACAATTCAATATTTGGCTCATTAATATAAGGGTTGTTTCCCACTGGGATGGGAACGTGCATACATACACACATCCATACATATATATACACATATACATACATCTATTAAGCACTGATTGCTTACGCTAAGATGATTACTTTTTGGAAAAACTTAATTAATATAAATATATATATTTATATATTCAACTGATTTTAATTGGAAATATAGCTGAAGACCACAATAGCCACGCTGTAACCCGCCTCAAGCTAAATTGTTCTCTTCATAATTGCAATTTTGCTGAATTTCATAATAATAATAATTGGAAATGATTTGCTAATTGCATGCGAAGCATATACTACCATCAAGTTTGCGCTATTTTTAAACTGAATAAATTATTTTAATGTAGTGTGCGTTGTAAATCGCATTAGGAATCTCGTCTCTTAGAAAACATTATTTCACGTTCAATTATACTTACCCAAATCAATAAAATAAAAAAAATATGAAGAAAGAAGGCAAAGATAATAATAATCATATTGTTAAAAAAAATATCTGAATATCAGTATATTTCTAACAAAAATATGCAAACGTTGCTAGCTGTGTTATTCGCGATATTTACACAACTGGATGAAATACTTCAATATATATCTGCGAAAGAAGAGACACCTCTAAAATGACAAATTGTTTTTGTTATAGACATAATAAAACACTTGCTGATATCAAAAAATACCTTTCTAAATTCAATTTCAGGGTATAAATATTTTTTAATTACAAGTTTTTCAAATTTTGTTTTCAATAATATTTATTACAATTTTCAATTATTTTTAGATTTATTTTTACATTTTGTGATAACGTTTCCACTCAAATTCACCAATAACATTTTACTATTATTGATTAATTCATACACACAGAAAAAAATTGCCCAAAAATTCGGCATTTAGAAAAAAGTCTTACTAATTTGAAAACATATTTTTTCTCTTATGCTTATACAATGAAAAAAATTACACCAGAACCATTTTATATTTTTCAGTTAACATATTTTTGTAAGTGTATGAATGTATGTTCACATCTTTGGTTATAATTGCGTGGCTGTCTGGATTCTGCATCCTGTTCTTTATGTAGCTTTTTTTACCCATCCCCTCTCTCTCTCTCTCTCTCTCTCATAAAATGTAATGATGCTGCTGGATGGATCCTGCTACTGCTTCATATGATTGTCTACACACATAGGCACAGGCGTGTGCATATTGTGGCAGGCAGACAGGAGCACAATAATAACGTTGCATGCGCCGCAATATGCAACAGTTGCCAATACGCAGACAGGGGGCTGGAGTTGCAACAGGAGTTGGAGTCCTGGTGAAACGCACATTTCGCTTATGTATGTGCGTGTGTGTGTGTGTGTGTGTGTGTGTGTGCGTGTGTAAGTCGTTGTGTAATCTATCCATAAAAGTCGCTTCCGTTTTGCATTTAGTATGCTTTACGCATCGTTTGGTCGCGCAAATTGAGTTTCACTGTTGTGATTACTGTCGTTGTCCTTGTTATAGTTGTATTAACTCGTAAAAAGTGTTCCGAAAATGTTGTTCCTGCTGATTGGATACGCCTTTGACGTGGTCACATATCATTTGTGGCTCTGGCTTTGATTTTGTCTTTGACTGTGGCCTCCAGCTCCAGTCCAGCCAAGCGGAACTGCAGATGCTTCCTCTTTGCCTCAATTAAAAACTTTCGACACTCTGTCGACTCGTCTGGCAATTTAATTAGCACAATCTAATCAACGAGTGGCCAAAATGATGAGATTGTCATAAAAGGTTCTCTTGCACAGCTTTGCACAAAGTCAGCTCAGTGTAAATGACCAAATATGACATCTCTGATCCCATAAATGAAGTGGCAGTTGCCAAGCCCAAGAGGAAGCCATCTTTAAAGGAACCGAAGCCTTCAGAAGTTGTTATGAACCCGGTACAACTCCAAAAAAAAGTGAAACAATTAGATAAATAAATAAATAACAAGATAAACAAATATTAGAAATTTAAATGCTTGTAACTCGACTGTTCAGGCTGAAAAAGACTAAATAATAATTATAATAAATTATTTATCAGAATTATTGAATACAGTTCACTACAAAATATAATTTATATATTTATTTTATATTTTTTATTGATTCGCACTGTGATTAAATTTTATGATAAGTTATGTTTCAAAGGGAAACCGTAAAAACTATTCCTATGGATAAATAATGATTACTTTGATTACCATGAAACATGAAAAAACAGGATTACAAAAATACCAATATTATTACACTTTACGTTCCAGAATCGGAATCGGTTTAACTCACTGCGTAAGTAAGTATAAATGTAAGCTCCGCTAATTCTATCCTAGTCGAGCGGAAGCACTTATATGTATGCACAGACAGATACACTATATTCTAGCTGTGGAGACTGGCTGAGATACATTCACATCCTATATACATATATACTCGTGCTTCGTACATGGCACGAGCGACGACTGTCACAGAAGACAATTTATGCTTCCGTTGTGTGGGTGGCAGGAGGCAGTAGGCAGATGGGGATGGGTCGTCTAATAGGATTGCGGCTGTCATTTTTGGAGCTCCAATGCTGCAATCTTGAAATGTGTGCCACATTGGGGTTAATGCAGCTAATGTCGCTCAACAGCAATTAATACATACGAACCAACATTTTCAACAGCTTATGGGAATGACAATGCGAATAATTAGTCAATAAAGTAAAACAACAAATTGAAGACACCAATTTCAGTTATAATTTCATGTACATGTATAAATTTTAATTTTAATTTTAATTTAAAAAAAATAACTGATAAATTGGAATTTTGAAAATTAAAAAAACACTTCGGTAGAATTTACATTAAACAAAAAACTTTAACATTATATTTATTAATTATTAATTAGCAACAACAGCAACAATAATCAAAAACAACAGCATTCAAAATGAGATAATGAAAAAAAAAAGAAAATAAATTAATAAATAATAAAATCCTAAAAAAAATGGTTTCCGCCTTAGAATTTTTGCAACTTGTTGGCCATATCGACAATCATGTGCAGATTGGTGTTTAATGTCCTGATTTGATTCAAAATCGACGAATCCAGCTGCTTGAGCACCTCGCGTTTGACCTCTGACATCTTCTGCGGTTGCAACTTTAGCACACCCACCTTGGTGGGTATATGAACGTTGGCACAGCGATCTGGAAAACTGCAACAGAGGAGATAAGATGCGATCAGCATTATGAGTTAGCTTGTGGCAACCACGTTGTTAAAAATAATTTTACACTCGCTCTAAAGGATCTGATGCTTAGTATATTCTCGATATTTATACGACTTACGTTCGCACTGCTAGTGGGCTGCCAGCCGAAGACAGAGCCACCTCGCCCGGCTTTGGCCAGCGCAGCAGTGCGATAGAGGGCAAGTCGGAGCGCTTGAGCACCGCTCTGTCCACGGATTGTATTTGGTGGCGTGGCTGCAACATTGGTGACATCTGTGGCTGTGGCGTGCGCAGACGTCCGATGCGTGTGCTAACGGATTGGCTGCGTGGCTTGGGGGGCTCAGGAGCTGGAGAGGCACTCAGTTAGTAACTACTGGTTACGATAGACACGACTCGTACCTATCCACTGATAGTCCTCAAAGTGATCCAGCTGCAGCTTGAGGAACTCGCTCCACTTCATCTGCAGCACGTTTTTGTGGGTGCGTGCGAGGATTAGCTGCATTCGATTGTTGACCTGTTGGATGCAGTTCTTGCCCAGCTCATCAATCTTCTCCAGTGCCGTCTCCAGCTTCATTTCGGCCATGCGCAGCTGCTCCTCCCGCTCTGCTTCCTTTCGCTGCAGCTGGCGTTTGCGCTTACCTATTTTGGTGCGTGGCATTCTTGAAATGTACTGAAACAGTTTTCAGTTTTAGTTAACTTATTCTTCAAACACTGACAAGTCGCTGAGCCTGCTGGGATTAGACACATACATTTTTATTGAATTGAACGAACTTTAATTTAAAAATACATTTTAAACAAATGGAAACTTGAACATGAAAGCTGATCTTAAGCTAAATTATGTATATAGATTAGAAATATATATATTTATATATGGAGATGAGGGTTGCAAGCGATGCCTACTTCAAGCCGGCCATTTTGGCCGAGTTCATGATCATTTGCAAGTTCTCATGCAGAGTCTTTATTTGGCTTAAGGTATCTGAATCCAAATGCTCAACGAGATCCGACTTCACCTCGTCCAGCTTTTTGGGCCGCAGCGACAATACCCCATTGCGGATGGGAATATTGCAATTAGCAAATTTGTCTGGCATGCTGCAAAAATAGAAAATGGAGATTGAGGAGATCGTTAATAAGATGATGCATTACAATTGTCGCTCGTATATTGGAAATTACTTGTTTTCAGATTCTCAAGAAAAAAATTAATTATTCGAATTCAGCTATAAATGCGGATTATTATTTATCGATGGGCTCTCTTTAATTTTTGCTATCTTAAAAACACACAAGACGCAACTGAATAGAAAGAGTCGAGGCTTTATCGATTCGCACTATTGATGTGTTAACGATTTTCCACCTACAATGGATGGGCCTCATAGGAACGGATGGACGGATAGACCAATATAATCTGCTACCTCCGGTATAAGAGTGGAAAAAATCGATTTCACTAATGATTTTATTAGAACAATGAAAAACTCAACTAACAAAAACAACAGATATTTTTAGATATATCCTGGATATAATAATGCTGAATTGATCATTTATCACTCAAGCGTTGGTAACAGTAAGAAATGCATAACTGCCCCGTTTCTTTCAGTTTTGCGGTTTCTATTTTTAGTCTCTAATCTTTTTGTATAGTTGGTTTATGAACTTCAATTGTAAATCTGTTTTCAATTCCAATTTTCATTGTGGAGCGAATTTAGCATGAGAACAGAGGACAAGTACTTACACCTGGGCTACGATGGGACTGCCATACTTGGAGAGTGCCACCTCGCCGGGCTTGGGCCAACGCAGGAAAGCCATGGGCGGTGTGCTGGGAGACGTGGAGCGCTGCTTGGGCAGATTGCGGGGAGTGCGATCTGCGCTAAATGCCTTAGGACGTGCTGCCATCGGAGTTCGCATCTTGCTGCGTGAGATGCGACTTGCATTTGAGCTGCTCCTGACCACTCCTCCTGCTGCTCCTGTTGCTGCGCTGCTCGTATTGGGCAGCACCTTGGCAGCGCCGCAAGCGGAGCGACTGCGCCGTTCGCGACGCGCACGTGCCGAATGCAGTGGTCCAGGTGTGCGCATTGCCTTCACCGAGCGCATCGAACCCCCGTAGGCCGATAAAACGCCCCCGCTCAAGCAGCTGTCCTCTGTAAGGTAGCCTGAATGTAGTGTGACCAGATCCCAGCAAGTGGTATATGTGTACGAGTGTGTGTTTAAGTGCGATGTGTGTGAGTAGATGAGTATGTGCGGATTACAAAGAGAAGCAGTAAAGCAGAGTTAGAGAACGCGTCACCAAAGAGAATATAAATAAATGCAATAAATACATACACCGCAGTCGGAACTAGCCGAATGCTCAATGCTCTTTTAACATAACGGAATATAGGCTGAGGAGAGAAGTTTTGATTGAATGCCAGTTGCTTGGAAACGCAAGGCTGATCTTAATTCAATATCTGCCTTATTTATTACACACGAGTAGCCACTCCAAAAGATAGATAAAGCTTGACATCGACAGACAGACGATTATCAATATCAATATCAAGTTGGGGGCACATTCTGAATTAATGATGAGAATGGAAATTACCTTCATCATTGCGACTGTTGCTCGATGCTGTGAGTGCGCTGCTGTTCTTCATATTGCAATTGCTGTTGCTGCCCCCGTTGCCGGTGGTTGTGTTAGCGCAGAGTGACTGCGATCCGAGGTACTGCGTCTGATCGCTGGGTTTGAAGTCGGCAAAGTGTTCAAGGTTGGGGAGCAGCTCCAGGAAGAGGGCCACTTTCATCTCGCGTAGCTCTGTTGGCATTCGGGTGGTCAACGCCTGCAGCTGTATTTCAACCATCGCCTTGTAGCGACTCTCTACGTCGTCGATGTTTGTCAGCACGGAATCCATTTTAATTTCGAATGTGTGAATCTTTTCCTCGCGATTTGCAGCCTCACGATTGCGCTTCGAGTTCTTCGATATCTTTGTGCGTGGCATTTTCGCAACGTGTTTCTATTCCGAATGGTTCTTTGTGAAAATTGCGTTAACTAAATATACTATTCTTTAGTTTTCTTTGTTGCACAACGAACAAGCGTCGTTTTTGTCGACTTCCTTTTGAGTTTTTCCGCCGTTTCTGTGCTACTGGCTTCGATAGAAAACATTGATGTAGCGTTGCCACTCTGATATGTGATATATCGATACTGTTATTCGATTATAGCGTTCGCTGGAAGCACAGCTCTCGAATAAGTAAGTACACTGTTAACCTGTTTGCTGGGATATCTTCTGAGAATATAGACATCGAGAGAGAGACACTCTTTAACATTGATGACATTGACGAAGCCGAGGAAATCCGTGTTGAAGTCGACCCTAAAGAGATCGTCACAAGGAACGTGTTTGAGCAGCGTTCTGAGCCGGCAAAATCAATCAGTACGAATTCTAAAGTTGCCACAGATTTTCTAAATACTGCAAACCCATTTTTTGTATACATATATATATCCCAGCTATTTGTTTCGCGCGCACAAACTAAACTCGAAATTTTCTCCCACAATCTAAACAGGTTAACAGTGAGTTAACAGTGTGAATTACGTTTACGAAAGCTGTTTACAGTGTTTATTTCTTTTGGTACGGAGCGAACGCTCTTCGATCTGCGTACTAGGCTTTAAACAACATGTGTAGTCGAATGCACGTATCGATATATCGTATCAGGGTGTATCAGAGTGGCAACGCTACATCAATGTTTTCTATCGAAGCCAGTAGCACAGAAACGGCGGAAAAACTCAAAAGGAAGTCGACAAAAACGACGCTTGTTCGTTGTGCAACAAAGAAAACTAAAGAATAGTATATTTAGTTAACGCAATTTTCACAAAGAACCATTCGGAATAGAAACACGTTGCGAAAATGCCACGCACAAAGATATCGAAGAACTCGAAGCGCAATCGTGAGGCTGCAAATCGCGAGGAAAAGATTCACACATTCGAAATTAAAATGGATTCCGTGCTGACAAACATCGACGACGTAGAGAGTCGCTACAAGGCGATGGTTGAAATACAGCTGCAGGCGTTGACCACCCGAATGCCAACAGAGCTACGCGAGATGAAAGTGGCCCTCTTCCTGGAGCTGCTCCCCAACCTTGAACACTTTGCCGACTTCAAACCCAGCGATCAGACGCAGTACCTCGGATCGCAGTCACTCTGCGCTAACACAACCACCGGCAACGGGGGCAGCAACAGCAATTGCAATATGAAGAACAGCAGCGCACTCACAGCATCGAGCAACAGTCGCAATGATGAAGGTAATTTCCATTCTCATCATTAATTCAGAATGTGCCCCCCAACTTGATATTGATATTGATAATCGTCTGTCTGTCGATGTCAAGCTTTATCTATCTTTTGGAGTGGCTACTCGTGTGTAATAAATAAGGCAGATATTGAATTAAGATCAGCCTTGCGTTTCCAAGCAACTGGCATTCAATCAAAACTTCTCTCCTCAGCCTATATTCCGTTATGTTAAAAGAGCATTGAGCAGTCGGCTAGTTCCGACTGCGGTGTATGTATTTATTGCATTTATTTATATTCTCTTTGGTGACGCGTTCTCTAACTCTGCTTTACTGCTTCTCTTTGTAATCCGCACATACTCATCTACTCACACACATCGCACTTAAACACACACTCGCACACATATACCACTTGCTGGGATCTGGTCACACTACATTCAGGCTACCTTACAGAGGACAGCTGCTTGAGCGGGGGCGTTTTATCGGCCTACGGGGGTTCGATGCGCTCGGTGAAGGCAATGCGCACACCTGGACCACTGCATTCGGCACGTGCGCGTCGCGAACGGCGCAGTCGCTCCGCTTGCGGCGCTGCCAAGGTGCTGCCCAATACGAGCAGCGCAGCAACAGGAGCAGCAGGAGGAGTGGTCAGGAGCAGCTCAAATGCAAGTCGCATCTCACGCAGCAAGATGCGAACTCCGATGGCAGCACGTCCTAAGGCATTTAGCGCAGATCGCACTCCCCGCAATCTGCCCAAGCAGCGCTCCACGTCTCCCAGCACACCGCCCATGGCTTTCCTGCGTTGGCCCAAGCCCGGCGAGGTGGCACTCTCCAAGTATGGCAGTCCCATCGTAGCCCAGGTGTAAGTACTTGTCCTCTGTTCTCATGCTAAATTCGCTCCACAATGAAAATTGGAATTGAAAACAGATTTACAATTTAAGTTCATAAACCAACTATACAAAAAGATTAGAGACTAAAAATAGAAACCGCAAAACTGAAAGAAACGGGGCAGTTATGCATTTCTTACTGTTCCCAACGCTTGAGTGATAAATGATCAATTCAGCATTATTATATCCAGGATATATCTAAAAATATCTGTTGTTTTTGTTAGTTGAGTTTTTCATTGTTCTAATAAAATCATTAGTGAAATCGATTTTTTCCACTCTTATACCGGAGGTAGCAGATTATATTGGTCTATCCGTCCATCCGTTCCTATGAGGCCCATCCATTGTAGGTGGAAAATCGTTAACACATCAATAGTGCGAATCGATAAAGCCTCGACTCTTTCTATTCAGTTGCGTCTTGTGTGTTTTTAAGATAGCAAAAATTAAAGAGAGCCCATCGATAAATAATAATCCGCATTTATAGCTGAATTCGAATAATTAATTTTTTTCTTGAGAATCTGAAAACAAGTAATTTCCAATATACGAGCGACAATTGTAATGCATCATCTTATTAACGATCTCCTCAATCTCCATTTTCTATTTTTGCAGCATGCCAGACAAATTTGCTAATTGCAATATTCCCATCCGCAATGGGGTATTGTCGCTGCGGCCCAAAAAGCTGGACGAGGTGAAGTCGGATCTCGTTGAGCATTTGGATTCAGATACCTTAAGCCAAATAAAGACTCTGCATGAGAACTTGCAAATGATCATGAACTCGGCCAAAATGGCCGGCTTGAAGTAGGCATCGCTTGCAACCCTCATCTCCATATATAAATATATATATTTCTAATCTATATACATAATTTAACTTAAGATCAGCTTTCATGTTCAAGTTTCCATTTGTTTAAAATGTATTTTTAAATTAAAGTTCGTTCAATTCAATAAAAATGTATGTGTCTAATCCCAGCAGGCTCAGCGACTTGTCAGTGTTTGAAGAATAAGTTAACTAAAACTGAAAACTGTTTCAGTACATTTCAAGAATGCCACGCACCAAAATAGGTAAGCGCAAACGCCAGCTGCAGCGAAAGGAAGCAGAGCGGGAGGAGCAGCTGCGCATGGCCGAAATGAAGCTGGAGACGGCACTGGAGAAGATTGATGAGCTGGGCAAGAACTGCATCCAACAGGTCAACAATCGAATGCAGCTAATCCTCGCACGCACCCACAAAAACGTGCTGCAGATGAAGTGGAGCGAGTTCCTCAAGCTGCAGCTGGATCACTTTGAGGACTATCAGTGGATAGGTACGAGTCTTGTCAATCGTAACTAGCAGTTACTAACTGAGTGCCTCTCCAGCTCCTGAGCCCCCCAAGCCACGCAGCCAGGCGTCTCCCTCAATACTTTATACACGTCACAACACGCTTTTCGGACTCCTCGAAGTCAACATCCGAATGGACTTTCAGTTTTAAAATCCACCTCATCTGGTCAAGAGTTGTTACGTGACTATATTTTAGAAACTAAGGTTAAGATCGAGTGTCATTATTGTTATCAATGCTGCAGCCACAAGCTAATTCATAATGCTGATCTAATCTAATCTCTGCTACAGTTTTCCAGATCGCTGTGCCAACCAAAAAGGTGGGGTTGCTGAAGCGGCAATCGCAGAAGATGTCGGAGGTGGAATGCGAGGTGCTCAAGCAACTGAGTTCGTATATTTCGAATCAGATCAACTCATTCAAGGACCAACAAGTTGTGTGGCGGAAAATGGAAAGAATTCATTTTTTTGTTATCTTATTTTATTAATTTATTTAGTCTTTTTCATTATCTCATTTTCAATGCCGTTGTTTTTGTTTTTTTTTTTGTGTTGCTGTTGTTGTTACTGTTGTGTTCTTGCATTTCATTGTATATTTAATTTATAATTAATTAATAATTCAATTATTATTATTAATAGATTTGCAAGTACAAACATAAAAATAGCGCACATTATATTAAGTGTTTTTTTTTGTTTTGTTTCTGTTTAATGTAAATTCAATTGAAGAGTGTTTTTTGAATTTTACAAATTCCAACTTTTCGGTTCTGTTTATACACCAAAATTACATTTACACATGTACATTATATAATATAATTTACTTTAAAAAATTAGTCATTTCATTAATTACTTATGCACGTTGTTTGGTTTCTCATAACAAATATTTGTAATTTCTTGAATTTAGTTTAATTGTTTTCTCTTGCAACATTGTGTGATGTGAGTCTTTATATAATATGCAACTGTGTGTGTGTGTGTGTGGATGGGTGTATTTGTGTGTGTTGTAAGTAAGAGAAGGTGTGTCACACATACAATACATAGCAAAAAGGTACATAGACTTACGTAAATAATGTCTGAATTATCATTTCATAGTTATATTATTTTTGTAGCCAGAGACGAAGACAACATATAAACAGTGACAGTGACGGTGACAGTGACAGTGAATGAAGAGTGACAACAACACAATATAACATTTAGTTTTCTTATAAACATTTATGTGGCTTGCATTTAGGATTAATTATCTTTAATGATATCCTAAGAACATCTAATTTTATACATTTAATTGAAACGCGTTTCTCAAATTATTCCTTAAAATGTAATTATGCTGTGAACAAAATACCTCTTTTATTAATAATTCATGATTAGGTTTTAAACGCTATATCAATTAAAAAAAAAAATAAAATAAAAAAAAAACCCGATAACTGATAATATAACAGGGAAAACAGAAAACAATATTGTATAAATTTGTATGTGCCTAAGTTAGACGAAAAACGTGAATACTTAGAAAATATATTTGCATATGTAATGATTTGAACTGAAGTTTGCCTGAAATAAAAGTCGACTTTATTCCCATGTACGTATGTATGTATGTATCCCATTTCCCGATTTCTAACGCTTAACTGGCGAAACTAACCTACCGTAAATCAGTTAACTAGGCGCTCCCCGAACGCGTCTAACTACGCTAAGTCCATTTTTTCAACCCAACCTCGACAAGTACTACGAATTTATTTTGGTTTCATTTCATTTTGGTTATCTTGTTTGCTTTTCTTTTTGTTATTTTTTTTTGTTTTGTTTTGTCGGTCATCCGCTCACTTGTTTTGTTCTTTATAGCACAGCCAATCAACAATACATCGTCCCAGCTTTTCCGATACATCATTTCATCCATGCAAAAATATGTACAGAAGCAGAAACAATATACATATGAATTTGTTTCAATTTAGATGCCATAGTTTGAATCGTTTTCTAAGTTTACCTGTGTCTGTATCTGTGTATCCGTCTGTGTTTGAAGATTAATTTAATCATTTGTAAGCCATTGTGTATAAATTTCTAATCTTTGTATTGAAAGTATTTATGGATATTATGCATTTGTTGTGTGATTTTTATACAAAATTGTGCTATTCTTTTACTATTTTGTTTATAACTATTTGTTTAGGCTGTTGTTTTAGAATTTCATTATAATTTCTTTAAATGCTAATTAATATATATTTCTTCTTTATTTATTTTTTTTTGTTTTTGTTTTGTTTTGTTTGTATTAGTTCCTTTGGGCACTACTTATTACGGTTCAGGGCTTCTTTGTAATTAGTAAATAGTATTTGTTTTGTTTTTTTTTTTGTTTTTGTATTCAATTCTTGTGTTTGTAATATTTATGTTTTAACAATTTGTGGTTGTTTGTTTTGTAGGCTTATGCACGGGTACAGGGCGTTGCATGTTGTTTTGTTATTTTTCATTTTTGTTTCGGTTTTATGTTGTTCTTTTTTTTCATTTTTTTTTAATTTGGTACAAATTTATGGTACTAGGTTGCATAAAAAGTATTACGAGTATGTACAGCAAAAATATATGTATATATATATATATGTGTGTGTATATGTGGAAACTAAATGGATTTATTAAAAACTTGTATGCATACATACATTAAATATTTAGAACTTATCTATAGATGTGCTTGTAACTTATTTAAATATATTTATCAAAATCGAAACTGCATTGTTAAATTTGTTTATCTTTTATTTTTCTTCTGTATAATTCGTAGCTAGCTTTAGTGGTGTGTGTAATGAATTGATGAAATTAATTCTTCTTATGAATATGAAAGTTTATGTTTTTTTTTTTGTTAATTTTTTGTAAATATTTATTTGTGAAATATATATATATATATATTATTATATGTATATATATATGCATGTATAACTATTTATTAATTTAATATATAATTTTGTATGCTTATAAATTAATTAATTTCATTAAATGCTTAAATTCATTAATGCACTTTATATGTACTTCTTGTGTTGCTGTGTGTGTGAAATTTGCTATAATCGTCTGCCAAGTCACTTAACTATATATGTTTATATATATATACCATACTTTATAGTATATATATATATATTTGGAAAATCTATATGTATATACTGGCTAATCTTTAAATATCTTGCATCGTTCAAAACTATTCTAAATGCAGTATACTTGTGTATATTCATTTTGTTGTTGTTCTGGTTGAGGTTTTATTCAGTATAAATAAAGTCTATGTGAGAACCAAGGGAAACTTGCTGAAACTTGGCTTTTGACAAAAATGAACTGAATGAACTGGCCGAATACCCCTGCAGAAAGCATTAAGATTAATCATCATCATCCTCATCAGTTCTACATAGGTATTTAATCGTCGGTGTGCCGAAGATAATTGCTGACTTCGTGGTTTTAATTTAATTGCATTAAATGTAGCCTCTTACAAAAACGAAATTTAACTAGTGGTGTCTATAAATGTAATCACTTAAGTTACTTATTGAATCAATGTTGTATGTATGTGAAACTTGCAACTAGCATAGAAATGTACAAATACATAAATATATGCGTATTGTTAATATTATAACTTTGTGTGGTAGCTAGTATTTATTTATGTTTTGTTTTGTTTTTATAAGTGTTTATACCATATAAATTTGTATTTTATTATTATAGGTTTTTTTTTTGAACTTAACGAGAGGTATTTCTATTTTCCCAAGTGTTAATATCGCCATTTGTATACACTTTGATTTTATTTAATAATCTTTTTGTATTATTTATCGTTGTCATTGTTTTCTCAGCATCATAATTTGTTAATGTTCTCATATATATAGAAGGAAGTGAAATAAAAAACTGTTAAAGAATCAATTTATTTGTATATATTGTATATAAATTTTTATTTACCTTTTTAAACATATTTAATAAAATTAAAAAATTATATTTAATATATATATATATATATATATATACATATACAGATATATATATATATATATATACATACATATATATATATATATATATTGTATATGTGTATATATCATAATATTTGTATAGCATTTTTAAAATTATATTTATAACGATTGAACCCAACTACAGATTACAGATGCGTGAACAAAATCAAAAATCAATAATTAAAATAATTACACAATAAATTGAAAAACACTCCGAAAAATTTCTCGCTCAAATCGAAATTGAAATAATTGTGGTAAACTACATAAAAATTTGTATAAGAGAAATTTTGTATGTTATCCGATATAACTTTGTTAAAAATTAGTTTAAACAAAAACCTGTAAAATAGCCTTCACATTGAATTGCAACGCCGACTTTTGTGCAGTTCGTCGCGCTTTTCTTTCTGCTTGTTAAAAATTACAAATTAATTAATTACGTTTAAAGCATTAACTAAATTATGAATTACAATTTCGTAAATAATAATAATAATAATAGTAATAATATGTATAAGTATGTAATAGTGAAAAATATATGTACAATTACAGTTGAAGAGTTAATGCAGCTCAATAGTTAAATAGCATAACAAATATACATACATACATACATACATACATACTAATATAAGCAAATTGATTTTGTTTTTCATTAGATTGTTGTTGTTGAAATTGAAATTGAATTAGTACGCCGAATAGTTGATGTTCTTAGGGTAATTGCTTAAAATTATATAGGTGTATGTATATAGGGGAGGGGGAGGGGGGGATAGAAACGTAAACGTTTGGAAATAGATTGATGTCCGAGGGACACGGTCTACAGCAACAAATATATATGCAACATTAGTATATTACAAAATTTAACAAATTATCACACTGAAAAAAATTCAACACTAATTTTAAATATGTATACATATATATATATATATATTTAGTGTATATGTGTGTGTGTTATATATGCTTACAATAGTTCGATCAAATTGTATACGTTTTTGTTAATTATATTAATAAATCGCAACGCTAATGCCGAGATATTATTTAAAGCCTAGCAAACTGCTGCTGATCTCTTTCTTTCATTTATTTGTTTTTTGTTTTCTTTTTTTTATCGATCTATAGTGTTATACATATATCTTTCATAAACAACAGCTTGAAACTTTGCGTCAGCCGCATTATATACATAAATATACACACATATGCATATATGTATATCATATCTATATGTGTGTGTATGTATATATATATATATATACATATACATATATATATATAGCATCTTAGCCTAAGCTTTTGTTTAAACGTAATAAATAATTTTTTTTTGGGTTTTTTTTGTATAATTTTTTTTTTTAGCAGCTTTTCAAAATATTCAACAACAGCGTTTCTGTTATTTTAAAATTTCCTTCGTTTTTTTTTTTTGTTTGTATGTTATTTTTTTTAGACGAGGTTCCCACATTTTATGCATTACAATTAATATTTGCTAGTTTTAATAATAAATATATTTATGTATATATGTGTATATATATATATATATTTTTTATAACGTTTTGGCTTATTGTAGAGTGCTGCTAATTTAATTTAACTTTAACATGTACATTTTACACATTCCTAGAGGTTCGATCGCTTTTTCAAAACATTTGCTTTTATTCAGCTTTTTCTTTTCTTTTTTTATTATTATTATTTTGTTTACAAAAATGCTGCGACATCCATCATCATTTCTAAATGGAAAACATTCTGAGAGCCTTATAAATGCGTTTGAATAACATAAATTTCTTGTTGTTGTTGTTGATGTTCTTGTTGTTGTTTAGCAGATTTTGTCCTTGAATTGTAGGGATTTTGTTTGCTTAGCCGCCCCCGCCTTAGGGTCACCTTGTGGCGCTGCTCGTAAAGAAGTCCGCTAAGGCGAAAAGGAGACTTGATTTCATTTGTTTTGTGCTTGTTGAATGCATTTCTCAGTTGCTGCTAAATAATACTTACGCGTCTCGAAGCTGAAGCCCAGCGTTGGGTCTGGCGGTGTGTTGAGCATTGGATTACCAGTGCTGCCAGTGCCAGTGGGCGTGGCATTGCCGCCCATGGAATTTGTACTATTGCCGCTGCCACCAATCATTGGTCCCTGCTGCAGCGGACTCTGCGGCGTCTGACCGCGCTGTGCCACGCCCGCACCGCCTACGCCCACACCGCCACCAGTGGCAGCGGCAGCCGCCTGCTGGGCACGCACGCTGACCACCGCGCGCAGCTCCTGTTTGACAAAGTCCGAATTGGCATTGCCACCGCCACCGCCGCCGCCAGCGTTGCCAGCTGCAAGAATTGAAGAATGGAATGCGCATGGTGAGTATCTTTACTAATTGTTTTGACTGGCAGTACTCAGTTTGACCCACAACAAAAAATGATTTTTAGTCACAATTATAATTGTTTTTGGTTTTTTGTTTTTGTTTAACTTGCTAGACAGATAACATAAATAAATACACAACAGACAACAGAATACAAAATAAGCATAAATATAATATACATGGAACACAAGTACTTATCAAATACATAAATAATCAGTATATATGACATATGTTGGGGTCGGTTCTTGGGTTCTTGGGTAGGGGTAAGGGGGTAAATAAGGTAGACATTAAGGCATGTGTTTGCTTAAAAAAAAAAACATATAAATATAATAATAATAATAAGAAATAATAATCGTTGAAATATTCCGCTTGGCTTTGCTGAGTTTTTTGTGAGTGCTTTGATAGCCAAAGTTAATTTGACTTAAGATTTATGCTTAAATTGAATGGATATAGATATATAGATATATATGAAGTCAATTGAATTTATATCTATATATATATATATATATATATATGTACTATATACTCGTAATTGCTTTTCTTTATTATTTCAAAATTTGATTCAGAGCACTTACAAATTGTTTGCTCCATGCGAATATCTCTCATTTAAGAAATAAAAAAAAAAAAAAACGTTTTCCCAAATATCATAAAGAATAATAAAATAAGTAATTTCCTCGACTCGTTTCTGGGCGGGGTCTCTGCTTTACATATACATATAGGTCTAAGGACTTTACATGGGTTAATACAGTGGGGGTGCAGCAGCGCCTAAAATCTAAACCTTTTTTTTAATACTTATGTGTGTATACAAATAGACCTAGGTTATATACAAGATCATATATATATTTATAGTATACAAATATACAAAACTTGCAAATGTGGTTAGGCAATAAATGTGTGTGTGTGTGTTTGGTTGTGTGTGTCTGTGTGTGTTTTAAGGGGATCCCATGGATATTGTTTAGTTAATATGTACAAAATATTTACTTAAATATTTATATGGATTTGTATGCATTTTGTATGTACATAATGATTAGCTCGAATAATGGATTATATACATCATATGTAATATGTATATGGGGGAATATGACGTGTGATTACAGCGAGCGCGTGAGCGAGCAGAGATTGAGAAATTTATAGATACAGATACAGAGAGAGAGAGAGATAGAGAGAGAGAGAGAGAGAGAGTTCAAGTGTGAGCAGCACACGGCTTACCGGTCTGGGCTCGACCATAGAAATCATTCGCCTGCTGCGATTGACCGTATGCAGCCAGGGCTGCATAGCTGCCGCCACTGACAACACCGCCGCCGCCGCCACCGCCCAGCCCAATGATGCCATTGCCACCGCCGCTGCCCATGCCACCCACGCCCATCATGGCCGGATGAGGCGACATGCTCATCCCATTCATCAGCTGTTGCTGTTGTTGTTGCTGCTGCTGCTGGTGTTGGTGTTGCTGTTGTTGACTAGCGGCGGCAGCTGCATTATCATTATGGTTGTTGTTGTTATTGCTGCCGCTGTTGTTGTTGTTGTTGTTGCTGCTGCTGTTGTTGTTGTTGTTGCCAGGCGACAAACCGAAACGCGTTGAGCCTGTTTCGGTTAAGCGTTTGATTTGTTTGGCTTTGGTTAAAAACTAATCAAATATTAACAAATGTGTGTGTGTGTGTTTGCGAAACGGTGTTGGTATGTGTGAGTGTGTGTATGTGTGTGTGTGTGTGTGTCTGGTGTGTGAAGCGGTTCATGTATCTCTATTTGAAATCGTAATTACTAATTCAGGTAAGCATCGATAATTTTCATTAATCAATTGCAGCTTCTTCTTCTTCAAATCTGGCTATTTTCTTAAATCGATTTCGTAATATATATTCTTGAAATATATGTCAATATATATCCAACTTTTCGGTGTATTCAAATATTGCAAGAATTTCTTAATTGCCGCACATTGAAAGCTACAATTCAAATAGTAATTGACTTGCTAACAATTCTGCATTTCAATTTAATTCAAACTTCAAATGTGAGCTAATTGTTGTCCTTCGTCCTGCAGCGGCGCTAGTCTTCAAGTGGAACTAGTTTAAAATGATCACATGTAAATAAGACTTATTTTGTATTGTTGGAATTCAGCATTTGAAATTAATTTCAGTTTTTGTTCACACAATTTTCGTTCACAATTTATGCGCAACTAGTTCTACAGGAATTACAATTAAATTGAAAATAATTATTTATAAATGTATGGATATATTTATGTTGTTAAAGATAAAAGAGAGCTCAGATTCAAATGCTCAAAGTCAAAATTACTATTTGAACTAGTTTCGCATGAGGTTTGGAACTAGTTTCAGAAATATTTCGAAATAACAGTTTTAAATTAGATCAACTTAAATTTGAAATTAGTTCCACTTATTAACATATTTCCGTATACTTAATTTTAGTTTGCGTGTTCTCTGTTTGATATTTGACTAAGAGAAACTAAAACATTTGCAGCAGATGGAGAAACTAATCGAATGCATTATTTTAACTAAAGTTTCCTTTGGGGTACACACATTCTATCGGGTCGGTTAAGAACTAAAAAGATGCCGTCTGATTTTGCAGGATGGCGACTATTTGCGGAACACGTTTCTCGCTCGGCACAACTCACCTGGCAAATGTTGCGTCGCCTGCGGAACGCTGCCCTGCCGCTGGAGCCGCTGCAGCTGTTGCTGCTGGAAGGCATTGCCTGGCGCACCGCCGCCATACGGCGACTGTGGGCCACCGCCGAAACTGAGGCCAACTGGTCCGCTGCTGCCGTCGGGCGTGCTGGCGCCACTGCCGCCCTGCGCCTGGAAGGAGTTCTGACGCTGCAACACAGCGGCCGCATTGCCCACGGGTCCAACGGCGCCGGGAGAGTTGAGACCGCGGCGCTGCTGCTGCTGCTGCTGTTGTTGCTGCTGCTGGTATTGACGCGCATTGAAGTTGTTCTGTTGGGAGGTCAGTGAGTGTGCATCATTCAGCTATGTAGTAACTTTGGGACTCACCTGCAGCTGCGCAATGAGCAACGGATTATTATGCTGTTGCTGTGAGCGACTGGCATTGCCAGCTGGCAGCGGACCAACCGGTCCGCCACCAACAGCACCGGCGACACCACCGGCTGCTCCACCAGCCACTGTAGTCCACTGCTGCGGACTGCTTTGCATGCCCGGCGATTGCATTCCCGAGCCACTACCAAATGGTGTATTGGAGCGACCTCCATCGCCAGCCTGTTGCTGCTGCTGCTGTAGATACGCCAACTGTTGCTGCTGTGGATTCTGCTGCTGCTGCTGCTGCGGAGACAGCCGTTGCGCATTCTGAGCAAACTGCGGCCCATATCCTGTTTACCATTGATTGAGTGAGAGAGTGTTATTGGATTCTGACTGGGTTTACATCAGATGTTTACCTTGATTTGGCTGCGGACTGTAGGGTGCACTGCGTCCAGGACTGAGCTGCTGCTGCATCAGCGTTTGCGCAAAGTTGGGACTCAGTTGTGCATCGGCCGGCAGATTGGTCCTGGAGAGCGACACATTCGGCGCCACTGTTGTATTCAGCAGTGAGCCAATATTATTGATGCCCGCATTTATGCCAGCTGCAAGAGAAAGCAGCGCAATTAATAATTATTTCATTTGTGGCGGAGTCCTCTCAGTTCATCTTTAGTGTGTGTTAGACGAGGGGGAAACTCCAGGTTAGGTTAAGTTAAAACCGTTAAAAAAAAACATAGGTCACTTTTGGCCCGTGGCGGTACCGTGTGAAATCTAGCTCGGATTTCTCCTACACTCGTCTAAAACCTAAGTTCAAGAATTGACCAGCCAGTTGCGTTTATAAATTTCTAACTCTCATCGCTTTCTGGCCAATGCCGGGCAGAAGCAGAAGTTTTCCGGAGATTCGACTTCGTATTCTATACAGCTTCTGCAAAAGTCGTTATACGTCACCTGGAGTCTATTGGCATGAATGCCGATTAATCAGTGTCCTGTTATAGCAGGGAGACTGAGACTGAGATTACACAGCTCTCTACTGTGTTTTGTACTGATATTGGGCCATATTTGGTGTGCTATGCGATCGTATTCGACCTGCGTCTACTTTCTTCCCTGCATACACCTTTCTTATCAGTGAGGAGGATTAATAGAGTTCCTTTCCTAGCTAGCTCATCAGCCTTGCAGTTGCCTTCAATGTACTGGTGGGTGCCTGGCCAGGCCAGGCTGATAACATGCTGCTCATGCAGAGATTTGCAACAGCTTGTTACCGATATGGAATTAATTGTCGCCTGGCTATCAATATATATGTTGACATTGCCTGGGCTGAAGCAATTTAGTGCTTCTCAAAAACACTGCAGTGTGTCAGAAGACTGAGGGATAGCTGTATATTGAGTAGCTCAGAGTAGACACCTCCACCTAATAAGTTGTCTAGGCTTGAGCCATTTGTGAAGGTCACGGCTGTCGGCGGTGCTGGGGCACCATGGGTTCACTCCGGCTTTGGGGGGAAGTATACGAGTATGCTGAAGGATGTTTTAATCTGTTTTCAAAGGGATGTTTAAATTCCCTTCTAATATAGAAGCATGGCTTTTTTCTGAGCCATGTAGACTAAGGTTTCTCTCAGTGAGTGAGTTTTGTGAGGGAGGACTCTAACTAACTTACGAAATTCAGACAAAAGATCTACATTTTGTCAGTTAGCCAAACTCGACATACTCAAAAGCTAGACAACTGTCGTAGATCTCTACATGAGTTGGCTACCACATCTGCGCTCCGAGAATTGGCCAGGCAAAGCACTAAACCATCTCTCATCATAAAACTCTGGTGCAGTGGCTGATAAGCAACCATGCAACCAGATTGTCTGTCCCTCAAGGCGACTTCTGCTAATGCCTTGCCCAGTCCAATCTACGGAATGGAAAATTTGACCTCTTGTCTGATGTAGCTACACATTCAAAGAGTACAAAACTAAAGGGCTTTGAGCAGATCTTCGTACTACTGATAATCGCCCAAAACTTAACCCAAACTAAATAAGTTTAGCTATCTTGTGGAAGTCATGGATGCAAGGTAATGCCAGAGTATTGGTTAATTCATTCATTCATTCATTCATTCATTCATTGGCACTCACTTGCATTCTCTGGGACGAGCAACTGTTGCTTTTGCTGCTGTTGCAGCAGTCGCTCCTTTTGCTGTTGCTGCTGCTGGCGCATGTTGCGCATTTGCTGATTGGGCAGCACAACACAGCCGCCGGGCGTGGCTACAGCGTTCATGGGGCCACGCCCACGCGCCTGATAAATGGGCGGTGGCCGTTGGAAGCGACCGGCCTCCATTAAATGTTCCTGTTGCCGTTGCTGCTGGCGTATCAGGTGTTGTTGCTGTTGCTGCTGCTGATGCTGTTGTTGCTGCTGCTGCTGCTGCTGTTGATGTTGCTGCTGCAGTCCCAGCATTCCTGGATATGCAGGCGGCTGCAAATGTTGTTGACGCTGTTGTTGCTGCTGCTGCTGCTGTTGTTGTTGTTGCTGCTGCTGCTGCTGCTGCTGTTGTTGCTGCTGCTGTTGCTGTGCGAGCAGCTGTTGATGCTGTTGCTGTGACATGATCAACTGCGGATTCATAGCGTGCAACACGCCAAAGGCGGCCGCTTCCACATCGAGCATCAGCGATTTCTGTATATCGCTAATGGCCGAAGCCTCTGAAGGTGCCGCACTCCCAATGGGCGTGTCATCCGGATAATAATCCATAAAGCTGTCCAGCAGCTTCGACAGCTCCGGATCGGGCGCACCAGCCGACGTTGATGTTGAGGCCGCTATGGTTTGATTTGAGGTAGTTGCTGTTGTCGCCAGCTGCTGTTGCTGTTGCTGGTAAGCCAGCTGCTGCTGCTGCTGCTGGCTGAGGTAGATATCGTTTTGCTGTACCGCTGACTGCTGCTGCTGCTGATGTTGCTGCTGATGTTGCTGCTGCTGTTGATGTTGCTGCTGCAATTGTTGTTGCTGCTGCTGCTGCTGCTGCTGCAATTGTTGCTGCTGTTTGCGCGCCCGACTGTTGGCTGCTGCTGTTGTCGCTGTCGCCGCTTTGGATCCGCTTTGAGCGGCGGCACTAATGAGATTGCCCGGCACCGACAGAGTGCTGCTCACATTGTTCACCGAGGAGCTGGTGATGTCCGGCAGTGTTTTCACCTGCAGCGGCTGCTCCGGATTTGGTGCTTTGGGCAGCTTGATGGGATTCTGCAGCAGCTTCGCCAGCATCTTGTTCTCTGAGCAGAGCTTGCTGGGCTTATCCTCCGAGCGCTTAACGGCAATGTCAACGTCCGGCTCGTTGAGCGAACGCTTGCGACTCATTGCCGGATCACTTTGGATTTTGAGCATGCGTTTGAGATCCTCGTTGCTCATGTTGGCGCCGCCACCAACGCCACCACTGCCACCGCCACCACCACTGCCGCCGCCGAGCATGCCATGCCCATGGCCATGACCGCCGCCATCGTCCTTCTGCAGCTGACGCATCAGTTCGCTCTGCCGCACATTGTTCAGCATTCCAGGTCCGCCAGTGCCACTGCCCGCACCCGTTCCGCCCGCTCCGTTGCCATCATCATCCTCGCTCTTCTCGTTCAGCAGCTGCAATCATTGCAAGCATTATTTCTATGCATATCCAATATCTCTGCCAACTTACCTTGAGCAGCATCGGATTCTGGGAGTTTCCCGCCTTTTGCAGAGTCGCTGCATTTGCTGCACCGCGTCCAACAAGGGGACCGAACAGCCCCATCTGACCTGGCTGGCCGCCCAATTTGAAGCTGCCCGCCGGTCCGACAACGGATCCCACATTGAGCTTTTCATCCTCGTTACACTCTTGCTTGAAGTACTGCATTAAATGGAATAAAATCATTATAATATCAGTTTTTGAACTTATATTACTTCAATTAGCAAAGCTCAATTAAAGCTGGTTTAATAATGTGATTTTTCCTCGAAACTAGAGCTGATCAGACTATGGATTGTCAGCGCCTTCAATAGACAGCCAATTTTTATCGATTACCGTCATCTTACAAATATCGAAAAACTTAAATAAATTCCGGACCACGCCCACTTGCGCCAACAAATATAGAACTAGATTTGTTAAGCTTGGAACTTAGATTACCATTCACATCCACCTAAGATTAATAAGAACATTTCTTGCACCACTACATATAAAAAGCTCAACAATCGATAGTCCGCTATTGTGTAATCGAATTTTAAATTTTCCGTGAATTTTAAATTGAAATTAATAAATATTTTCAAAGAATTTTATTCTTTAAATTAATAATATTACCTTTTCTTCATCACCCAAACCGCCGGCCTGCGATTTTGTAAGTAGATGACGCAGTCGCTCCGAAGATTCCTGCAGTGGTGGCGTCTGTTGTTGTTGCTGCTGCTGCTGCTGTTGTTGCTGCTGGGAGGTGAGCAGCAAACCACCGACGCCATTTGGCAGACCAACGCCGATTAGAGCAGAGTTGTTGTTACTGCTGCTGTTGCTGTTGTTGGCATTGTTGTTGGTCGTCTGCTGCTGCTGTTGCTGTTGCTCCTTATCCGGTTTGCTGTCCGCCGGATCGTAGGAGTGAAAATTGAAACCGTAGCTGCTGCTGCCGCCGGCACCGGCGCTGGCATTCGATTGCGGCGAGGGCAAACTGGCCGCCGAATGCGAGGAGAGCTGATAGGGTGTCGCTGGCGAGGCACACACAGCCGGACTGAAGCCATGGCCCGAGGGCGGACGTGGCGTACTCACCGGCGTGGCGACCGAGGCCCGTGAATTGGGCCGCGAATCTGTCCAGGCGCCAACGCCACCGCTGGGATCCATGTCGAACGAGGAATGTGCGATATCAAACTCGAAGGCATCGCTGCCATAAAACGAATGCTCGCCGGGCGCCGGCGATGCAGTGAACGCATTCACCAGCGTAGCCGCCGACGAGGCATTTCCACCTGATGCGGTACTGTTGCCCAGGCGCTGCTGCATGCCACTGCCATTGAGGATGGCCGAGCTCATCAGAGGGCCGCCCACATTTGTTGTCTGTGTGTTGCTGCCGCCTCCACTGTTGTTGTTGCTGCCGTTGTTGCTGTTGTTGCTGCTGCTGTTGTTGTTGCTGCTGCTGTTGTTGTTATTGTGCGGACCGCCGCCGACAAGCCCTCCAAGCAGATGTGTGGGCAGCATTGCGGCGGCAGAGGATGTGGAGGAGGATGTGGAACTGTGGCCCAGCACCTCCATGGAGAGCGTATTGACCAGCGTGCTGGCCAAATGGGCGCCCGGCGACATGGCGCACATCTGACTCAAGCCGAGGCTCAAGCCGGCAGTGGCGCCTCCACTGCCCACACCGGTGTTATTGCTATTCATATCGTTCTCGGAGTTGAGCAGCGTCTGCACGGACATTATGAAATCACTCTCGCCGGGCGTGTGATTGAGGAACAGTCTCGAATTGGCCTTCACATGCACATAGACATCGGGTGCGCCGAGCCGTAAGCGAAATGGACGTGATATAACATTGGAGATGGAGCCGCCGCCGCCGCCGCCCGATCCCGGATTGCCACCAGAATTGCTGGCATTTGCCGAGCTGCCCGGTGAGTGGACCACCGCCGAGTCCTGAATGTCGCGCAGATGCGATTTGAGCGTGGATAGATCATGCGGATGGCATAGATCCTGCCAGAGTCGACCCACCCACGTCTGCAGATGCTGCTTGAACGGATCACGCAGCGCCGTCGCATCCAGGCTGAGTATTTTCCCATGCACATCCAACTTGAAGGTCATCTCCTCGGTCGGCTGATGATGCACATGCTGCTGTATATTGATCTCCAGCGGCGACTCATCCTCCGGCCGTGTGATCAGGCACAGCACCGAGCTGCTCGCATCCGCGTCGTCTGCAAGAGTTAACATTTAAGATTTATAATAATCGTCAATAAAGGAATCTTCTTTGTTTGCTTGTTTTCTGGAATTTCTTGACTCTTACTCTTCAAAATCCTTTGCAACTTATTTGAATTCTAAGTTGAAAGTTCTTTGTTGTCTATACCCGAATAATTATTATAAAGAGTATTTAACAATGATCTTTAAAATTAAAACTGAACTGTAAAAGCTCGCTTATATTTTGCGATAAACACGTCGATCAGTCAATCAATCAATCAATCACTGGGGCTCTTCACTTGTCTTTAAAATTAGCTTCTCTAATTCTCTAATTCGTTGACTCACCCTTCACTGGCGCCGCTATCAAGACGACCTCTTCATACTTGTCCTGGTGTCCGGACTGCCTGAGCGGCTTTTGGTCCATGGCATCGCCGCAATTGGAGGATGAGGATGAGGAGGACGAGGAGGTTTGTGTCGCTGGTCGCGTATCCTTGACTAGCATGCGCACCTTGGTCGAAATGCTGCGCTTCGATTTACTCGCAACGATGCAACTGCCACCTCCTCCAGGTCCTGGGCCTGCTCCATTGCCCGCACTGGAGCTGGAATTGGAGCTGGCTGATTGCTGTGAGGCATTGCCATTGTTTAGCTCATCGAGATCGCCCCAGACGCCGCCAGTCGCTGAACTGTTGCCACCTCCACTTCCCCCGCCTCCGCTGTTGTTGCTGTTGCTGCTGCTGCTGCTGCTGCTGTACATGTTGTTTATGATCGGCTCCAGTTTGGCGTGATCCCCCGCATAGAGGTACATGTAGAGCGGCTGATGGAAGAGCTCGTGCTTCTCATAGCCGATCAGTTCGCGTATGTTCTGCGTGCAGGACTCAATGATGCCGTTCGCGTTCACCTGCAGCAGGACCCAACCCACCGAGCTGATGTAATGTTCGAGTGCCTCGAAATAAGCTGATATTTCCGGCACTTGACCGTTCAGAAGCGATGGCTCTGGCAATGGAGGCTCCGTTGATGAGACTTCACCCTGTTGCACAGGGTGTATCGAGCAGTTGTCTGTCGCACAACGGGTGCACCGGGTTGAGGTTGCTTGTGGTTTGTGGCTATTATTATTATTATTATTATTATTATTATTGTTGTTATTATTGTTATTGTTGTTATTATTATTATTATTGTTGTTGTTGGTCGTTGTTGTGGAGTTGTTGTTGTTATTATTGGTAGATGTTGAGGATATATCACGGCTTTGGCCTTTGTCACAAATATCACGATACTGTAAATATAAAATAACAATGAAGGGAAATAATTAAAAATTAATTAATAATTAAATAATTAATCATGCGAGTAATATTAAGAGTTGTCTTGCATATATTTGAAGATGAAAAATTAATAAATGTTAGTATTTATTTATTTTTATGGTATATTTCTCAAAATATTAACAGATCAGCTACGATGAATTCCATTTCTCCTTGCGAATTAAAGCTTCCCAATTTTTGGCTGCAGTCAAGACGATTTTCGAAATCATTTATTTCCGGCCAAAACATATTTGAAATAAAATTCGTAATACACAAATGTAACCCAATATATGTATGCATGTGTGTACATATATATACATATATACAAATAGGGGTATGCAAACATTTTGCAATGCGGAAGTGTTCTCTGTATGCACAAATGTTGTTCTCATTTATGTATAATAATAATAAAAAAAAAATAAAAAACAAAAGAAAAACAAAAAACGAAAAAGACCAGACCAGAGCATCAACAACAACAACAACACAAAGCTCTCCAGCTCCACTCGTAATAATTATTATAGCTCATATTCGTGATCGACAGCCGTTTGCTGTTTTTTTTTTTTTTTTGCAAAGCTTTTGGCTGGCCGACTCACCGACTCAGCGAGAAAAGAGAGAGTAAAGCTCGCGCTGCTCATCATCATGCGTCGGTGTTTCGCTCATTGCTGTGTTTACACAATGAAGTGCAATAAACCGCATTTCATCTCATCTCAGCTCGACACTGATATGTGTTTGTGTCTGTGTATTATATTTTTACTTCAGCACGCAAATTTTTCGCGCGCGTTTGAGCTTTGAGTCATTGACACAACCAAAATATACACAAACACACTCCACACACACACACACACACACACACAAACACACGCACACACACAACGCAGCGCAAAGTACTTCAATGAAAGCACAACAAACATACTCCAAACATTGTTTCTTAATATTATTCTGTGTGTTTGAAAAGTTTTAAGACGTAGTTGAGACACACACACAAATTTTACAAATTGCACAAATTTTCACAACAACAACAACATTGTCAAGGTCAATCAACTTGAGGGCGCGTGTTGTCAGCATGTCAATGGCTCTTCTATCGTTCACAGTTATTTTTCATTTTTGCTGTTATTGTTATATTTTTGCTGTTTTTTTTTTTAAATGTTTTTATGCATTTGCGTGTTATTCGAAAGTGCTTAGAATCACTCACTTTAAGAATTATGACCAAAACAAACAAAATCACAGAAGCGTTGCGCACACTCAGCACTGTCACAAAGTTGCCGAAATACTAAACACACATTTTTTGATGCAATTGTATTATTGTATTAAAAAAAAAAAAGAAAAAAAAACAGAAACCCGAAAACACGACGAAAAATGCGAATACAACAACAACAAAGAAGGCGCAAGCCAACGAAGCGTTGCTCTCTCTTTCTGGCACTCTCGCGCTGCGCTTAACTCAACTCTCTCCTGTTGCTCTCCGGCGACCGTTTGTTTACCGGCTCACGTGTGATACGCTTACATGTGCATGTGTGCATGTGTGTATGGGTGACTGCTTTCTGTGCTTTCTGTTATCACCCATTGGCTTTGCACCTTGTGTGAGAGGGCGTCGTTGCTGCTGTTGCTGCTTTTGCTGCCGTTGCTGCTGTTGCTACTGCACACACGCAAGTTATAACAACAACAACAGCACAAATATGAAATTGCAAAGTGCGACGTCATCGCCAAAAAGCGAACAGTTCGTTGATCTGCCCAGTGCAATTGGGAGAGGACAGAGCGAGCTTTTACTTCTTTTTCTTGTTTGGAATGAAGCTCTCATCATATTTACACACACACATGCATACACACACATACATATGCGCTAGCCAACCCGGAAAAGTTGCTTAAGCAGCGGGCACAACACTTTTTTTTTCTTTTTTGGGGTGAAGGCACTCCGAAAATATCAGTCAAATGATAAAATGAACAATAACATGAAGCGGAGCATGCAATAACGAATATATATGTCTAAAACGTGTCTGCTTTTTTTGTTCTTTAAATATACAAATGTGAATAGCTTCAATTTAGCGCATCAGCATCAGGTAATGTGCGAATTGTGCGAGGAGAGAGCTTTAAAGAGCGCAGATGCAAAGCCGCGCAGCAGACACTAAAAAAAAAACGAATCATAAAACTGAAATAGATCCACGCACAACACAATACACAAAAAAAAGGGGTAAGTATCTGTGTCTGGCAAAAACAATGCCAGCTCGGGTTCATGATCAAGTGAGGGGAGGAAATTAATGAACAGACTTGCCACTTATGCTCAACTTATCATAATAATACACAAAACTGAATTTCAAATGGTGTGGATTGTTCTACAGAATTTAGATTAAAATTGAAATGCTTTCGAACTTTAGATCGTTTCTAGCAATTTCTTAACAACATAGCACATTTAATATGCCAGCTTTTCTCACTCACACATCGAAAAAATATGCCAGCAGTGAGCGAGCAAGGAAATACTTGGCTCAGTGACAACAGCGCCGTGACTTGGGTGACTAACCAGCAAAGCTCTCTGGTTTTTCAAAACAAATGTAAGTACGTAAATAAATATATATATATACATACATACATACATACATACATACATATACACATAGATGAGTTATAAGCCGCAAATAAGCTGAGCATAACAGCAAAGTCAAGTTTTGAGCCGTTATTTGATACTCTTCGATTTTTAGCAATTGAAATGTTTTGGCTGTGACTAATTGGCAAGAAGAAACTAAAAATTATCACTAGTTTTATATTAACAGTTCCGCAACAAATAGAATATGAAATTTTAACAAAATATGTATTGGTGAAACTTTGGTAATAATTTAGCAATGCTAAGTTATAAGGAACTGGAAATACATGTATATGTTGTTGATTATACTAATGACTAAAAGTAATAAAGAAAATTATATATTTTTTTAAAGGACTTGAAAGATATTTCAAAGAACTTGAAATGTTTTTTTTTTTAACCCAATAATACTAATTACCATTTTCATAATTCAATTTGTTGTTTTTCTTTTTATCATTTACAAGCTTTTTATAGTCGAATATGGCAGAGCATATTGGTTATGAGTAAGGTCTGTCGAGAGATATCAAACATGAAAGGAAGTTTCCGTTTAACCCTTTTTTAAAGATCGACCAACAAATTTGCCGACTTCGAGCTAGCCACACCTAAATATCTCATTATTTTAAGGCTAGAGTTTACAGACTGTCCACTGAAGATTGGCTAAAAATGTAAGCTTGTAATTTATTGGTATCAGAGTATTCCGTAGTCGGTTACATGCGAGAGCAACGTTCTCACTTCGTTAAAGACATATTGTTTTTTTAAGAAGACTTTCAGTTATTGCCATTAGACTAAAGAATTTAATTTTAATTTATAATTTAATTTTATTTTCTGCTAATTTTATTAAAAATACGTCATATAGCAATTTGTCACAGTCTGTTCCATAATTGCATTGGTAGACTAGCAAAAAAAAACTCCATACAAAATTAGTGGCATCCCTTTGGTAATAAAATTAAAATTAATGCTGGACAGCAGCCGCCTGCTCATTAGCCATAAATCAGCGCAATGTAATTCAGTTAATTGTCGTTTTCATTTTTGTGTGCAGAACACCCCTAATATATTCTTTAGATAGCTGTGCTAACCCAACTTAATTGCATTAACTCGCCGAATGGTTAAATAAAATTATGGAATATTTGTTGTAATGGATTTCTTCTTTTTTTTAAATTCCTGGAATTTGTTGTTTTTGTTGTGGCTTTTGTGTTGTCGCTGCCGCATTTAATTTAATTTTGTTTTTGAAGTTCGGCAAAGCGTGGCGCTTACAATTTGCATAATAAAGTGCTTAGGCTACCTGAAACCAATAAAAGAAATACTCAAAACACAAATTAAACAAATCAAACAAAAACAGCAAAAAAAAAAAAACCAAAACCAAAAAACAAGAGAACCTAAAAAAACATGACTAGAATTCAACGCCGTGTGTCGCTGCCATTGGAAACATAAATAAATTTATGTAAATTAAATACAAATATTAATTAAATTCTTGCAGGCCAAATTGCGTCAGTCAAACCAAACAATCTGCTGGGGTCCTCTTGTCTTCTTCAGGCTTAATGTTGGCTCGTTGCGAATTATTTTAATCTCGTTTTCGTTTTCGGTACGCTTTCAGTTTATAAAATAATTGCTTTTTAATTGAGGCGCCATGGAACAGAACAACTGCTTGGAAATTACATTGGGGATTTGTCTCTTCTAATTGATCAATTGGATATTCCACACAGAACACACCAGCGAACTCCCCATAGAGTGTCACAATTTATTTAAAACTTTGCTTTGCTTAGTTTTCTTTGATGAGTGGCGCCGTTAAATAAATGTCAGTTTCATATTGTTTTTCGTGGATTGACTTACCGTTCGAACCACTTGATTTAATATTGCCGCCTTATCCGGTTTCGTTGATGTCATATCTCCACGTTTATTGAGCTGCAGAAACTCCGACAGCTGCTCAATATAATTGTTTTCCATTTCCCGTCGTCGTTTCTCATTGTTGCACTTGTTTATTTGTGATTGGGGCTGCAAAATTGTACAACAACATTAATAAATGAAATGGAAAGCCACATAAAAACATCGATATCGACATCGATTTATAATTAAGTTTATTTTGTTATCTTAGCGCATTCTATTTATATTCAGTGCGACAGCTTTTATAACTGCAATTTATGTTTAAATGTAACATTTCAACCAGTTTTTTTTTCGAATATAATTTGTAATGTGAAACTTTGTAGTATAACGGTACTGATAATGCTTCAAAATTATTCCCAAACCATTTGCTAAATTTTCATTTGTGCCTATATCATTTCCATTTTTTTTTTTTAAGTTTAGCTATAGATAGAAGTATATAGATATTGAACAAATATTAAAAAAATAATTATAAATATTCAAAAAAATGTGTTAAAATATAAAAAATCATTTTTTCTTTTTTTCGAAAATATATTATAGAAAATATTTCTGAAAAGTAGAAATGCAAATATTTGCAAATCATTTCTGAAATATAGAAAATAGTAATAAAAATGTTCTCTTTGTTGCTATTTTTGAGTTGGAAAACATATGGATTGCGACCGAATTCAAATAGCCATAAATTCGTAAGATATTTTCAAATAAAATTATATGAATTTACCCAGAAGATAAATTATATATGTGAAATCTTAAATTACTAAGTTTAATCATAAAACAAGTTTAAAAAAGGAGCTGAGAGATTTGTAACAGATTTGTATACACATATAAAAAAAAAACTGGAAATTAGACGTATTTTTTCTATATTTTAAAAAAGTTTACCCTAGAATTTTTGCCTTGCTGAATAATAAGGTTTTTTTCTTTGTAAAATCCAGCACAATTTATTTTTGTGCCGCCACATCGACATTATCTAAATGGCTTATATATATTTTAATTCTTCTAGATTTTAAAAAGGTGTATCCAACAATTAAGAGAAGAATTATACTGATGTTTTGGAGAGAGATAGGCTTCCGTTCCAGAAATATGCTTGCTGAATAATAAGGTGAGTTACCCACTGATTTATCTTCTTTATATATTTATTATCTACATTATATATTATCTACATTATCTGAATGGCTTACCAAATTGATTTTCGTGTCCGTCTTGCGGCGAATCTTGCGCGCCGACGTCGCTGAGTTGGCTGGAATCGGCGATGCCACCGCATTCATGGCGGGCGATCGCTGCAGCGCCGCTGCAATCCGTGCCGTTGCGGAGTTTAACTGCTGCTGCTGATGCAGCGGTTGTTGCTGCTGCTGATGTTGGTGCTGCTGCTGCTGGTGTTGGTGTTGGTGTTGGTGCTGCTGCTGATGTTGGTGCTGCTGCTGTTGTTGGTAGAGAAGCTGTTGCTGCTGTTGCTGTTGCTGCAGGGTGAGCAAATTGCTAGCAGCTGCTGCTGCTGCTGCTGCAGCGGCGGCAGCGGCGGCGGCAACTGCTGCTGGCGAGGGCGAGGATAGGGGCAGGGGCAGGGGCGAGGGTGAGGCGGTGTTACAGCTGCTAACACCAGCGCCAGCACCAACAGCGCCTCCTCCGCTCGCTGCCGTCGCGCGCTGCAGCGGCGTGCTGGGCGCCAATCCGTGTTGCAATTGGGCCACCGGTGCCGGGACGGGGCCCGGACCAGTTACCACGCTACCGCCAGTGGCTGAGATTGTAACGGCTGCGGTCGCAGCGGCCGGCGATGAGCGCGGATTGCAAACTGAGTGGTTGTTGTTGTTTTTGTTGCTGTTGCTGTTGCTGCTGCTGTTGCTGTTGCTATTGTTGTAGCTGTTGATGTTGATGTTGCTGTTGTGCTTGTTGCTTGTGGCAGCTGCTGCACCGTGTGTTGTTGCTGTACCTGAGGCCCAATGATCTGGTAAGTCACCTGGGCTAAGCCTGCAATAGAGGAGCAAATCAAATTGCATTTGAAATTAGTGGAAAGTTTTCGCTTTTCATTTCAATTTGTGCCAAAGCTGTCACTTTGACATTGCCATTTGCCATTGACCACCTGTTTGGTGCCACAGACACAGACACAGACACCGACAAAACACGCCTCAAACTAAATGCAAAAGAGGCCTCGATCTGACTCGATTATAGCCTCATTCATTTGCATTCTCGAATCGCCGACAGACCGACTCAAGTAAGTGCCTCAGATTGTAAAATAAAAGCGTTTAGCTTGCAAAATTCTCATTAAATTTGTTGACTATAATCAGCATAAATTAATCCAATTAAATCATGTTGAGAAGTGATCAACTAAGCAACAATTATATATACATATAGATGAAATAAATAGTAGATTTAAAATTCAAAATAAATAATAAATAATTGTGATAAATTTGCTGTTGATAAAAACGCCCAAGAAAAACACAAATTTGACAGAGGCAATAAAAATCGAATTATTCTTTCAGTTCTTATTGAGATGTGGCCAAAGTGTGTCTACATTGAAAATATTTGTAAACATTTTTCGCATATTGCTGAAATTGACAGGCACTCTTCAAATTGCGAAAATTATAAAGAAAAATAGTAGCAAGTTTTTGAAGTGGACCCTTCGTAAATAGAAAGCAAATAAAATGCCACACAGAATAAACAATTAATCACGTAACATGCAAAAAAGTTGTATAAACAATTTTAAAAGACAACAAGCAAAAGATACAAACAAATCAAGAACAACAAAGAAAGACCACCCGAAAACCACGAACTCCGTTGGGCTTTTTGGGGCAAGGAGGTGGACTCTGCCCCCTCTGCAAGAACCAAGCAACCGGGCAGCATCCAGCTAAACTGACAACATTAATTTGGCTCACATTGTGGTTGGTGACTCTCCCAGTGGCGGACAATAAGGCTGGTCAGGGGTAATCAGGGGCGGTCAAGGCACAGCAGGAGTTGCAAAATAATTTGGTATTCCTTTTTTTGTTTTGTTTTTTATTTTTGGTGAAATCTGAGAGTGAGAAATTATTGTGTGGTCACAGCAAAGAAATATTGCTTGATGGTTGCTAAGGCACCGAAATATATTCACTGCATTTCTTTATATTATTTATAATTCCACAATGCAGAATTCTGCTGCATTTAAGTATATATTAGAAGAACACTGAAGTACTCAAGTTAATATTAAAAAAAAGTAAGAATTCTGAAGCCATCTGTTAAATATATAATTCTAGTTTTTTACTGGGTGTTTTTATTCAATCTTCATTGCATTTGATCAATAATGTGTCAATGTATATAATATATTTATTGGAAAAGTCTGCCTTAAAAATGATGACTTTTGTTGCTATCGGATATCGATATGTATCGATATTTGTCGATAAAATAAAATTAACTTGACATACGCAAGGTTTACAAGAATTTATTTTTCATATATGAGTTCTTTAACTCTCATAATTGATTCTACTGTGAATGCTGATCACGAATATATATATTTTATGGAGTTGGAGCTGCTTCATTTGGCCTGTTACATACTTTTTCCCTATCAGGATATAATTAGCACCCAATTGCATTTAAATATGTTACTATTAATTTATTCATTTATTAATAATCATTTTAATATATTAACTTCACGAGTGATTACAGGTGAATCAGATCTTTCTAGCAACACGCAGCAAACAGCAATAAACAAACAAGCGATTCGCATTATCAAAGCATATATTCATAAATACGTACATAAATACATAGATGCATACATACATACATACATACATATGTACATACATTGAAACAAGTTTACATAGTTAAGTGTATGACAAATGTTTGACTTGTTTGAGTTGAGGCGAAAGTTGCGTTAATCGAATCGCGCCGAGCAAATCTCTTTGCGATTCGCCGATTCTCCAACTGGCGACTCTTGGAAATGCTATAAATATCGCGTACCTCTCAGACTACGATTGATAAGTTTTTGAAATTGACTCTGCGAGCAATGCGATAGCTGCACATAATAATTGTATATAAATAATTATGTACATGGCAAAGTGCAAATAATGATAAGCACTACGACAACAGTTGAAGCAGCAGCAACTGCATTAATTGTAATTTAATTAATTAACGCCGCGCTTTATATTCGCTGGCTTCTTTAATTAAGCACGTCAATCATACGCCCTGTGTACTATACTGACCAAAGACAATGTCTCAACATCATCAGCAGCATCCACCTCATCATCATCATCATCATCATAGCTGGCACATTAATGTGTCACCCTGTCAAAGCGAACAGAAAAATAAAAATAAAAACTAAAAAAAAGTAATTCTGCCACAGAGCTGACTAAAGAATCTGCACAATTATTGCGTCTGTCAAGGGAAACATCCGGTGGCCAACGGGTTTGCGACGGGGTGTTGCCAGAGGGGGTTGGGGGGAGCTGTAGTGCTGTAGTTGCTGGTACGTCACTCATTTTCGCGCTCATTGCATAGGTCGGCTATTCACAATATGTATATATATATATATATATTTTTTTTTATTATATTTTTTTTGTTTTGGCCAGCTGCCCATTGCCTCCTTTTCTTCTTTAGTTTCAGACTCAATTCGAGCTGACGTTTTACACCCTGATCATGTAAAGAGTATATTGGTTTTGTACCACTTTAACGAGAAAAAATATAATCATTCGTGTCTGGATCAAAGTTCTTTGAAATCGATAACACGTCGATAAAATTTCGATGAAATATTGCTGGAGATCTGCTTCAAAGATAGCCTAGTCGATTTCCTGGTAAATTGTAAAAATCCAAAATTCCAAATCCCAATCATCTTCTTGACCTTTTCATAACTGATTTAAGTAGAGAGTATTCAGTAATCGTTTATTCATTATTCGATTGCATTTCTGTTGATTCCTTCAACTTTCATTTAACAAGTAAAGTTTACCCAGTTACGCAACTAAACTTTACAAAGATGTCAACGAGTTAGTCAATATTAATAAAAAAATCTATTTATTTCTTTAGTATTCAATTTTTTACTCAGCCTTTTATAATGTGTATTTTAGAATTGACTTTAGTGTTGTGTAAATTGTGTATTTATGATAAGATAGTATTATCTTTAGTATTGATGTATAATTTATAATATTTCAAGTTTAGTTTTTAATTCTCAATTCTTTTTATGATAAGCTTGAGGAGTATAATTTAATCAATTAAATTAAATTAATAAAAATAAACAGCCGTCGAAAGTATGCTTTAAGACTTTAGTTACTTTCCCACGGAATATGAATGATTAAACCATCGTTGCCATCTTCGTAACATTTTCTTAGATATATTTTTACAGGGTAGCTTGTGGCACATCACAGTCAGATACTGTGCTTAACCTATTCCCGCTATTTGGGTTTACTTTATTCTGATTACATCGCTGACTCGCCAGTGGCCGTAATTATTTGGACTGCATTCGCATTCGTAGTCGCAATCTCTTTGGGACTCTGTCGAGGCCTTCATTATGCATATCATGTAATTACAAAAAATTTAAGTCACAAAGTTGGCCGCTGGACAGCAGCCCCAGTTACAAGGTGGTCCCAGACAGACACACAAAGTTTCAGTTTTTTTTGTGGTTGCAATGGAGTTGTGCGCGAAAATAAGTATATAACGATGGGTGGTTTTAACAATAATAATAAAACTGCACTATAAAAGCAATGAATACAAATTGTATGACTTTGTTTAAGAACATTTTTGCATGTAAAATTGACTAGGCAGTTGCAAAAACTAATGTCAACTTGCATGACTTTATTAAGACTTGCTGATTCATATAAAAAGCTGCGCTCAATTCAAGATTAAATTTAATAATAATAATGATTCTAAAAGCTCAGCCCGCATTTCCTTGTCAAACAGCTAAGCTTGCTCGTAAAACAAATTGATAACAATAAATATAATGATTATGATTATGGCTATGATTATGATGACGATGATGACGATGACGTTGATGATGTTGATGTGGCTGTTTGCTATCTGTAAACATTGCAGTCAACATCAAATTACTCATACGCACCGTGTGACAGAAGGCACCCATTTGTCTTCTCCTTCTTTCTAGGTAGAAGCCACTGCCTGCTCTGTTGCTTTGAGGTTAAGCTTAAAAATGTTATGTGTGTGTTTTATTTGGTGATTTAAATTTGGTCTACGTGATGTGTGACTTGTAGACAGAGTCCCAGCTGGGACGGAACTCGATAGCTCGCTGGGAATCTCCAATAAAATTTCACAAGCACGACCGATTTCACAATGCCGGAAATTATGTTGAGATTGCTGAATTTGAACAGCCGGCGAGCATAGAAACTTGAATTTTTCACGTGAGCTTGGGCATGAGTCTTGCTACATCTTATTTATTATTTTAGCCAATTAAATGTGATTGATTTAAATAATTGAGTAGCCAGAAAATGTCATTACTATTAAATGACAAAAATTGCTAAAAGCTCAGATAGAAGAAAGGGTTATTTAAGCCGTTAAAAGCCACGTCACTTTAAAAGCAATGTCTTTTTTATTTTTAGTTTTGTTGGAAATTATACAATCAATTACAAAATTTGAAAAATAAATTAAATAAACTTACCAAATCTACTCAAAAACCTTTTCCTATAATAAAAATTTGCGTTTTCCCCTTATAAATCGACATGCTTCAAATGCAGTTAATTTCAGACTGATTTGCAAAAACCACTAAAAATATGCAGAGAAGTACTAAGAAACCTCAAAAATTTGACTACCGTTAATCGTTATCTCTGGTATACCCACAACAAATTGTGCATGAGGAAATCATCCAATCGAATTAAGAAAATAGTATTTTTACAGCTAGTTGAATATGATAAATGATTTTGTGCCCAAAAAGGTACAGTGACCGGGAATGGGTTAAGCCAGAAGCGCACTTAATACTAAACACTCAACACACTGAAATTTTAGAATGGCAACACTGATCCAATTTGATGGTCGTGTTTACTGCTGATAATGGGACGATTTCGGACAACAAGCAATTTCACCAAAAGCACACAAGCAAACAAGTTGTCGATGCTGCCAGTCGCAATTAATTGCATACACGGGTGAGAGTAACACAAACACAAACAACAACAACAACAACAACAATGCCATTTTAAACAATTGCACGCATCTGGCAATGACAACAGCGAGCGATGCAAACGATGACAAGCACAATGAAAATGTAATACAAAATGCAACAGAAACGAAAACAGAAACACAAGAGAAAGAGAGAGAGAGAGAGAGAGGGAGAGGGAGAGGGAGAGAGGGTGAACAACAGCAATGCAGCAACAACTGTAATGACCACAATGTCAACATATTGGCAAAGTGACAAAATGACTGACAAACAGCAGCATCAACAATATCCAGAACAAGCTCGACAACAACAACAACAACAAGGAGCACAACACACACATACAAACACTAACTGTACAATTCGCAAGCTTTTGCTGTAATGCAATTTCAACTGTCATCCGTTGTTATTACAACGGTTAAAGGTAACGAGTAAATAAGTTGACAACAAATCATAATAATCTTGAGATAAACGATTCCATATTATTATGATTATATTTAAATAGTTTAATAAAAATACTAATTTGTGGTATTAGAGATATGAAAAAATTAATTTTAGATCGTGAAATATTTATCAATTTGTAGAATTCGATTTTTGAATTTAATTTTTATTAGTGTTGCAAAATTCTACAAAAAATATGCAAAATTATTTTGTAGATGCCAAAGTGAATATTAAAATAATATTTCAAAATTAAAATATATTAATCATAATGATGCTCAAACTTGATTTCTGTGCTGCATTTAATTTATACAACCCAGAAAAGATTACCGAAATAATACGAAAAAGAAAAAAAAACAGGTTTTATTGACTGGACTTTGTGGACTGAATCTTGCTGTTTTGTGACACTAGTAAATAATTTTGAATGCAGCTTTTATGAATTGCTGTCGAGTAAATAAATCAAACTGTCAACTCTTATTTTGATCTCCTTCTAATGCTGATTTTCATGCAGTGAATGAATCAATTCTGCCGCTGGAAATGTGTTATGATGTTTTCCAAAGGCATATTAGGAATAGCTTGTTGAATGAAGAATGGCTTATTGTTTTTATACCCTGAATCCATTAAAAATGGCAAAAAGGGTATAATGGTTTTCTGTAAATGTATGTTACAGGCAGAAGGCAGCATTTCCGACCCCATCAAGTATATATATTCTTGATCAGGGTCAACAGCCGAGTCGATATAGCCATGTCCGTCCGTCTGTATAAACACGCAGATCTCAGATACTGTTAAAACTAGAGAATTGAAATTTAGAATATAGGTTCTCGTATATCCGGCGCAGATTAAGTTTGCTTTATTTTATCGATAACTGCCTCCGTTTCTCGATTATCGATACATTTCGATTTCCGATAGCAAAATGCTACAATTTTAAAGACAGAATCTTTTAATTATTGCATAATAGGCATGTGCACATTGTTGATCATTTGCTCAAATTTCATCGGGATCGGCTAAGAAACACCCAAGTTATAGTTGAAAATATTTTCTCATATTGATCAACATTTCCATCAGCAACCGCAAGCATTTTCTGTATGCATAAATATGCGAGCAAGAAAGAGATGGCATGCTAGTCGATGCGAGCGTCAATATATGTTTGTGTGTATTCTGCAGAGCCCCGTTACCCACTATTACGTATATGTATGTATGTATGTATTTATGTTTATGCACGTGTTTGTAGCCAGCCAGTTGGGGTCAGTTCGGGCTTGTGAATAAAAATATGCGCTGCATTCGCTGTTTTTTACTCCTCAGTGCACTTGCAGACCTGCTCACATTTGGGTGCAAAACTTATTATAGGGAAGTTTGCCAATAATTTTAGAATATATTTAGCAGCGGGGTTCAGGATATATCGTAGTCGGGTTCACTCTTCTACAACATTTTTACTTGTTTTTTGTTTCAAATGATTCACATTCTTTGTGAGTGCAACACTTGAATATCCTTGACTATTGCAAAAATCGACAGAAATTCAAGTGTTGACTCACATTGTGAAGAGGACGGGCGGGGTTAGTTGTGAAATAAAAGCCAAGTGTAGATACGTTTTATTGATAGCGTTTCTTTTTTATGGTCGGTACTTATTTTTAACGAGTGTATAATAATGGTGACCAAGCCCAGTGGGTGGGTTATTGCCAAAAAATACCCTAACAAGAACTATAATAGGTAATAGCAACATGATAATTGTGATGAATAATGAATGAATTGTAATGTTGATTGTGCTCTTAACCTCCACGACAAATCATTTTGCACATAATTCAGTTGTTGTGCGCTTTTTCAAGTGTCTGACTGACTGACAGACAGACTGACAGAGAGACGGACGGACAGACTGACTGACATTCATGAGCAAGCACACAAAACACTACGCACAACACTTGTCTGGCAACTAACTATAAAAAAAGGAGAGTTAACTAAGCCGCGTCTCTCTCTCTCTCTCTCTCTCTCTCGCTCGCTCTCTCTGTCTCTCTCTCTCTCTCTGTGTCTCAGCTCATTTGCTCAGCTGTTGTTGCTTTAAGCCTGCATTTGAGCAACTAATTGTCTGAATATAAAACATATGCATCACCGCTTCACAGCACGCTCAGTCGCACTCTGCTCTCTCTCTCTCTCTCTCTCTCTCTCTCTCTCTCCCTCTCTCTCTCTCTCTCTGAGTGGCACGCTCAATCATTGCTACAAATAATAAAGTGGGTCATGGATGAAAGAAAAAGCGTTTTATAAAGTGGGTCATGAATTTTGTTTCACTCACGTTCAAGTGTATTTCGATTGCGGCTTGTTGTTGTTGTTATTGTTGTTGATTGCTGACTTTTTTTTCTGGTTGTTTGCTGTCTTTTAAATATATTTTTGCAAACAAGCATAAAATTATATTTTTGTGTGATTTTTGTCGCATGATTCAAATTTGCGTGTGATTTTTATTTTATTTTATTTAATGTTTTTTTTTTGGCATTAGTTTTGGGGCTGAGTTGGTTTTTTATTTTTGTATTTGTTGATTGACGCTGACTTTGAGTCAAAAGCATGAGTAAATAATTATGCAAAAACTACATTTTTTAAACAAATAAATGACTTTAATTTAATGTAATCTTTGCTTTATTAACGTTTTTCACACTTTTGCAATTTATTATTGCCACAATATAATATTTATAGCTTTGCTGAGCCCGAGTCATGAATCAGTTTCAATTAAGCGGCTCAAATAATTGACATTAATTTATGCTTCACATAATTTTGCACTTATTATGTGAATATTGTCATTTTAATTGCTGCAATTCGAAAGGTGGTATGCAGTGGGGGCAGGGGCATGCTTTACTTTCACTGACTAATTGCCAGGCCATGCGTTGACAGTTTTCACTTTTCATTTAGCGCAAAAAATAAAAATAAGTAAAAATAAATGAAACCAAAAATACACAAATGGGAAATATCAACAAATGGCAAGCATTTTGCCCAGAGACCAACTAATTAGTCTCAGACATGTGCCGAGAGTGCGCGACGAGCAAATACCCTGTAACAAGAATATGCCCTAATAACAATCAAAATAATTGTTATATATTTATATGACAAATATCAAGGTCAAACTGACTTTCAAGGACTTCTGATGGTTTCTCGAATTGTGTCTGCTTTACGTGTAAATAGCTATGCAAAATTCAGCTTAGTGTTTTTCTAGATTAATAAAAAAATTAGAATCTTATGTTTGATCTGGACTTTAAGCAATTGACAAACAATAAATTATTTTAAAATATTCCAAAGTCGAATTAGCTCTGAGTTCAGACAGACAGATAAACAGACAGACGAATAGAGGAATGTGGCTAGATCGACACAGCTGCAGATCAGGTATATATATAATATCTTTTTAATTATTTAATTGAGACTAAAATAAGTCGACACAGAAAAGTGCAGGAATTAAAAAATACATAAAAAATATAATTATTATTTCCATTAAGAATAAAAAAAATAAATAAAACTTTAAGATATATGTTTATATACATATATATATTTTTTATTTTTATTTATTTTTTTTTTTTATTAAATTTTTGCTTCGAAAATATATTTTTTATTTATTGCGCAGTTTTATAATATCTATGCAAATTAAACTGAATTCAATAAGGAATTTATATATTTATATATTTTTTTTTAGTATTTGATTAGAATATGTTTCACAGAAAAGCCAAATGTTTTCTAGGTGACTCTAAGTAAAAAAGAATTTAAGGAAATAATAGCAATGGGGAATAATAATCTTTGAATTCTAACCGATCTTTTGACAGGAAATTGGAGACTAAAAAGTCACCTGGCTAAACTAGGTCTGAAGCGAACTCAGCTCAGATTTTGTGATATTAAGAAAGAATCCTCAAATCGTATCAGATTGTGTCACCCCAGCCAGGAAAAGATGTAGTAACCCAGGAAAATACTTAATGGTATTGAGGATATTCAAGTAAACCAATATACTTTAAGCACCTAACGCAGATTCTAATCTAATCTTAAATTGGAAAAGAATAATTTAATACTAAATGGCTGTTAAGTATTTCTTAAATAAATGTTATATATTTGCATTATTATTCAAGTGCGCAGATCAAACCAAGATTACAAGCAATATGCCATATGCCATAACCACTCTTCAAGCAGGCTATATATACAGGGTATATAAACCCGATCTCTAATTCCCAGCAACAAGGTACGACAATGTTGTAGACAAACAGGGTCGTTCTCTTTCCGGCATCCGAATGTCGGCTCTCAGTCTCAGTCCCAGTCTTTATCGGTTTAGCTATATATTATATACATATATATATATATATATATACATATATTTATTTATATATAAATGTGCATCTATGTAGACATGTACTGAAATAGTTTGACATTGTATAACCGGCCCCAGAAATCCAACTGCACTTTGTTTAGTTGTTGTTGTTGTTGTTGCTGTTGCTGTTGTTGGTTGTTTGTTGTTGGCGTCTAAGTAGTTGCAGTCGTTGTCGGCATCGTCATCGTCGCTATAGCGAAATAATGTCAGTGGGTCAGAGTCGATTTAGCATTTTGCAGCAGTTTGTTGCTGTTGTTGCTGTTTGCTTTAGCTAAGGTTAAATGCGAGCGAGAAACAGCTGTTTTGCTAGAATACGGTCACACTGTGCTAACTGCTAGCTGCCAGCTACGAAACTAGGCTAAGGCTAATTGTCTAGGCTAGGCTAGGCACGGCGAGGTGAGGCGAGGCGAGGCGAGAGAAACAAAAGAAGAACAAGAGAAATTTGAGCGTTGCAACAAAATTGCAATTTTTATTGTTATTGTTATGGTTATTTTGTATTGTATTGTTGGGGGCGTGGCTCATTTACATTGTTCCACGTGCTGGTTAGCGAATATCTGAATAAATTTGTACAACATTTAAACACTTGCTTGCAGCAGCTAGAAATGCTATAAAAATGTGTTCAATTCTTAAGCTTTTTTTTGCCGAACAATTTAAACAATTTAATTTAATTATTTTGTTTCTCATTCATTCTCGATGCGTTGTTTTTCCAATGAGAACGCACTGTATAATTTATAATTTGTGAGTAAATAAAATTTATGAGCGAACCTTCAAAATTGTTGCTTTTATTGTTGCTTCTGTTGCCGTTGTTGTTTTGCATTTTGCATTTTGTTTACAAGCCACAAAGGTGACGACGACGTCTGAGTAAAATATACAAAATTTATATATATTTTTTTTATATTTTACCGATTATGTTTTCTTATGTGTTTTCCACTTATTGCGTGCTTTTCATTCTCCTGCTTATCGCACATCATTTTCAATGAACATTTTTTGTTGCGTTACTCACCTGCAATAAAAGAAAAGTGATGATTAATATAAATGCAGTTAAGTAGAAAATCTCAATTGATATATATTCCATGTTTGTATTTTATGTTTCCATATTTATATGAAGCACAGGTAGGAAGAGGACTTAAGTTAAAAATTTCAAAATGGACTATCGACAATTTAAAATGTCAAACTTTTTCAAGGAAAAATTTAGATAGTTTTCCAACTAATAAACGAGTAATACTGACGAGAAATAAGAAAAAATAAAATAAATAAATAGAATTGTTACCTTTCAAAATACGTTTTGTAATAATTTTATATTATAAAATAATAATTTAAAATTTATTTAAGAAAATATTTACAAACTAAAAACCAGAAACAATATAAAAAATATATAAAAATATATGTATATATCTTTAAATCCGGAAACGTAAGCCTAATTTTTGTACTGGCTTCATATTTGGCACATTCAACATTCGTTGAGAATGTTGTAAATATTTTGTGCCTTTTGCTATAATTTATCTATTATGAAAATTATAGCAATATCAATATAAAAAGCAGCTGATATTTCAACAAGGTAAACAGCTATTTTAAAATATAACTATAATTTAATCTAGTCTTAATTTATTATAATAAAGTTAGAAATTAATTTATTTTTGATTTCTTAATTTGTGCTTATTTATTGGTCTGCGTTAGAGAAAAGACATAGCCTGTCTTACATTTTAATTAATTGATTAAATACTATCAATTATTTTATTTAAATCAACGGAGAATGAAATCGGGCTAAAAAGAATGTGAATGTTCGAAATGTTGGGAACATTCGCATTCTTTACATTTCCATTTTTTACACTTCATAATGGAATCGCCCATGGAATGCTTACAGAAGCACTTCTAATCGATGAACAACTCTATTCGCATGCACATCTAATCAATATCGATGATGGTGTTTGCTCTGGGCCAGTTTAGCCTAACTGTTAGCTGGATGTGCTCATATTCCCCTTGCTGATGTTCAATATTGTGTTGCAAGTTAAGCCTACGTGTTGTTGTGTGCCACACTGAGTGTGTCTCAGCCTTTCGCTCTGCTAGACCATTTTGTTGGGTTAGGCTCTGTGCAATTCGGTTCGGTTCGGTTCGGTTCAGTTCGGTTCGGTTTTGTTCGGGGGTTTTGTTCTGTCTGTGATTTTTCTACCGGATTACAATTGTTTACACACACGACTGCACATTGTCACAGTTTTCACAGTTTGTGCCACAGCGGTTGCAATTGTTGTCGGCCCCGACCCTCTTCACCCTTCACTCGCCTGACACATCCTTTTAAGCCTGGCACACACCCACACACACATATATACAGTGTGTAATTGTGCGACTTCATGTTGGCTGCCTTCAGTTTTTTGTTTGCTCAAAGTATAAGTTTACAACAAGCTTTTTGCATACACACACACCAATACTTTTGCAGCTGTGTGTGTGTGTGTGTTGCTGCCACTTTGTCTAACATTTCACTTTATATTCCACCTTCCGCCCCCCAATCCCCCATGCGACTCTGACCAAACCCAATTGCCCAGCATTTTGTATGCTTTTCACTTTACATTTGCCAGTCACAATTTGTTTTTTTTTTCCCGAGTTTTTCCAATTTTCCGCTCATGTGGCTTCCTGCGCAGCGTTGTCCGTTGTCAGTTGGCTCATTGAGGGGATTTCGCCACTATCAGTTGAGCTGCACAAAAACTTTTGTTTTATTGGTTTTTCGACAGTTGTTTGACTTGAATGTACGTCAGCTGCACTGGACACTGGACACTTGACAATCCAATGGTTAAATATAATATAAAAAAAAATAATAATAATAATACTGATATATTGGAAAAACCCATTTCGATAGAGTGCAAATAGAAATTGTTTTATCAGCGATGGGTTGACACACATAACTCAGAATATATACATAAATATACAACATATATCAAATACAACAAACATTTAATATCTGTGCATTCTGATCGAAAGTAAAAGAACGGAAAAATGCGACTAGAAATCAGTTAATTAAAGCTTTTTCGTTGTAATTCTAGCGTTATTTACTTTTATGCTCCGTTGTGATTTAGATAAGATAAATAAAAGCAGTAATAAGACAATATTAAAAGTTTGTGTTCAAGTGCAAAGTAAAATGGTTAAAATATAAATTATTTAGAAATGTACAATAATTGTTTCTTATTATTGGCAACGAAGCAACAAGTTTTTGGTCTGGCTTTGACCTCAGTCAACAAAGCATTAGTGTGGCCAGCTGCAGTTCCTATATAGAAGTACCGTTAGCCACTTCCTCTGCTTCTTCTTCATCTGTCGAACAGTTTGAGAGCAACTGAGCAGTGAGTAATTCGCCAACGTTTCTGTTGTTGCTGTTGTTGTTGTTGTTGTTGCTGTTGCTGTGTTTGTTTTGTTTTCCCATGCAAATTTAAGTAAATGGATTCTTTCCATTGCTGTTTGTTTGGTTTGTAGGGTAAGTTGCAACAGGAGCAGGGGCCAGCAGCGGCAAGTTAATTAAGTTGAGCCAACGCAGAATGCAAACTTAACGACGAAGAAGGGGGTCAAAGCAACGGTGAAAAAGGCTTGAACAGCTGAACTTATAACTGTTGACAACTTTATTATAATTAATTGAATTATATATCACGTAACAAGTCCCATCAATGGGATAAAGATCTTATTTTATAAATGTATTGCAACATGTTTGCAAAGATATATTTAATTACTCATTAAATAAAATATAATAGTAATAATAAGTAATCAAGATAAGATCTTTGCTCTTCTATTATTTTATTAATGGGTCACCCTGTTTTATAAGTTGATCAAATTACATATATTACAAATTAGTAAATTAGGTTTTGAATTATTTTTAGTATATATTCTAAATTTAATGCATTTGTCTAATTGTGTTTCAACATAAATTATTGGATGTATTGCAACTAATTAATGAACACCCTGTGTTTATTACGCATTCGAATTACATGTTGACAGTTATCCATCTGCGCGTCCATTCCTTTTCCATTCAGTTGAGTGTCAATTGGAACACCCTGTTCAAGTGGAACGCTTGTTCCGCTCACGTCGACACGTCTGTCAATGGTAATTCGATCTGAGGCCGCTTGAAATATTCTCTTTGCTCCGTTTGTGCACTGTGGAGCTGCCAAATTAATTACAGAGCGCTGCACCAAACGGATGAACGGATTGATGGGTATGTTGGGGAAGGGGAGGGGGAGCAAGTAAAAACAACCAACAAATGCGTCGACTGAGATTTTACAGAGGCTGAAGCACAGACTGAGAGAGAGAGAGACAGAGCTATTAGCAGAGGAGGCAGCATAAGCAGAGGCGGTAATCAGCAACGCCCTATTGCCGGCTTGCCAGCGTAAAAAAAGGGCGAAGACTGTGGACAGCAACGGGAGTAGCAGCAGCGGCAGCAGCAGCAGCAGCAGCAGCAGCAGCAGTAGCAGTAGCCGAAGCAGAGGAGCGGGGAGAGACGAGGCAACGAGACGAAAAGCAGCTTTAAAACGGGCTTCGGCATTTTGAAACTTGATTTGGCAAAAACAGCGGCGGCAAGTTCTCGGTCTGAGTTCTGCATTTCTTATATGTACGTAAATATATACATATGTATGTATGTATAAATGTTGTTGTAGGTTTGTAGGTCTCGGTGCGAGTATTACGGTGCTCTGTGAAGATTATTATTGTTGTTGTTGTTGTTATTGTCAGCATACAGCTGCAGCGGCTTTTGTCTAAGTAAGCTTTTGTCTCTCTTCAAGTCTGTCGATCACAAGGCGATGGCAATGAAAGGAATGCCAAATTGTCTGTGTTTGTGTGTGTGTGTGTTTTGTGTTTTTGTGGTTGGAAAACAAAATAAGCCGGCTAGGTTTGCACGAGAATGATTTACGATCTGAGTGAATAGCGAATGCAGATTTTTTTATATCTTCACAGTAAATGAGAGTAGATATATAATTATCTACAACTCGAGGAATAGTATTATTATTACTATTATTATTATTATTATTATTATTATTATTAATATTCTTTAGTTTAAATTTCAAATTTGAAAATAAATTTAAAAATGTATTTAGTCAATTGCTTATTTGTAAATGTTATCAATATACTCTCAATAAATATACGCACATATTAAATGAATTAGTGCTCTCATTTGGAAAAATAAAAAAAATTAAATACGTACTAATTTACGCGAATCGGATTTTCACTCAGCTTACAGCTGAGCACCCATGCGACCATAAGAGCACATCAACCGCACCCCTCCCCCTCTCCCACCCTCACCATCTCTGGCAGAGCTTCACGCCTTCGCTTTTGGGTGCTCATTACAGAAAGTCAGCAGCCGCCATCATTAATTTGTGAGTGTTTTTTTCTCTGTTCGTACTTTTTCTGATTGAGCATTGTCAGCGTATGAACATATAACCGTATCGAAAGCTCAGCTCAGTTACTTTGAGCTTGTTCTTGTTCGTTGTGTGTACCCTGTATCCAATTAAAATGGTTGTCAACGGCCTAATGAAGTAGTAAAAATCGATGTAAAATGCGAGAGCAGCTAAGTTTACATAAATTTCAACTCGTCGATCTACAAACATTTTTTTTTGGTAACTCATCATGTTATGCACGGATACGGAACAGGGTATCAGCGAACCGGCAGTACTCAACTAGACCACAACATTTATTGTTTGTTATTTTCATTCTTTTACAATTCAACTCTCGAAATTAAATGCGCAGTGAATTACACAATTTTATGCTTCGTTAAGTGAGCTGCTGATGGATTTTCGTTCGTTCTTTCTTTACACACTTTTTGCCCTGGCAATCAGAACGCAGCTGGGGAATGAATGAAGTGCAAGCGAGCAAGCAATACGAAATAAGAAGCAATAGCACTTTTGACAGACGCTGGCTGCATTAATTACGCTCGTAGAGCGAACTGGTCAATCATGCTTGATTTGGGGTAGCAGCAAGCGACGAACTTCAAAGCTTTGCTTTGCCTGCCCTCTCTCTCACTCTTTTGCTCTCTCTCTCTTGCACTGCTGTACTCCCTGCTTGCGCTTTGTTTTGTGGTCCTACCCCAATGTAACAGTAGTCGCCGCACAATGCAGCGGGTAACATTGCCGCAGGGCAGCTGCAGTTGCACTCGACGAATCCCAAAGACTTGCATAACATATTCTTAATTGTGCAACAGAATGCAATCTCTCTCTCTCTCTCTCTCGCTCTCTCTCATTCTATGTGTTTTGTGCTGCTGCTTCGCCCTGCGGCCATATTGCGGAAATATGTCAACGCTGTTGATGCTTCAGTAGTTGTTGCTGTTCTTCTTCTTCTTCTTCTTCTTGTTTATTTTGTTGTAGTTGCAGTTGTTGTTGTCGCTTCTGTTGTTTTGAAGTTGAAGTTTGCATCTTGTTGCTGCCGTTGGGTTAGGTGAGGTTATGTTCACATTCACACACACACACACATACAGTTGCAGCGACATAAAAGCATGTCACGCATAGTGGAATTTCATGTGACGTAAATGCAAAAATATGCTAAAATCTGACGCAGATTAAAAGCAGTTGCATTCACTTAAAACTGCCATACATCAAAATAAGTTTTTCTCTTCCCGAATCAGTTCAGCATTTGCCGTGCAATTTTACAGCTGCGCTGTTTCGTTGAGTTTCGTTGAGTCTTTTAAATTTGAAAATCGAAGCAACTATCATGTATCATATATTTACACACCTGCACGTTAAAATAGGTGTACAAAATTAACTTATGAGAAAAAAATTTAAACTCATGCCCAAAATACAATATATTAATTTATAAGTACTTAGCGACATGGATTCTTAACGGAAATTTAAAGTCTGCGGCTTTAGATAGCATTCAGTTCATTTAACTTTGTTTTTATTTATTATTGATTTATTTAAAACTCAAATTTCTCTATTGTATTTGTTTGCAAAAGATAAGATTATAAATTTAAATATTCATTATTTAATAATGGCTTAAAGTCAAGAGGAAGACAGGAAAATAAACATTGGAAGGTACTTAGAATTTACGAAAACTTCATTAGAAACCAAAAAATAATCAGTGCACTTCAAAGATTAAACGCATAAATTGCAATCCAAATAAAACACAGAAATGCAGAGTTTTTAAATGAATTAATCAAATCTTGACCATTTTAAAGACTTAACGAAACTCAAATCACTTTCTTGACAATGTTAACTCAACTCAAATGTAAACTCAACGAAACTAGACGAACGACGACATATGTACTTAATTAAGTTAATGGTAGTTTGTTCTTAAATTAATGAAAGTTTTTTCGTTATAATGATTAAGAGAAGTTAAACGTCGTTAAGTAGCCATGACTTAACGAACCTTTTGCGAAATTACACATTTAATATTATGCTCATTGTTTAGCAGCTCCAAGATGAACGAAAACTGACTTAACGAATGTTAAGTCTGTCAGCTGCTGACTGTCAGCTTTAATACAGTGGACTTGAGATAAATCGAGAGCTTAACGAAGCTCAACAAGCCGCACATTAGGCGGCGACCACAGATGCTCCGTCGAATTAGAGGCATTCATTAATCTAAACGCACATCAACTGCTGAATACAGAAGCGTACAGAAGCCGCAGAAAATCGCTTGACAGAGCATAAAACAAAATGAATGCGGTGTAAAATTTACAACAGCCACCACGCCTAACCAGCCCCCTCCCCCCACCACAACCACAAAAATTATGTAAATTGGCAACGAAACGACTTGTGACTACATGTTAAACTTATCGCTGCTGCCATCAAGTAACAGTTTGGCCAAATAATTAACTGGAGTAGTGACAAAAGCAACGTTCAACAATCCACCAAATGGGCAACTGGGCAACCAAAGCGTGAGAACCACTGTGGGAGCTAAAAACACTTGCCGTTGCCCTCTCCCTCCCTCCCCCTCTCTCGCTGGAAACAATCACAACTACGAATGAGAGTTGTAAACACGTACGTTTAAACAATAACACTAATAATAGCAGCCCTGCCTTACACACAGTTTGTCTTGCCAGGGGGAAGGCAGAAGTGAAGAAGCGGAGGGCGGGGGGGGGGGGGGGACTGGTGAAAACAATCGTACAATTGTACAGTTGTTCAGTAATCGCACACACATTCGTAGCATGCATGCAAATTTGTCAAGCTTTGCCATGCTTAACAGGTACAGTTATCGTAATGATGAAAAGTAAACATCAACAACAGTCGCAAAACAATGCACAATAATGGAAAGCGCAAATTTAATTGAATAGCTCGTATAATTTGTCGCCATGCGAAATTGCAGCAAATTTAACGGCACTTTATATACATAATGCTGCATTAGCAGGCAAATAGCAGTAAAATGAGAAACAAGCTTGTTGCATTTGCGGCAAACGCACCAACGCAGTTAAATGAGAAGCGGAATGTGGGAATTGTAATTAATATGCAATTCTTTTGAATCTATTTTCTGTTACACATTTTAATTATATATTTTTATTTATATATTAACTGAGATTATGTTAAGATTGGAAGGAGGAGCATTGTTAGTAGGAGGAGAATAGTTGTACGGTATTTAATCATATCTTCAATCTCTTTCGTATCTTTATAAAATAATTATTTAATTAATTCATTCAATCATTGTCTGTTATCTTCTGTGAAGATTATTGTTGGCATATAGATTATTTTATTTGATGTACTATTATTAATTTACGGATATCAGCAGCTCAAAGAAGTAGGAACGCTATAGACGAGAGTGCTCGACTACGATATACCCTGAACCTAGCTGTTAAATATATTCTAAAATTATTGACAAATTTCCCTATAATAAGTTTTGCACCCAAATGTGAGCAGGTCTGCAAGTGGACTCATTTCTTACAGCCAGCTCAGCCACTGAGGAGTAAACAAACGAATGCAGCGCATATTTTTATTCACAAGCCAAAACTGACCCCAACTGGCTGGCTACAAACACGTGCATAAGCATAAATACATCCACATCTACATACACATATACGTAATAGTGGGTAACGGGGCTCTGCAGAATACACACAAACATATATTGACGCTCGCATCGACTAGCATGCCATCTCTTTCTTGCTCGCATATTTATGCATACAGAAAGTGCTTGCGGTTGCTGATGGAAATGTTGATCAATATGAGAAAATATTTTCATCTATAACTTGGGTGTTTCTTAGCCGATCTCGATGAAATTTGAGCAAATGATCAACAATATGCAAATGCCTATTATGTAATAATTTAAAGATTCTGTCTTTAAAATTGTAGCATTTATTGCTATCGGAAATCGAAATGTATCGATATTCGAGAAACGGAGGCAGTTATCGATAAAATAAAGCAAACTTGATCTACGCCGGGTATACGAGAACGTATATTCTAAATTTGAATTCTCTAGCTCCCATAGTCACTGAGATCTGCGTGTTCATACAGACAGACGGACGAACAGACGGACTTGACTATATCGACTCGGCTGTTGACCTTGATCAAAAATATATATACTTGATGGGGTCGGAAATGCTGCCTTCTGCCTGTAACATACATTTGCATAAAACCATTATACCCCTTTTTGCCATTTTTAATGCGTTCAGGGTATAACAATAATAATAATATAATAATATCAGCTTGAAGTATTTATTCCGACTTCGTTTTATTTGTCGGTGTTATATATTTTAGTGGGAACATTATGTTTTTTTTTTGGTTACGTTATTGTTAGGTGTATAAATGGCCAACAAACTATAGACAACAAATTGAACGGCAATTTGTAAATAATGCCTGGCTATAAGCCAACTTGTAAAAGGAGAAATAAGCTTGTTACATTTGAGGCAATTGATTGAAATAAGGGAAATGAGAGTTTCAAGGGGAGTGGATAGACATAATTACTTTTCCTAATCAATATTTTATTGCAAGTCATCACTGTTATATCATTATAGAAATAAATAACAAATTGAGGTTGATATTGGAAAAATGTATCTGTGTTTGGTACAATTGTTTTAAAAATGATTTATTTGTGTAATGATTGAATAAATATATTTAAAATAATAAATAAATAAATAAATATATATAAGTAATATATATAATATAATGAATGGAGATAACAGTTATTCATTCTTTTATAAAAAAAAACTCAACAAGGAAGGAAATTTGTAAGTCAACTCTTTGATTTTCAGTTTACGTTTTTTATTTTTGTATTTTTAAATACAGCGAGAATATTAAGTGCAAAGGTCGCTTGAAACAAGAATACCATTCATAAATTTAATAAAAAGCAAAAACAAAAATAAAAACAATAATAAAACAATACTCAAGCAAAGGTCTAATCTTTATTTAAACGCCGCTTTGGGCAAAAACCAATTTCCAGAGCTAATTTCAGATGAGCAATGAAATATCAAACGAACAAAACTGTACTGGCTTTTCTTAATGCAATTAAGTATGTTATTTCATACGAATGCGTCATTTTTTGTTTTTTTTTTTTTCTTGTTTTGGGGTCGTTGAACTCTGGGGAACTGAGTTGTAAAAAGTGCTCGTAGTTGACTCTATGAGTAATAAATAATAATCTGGGACGCAAATACAAGCAAAACTGCCTCATTCGCAAATATTTGCAATTGAGGCGCACGCCAAAAAATATCAAGAAAAAGTATACCCAAAGAAAGTGCCCGACTAGCAGATACTTCGGAATTTGCATATACATATATAGATAGAAAACCATCAAATGTAAATGAAATAAATGTCAGAGTATAAAAACAGGAATCTGTTAATCAACCGAAATAAGGAAATGAGGTTTGGCCTGGCAGTGGAAATGTTTATGGATCTGTAAAGCAGCAGCCTGATTACTTTGTGCCACATTTGCCACAATATATTCGTTTGCTCCGATTTACATATATGTATGTAGTATGACAGATATTCTGCGCCCTCTCATTCCCAAATTTATCATAAAAGTGGCAGTCGAAATTGTTTTGATGGAAGTGTTAAAGGAATGCGACTCCATCATTTGGTCCAGTTGACTGTCGTCGCTGTTGTTTTTGTGGTCAGCGCATTGGGTAATTAAATTTTTGTGGCTCGTAAAATGTCTGCGGTTAGCGGGAAATTCCCTCAGCTAGAAATTTCTTATTTGGTTTTTTTTTTTTTTTTTTTGGAACACTCATTTCAAGTAGCCGAATTGCATTTTGCTACACTGTCGCTGCTCTCTGTCTAAATGGTTCATAAAAATGTTGTTGCAAACAACAAACGAGTGGCGGCATCCGAGAAAATAGGTCCATAAAAACTCAGCTGCCAATGAGATGAATCTGATGAAATTGCTTTAAATTTAATGGAATTGCATGTGGAGATTAAATTCGGTTAAGAGCAGAATCTCATTTTTCCTATCTCTCTCTCTCTCTCTCTCTATCTCTCTCTCAGTGACTTTCTTTCATTAAATAGTAGCTACTGAAAATCTTATCTAGTTGAGTGTTAAGAAAACTAATGCATTAGAAATTCAGTTAGTAATGCAGTGCAGCAGTTTCTGTGGAACCATCGCCAGGCCTAATCACAAAAATTATTTAAAGCTTAAGATTAGATTGGGTTTATAATTAGTTACTAGGGTTTACCAATAAGAACGTATTTTCTATAATAATAAATAATAATAAAACTAAAACTTGTATTTGATGAAGATTTATGCACAGTTTTTGCACAGTTTATTATGGGATTATTATGCCTGATTTTGATATAAACTTCTCTGCAGTCTACCTATATATATATATATATATATATATTTATATATATATATATATATATGTAAATTAGAATATGTAATGTGTGTGTAGGTCGAAGAGTTTCCTTCGTCAGGCGAAGAGCTATTAAACTGTCATTGTGAGCTGATGCCACCCACATGTTCGCTTGCCACCCATTACTGGCCAAATAGAACAGATTAATCTGCTGTGTAAATATGCTGCACGTATTTCGTGGTTGACCCACCCAAAGACGGACCCTGACCACAACTGTGACCCGCAATCAGAGCCGATGGCGAACTTTCTGGGGACAGACATATTACAGCAAATAATTTCTTAATGTTTGCCCCGCTCGAAACAAAAAGCATAGCCAAAAAAAAAAGGAATAAGAAAAAAATAATGTGGGCAATTGTCGTCGCATTTGGACCGCAATTAATTTTCATTACAAGGCAATAAGCTAAATTAAACACGAATCAAGTAGCATCCAAAGCGACAAGAGACTTGAAGATAAAAGCCAGGAGCAGGGAGCAGGGGAAAGGGGAATGGGCCAACTTCAAGTTGGCCGCAACGTGTTGACATTAACAATTTATAAGAATTCTAATGCCGTTAAGTTGGTTGTGGAAAGTTGTGCCACAGCTACAAATGATAAACTGCTCGCCAGGACATCGGTCGAAGGTCAAAGGGAAACTTACGAGAAGGCTGATAGGCTGATAGGCTGATATATCAGCTCAGAAAATAAAACACTTCAGTTCAGTTTGCTTACCTGCAAAGAGAGAAGAAAACAAATATGGAAGTTAGTCAAGTTTGTTCGTCCAAAGGTTTATTTAGCTAATTGCATTTTTATTAATCAAATAAATTGCATTTAATTAAAATACGGCTTGCAGTCATCAACATGTATTACATTCTCGGATATCTAGAGAATGTAACATTTTCCCACCAGGAACAATATTCTGTACATTCAAAATTCGTAAGGTATATTGTGAATATTGAAGTTTCGTGTTTATTCCGATGATTATCGTATCGATTTTATGAAAAGTATAGCAATATCAATATCTCTATAGAATGTTAAGTTGTTCCCTGTACATTTGCCCACAAGGAACAACATTCTGTACATTCAACATTCGTAAAGTATGTTGTGAACACTGAAATATCGTGTTTTTCCGATGATTATCGTATCGATCAATATCTCTAACGGGCGAGCGCGAATTTTAAAATACAGTTTTAATTAAATTTGATTTGTATAATACATTATTATAAAACGCTGAAAGCAAATAAGGAAAAAAATCCCCCTGCTAAAAAAGTTAAAAATTTGTTTGCAGAAAAGTGGTTACATATATTATCTGATATTTTAATTAACTGCTTTATTATTCATTTAGCCGTTCCGCTGTTTTATTAAATCAATTTCACTAACACGTTAACAAAAAGATTGTGAATGTTAGAAATGTTAGCATTAGTGGAATCAGGCTATAAATACTTAAAGAAAATTGAACATTAAATTTTTTGTGTGCGAATTCCAAGGTATCTGTATGTCTTTACTATTATATACTTAATAAGAATAATATACAAATTGAATAACATTTTCATTGCCGATTCAACACATATTTATATGTATTTTTTCATTCCGCTACAAAAAAACATAAATATTTGACAGCTAAGTGTTTTTTTTTTCTTTTAAATAAGCAACGCCTTCAACGTCTGCAATTGATCAGTAAATTAAAATTCGCAACGAAATTATATATGCCAAAACTGTTTGATTTCTGCACGACCCCCGATAAAAATAGAAAAAAAATTCAGGCATTGGCTTGAGGTCATACAACAAATGTGCAAAAAAAAAAACAATAAAAATAAACACTTGAATTTAATTAATGGAAATTTTAAGTACATCTAGTTAAACATTGAATGAGCCGTGCGACTGAAGAGTCGCCTCTTTGAATGACTAACAAACAAAACAAAAGCAAATCAAACGAACAGTTGCCCCTGAAGTGGGTGGAGATTTGTTCAAGTTGACTTTCAATGATTTATTTTTGGCAATCGACGAGTTTTTTGTTTTTGTTTTTGTATTCATATTTCTGCGGCGAGGAAGACAATAAAACGCTGCTCCAAAATAAACAGCGTGCAACGCGGCGTATGAGTAATTTTGCATTGTGTGCGTGGCATCAAAATCCAAAGCCAAAGCCAAAGCCAAAGTCAAATCATTCAAATTCGATTTCAAACAGTTTAAAAATAGATTCCGTTTGGTTTGCTGTGTGTCTATTATCTGTTGTCTGTTGTCTCTGTGTGTATCTTGAGTGATTTTTCGACTCATTTCTCTCATTTTTCGTTTTATTTTCAGGGTTAAGCAGCTCTCCGAGCTAATCGAGCGCATTTTTTGTGCGTGTAATTGAAAAGAGCATTTCGCAGAGATTGTTTTCAATGTTATGCTTGTCGATAAGCCTCTTATTATCAGCAATTCTGCCTAGTCAAAGCACAATTAACCCTTCCATTGAAAAAGGCTGATAAATCCAAATAGTATAAGGTATACGTTATATATATATTGTTCAGTGTAGAACTTGGAGCAAGCTCAACATTTTATTGAGGATTTCTTTCTTTTTGTTCAAATATATTTATTTATTTGCTATAATATATCGTTTTCTTTTTTTTTAAAACTTATTCTATTGTTTAAATTATTTTACATGACACATTAATTGTTGTTTGTTTGCATGTTGTTGATCTACAAAGCTTTGCCAACTTTAGTTGAGTTTCATTCGCTATTTTTAATTCTTTAATTTATTTTAATTTTAGTTGGGCTTTTGACAGCGCTTCACAGCCATTTTAAGGCCTTGAGTGGCAACAAGAATTACAATGGCTCACTTGAGCCTTTTGCCATCCTGTAAAACCTACGCAAAACTAGTTTTCCATTACACTAAGCCAACCCGAGGCAGAATCGAAGTCCAAGTCGAAGTAGAAGTCTGAGTCCAATGTTAACAAAAATGACGTGGCCATAATTAAAGCAATCGAACAGGAACTCAAGTAATTGCTGCGCCAGCCATAAGCCATTGACGTGGGCCCATCAAAATAACAACAAAAAAACCATAATGAATAAATAAAATAATGACCAAAAGATACCCTGTAATCAGTATTCGACTGTTCTAAAATAAACCAAGTGGTTAAAGCTTAAGCTGGACTCATCTATTCAAAACTAGACTGATTATTTTGAGTCTCCGAATATTTGAATGGTTTATTTATTAACTTGTGGTCTAAGAAAAGTTTAAGAGCTTTGAATTACAATTAAATTAATAAATTAAAAGTTTTGCAAATATTAATAAATAATTTGGTACAAAATAACTCGGGTATTTAATTGTTAAATGTTTTAATATTTATTTAATTAATGCCGACTAATTTTAGTCAGAAATATAAAAAAAATTATTTATTTAAAATTAAAAGATAATATTTACATATAGAAAAAATATATATATTAAGATTATTTAAAAATAAAAGATAATATTTTCATTTAGAAAGAAAATAAAGTTTTCTGGGGAATTTAAGTCCGAAATTTATCCATTTGTTGCAACAATTGGGAAAAACGCAGAAAAACAAGAAAAAAATAAATCTTAAATGTTAGTATTTTATAACAATTAAAACAGAATGAAAAAACATAAAGGGGACGAACGTTAAAAATGAGTAATTAAAAAAGAGGGAAAAATTTAAAATAATACTTGATATTAAAACGACAAAAGAAACGAAAGATGTGGAAATTTTTCTAAGCCTGTGGGAAAAAATGTATTCCACATGGATCAGAAATTTTTGGAAAAAAATCAAAAGTCAACAAAATTCCTTTTTTAATATAAATATTTACGACTTTTATGATTGTATACTAATAATTTCTAATACTTAACGATCTGTTCGGCACAGAGTGTGGCAACTTTGAAGCCGAATCCCATAATTCATTTAAGTATGATACACAGTCGGACCAGTCATGACCATTTTGAAAATGTGTACAGGGTATAAAATTGTGAAAATGAAGTGAGCGAAACAAAATACTGAATAACTGAATGTAGGCAGTAAAATAAACGAAGGCAGCTAAAAAACTGCCAAACTAAACCAGTCCAAGTCGGTTTCGACGTCTTGTTCAGTTTTCGGCCTTTCGGCATGTTGTTTGCTCTGTACTCGAATACTTCCTAGGCGGCCGTTTCTCTCTCTCTCTCTCTCTCTCTCTGTCTCTCTCTCTCTCTCGCTCTCTCTGGTTGGATGACGTCAACGCGTAAATATAACTATTTTTATACGAACAAATTGTGCCATGTTTTTTTATGTGAACGTTTATATTGTGGGGTAGTGCGAGCGAGACAGCCGCATTGACCAAATGTCAAAATATGTTTTTATTTGAAAAAGCAGCGAGTTGATTCTCGTGGCACACACTTCATTAAGTGTCGCCACCAATGGGTTCACTGAACCGAGCCCAGGACATTAAATTCTTGTGTGCGTTATTTGAATTTTTGTGTGTAGAGAAGCTTGCCCCGCGTAGGCTTATCTAATCAAGAGATTGGCGAATGAGGAACTCAACACGTGCCACGCCGCATTCGCATCATCTTATATCTTGTGTGGCACATTCGCATTGGCATTGACACCTTTCATGCAAATGACCGATATTGGCAACGATGCTTTATCCATCATTCAATGCCTGCCAAAGTGTCAACTGGGCTGTCCTCGTCGCTGGAACGTTCTCTCAATAAGCAATACGCAATAAGCTCTTTCCCTCTTCATTATTAATTTGATTGCATGACGCGACAAGTTTGCTCCAAGCTTACTTTTTGTGGCCCAAAGCAATACAGGCGATACAGTTAAGCGCATTGCCTCACATAAGTCGTGTTATTGGATTCTAACCAGAGTTTTGAACCTTGCCTCTAAAAATAAAATACATGTGACTGATTTCAAATGAAAGAATTCTTAAATGAAAGCACATTTATTTATTTATTTAATGTCAACTAAAGTCCATCGACACAAAAAATAATAAATAAATAAATATAAATATATAATAAATAAAATAAATTATAAATAATAATAAAAAAGTTAAAAATTAATTATTAAAATTAAAATTGAATTAAAGAAAATTTAAAATAAAATTTAAAATATTTATATAAAATATTTATATATATTATATATTTTTATTTAAATATTTATCAGATTTCGGAGGGTGTTTAAATGTTAAAATGATCCAGGGTTTGTTGCATGAATTGGGGAAAACCCAGAAAAAACCCAATCAGACAAAAAAAAATAATAATAATTAGTATGAATTAGTTACACGTTTAAAATTGATATCTTAATTACAGAAATGCAAAACTCTTTAACCAAGTTCCGGAATATCAAATTGAAAAGAAAAAAGACTGTCAACATATAGTTTAGAAACATATATAAGATATATATATATATATATATATAATATGAGTGTCATAATTTTTGTGAAAATTCAGATAATTTCAAATGAATTAATTTTGAAATTAAAGCATAATTTTTAAACTGTGTTCATTTTAAAACACACTCAGAATTTTAATAAAATAACTCTGTCAGTATTGGTCAGTTATGGAAAATTAAAAATAAAAAAATATTTGAATTATTTAAAGAGGTCACCAAACAATAAAAAAAAAACTTTGATAAATTAATTAATTTTATTGTTTTTTCTTTTGTCAGTTTAATAATATGTTATGCAGAGTTCGGCGAGTGCTGATTCTTTCGCATATTTCTCAGCAGTGTCCACCAATTTTTCACCAGCTGAGATTTGACAATCGCACAAGCCTCATTTGTCGCCCATTTGGAGCACTTTCTCCGGCAATAAATCAACGGCTGGAGACACACACACAAAACGCTTCCCAGCTCTCAACTGCTGTCAACTATCTGTGCCTTGTCTGTTTGGCCTGGTTTGCTCTGATTTTTATTTGGTTACGTGGTAATTTAATAAACTGCTCATTTGTCACTGACATGTGAGCTGTCCTTTAAGCAATAATTCCTGTCTCATTCGCTCCGTTATCCTTGTTTGCCCTGCTGTGTCCCACAATTGACCCCTTTGTTAGTTGGTGTGTCGAAAGTGGTTTTTATTGACTGCCCCTTTGTCTGACTGTACTCGCAACTTGACTCGGCTCGGCTAGTCGGTCATTCGAATATTGTGTAATTATGATTACAGCAAACAGTGGCAAGCAGTTGCACGTGCCGCCAAATTGCGTTAAATAACTGAGCCAATTGGCGAGCAGCAGTTACAATTTTCTGCGCTGAAAAAGTGTACTTTGAATATTGTGTAAATTGAGATACTTCTCTAAATATAGATATGATTCTTTTAGAGAATTTTACAAGCTCGTAAATTGAACGGACAGCAGTAGAAATCTTATAAACATGATTTCTATTTCAGTTCAGCTTAATAATGGCCAAAAGCTAAATATAAAGATCCTAGATGAAATATTCTCACATTCATCCACCAGATACATTCCATAATTTAACGTCAAAATCATTTTTGGCTACGCCTACATACGTATTTCCCTTTGACGCACACACACACATGCAGGGTGACAGCCACTCTGCCCATTTTGTGGCTTAGCAAAGCACAGAATACGCAAAAGAAGACGAGATAAAAAATTGACCAATCCAATTCGATAAATCAGCTGAGGCAACTGTATATGCCCATGTGTGTGTGTGCGCGCGTATGTGTGCGTGTGCGTTTGTGTGGGTGTTTGTACGCGTGGCAATTTTCGCTGCCAGCTTTTAGGCGCTTTTGAGCATTGAGAGTGAATTTCCATAAATTTGAAGAGCTGCTAGTCCGTTTGTTATTTTTTTGATTTTTTTTTTAAGAGTGACCAGCCTCGGTCAATGCACTTTTGTCCTTCGGTGTCTTCCTTTTTGAGTGCTTTTGCTTTTGCGTTGGCGTTCTTGTATTAATATTAACCCACTTCAGCTTCGTATACGCATTTTATTTGCATACATTTTCAACTCACGCACACACACACACACACGCACACACGCGCTAGTATTTCAACTCCCTCTCAAGACACTGTCGCACTCGCTCGCACCCACTGGCTGCTCACTTGCGTTCTCTCTCTCTCACTCGCTGTTCGAATGTGCGTTGAAAGCTTTGAGTTGCGCGCGCGTGTTTTGTTCACGTTGTTGTTTTTGCATTTGTTCTTATTATTTTGTTTTATTACTTTTTGTTCACGTCTTTTCTGCTTTGCGTCGCATCGTCGTCGTTGTCGTTGTCTTACGTATGCATTGCCGCTGGCGTCGCTGTTGACGCTGGCGTTGACTTTAGCGCTAGCGTCGCCATATATATATATATTTTTTTTGTATCTTGATTTTGGTTTCAACGGTGAATGAACTCAGGACCTGCGGACGTTCAACCGTCAAAAAGCGCTTTTTCGATTTGTTGCCTGCTCTTTTGCTTGTCGCATTTGCTGTTCTCGCTGTTGTTGTTGTTCTTGTTGTTGTTGCTGTTCCTGTTATTGCTACTGTTCTTATATTGCTTTGCTGTTGTTGTTGTTGTTGTCGTCGTTTGTTATCGCCGCATGCGTAACACTTTTGTATTTGTTGTTGTCGTTTCGCTTTTGCTCACCGTTTTTCTTTTCTGTTTACTGTTCTTTTCGCCTGACCAGCAAAAATTGCAAGTTACTCGATTTAGGTGTTTTGTCAATTAATTTTTGATTTTGTTTTACATATGTTGTTGCCGCTTTAGCATTTGTTAAGCTGTCTAACCTCAAATCATTATATATTTTTGATATCTTTTAAATATTTCTTATTTTTTAATTGACATATAAAATTGTAAAGCTTACGTTCAGTTTAATTTACTTTATTTTTTTTACTTCTTGTATTTATTGAGTCGACTGACTTTAGTTGACATTAAATAAATAAATAATTTTATTCTTACAAATATTGGTTGACTTTGATATTTTTCCTTTTTTTTATTATATTATTAGATTTACTTTGACATTTTCCATTGTTAATATATATATATACATTTATATAAATATATTTGTAGCACAGTTTTTTTTTATTTCATCGCTTATCTTTAGGTATAATAAAGTTAACAAATTATGAATCTCCATTTAGATTAACTGAGAAAGTGAACGAATTTAAGTGTTGACAAGCAGACAAAACAAATTTCAAAGATTTTAATAATATTGAAAGAGTATGAATAAATTCAAAAGGAATTAAAATAATTAAACAGAGCAAATTGCATTGACAACGAACCTTTTTTAAGATGATCTGTCTTATATATATATAAATGTATATATATATATATATATATATATATATATATATATATATATATATATATATATAAATTAAAAGATATGTTCAGCTAAATCTAAATCGATTAGTAATGAAATATTTTAATAATATTTAGAATATAGAAAATAGAACAACTTCATGTTAACCCTTTTAGTCCACTTTTAATCAGCGATCAATCGAGTGATTACAAGTGCTATATATTTAAGTTTAATATATGTGACTAAATTAAATGGAAAACATATTATTATCCAATTGGAATAGTTGCCGGCATATCCTTTTCCATTCCCACACTATCAAGTGAGCTTGTACAAATTACTCAGATGTTTTCTCGACCCTGACTAACCTAACTCAACACCTATTCCACAAAATGCGGCTCTTGAAAATAATCAAAACGCAGTGAAGCAAATGTTTTCAGGCAATTGGAAAAGCCGCAGCAGATGATGTCCCAACATGCATCAGTTGAGGCAGCAACTCACCTCCATCAAGCCATCAAGCCACCAGCCGCCCACATGACTCTTACAATTTTGGGGATACAAAAAGCTTGCCAGCAATAAAAATTCAAGTTCAACGAATTTTGCTCGCTGGGTAAATAACCTGAGCTCGGCCAAATGCAGTCGACGTCTGCGTCTACGTCTACGTCAACGTCTACGTCTGCGTTGGCGACAACACCCCAAAAAAATTGGTGCTGTGACAACAACAATACAAAAGGCCACATGCGTAGCACGCCCATTATTCGAGACCCAGAGCCAAAGCGTAACGCGAGAGAGACAAACTGAGAGCGAAAGGGAGAGAGAGAGAGAGAGAGAGAGCGGCAGCAGAGCAGCAGCAGCGGTAGCAGCAGCAGAGAGCAGTAACAGAGAGCGGCAGCAGAGACAACCTTGAACTCAAGGCAGCAGCATTGCCAAAAAGGAAAGGCGTAAAAAAAGAAATGTTTTGCACAACAGGCGAAGATTTGTTCTCCTTTCTCTCTCCTTTCGCTCTCCTTCAGCTAGCGCCGCAACTTAAGCTAAGTTTTCACTGTGAGAGCGAGACGGACAGAGCGAGATAGACAGGATGAAGATGTCCTCTTAAGATTGTGGCGCACGTACTTGCTTCATTTAGTAATCGCGCAGATTACATGCCAATTGAGCAGCAGCTGAGCGATACTTAATAATACTCAATTGATATGTCTGAATATTTATTATGAAATTTAAAACGAAGCTCCCAAAAAAAATTTTAATTGAAAATGCATTTTATATGCAAATTCTTTGTGTAAAAAAATTATTCACAACTGATAAAGCTGGCGATAAGAAGCTAAGGTGGCAAGCAATATAAGTCATGAATTATCTAGAATAATTTTCAAAAATAAAGATAACGCGCACAAAGCGAATGTGAGCGACGAGGTTAGCAAATTATTAAATTATATGTGGAAGGAGCTGTGACGCTTGAAACCTGGCTAAAGACCGGACTAAAAAATACTTAAACATAATTTAAGTCAGGCAAGAACGACTCAAAGATTATATGGAATCGAATAAACTAGGAGAGGCCAGCAAATAATAACAATATTAACAATAATATTTAAAAAAATTTATTAAATATTTGTACAATGAATGAAAAGTTCTGAAAAGGATGAGAGCAACAGAAAAATTAAAAAATTTATAATAATATTTGAATTTAACTAATTTAATTTTAATTTAACGCTTAAATATTTTAGTGCACATGGGAAAAAGTTAAGAAATCTAAATTTACATTTTTGCAAAGCTGCTTAATTTTTGCATAAATTCAAATTAAAAAATATGTTTTAATACTAAGAATTTTAGGCTGTGTTCAGCTGAAAATAAACCCTCTTTTGACCATATTACGATGTTAAATAAACCAATTAGCTAAGTCTACTTAATTTAAATTAATATTTGCATTTAAAACTTCTTTTGAAGATGATTACATTAAAAATACGATTTTATGACCCTTTTGTAAAAATAATCTGGTGCGGATTGTATTTGATATTTGAAAATCGGAAATAACAAAAAGATTTAATCCGTGACATTTAAATTTACTTTTTACACTTTTTCGTAAATCTTTTAAGAGTAATCTAGTACGAATGAAGAACAACTTTGCTGAAAATTGGGTATTATTAACCGATTTAGTCTTTGACATTTAATTTTTGCTCAGTACAAGCCATCTTAGCCCATTTGAGCAAAAATTTGGCCTGACAGCACAGCTCAAAGCTGCTTTAAAATTAATGCCACAAAACTCGACCTGAGCTTAACGGTGCCCCACGGCAAAGTGAAACACCACCTCCATTAATACGAGATACAACATGTTGCATACACAGATACTTGCCGTAGATGCATAGATACTTGGCACACATAGCAGCAAAGCAGCAGCCATAATTAGTTTGGCTAATTACAAGCCAGAATGAGCTGGCATCTTAGTTACAGATGCGGCTAACTGTCATTAACATTACATGTTTATATTATATGCTGGCTGCTCAGATTATTAAAGCAAAACACACAAACTGAAACTGTATTTTCATTATTGTCGCCAGGAATTGCTGTTAATTCGAGTTAATAGCCCCAACTCCAACTCCAACTCCAACTACAATTCCAACACCAACACACTGACGTATTTGATATTGATGCTAATAATGATTGTGGCTTACTGTTAGCCGTATTGCCAGATTGTCAGATTGCCAGATTGACAGATTGGCAGCTTGTCAGCTTGGAAAAGCTGCAGGAAACACGCTAAATGAAAACTGCTTTTCTAATGAACTGTCAAACCGCACAGAAGACAGTTTAATCGACAGTTGCTTTATTGCAAAATAAAATAAATGTGCAATTGGTTTTATGTATATATGTTATATGGATATATGTTACATGGAATCTATTATTTTATTTATATAAATATTTATTTTATTTCACATTTATTTGATTTTATTTAACGTCAACTAAAGTCAGAAAAATATATTAATTTGAATTATAAATAAGATTTCAAATTAAATTTAAATTAAGAGATATGAAATATTTAAAATATATATATATATGTATGTATTATTATTAATATTATTATTATATATATATATATTATATGGACAGATATGATTTTATAACCTATTATTTTATTTATTTATTTATTTTATTTCTCATTTATTTTATTTTATTTCACGTCTACTCAAGTCAGAAAAACATACTAAATTGAATTATAATTAAGATTTCAACTTAAATTTAAATAAAATGAGATAATATATATATATATATATATAAATATATATAATTTTATTTATTTAATATTACTATATTTTAGGTATTTTTTTATTAATTTGAAGAAGGCATATTTCCAATAAACAATTTGTCTGCAACATAATCGACATTTTGTTACTTTACGAAACTAAGTCGATTATCAATCTGATGAAATCCATATTTACTTATGTATATAATAGTTTATATAAATTTCGAAATATTGCAAATTTACTCAATATATTTTTCTATTATTTTCACGCTCTTTTATATTTTCATATTTATTTATTTATTCAATGTTGATTAATATCAGTCGACACAAATAAAATGCAATTAATAAAAAAGTTATTAAAAAAAAACAAAGTTACAAAATTATGAAAAAAATTTGCAGATTTCTGTGGATATTTATTTGAATTTTTTTCCAAAATTTGTTGCATTTCTTGGTGAAATTTATATATATTTTTGGCATTCTGTTTAATATTTTAAACTTATATTTTTTTTATTTTACTCACTGTAAATTTTTTTAAATGTAAATTCTTTTAATGCAATTCGCCTGTTTAATTGATGCAATATTTTTTTTTAATAATTGATGGGAATAAATCAAAAATTCTCGAAGCCTAGATAAATATTCGATTGCTATAGCAACACAATCTTAAAGCCACGTATCAATTTAATTATGAAACTCCTCAAGTCTGGATTTTGTGGAAGACATCATGTGTGTGCTTTCATTTCAAATGTCTGCCTGTCAACTGCAACATGCAACAGAGGGAACAGGGCAACAAGGTAATAATGGTTCAACAGTCTAAAAGAAATAAGCTCGCAGCTACCATAAAGGAATCAAACGAAATGTTAATTTAATTTTGCGACGTGACAGCAACAATAACAACTGACAGAGAATCTGACATTCAGTCAGTCAGTTGGTCGATTGGGATACAGCAGCTTAAAGCCAGAAGTTGTTATAAACTTGGTCAAGTCAAGCGCGCAGCTTTAGCGGCTTCTAACGGTAAATAAAAAATTCTTATGAGTGAGAAAAAAAAATGCTTAAATATATATAATTATATATATATATATATATATATATATATATATATATATATATATATAATAAAAATGCAGTATGAGAAGCCAAGGCAGAAGAAGAAGAAGAACAACAACAACAAACGTTGCCAAGTTGCAGTTGCCAAGTGGGCGCGACACAGTCGCCGTCGTTGTTGCAGTTGTTGTTTCTGCTGCTTTTAAGTCGTGTTGAACAAGGCAGCAACAACAGCAACAACTTTTGTTACATTCCTGACCTACTCAGCCAACTTCAACGAGACAACGGACTGGCCTGCTCCAGCACAGAGCAGGAGGGGCGTGGCGGGGTGGTTTCTAAAGGCAGCAGGTGGGGCAAGCATACGTACAAAATAAAACTGGGCGTCATTGGCTAAAGGATATGGCAAGAGCAACAACAATACACAAGACGCCATTAAAAACATATATGCTACAAAAAAAAACAAGAAAAAAAGAAAAATAAAATAAAAAAACAGCATTGGCTCAATGCCTGCCTCCAAAAGCAGTTAAACTTCAAAGCCGACAAGCGACAACAACAACAACAGCAACAACCACTTCCAGCGAGGCATGCGAAAAACGAGTTTTCACTACTTTTTCCTATTTCACAACAAAAACAACAAACACAACAGAAACGTGCCAACAGCAACAACAATAACAACAACAACAACAAAATCAGCAATGCAAAGAATAGGCTGCAAAAGCAGACGAAGCAAACAGCAAAGCAGCAGCAGCAGCAACAACAACAACCATTTGTTGTTGCGCATTGGTCGGCTGCATTGTGGCTGCTGATGACGTGTGCACAGTGGGTGTAAAGTTATTTACATTTTCGAAAAATATATCATCTTATATCAACTCTTATCTGTCTCTGCGCAGATAAATAAATACACATAAATATAAAAAAGAGAGAAATAAAAATAAATAACTCAACATATATAAATATATATGTAGATATTAACATATTTTATTAGGTTAGGTTCGACGGCTGTTGACCAATAAAGCCAACTCAACAGAATTGGCCTTTTATATTTTACTTATTGCATGTTTATTTATCGAGTATAATTTATATGGCCTTGTATCACTATATCATATAGCTGCCATTGGAATAATCGGTTAAATGATTAATTCTTGTAGGAAAATTCTTTTATATTTCCAATATGCATTTTATTATGCAAAAAACAAACCATTAAACAATTTCAAAGGAATTATCTATAGGGCAATTTAGATGGATATACGTCTACAAGAGCATGTTAAGATAGCAAAGCTTTCTTGTTTTCATTATTTTATTTCCTAACTGCGATCTTACTTTATAACAGCTTTATAACCACACAAAAATAATTATTTACATACGTAAAGTTAGCCCATTCTTAATTGCTCCTATGAAAAAACCTTTCCCCGGCTAATTATTATTTCTATTGTCTATGAAGTAATTAAAACACTTATTACCTCTTTACAATTTTTATTATAATTTTTATTATTATATTTTTAACGCAAACTTTTAAAGAGAAAACAAATGTATTTTGTTGAAAGAAAAGTGTTCTAAATATTAAATTATTTTTTTAAAAGCAACAATCTTTATACATATGTTATTTTCTTTAATTTTATTTATTATTTAGGCAGCAATTGCTCCACTGTGGCTTCTGCTGTTTCTGTTGTTGTTTCTCAATTTTGCAGTAGTTGTTGGTTTTTGCCACAGCGCAGGCCTCTAATCCAGTTTTGTGAAGCGTTATTTTTATTTTTTTTCATAGCTCATGTTTTCCAATAAGCCACCTCTTTTTCTATCGCTCTGCCTCTCTCTGTTTCTTTCGCTGGCTTTCAGCTTTGTTGGGTGCATGCAACTTGAACGAGTTTACAGCTAGTTGGCAACAACAGCATTACAACACGTTACAAGTGCACAGGCAACGCCGATGGTCACGTTGCAATGTTAGAAATGTTTTTTCCACAACTATTTTTCTCCTCTCTTTCTCCCCCTCTTTCTCTCTCCGACTCTCTTCTTTTTTGGTCATGTTCAGTTGCCCCGCGAACTTCACGCGCCTAGATCCATAATTTGTTTCACACAGTTATTTTTGGTCTGCGGAGTATTACCGCACAACTTCGTCCCACTGTTGCTGCATTTGCCGTTAGACGAAAGCTTGTCGTGCTTTTGATTGTTCGCGAGTGTGTGTGTGTGTGTTTGTGTGTGTGTGAGTGCTTGCGTGTGGATTTCGTGTCTGTGTGCCAATGCCGTTTATAATGAAGTTTCCTGTCGATAAAGTTCAACTTCAAAAGCTGGCCAACTTGGCGCATTGTTTTTGTGTGTGTGTTTGTAGCAAAGTTTAAGGTGGGCTTTAATGACTTTTTGGGTAAGTTACTGTAATTGTTGTTGTTGTTATTGTTATTGTTATTGTTGTTGTCGCTGGAGTTGTTGTTGCTTGTGTCTGCACTTGTCCAAGCTGCTGATGTTTGTTGTTGTTGTTGTTGCTGTTGCAGTAGCTATTTCACATGCTGCAATTTGTGTGCGTGTAAATTACGTCGCCTTGAGGTGGGGCAGTTGTTGTTTTGGGGCGAGTGAAATTAAGTATTTATATAAATTACTTACATATGCACAAAAGGTGTGCAACTCCCTGAAAGTCCATCCTTATAGCTGAAGAATCTCCAAACAAAAGCAGAAATAACTAAACTAATTCCACTGCAAATTGTGAAAAATAAAATAATAAAATATATAAAAATAATCATACATAAAAAAAAATATTTTGCCTTATTCTATCGATGTAGTTATTGATTTCTTTGGCTAAGCTATGTTTTCTAAAATCATTATAAATAAAATAATTATAATCATAACATAATAATAATATTTAGAATGTAAACACGGCTTTTAAATAGGCATACAACAATTTATTGCTAATTTTATAATAATTTCTTTATAATTGATATATTTGTTTGGCCTTTGCTCAACTTTGAGAAGATCAAAATAACAACTGCAATGCTGTATTTGAAATGCAACAATCATGAGTAGACAAAATACGTTGTCAATGGTCTTCCTATTATAGGCAAACCCACCCACAAAATGAATGAGCAACAGCAGCAGCAGCAACAACAACGGTAAACTTTCAATAGCATTAAGACAATGCACACAATGCAAAGAACCAACCCAAAAAGCGCACGACAAACAACAATTAGCAAACACATACAAACAGACGCCCCGTGACGTAATAGGCAGCAGGCAAGCGCAACAAACAGCAGCAACAACAGCAACAACAACAGCAACAACAACAGCAGCAAAATCAGCAACAACAAAAGCGCAGCAGCCGCAACACACATGCAAAAAGCAAAAATGGATACGAAACTCGAACAGAAAACAGAAAAAGAACGCGTCTGCGTCGGCGTCAGCGTCTGCGTCAGCGTCAGCGTCGGACAAACAAATTACACACATTTTCAAATTGTAACAAGATCAATACATTGAGATAAGTCGACTGCGGAGTGAGCGAGATAGAAAGAGGGGCAGAGAGAGAGCCACAATGCAGTTGAGCATCGGAAGCAAACTATGCGAATGACAACCAAAAAAAGGCACGAAAAGTGCAGCATAAAATCCTGACACATTACTTTTACAGTTGTGTAAGGACACGCAGTGGGGGCAACATAAAAGCGTCACCAACTCAGCTACTACTACTACTACTACACACACGCACACGCACATACACACTCGCACTCACAGGCAGGCAGCGACACAAACGGCTACAGCAACAATGAAACGTTGTGGAATTGGATTGGAACACAACGTCGACCCATTGCCATTTTGTTTGTGTTTGTTTTGCTCCAATTAGCAGGGCAGCTGCGAGAGCAACACTGCAATTGTTACGCTCTCGCTCGCGCTCTCACTCTCTGGCTTGCTCACGCGCTTCGCACTCTCAGCACTCATTTACTCAGTTGTGGCGCTGTCGCTTGCGTCATTTTGTGTTTGCAAACACAAAAAGCGACGGTTTGGCGCAGTGCAACTTTTGCTTTTGGCCTGCGCTGGGGCGGCGGTGAAAGCTGCTTGGGAATCCAAACAGCTGCTTGTCGCCATGTCGCCGTGTCGTATCGCTCAGCTACTGTGTGTGTGTGAATGTGTTTCATTGTCAGTCGCCCCATTCATGACAGAGTCGACGCCGCTGTCGCCGCTGTCAAAACGCCGGTTGGGATAGGATTCCAGACTTCCCCAAAAGCCAAATATTATTATTGCAAGTTGCTTCTCATTTTTTTAAGTGTATTATTTTATTATTTAAACTTGTCAGCTTTTGTTGCTGCCACTTTTGTTGTGTTATTAATGCAAATTTCGAGTTTTTGCTCTCGTTTGAATTTTGCGTAAATATTTTTATGTCTTTGTTTTCGTAGAAATTGTCAAGTTAGTTAAGTCATCGGTGGGCGTGGCTGGAGGAGTTTTGTTGTTTTATTTCTTTCTTTCTTTTTTGCGCACTAATAATACAAAAAGGGAATGCAAATTATTTGCCTAGGAAGGCGACTGACCGCCAAAAATAATTTCAAGGAAATATTCTTGCTTACCCCCAATCCGCCCCCCCCCCACCCCCCACAAACTATGAGTGTTCAACACGAAATGGAAATTTCCGTATGCGAAAAATGTAGATTGTTGTTGGAACAAAACGGAAATAGTGGGTCACGTTTTAGGGTTGCGACGGTGTGCGAGGAAAACTTTATTCTTGCTTGGATTTTCTTACATAGCGGAAATGAAGATATTCAGCTCTTTTCTAACTGTAATTGGATGGCTCCGTTTCCGTTCCAATAGGTCAGCTGAAGGTCGCTTTGCAAAAACAAGATGATTTATTAGCGAGGAATCTGTTCAAATCTTAAACCAAGCAAACTATAATAAAAGAATATTTGTTTAATGCATTTAGATTTCTAACTCCAATGCTAGAATATATTTTAAAGCTTTCTAATAGCTAAGCAAATTTAAATTGCTGCTGACATACCTGATAACCTTATCGCGAAAAGTTTAATCAAAAAATGTACAATTTGTTTTTATAGCTTATTTTCTTCGTTTTTGTTGTTGTTTTTTTGCATTTATTTTTGTGATGTGTTTGAGATTTGCGTTTTTATTGGCAACATGAACATCAAAAGACAATAAATAGATCAAACTAATTAAAAGGCACTTAAGACCGCACATATTGTGCATAAATCTTTCAATATGGCAATCAAATCGTAGAAGAATTTCTCAAAAGCGAGCATTTTAATTAAAGATGAGCGAAGGGAACAAAAAAAAAACGAGAAAACAAAAGTAGTTCAATATATAATTTGATAAAATTTATGTGTTTGTGTGTGTTTCATTTTCACACTCGGCAATTGAATGGCATATTTGACCCCAAAAAGAAAAATTAATAAAAATTGGACTAATAAAATGAATGCTGGAAATGCAGTGAAATTCTTTTGAATTGCTGTCGATTTTTTTATATGTGTCTTAAACACCAAATAACGGTCTTTTGCTCAGGATTAGCTTTAAGCGCTGGAAGAATTCGCAAGAATTGGTTTGTTGGTTGGCTGAAGTGAGAACATGAAAAACATGATGAGAGCCCATCGGACATTATCACAACTTTAATGAGCTCCAATAGCGTAATAACGTAAGCAATAACAGCAACGGCAACAACAACAAGCATAGGAAGTATAGCAGTGGCTAAAAGTTGTTTCTTTTTCAACTCGTTGTGTGTGCTGTGGCCGCCGCTCTCTTTGGCTTGGTTTGGTTTGGTTTGGTTCGGTTGGGGTACGATACGAACGAAAAATGCTAACGAAACGAAAATGCAAAATGTCAATGTCCTCCACTGTACAGTTCAGCGCCACAATTGCGTCGCAGTTTTCGTAGTCGGCACCAAAAGCGCCAAGAAATGTTCTTACGCTCTCGCGGAACGTTGTGGCATTTGGAACAGAGACAGCCGCTCGCTCTCTTGCTCGCTCGCTCGCTCGTTCGTTCGCTCGCTTGTTCGTTTGCTCTCCTCCGCTTCGCACTGTTCGCAAAATGTACGTAACGTAAGCAAAAGGCGTCGAATGGAGCGAAGTGCCATTGCATGTGTGTGTATGTGTGTGCATGAGAGAGATAGAGGGATGTGTGTGTGTGTTTGTGTGTGTTGCGTACTTTTTGTACTACGTATAGTTAAAAAGTTTCTTGATATCCCAAACGCTGCCATAAATCCACAGCAAATACAAATAATGTCGATCGCTCTTTTTGTTGTTGTTGTTTTCGCTTTTGCATTGGACAAGAGCAAGTTTTTTAATAAGCGACGTTGTGGCTAACAGCTAAAGGAACAACAACAACAACAACAAAAGAATGACTTTTTGTGTTGCCAATAATTTAATGAAAAACGGAAATGCCATATTAGATTTATAGCTTGATAACAACGCAAGAAGTTGCCAGCTCCAACTGCATGTAAAACTGAAATGCTGACAACTGTTGTCCACAACTAGTTTGCCAGCATGTTGCTGTCTACAAAAGTTCTCCAGCATTTCTGAGCTGTTTACCATATAATCCACATGACACTCTTACTCATATCATTTGTATAACGGTTGACGGAAATTCCCTCCCCTTTTTTTCTTTTTACATTTGCATTCTAGTTAAGAATTGGAAACGAATTCAATTTAATTTCAGGCATTGGATATAGAGTAGATATCGGATGTAAATAAAATTTCCATTCTTCCCTCTAAAATATTCCTTCCTCTTCTTAGAAAACAAATTCAAAATAATGTTTCCGGTTTTTTTTATAGAATGCAAGATGATTTGATTATAAATTAGATTTCGAATTAAAATTAAACTTCTATTTTGGAAATGTCATCCACAAGCTTCTTTCCGGTTTTTTTTATTCCCACAATTCAACAATAGAAAATAAAATCAAATTTGAATCCAGAATTATTTAAATATGAAGTATTCATCGGAATAAAACTAAACTTCTATTCTTCCAAATACTGGCAACGTATCTTCTAAAACCCTGTTTTTTATTCGCTCAATTCAACAATAATCAAAATACTGTTTCGGACTAATAAATTAATATATTAAATTAATTAAAAAATGATTTAAATATAAAGTAGATATTGAATGAAAATTAAACATAAATTTATTAAACTTCCTAAAAATCTTTTCATAAAAAAATTTTGATTTGATTTACAACTCTATTAATATTTAATGATTGCTGTAATAAAGTATTTATTTGTTGGTGAAAACTTACGCCTAGTTTCAGAATAAGTACAATCCAATGTCATCGAATACATACCTGCAAATAAATAAAGTAATAAAACGTCAATAATGATTGATTGAAAAATAAACATAAAAATTAAGATCTTTTTAAGCATTTGAGTTAGTCGAGAACTGGCGACAATTAGCTATACTTGGAGTGCCTGTTTAAGACACTTGTACAGTTTTATGATACTTGTTATAAAAATAAAAAAATAAATAATTTAAAAACAAAAACAAAAAATGATTTCTCACAGCTGAGCTAAATAAAAGGAAACCTACTCGAGTAAAAATGCTTACAAATAAAAAGCGAAACTCTCTCAACCAACACAAAGCACAAAAAGAAACCATCAAATGGCGAGACCAACTTGTTGTTGTTGTTGTTGTAATTGTTGTTTGTTGTGTGTGACTGTTGCTGTTGTTGTTGTTGATGCTTTGGTCTCGCAGCTCAGCACGTGTAATCAAACACAATAAGCCATAGAAAATGATCATAAAGAGCGGCGCTGCATAAAAAGCTAATGGAAATAACGAGAGGAAGAGTGGAAAATTGCTATAAAAATCCATATATATATATATATATATATATATAGAAATACAGATAACTATGCATAGAAAAATAAAGTGACAATAAAGCGAAATGGCAAACAACAAGTGGAACAGCAGCCTGTCAACAACTGCACAAGGCAAAAGGTGAGACCCAAAAATCCTTTTGCACACACAGACGAGCACGCTTGAAAGGGGGAGGAGGGGGCGGCGGCGGTGGAGGGGGCGTACTGGCGACAGCGAGTGGCATAAATTAAGGTTCGGGCTCAACATGTTGTGTACCCAACCAATACACAACAACAACAACAACAACAACAAACAACAATAACGACCATAACAAAGTCTACAAGTGTCCGCCGCACAGTGGGCCAAAAGTGCACAGTGCTGCCAAGCCATGCAAAATGAAATGAAATGTTTTTAGCTTTAAAAATATGTTAGAGATGTAAACTTAAACAGCCTAATTTAACATAATAATTTTAATAATAATATAAATAATAATAATAATAATAATGATAATAATAATAATAATAATAAATGCCTAAAGCGAATTTAAGTGATAAATTCTTTAATATTAATAATTCTTGATAAACTCAATTTAATATTTTTATAATAGTTTTGTATAAATATAATTATAAATATATTAATATAATTGATTAATATTCGAATTTTCCCACCATTAAAGTGAAAAGAATTCTTCAATAATTTTAAGTAAAATTGTTGTTATTAATCTATTAATTAGCCTATTATTATACAGTGATTATGCTTCTATATAAACCAGATAAAAACGATATTTATAACACGTATTTTGTATTGTTGATTAAAAGAAAAATTAATCACAGAAAATTAAAAAATTGCTTCAGATATCATTTTATCCCAAACAGTTACTTTCATATTTTATTTATTTTTCAATTCATGTTGGGAGTGTGTTGCACCACTGTGCGACTGGCGTGGGCAATGGAGCAGTGTCAATTTGATGATGTCCTTGCTTTGGCTTCGTACTCGCAACACTTGTTTGTCTCTCGATGTTGCCATGAGATCGCCTCCGCTGCATTGCCAGTACTCCCCACCCCCAGCCCCACCCCCTCGGCGCGTCAGTCAACAACAAGTGGATGGGGGGATGAGGCAGGCAGCCTTCTTAGTTAGCATATTTTACAGTGCGTGTCATTTCTAGTGAAACATGATGTTTTGCTAATGCGGCAGATTTACACGACGCTTTTCATTTGATTTGGTAGTTTGTTTAGCAATAACACCCAGTATGACCATCACCCCCCTCATCCCACTGCCAATTGCATTCCAAGTCTGAGAGACATTTTAAAGGTAGTTTCAAGTCCAGTAATTATCCGAATACGAACACACCCAAGAAACTGTCTGGTCAGGAAAGTTTCGCTGAATCGCTAACGTAATTAGTATCTGCATATATATATATATAGATATAGTATATGGCCAGATATTAAATGGTAATTTCTACTGGTCTTCGGGTGAAAACAACAGGGAAACAGCAACAGACAAAAACAAAACCATTTCGATATGCGCCATCATAAACTGGTTGTGAGTCGCGTTCAGCTGCGATGAGGTGAGAATATAAAAATGCGTCGTAATACAAAAAATGATTTTGCAATGATGTCTTAGATAAGCAAACGACTTTACACTGAATATTGTTGCAAAATAGGTTATAATGCAATTAATTAATCAATATTGCATTTTGAAAGCAGCCATTGCTGATTACAGCACAATTCATCTACAAATCCTGTGCTGAATCATGAATATTCTTATGGAAAATTCTGGAATAAATAAATAAATCGAATTGATTTTCATTAAGTTGGTTTGCTAAAATCTCAAATCAATATTTTTTTTTATTTCTTGTAATTAATGCGCTTTGTTTGCTTTCGATTTAGAACTTGCTCTTAAATCGACTTGGCTTTCTCTTAACGTTTTCGAATGTCCTTTAAATTTATTATTATCATTATTATTATTGATGAACTATAATTATAATTTTATTTTAGAGTATTTGGTAAATTTTTCTAGGGTCTTTTAAAATTGAATAAAACCTTCAAATTAAAACGGAGATTTCTTAAAAGTATACTATAGAAAGCAGTTATTGGATATAAGCATAAAAGAAATTAACATAAATCTTTACGAATATTTTAATAAAAATATTAACTAATTTGAATTGATACTAATTAATAATTCTACTGTCTTTCGACAACTTATCAGCGCCATACAAGTTTATATTCAATTTGCTATAATTTTGAGCCTTTCGCCAATTCCTATGCTGATGAGTAAAAATGTTTAAAAATGTATTTATTTATTTATTTATTTTATTGTTTTTGTTTGTTCAAATTCAAATAATACACTTTTAATTATAAACGATTCTTAATAATGAATTTTTAATTTTACAGAACTTTCTAACAATTTATTCTTTGCTTAAACTGAGCTATATTTAGATGCATATTAATAACAATTATAATTCAATCAGCTAAAAATATTTAATAGTTTTGTAATAATGTAATAATTGTATTAAATTTATTTATTTTCATATTTATAAAAGAGGTTAATGACTTCGCTTTGCAGTTTATTGCACTTAAAAAATATAAAAAAGAAAAGAAAAAGAAAAGGAAAAGCAGATGATCAACGAAAAACGCATCTCGTATTCGGCTCGCATTTTAGAGATACCGATACAGATACAAAGTGCAGGCGGGTCTGGTCTGACAGCACTTGCCAGATACAGATACTTTGCGCCAGATAATGAGTTACTAGCGAGGGCAAAAGTATCTGCCGGATATTAGCAGAAAACAAACACAAGCAAAAGCAAAAGCACAACTAGAACGACAACATGTGTCGCGTCATGGAGACTCGAGCACAGGCACCGGCAGAGGCACAGGCACAGGCACAGGAGTCCTCCTCCTCCTCCTCCCTCCAGTTGCCGGGCGGGGGAAGAGAGGGATTTGATGTCTGCAGTTTTCTTGTGAATCACAGCGTGTTGTTTCACTTGTTTCACTCCTTTTATTTTTCATTTGTTTTACTGCATTTAATGTTGCATGGCAAATTTAATTTCTAAATTGCAGCTGTTGTCGTCATCAGCACCAGCAGCAGCACCAGCAGCAGCAGCAGAGCCAGCTGCAGCAGAGGCAGTTTGTTTGGCGTCAGTTGCAATCTTTCCAATACAATCATAAATCATATAAAATGCCATTTCATCAAAAATGCTTTCAGAGCAGCAAGAAAAGAAACGCTTTGCGCAAATTTGGCCAAGAAGTTTGGCAATCTATTTATCGCTTCTTTGTCATTTTGATATCAAAGTTTTAGTTTAATAACAAACTTCTTACAAACTACGATTATTGTAAATATATATATATTTCAGAAAGTGACTTAAAGTAATTCTTTTAAAGGATTATTTTCAATTAACCCACAAACAATATAAATTTAACAAAGCAAAAAAATAATTACAAATAATAATTTAGAAGTAATTAAAAATGTTGTTTTAAATTAAACAACTGTATATTCTATAATTTAGAGGAACCAAAGTTTAATAAACTATAATAAATAATTACAAATAATTACTTAGAAGTAATTAAAAATATTGTTTTGAATAAGCTAGCTTTGCATTAATTCGTTAATTGAGAATAAAATAATAAAAATAAAATAATTCTTTTTATAAATTACTAATTTTAATTCACTATTATTCAAAGATTAATTAATCTCCATATTCTAAATAGAAACAATTTTAAAATATAGAAATACTAAAAAATGATGACTAAACAAATAAGTTGTTGCTCTTTTCGATAAGTAATTTAATTACCATATAAAATATCCATAAGTTTCATATAATAAATGAAATGAATATTATCAATAAAATGCTCGATGCACTTACTTATATGTGTGTACATATATATGGCTGATCTGACACTTTGAGCATGCATATATGTATATATATATATACTTTGAGGCAACACAAAGAAAGTAAAATGACTGACTCATTTATTTGTCTGGGTAATTGTGCATGTGAGTATCTTACGGATACATATTTGCACAAGCATATAAGGTGGCATCAGATATATATATATATATATATCTATATATATGTATATATATATATATACATATGCTATCTGTTGATTACACATAAGTAGGACTGCACCTTTGCATTATGGCTGGCCCCAAATTGCATGTTTAATTGCAATAAAAACAAGCAACGCCCACGCCCCAAAAGAAAAAGCAGCAGTGGATGGACGGACGGACGGACAGACAGACGGAGATGGAGGGACGGACGAAGGAATGGAGGAAAGCAGCGAAGCATTTTCATTAAATTTTCGCACAAGTGAAAGACACAAAACAGCTGCAAACAGTGCAGCGAGGAAAATTAAAATGAAAATGCCAGCAGAGGGGGTAAAAGCTCATACACACACACACACACACACATACACAGCGAACATAATGTGTGGAGGGAGAAGCAAATAAATGTGTAAAAGTTGTGCAGTTTTGCAGTTGGACTGACTGCAGCCGAAGGCAACTGCAACTGCAACTGCAACAACAGCAGAGCACATGCTCTTCAACAAGAACAAGCTGAACAATGGCCAGCAATTTGGCAGCGTGGCAGCGCTTGCCACGCCCAAAACAGTGTCTGATTAACTCAAAGATATGCTGCACTTTGATTAAAAAAAAACTTATTAATTTGTTTCTTTATCAGTAAGAAAAAAATAGATGTTATTTAATTGGTTTTTATAGAGATTTTCGAGACATAAAAATTATAATTAAAATTTAAGGTATTTGACAAGCCACATAAATAATACTCATTAAAAACGACTTTTGGTTTTAAAAAAAAACCTTTTATTTGCAAAGCTAGTTTTAATTATCGGGTGTAGCTAGAAAATAGTGGTCAGAACTGCATTAGCCACAGTGCCTGACATTCAAAAGGCCAATAAATAATCCGCCTATTTTAATGAGTCACAGCTCTTAAAAAAAATCAAATGAAAAAAATAAGTTGTAAACAAAAAAATCACGGCCAACGTTTTTTTTTATTATTTTTTTTTTATGTGCGGAAATTGCAGCAATTAATTTAAATGGCGATCAAAATAAAAAATAGAATAATAATAATTTGATTGTGTTAAGGTTCTTGGATTAGTTGTTATGATTTTTAATTAAAAATAAGTCCAATCAATTTGTAAGCCTTTTGTTTCTTTTAATTGCAAACTGACTTGGAAGGCCTCACAAAAATAATGAGTGTCATGTGAGTTTTGAACGCTTAGTTTGCTTTCAACGACCGATCGATCGATCGACGATTTGTGGTTCTATTAAGCAAGGTCGTCCTAATTACTGAGTAACAAAAGTTCTGATTTTTTTTTAAAGTGTAATCGATTTTTTAAAGCAAAAAACTCTGGCGGTGAAGTTACAAAATGTAAGCACAATTCAATCAAGAATTGAAATATCTCATTAAATACTTATTTGTATAGGTTTTTTCACATTTCACATTATTATTATAAATATTTGATTCATTTTTTGCTTTGTCAACGCCTGTCAATGGGCAAGTTCCAGTTCAATTGGCAATGCTGTCAACTACGACAATTCGATAAGTGATTCAATGAATTCAAATGAATATAATCGGCCGGCCATATCTCGATGACAATAAAAAACGAAAATTCGCACAAATTAATAATCTTTTTAGTTGGCAGCATTTCAAGACGAGACAAAATGTTAATGCTGGAAAAACATATGCAATTGTCACAGGGATTGACTGGGCTGACTGCAAATATATATTTAATAATAATTGATGCAGCTACAAAAAGTGTTTTAATTAATGGTCCATTTGCCATTTTGCATAATTAATACGCAAATCGAATACAAATGCCAATTAAATAGGTGAAAGTTAAACAACATAAACTAATTATAAATGGATTTGCTCTTCAATTCCTTTGCCAGACATTCTTTCGAAATGAAAATGAAATGTGCACTGGACGCTATTGACGGCAACAATCTATCCAACCAGCCAACCATCCATCCATCCATCCATCCACTCCAGACCTCAATTTGAAGCTGGAGCTGAGGCTGAGGCTGATGCATACCGAAAAGTCTGTAGACGGCGCTGACGAGACATAAAACGAAGCGACAGATGAGTTGATGGGCCAGACACAGTCTTCATGCAACAAAAACTATATACAAAGTGTACACAATATGTGTGTGTGTGTGTGTGTGTGTTGTGTATAACTGGCATGTATCATTGTGCCAGATATCTCTTAGCTTTTATTACGCATGGACCCAGACCCAGACAAAGGAGGGAGAAAGAAGCGCACACAACTCGAGTTCTGTAAAGAATGTGCAACGTACAACAACAACAGCAACAACAGCAGCAGCCGCAGCAGCAGGCAACGAGCATGACCTACCCCAAGGCGAAAATTATTATTATTTCTTTTCTTTATATGATTTTCAGTGCATTTTTTTTCTTTTCTTCTTGTTTTTTATTGCCGGTGGCTGGTTGTCGCTTGGCTGGCAAAAGGCATGCGATTTGCCTTTGGCATTATTACTCACTCGCAAACAGTGGAATTTTATACGCATACTCAATCCTAAGGCTCTCCGTACTCCGGTCCCCATACTCATTGTTTCAAACTGCAAAGGCAATAAATGAGTAATGCGCCATTAAACAAAGTCTCTTTGAAACAAACTATCGAAAAAAAAGTATGTAAAAAATGAGTAAATACAGCAATTCTTTGAGAGCATGTAAATGTCATTAATATATTTTAATTTAATAAAATAAATTATTCTCATAGTTTTTACTTACTATAGAATAGAATTTCAACATTTGTTTTTTTTTATTTATTTTTTATTTTTTATTTTTTTATTTTTATTTTTTTTATTTTTAATCATCTTATTTCCTGTGGTTTTCTTTGTTTTAAAATATTGAAAAAAACAGAAGTCTTTAACATTTTTTATATATAAAAAAGGAGAATTCCAATTGTCAAACTCTAATAACAAATTTGTCATAAAAAAAAACTGAAAAATTAAATTAAAAAAATAATAATATTCTTGATGACATCGGACACGACAACAAGCACCTCAATTAGCACACACAGTTTTGTAACATTAAAAACAAAATAAAAATAAAAAACGCGTAGAGTTAAATGCAATGCGGTGCAGTTGAGCATAATTTGCCATTATTTTAATACCGTCACATATCTATAAATTTATCAAATAATCAGACCGTGTCTAATGCCCACCAGTGATACTGAATATGAGAGAGGCGAAAAATCTAACAACAAACTTGGCCATAAAACACTGAGGAACACTGAAAGCCATTTGCCAGCGCACTTGCGGATACAAAGCATAAAGACAAAGGCATTAAATTACACCAAGCCAATCTAGTCGGGCCACCCTGAAAAGGCGACTAGCCAAGCAACCCGACTATTCACTATACAACTTAATGGCCACTACTAAGCTAAGAGCCATGCTCTGCGCTGTGTGTCTCTCTGTCTCTCTAAACTTGATTTCAAAGTTAAACCAACCTTAACCAACATTTATAGACATCAAACGTAGCAAAAACTATGCGGCGCATAGAAGCGAAACACCAACTACGAAAACTAAAACCGAAATCCACAAAAACACTGAATAGAAAAATAAACAAAAATAAAAAAATAATAAAGGAATCAAGCCTACAAAAATTGTAAAGATTTTCATTTATCCAGTTAGTATACCCTGTAGCAAAATTCGCAGAATTTATTTTTTAATAACAAACAAAAATAAAAAATAAACATATATTTTTTGGGTTTAAATCTGTTCATTTTGTAATTGCATAAATGTTTATTGGTTTTTTTCTTTACAGGGTAGCTACTGGTCGAGCACTCTCTCACTTGTTGTTTTTGGGCTTTTGATTTTAAACTTGATTTGCAAAAATGTGCGTCGAAGGTGAAGTCTTGTTATTGAGGTAGTCAAGTCAGCAGGCAGCGCCGAGTACTCGCAGCAAATGAATGCCAGGCGAAACAAGCAAAATATGATGTTGATGGGGTAATTAAGCAACAACAATAACAACAGCAATATAAACTTTTGAGGCTGTAATGAATGAATCAAAAGAGCAAAACACCAAAAATTGTAAACGAGCTACAAAAGACCTTGAAAATGGGCCCAGCACCATTGCAAAGAATGGAACCAGAACCAGAACCAGAACGATTATTATTACTTATTGCGACCGGAATATGGTGAGGGTGCTGTCTCAAGATTCTGACAAGCTGAAAATCTAAATTATCTCGAAATAAATGGTAAAAGTGATCCAGTTGAGTGTTACAGACTCGAGCATGCCCTGTACTTTATTTACTATTCAGTTGGAAAACTATTTTAAATAATCAAGTCAACGTCAGAGGTAAATTTAAATTAGTTTTCATTTAAGTTTTCAAATTGAATATGTGATTTTAAAATGCATTGTTAAACATATAAAAGACTAGATGACATTTTATAATACTTTCTTTTTTTTATATTATATATGTATACATTTTTGTCGAGTCGTTCTCGTTTTTATAAAATACTAACGCAGTAGTTGTAGTAGTCAGTGGACCTCACTGACTGGGTTTTATTTGACAACAATGACCTAAGCTAACCTAATCTAACTCAGAGTAGGGTTGCCATGTCAGTTTAAGCAGCCCTGCTTAGCTTAGAGTTGAAAATGGATTGGTTCCACTTTATCAACAGCTGTCGCATTTTGATTATAAATGTTAAAATTGACTGGTTTTCTCTTGGTAATTAACTAAAAATAAATTTAACATACACTTTAATCAACATCAGACTTTATCGAAAATTTGCATTTTCAGCATTGGAAGTTTTCCCAAAAGTTTCCAAGGTTTTTAATAATACACGCTGATATATAGTTATCTTAAGACTCGAACTATCAAAATCATTTAATAGAATATGCCATCGAAACTCGATGACCTGGCTTATAAAATATGTATGAATCGAGCATTGGGTATATTGTCATAAATAGGAAATGGGGTTGTGTCAATAGGCGAACGACAACCGGCCATTATTCAATTAACGTAAATAGTTAATACTTGGACTGACAAAATAGCAATCACAAATTCTAAAGACAAACGGCGAGCGGCGAACAGCAAATTTGACAACGAATATTCATTATGAATGCGAAAAAACGCCTCGCGTATAAATAGGCCAATTGCTAATAGTTAATGGCTGCTACGCTCTGGCCTAATGAATGTGGGAAGAAAGCCAAGTGTGATTGGCCTTTACGTAAGAATATTGAAAAGCCCTTAGCCCAGAGCTACCAAAACGTAGCGTTCAACTTCGGAGCGGGTAATTAGAAGTCGTCCTGTAGTTCGTCTCGCGTCTGGTCAATGGCTGCGGGTATATCAGCTGCTCGGGTTCACATTACAAATGTCGATGATTTGTTAACGGCACAGATTATGAACGGGAACGAGAACGAGAAGGAGGATGTCATAGTGAAGGCTGCTCGACTAGCAGATACCCTCGTTGCTCGAACTTGCAAGCTGATGATCTGTTAGAGTATTTAAATAATAATATAGCGATTGAAATTGTTTATCGATCTCCATCGATAATACACTATCGATATCGTTAATATATCAAAACTTTAGCACTTTCTTTGACCAAGGGTATTTCGCGCTTCAAACATAACAAGTATAACGACTTTGAGGGATCATATATCACATTTTGTTTGTGATAAACAACAGGTTCGCAGGCTCCCATATTTAATCAGATTGCTGTTGTTGTTGTTCTAGCGACTGATTGACTTGTCAAGCTATGTGTGTGTCTGCAAAGATGTAGGCGCGATTAGGTCTGTGGCACCTGCGTATATATATATATATATATATATAAATATATATATATATATATATATATATATATATATATATATATGTATGTATATATATATATATGTATATGGACAAACATATTGTTTGGTGTTCGTTTTAAGAGCGCCTTAGGCTGACAGGCAGGCGGACACAAGCTGTCTGCCATGCACAAGATATATTACTGTTCCAGTTGGACAAAAGCTGCCTGCTATGCTCAGCATTACTCTAGCAAAAAGTTGTTATTCATTTAATAAACAATATTTTTGCATATTTGTATGAAATTAAGCACATTTACAGATATATGTTGAAAAATCATATAATGCAAAGTAATGAAATGGCTGCAAAAGCAAACAATTTGCAATGAATACAGACAGAGACAGCAGCTATCACAAGAAGGATAGAAGAACACGCGAATGAGTAAAGTGTGTAATTTTCCAGCAGAATTGAACATGATTTTCTTTAGCCAGCGGTGCCAAAGAAACGCCAAAACTGCAATTGCGCTGTCTGCATATAAATTGTTGAGGGGTTGGCTGCAAAAGCAACCAACAACCAACCAACCAACCAACAAACAGCTTAATGGTCACCCAAAGTCGTGTGGAGAAATGCGTCTGATAAGGATACAAATAAAATGCAATCAATTTATTTTTATCCTCTATTTTTTGTATTTTTTTTTTGCGTGTGTTGCGCCAAATACAGCGCTTGTGCATTAGGGACGACAATCTAACAGAGAAGAGCGTCATAAAAAAGAAAAGTTTTCCATGCGTTGTGGGCGTCAGTGCGACGGGACTTGGAAAATTTGCAGTCCAAAATAAACAAGAGTAGAATAAAAATAAAAATAAAAATGAGTATGAAAATGAGCAGCATCAGACGCTTAAAAGCAGGCTAGATATATACAGAGATACAGTTACAAATATGTATTGATATATACATATATATATAGATGGAGATACACAGATACAGCTACACATTCATTATAAAAAAACAAAATAAATCTGTTTACAACATTTGATTGATGCGACCGCCCACGGCTTGACCACGCCCCCAACGCCAATTAGGGCGCACTTTAAATTCAACTTGAGAAATAACAAAGAGAAAAAACAAAAACATAACTACATAAAACAAAAAAACAATAAAAAATAAATAAATGTCAAGCCTTATTCATCATAGGCATGCCACAATCATTGATTCTTATGTAAGCGGCTTATATATATTTTTTCTCTCTCATTTTCTGGAAAACTGATTTGGTTTTGTTGTTGCTGTTGTTGTTGTTGGGCGTTGTTAAGCTTTCGTGGGCGTTGTTTGTTGTTTGTTGTTTCTCCGGTTGTTTGCTGCTGCTGTTGTTGCTTTAGAAATTATATGAAATTGGCGACGAGGCTGTTGCTAAATGGAAAATATGTGTTTGCAGGCACTTAGTGCGCAAAATAATAGATGCTTTTGTTTTTGAAATACCCTGTTTATATTGCAAAAGCACAGCAAGGGCATATCGAAGTTGTGGAATTGTATGCAACAGCAAAAGGCAGGCAAATTCGATACCATATCTACATATATATGTAGATATCTGTGCTTAAGTATGAACTCAGATATAAAGATTTACAATTTATAAGTTTTATTATTACAACTTTCCACTCGTAATTTGAGAGTAGCTGATTTTCTTTTTCATGTTAAGCTAATTAAAAAAAAAAAAAAACAATAAATAATTCCGATATCTAAAATACAAAAGCCTTTAAATAATTGTATCTGGTGGATTAGCTCTTTGAATATAGTCGAGTTGCAACGGTATTTCAAATTGATTAAAATATATATATAAGATAAATTCAAAAGCACTTATCCTGGAATATAAATAAATTATAAAAAGACGTCTAAGACGACTAAGCAATTCAAATGAAACATATTCAAGTGAAAAGCCTTTTGTAGCACAACAGTTTTCAGTTAGTTCAGTTATAGTTATTTGTGAGTATATATAATATATATATATATATATATCTGATTTTCACATACATCAAATTTGGCTCGTTGTGCTACCCTTTACGAATTGTGCTGTTTTCCAGACATAATCCCAATTGACTTGAAGCTTACGCCAATTGAGATAAGTCTGTTAAGGTGCCTAATATTTTAATGAAAAAAGCACAGGAAGTGTTTTGTTCAGATTCCTTTTCTTCTTCCTCTGCTGAAATAATTATTTCTGTTTATTGTTAAAAAAAAAGTGCTAAAGGTTTATAATTTATAAAACAATTTACTCAAAATGATGTTGCTAGCCAAAGGCATATTCGATACTCATAATTTGCAGCGCAAAGAAATTAAATTAATTTTAATTTTTTTTAATTATATATCTGATTAGCTGTGACTGACTGACTCAAAATTAATACATTATTATTAATAATTATTTTGATTATTATTGGTGGGTTTCAGGCAGATCTAACTCCACTGAGCCACTAGCTCTTCAATTTGATGACATGTTTTCCTAGAAAATTAATTTTCTTCTCTATTCGCCTTGGTCTAGGTTTACATATTCTGGTAAATTGTACTTTGAGGAATGATTCTCATTGTCACAAAATCATAGTTCAGCCAATATCTATTTTGGTTTGGGTACTTTGGCTGACCCTTCAAGCGACCGCTGAGTATGCCAAGTTTGTTGTTACACATGTATATGGCTTAAATCATTGTTGATTGAAGCTGCCCCAGAGACACTTGGCCAACTCGGAGACCTGCTCCGGCCTTTTGCCCGGCTCAGTTGCTGCATATAGCATGCCTCGTTTCTCATTTGCTGCCTCATTGTGTGTGCGAGTGTTTTGCTATGCCACTAATGAATACATACATTTGGCTGTTGCATGTTTGTTGTGATTTGCATAAGCAAAAAAAACAAGAAAAAGAAGAAAAAAAGATTAATACAATTAATAATAGACAGAGGCCGAGTTATGTAAATAATAAATAACAGTGATTCGCTCAATTTGCATTGCACACATTCGAATTTAATGGCACTTTCCCAGTGCAGGCAGCCACAAAATTTAATGACTGAATCAACGCAACGGCTGCTCAAGATTTTCACTGCATCATTTTCACTTTTCTTTGATGCGGCAACAGAAAACGAAAGTGAAATAAACCAAAGATGCCTCGGCTAAACAGAGAGAGCGAGAGCGAGAGGAGAGAGAGCCAAGAGTTAGAGTGGGACAGCATTCGAGATAGAGTTACGAGTGCAAACGTTTTTGGATTTAGGCCTACAAGCACAAGACACACAGTGAAGCCTCGTTTGCGAGACTCTCGGCCACGCTGATGAGTTTGGCCTACTTTCACTTTCATTTGGTTTCGTTTCGTTACCATTTTTTTTGTTGTTTCTTCTTTTTTTCTAGCTAGCAATGCTTTTTCGGGGCCTGGCTTGGCCTGGCCACAGCCGGTTTTTCCAACCATAGACCTACTGACAATGAAATAAAGTTGTTTCATATTTCATGGCAAGTTGAAAAACTGAAACTGAAACCGAAACTGAAACTATTTCAACGGCAGCCAAAGAGAGACGGCAAAACAAGCAGAGCCTAAAAACGTTGGCATAGAAAAATGCCTGTAAATTACTCATCAGTTGTAGACAAACCAGCGGCTTTGTGCGGGCTTAAAAAACATAGCTTTGTTTGGCGTTTTTTTCTCTCTTTTTTTATATTATTTTTCCATCAACAAGTAGCAACAACAAGATCTAGCATTGTATTTGCATACACGTAATAACAGACATTGCTTAGTATTCAGCCATATTTTTAAAGAAAAAAAGAAGAAGAAAAAAAGAAAAAAAAAAGAAAAAAGTTTTTATTTAGCAGCTAAGCAGTCTATTAATATTTGAATGTTTGAATGTTTTGCTCGCTTTGCTCTCGCACTTTCACTTTTGTCAATCGCAATTAGTGTGGCCAACAGAGGAAAACACAGACGACAAACGACAAGCGACAAACAGCAATGGCAACAAAATGAAAATAAAGTTTCTCATTTTAATTGCGCTCGTCTCAAAATGAGCCTACAACAAAAGCGAAAAAGCAATTTAATTGCTATTGCAACAATTCGTTGTCAAATCAAGCAACAACAGCAACAAACTTAAAAACTTTTAATTGTTGTACACTGCCTGCAAAAAAAAAACTAAAAAGTTTAGCTTTTGGGCTTACAGATGTTTTTGGTGTGTGCCCCAACTTGTCGCAACTAATTTAACTTACAAGTTGCGGCTTACAAGCGGTTGCCTAATTGCCGCCCAAACAACTTGCCCAAAAGTGGCAAAATACAATGCCACATTTTGACCTTACAATGGGCATACAATATATAAATTACAATCTAATAATGTTGATATTATTAACCCATTGCCGGCAACTGTACCTGCTTCGATACACACTCAACTGTAATTCGTCGAAAGGGGAAATAAAATGTTGGCAATTCTTTTGGGCGATTTCATCATGCTCAATGTGCTCAAAATGTGGGCGAATCAAAGATAACAAAACTTGAAAAACTCAATAATTATTTGATTCAGTCGATAACAAGATTAGTGTAATAAATTCGAATGGAAATGAATGGCAGTTTGGCACAGAAACACTTATCAGCTTAGCTGCGAGAAGCATCAGATTTGGCACAAACTAAATATATATTTAATAATAGTATATACTTAATAATATAGTTAATTTTAGTTATATTAATTCTGCTTTAAAACTTGCAAATACATTTTCGTTTTAAGAGTTTCTTTTTGTCTATATAAATTCTCAATTGAAACTTGAAAATAAATGTGTCTTATTTATTTCGAGAACTGTTATTATTTAGTCTTTAAGTTTAACTTTAACATTAATTTAATTAATTTTATTATATGTTAATTTAAATTTAAATGATATCTGAATGCTGCTCGTATTTAAATTTAATAAATATATATTTTTTTAACAAGTTTAATTCATTTAACATAATTTGTAGAGAGTTTTGCAGTTGTCATATTTTCCAACCGTTAATAAAACTCGAGAGGTGATAGACTCCCACGCAGCCAGTAAAATAAGCAGTAAATAAGCTAAAAAAAAATGTTTATATAAACCAAGGCACATTTTGTGCAAATCAAATCATGAAATATGCCGCAAAATTTCTACTTGTCGCTCAGTTGAACTAATATAAAAAAAGTCATAAAATCAATTTCAATCAAAAGACGAAACACAAAAACAAATGAATCGAAATATCAAAACAAACTTGAGATTATTATGTGCGGCGAAACGATGTCGTCGAGCGAGAAGAACAAGAAGCAAAAATGAGCATTGCCACAAAAAGCAAAAGCAAAAGCAGCAAAAGCAATTTGGAAGCCATAAATCAAAGCCCGAAATATGTGCAAAAATATTTGTGAGCAAAATAGCCCCAGCCAGTGACAAAGCAGAGAATCTCTCTCAATATCTGCTCTCTCTCTCTCTCTCTCTCTCTCTCTCTCTCTCTCTCTCTCTCTGAAGATGAGGTGTCGCCCCTTCGATTGAGATACATTTGTATCTGGAGTAGTTTGTCGCTACTTTTGTATCTTGAACGTGAACACACTAAACGACAAGAACCAGAACGTGCAATTAATGATTGCTGATTTCTGTGCGTGATGTCGCAATATTCAATAGGCTTCTAATGACTCGCCCATGCGCCCCTCAGTCCATCTGTGCCAGTCTGCAAAAGCAGTTAACTTTTTTGTTTAGTCTAGACCAGTTAAACTTACAAACATCTCTTTCTGCACAGCTACTGCAGGTACTAAATTGTGTATCTCATCTGTATTTTTCTGTTTTTTTTTTTTTGTCACATGTGATGTGTGTTTTTCCGCTGCCTTATAGATATCTTGACAAGTTTGCCAAGGAATCTTAACGAGAGACCAGACGTAGTCGAGTGGAATTTTGGGCGTGCTTAAATTAGCAGAATCACAATTTGAGCATTTTTTGAAAAGAGATTTATACCCATGTCGAATGCTTTTCTTGTTAACAAATGATTGTCATTGAAAATTATTGTTAACAGCTGGTTGCAAAACACTCTTTTATCAAAATTGCCATATAAAAATATGAGCAGAAATTAATTCGTTTACTTTTCCAATAAAAATATATAAAAAATGATTATTTAATTTGAATGCAATAATTTTTGAATAAAACGTTAAAAGTAAAGTTGAATATATTTATCAAAACAACTTAATTAAATATTAATATTAATATTTAAATATTAATTAAATGTGATGGCGAAAACTGGGTTTATCAATCAATCACTAAACATTCATTTAAATCTGCGTACAATATAAAAAAAAATTACACACAAAAAAGCGAAAAAAAACTCGTAAAACTATTCGTGCATATTTTAAGGCAAATTTCCAATTCTGTGAGGCAAATATAAAGCGCTTAATTTAAGGCATACAAATATTAAATATGAAAGCTTAGCATTTCCAAAATTGCAACAATTTTTTACATAAGTTACATACTTATTATTATAATTATTTTATAAATTTATTGTTTAAAAATTAAGCTACTTAAAATATCTGAAATTATTTTAAGCAAAGCTTCGTTTTTGACAGAGAAACCTGGCTTGATTCACTGTTTGTATTTGAGAGTTAATTAATTTCTTTGACTCACGAATTAAAGTGAGTTAAATACGAGAAAATGTTAACTGAATGTGAATTGTAATTTTTGAAGTAGTCATTCAGCTTAATGCTACTTTTGTCTCATTGTAACTCAAGTTTTCTTTTCAACACTTACCCTGCATTTTCGGCTGCAGCAATTGACATCTGTTGTTGGGGCTCATCTGTTAGCTGCAGCGTTAGATGTGCCCGTTGTTGTAGTTGCTGTTGCTATGGTTGTTGCAGTTGTTGTTGTTGCTGCTGCTGTTGCTGTTGTTAATGTAGTCGTTGATTTGAAGTCCAACTGTTGGTGCTACACACACACAGAAACACAGAAGAAACGCGCCACGGAACGTAAATGAAACAAACTGCAAAGACACAAAAATAAGAGAAGCGAGTAGCATTTTTATTAGCATTTTTCTACAATTCTTTTGTAATATGTTTTATGGCATTATTTTATTTTGCTGAGCGCACAAAACGTTGTTCGGCTTGACACAAGTTGCCACACTCGACACACACACACACACACATACACACACACACGCATGGTCGGAGGAGCATTTTGCCCCGGGAAAACAAGAAAAACTGGCAAAAGCAAATGCCAGCTGGCCACTTGAAGACTCAAGTTACAAGAAACACTTAGGGTCGGAGCCGCCTTCGACCTCACCTCGTCCCTCACCCAAAAAAAATGAAGAAGAAAAATAAACCCCATCAGAATAGAGAGCAGCCCAAGCGAAATGAGTAAAAGGCGCCAAGTGTGAATCTCTATATGCAAAGCAACGACAATCTAGAGTAGGGATGAGGGGGGCTGTGAAGGGGCAAAGACATTAGGTTGGGGCATTTATGTGTTGCCGCTGGCAAAGTGCAAGTTTTTCTTTGCTTTTCGGCAAAGCAAGGGTTAACGGTTAAGGCTTAGTACTAAATCGGTGCTAAAAATAAGCACAGTGGTCAACATTATCATATTTTTTGGACTGGCAAGCAGAGTGTTGCCAAGTCATTTTTCGTCTATGACTCACTTAAGCGAAATGGTTAACTAAATATGCCCGATAAGAAGCCGATAATAGCAAAAACAAATAAACTGCGATTACTGGACGACTTTTCAACAAATTTTGTACGTATTATTTAATGTGGTTTTGATTTTCGTGATTAATTTTCAGCACTGTTCGTTCTCAGTCTTTATTTGCTCATTTTTTAAATTTATAATATTTAATTTTAATTTGTTTTTAGTCAACATGAAATAAGTAAAAACAAAAATCGAATAAAAAGAAGATATTCCATAAATCTAGATTTTTTCCGTAACTTTAATTTTGATTTTTTTTTTCTTTTGTAAATTTTAAAAATCACTTCCCAAAATTAAATTCTTTAATTTAATTCCATTTAGTTGAGTTAATCTTAATATTTGAATTTCTGATGAATGATCGGATGTATTATTAAAAAAAAATTGTTATACTCAAAAATGTATAAAAGAATTACTTATGTAAAAAGGGCTTAAGAGCTGACATTTCCACAAAAGCTCTTTATCTGTGATTCTATAAATGTGCTTCGAGTATGAATCAAAAGATAACTACTAAAACTCTCCAAATGTTAACCCTATTTGACCCCCGCATTGTGCATTGTGTGTGCTTTGAGCTTGAGAGAAGCTGCTGTTGAGGCTTTTTCTTTGCCTTATCTTCTTTGCTCTTGCTATTTGCTCTCCGCTATCTCTCCCTCTCTCTCTCGCACGCGTAAGCTCATCAGCTGCATAATCCGCATGTGAGACAACGCATTTGCTTTGTATGTGTGTAAGTGTGTGTGTGTGTGTGTGTAAGTGTGTGTGTGTAAGTGTGTGTGTGTGTGTAAGTGTGTGTGTGTGCGTGCTTTTTTCCCTTGTTGCCAACGTGTCGTATACTCAATGCAGCCACATCCCAAAAGAACACACACGCACACACACACACACACACAGACACACACACACAGACACACACATACATACACACATTTATGTTGTATTCATTTGTTTTTCATCTTCTGCTTTTTTTTACATTCTGCTGCTGCATTCTTGTTGTCTTTGTACATTTTTTTCGCACAGTGGCGAGAAAGAGCGCGAATGCTTTATTGTTTTTGCTTTTTAAGCAAACAACAACAACAACAACACACACATATACACACGCACACTCGCACGCATAAGAAATGCAACTGCATTGGTTTTTTTCTTTTCATTTTTTCATTTATTGTTTTTGTTTTTGTATAAGTGTTTTTGCTTCTCTCGCACTGTTACTGCCTTTGGCTGTGCACCCTTCGCCCCCCGTCCAACGCCCTTCGTCCAGCAGCAAAAACATGTTTTTATATAATTTCCTGTACGCGTGGCACGAAAGCAAGAAGCATAATCCGTCTCTCTCTTTCTCACTATCTCTCTCTCTCTGTCTGTCTCTATCTATCTGGTCATTCTTTTGTTATTTATTTTTGCTGATAATAATAATGCACTTGTTGTTGTTTTTGTTATTGTTGTTGTGGTTGTCTGTCATTGTTTATAATTGTTGGGTTGTGTGGGTGCCTTGCAGATATGCACATGGATACATCCAGTATAAATTGTATATGTACACAAGTATGTATCTCATATCTGACATATCTTTGTATATTTTGTACAATCATTTTTTTTATAGAACTGCGTAAATTGAATTTCGTAGTTATTTTTCTTTGCATTTTTTTGATTGATTAAAAGAAAGCACAACAAGTGCATTGTTTTGCTGTTGCAACAAAACATAAACTCATAAGTTGCTTTCCGCCTTATGAATAAGCGGGCGTGGCAAGCCTGAGAATATCAAAGGGATTACCAGTTGACAAGTAATAAACATGTTGACAAACGGTAAACTGTTAAGGAATCGAGATATTTATCGATATAAATGTGTGAACAAAGATTTCGAGAGCACTGAGAATAATAATAGTATAATTAATAAAATCAATAATAAATGAGTAGTTTTGAAAAGCTGTTAATTGGTTAATAATTGTATTAATTATATTATATTATTATTATTAATTTATTCATGTGTATTCTTCTCAAATTCTTATAGTACAAAAAGCAGTTAATCAATGCTTTGAATTTCACAATCAAAGATTTTTAATTGTTTGCTAAATAAATAACTGAGTAACAAACTAAATTTAGAATATGTCCACACATATTTACAACATTTGTTTAACTTGTTTTCTTCTTCATATTAAAATTCATCATTTGCCTTGCAGTATAAGCAAAAATACACTTAAATAAATAAAATAGATGTGAAGACGATGACTAGCGAATATGTACAATATTAATTTACGAGTGTGGCAACACTGTTTCTTAATGTAAAGCTTAAATATAATAAATGGCTTTGTAGCGTAAACTGCGCCAATACATGTGTGATTGTTTACTAACACACACAAATCTCAATATTAATTTACCGTAATATTTACTGAGTCACAGACAGCCGCAAAACACACACACACACACACACACATAAATCGCAAATGCTTCACTTGATCCCCAACAAAATCCAATCCAGCCGCAGCAACTTTTGACACTCGCTGCGAGGCGCTCGCAATTGAGTGTAATTTCAATTTAATTAAAATCTAAGCACGTCTGCAAAATATAAGAAACACAACAATTACGTTGCGACATGAGAATTTTTGCAGAACATGTGCAACAACAACAGCAACAACATGCACACACATATGTATACATGTATGTGTGTGTGTGTGAAGAAACAGACATGGCAACAACAGAAACTTCTTTTGCGCTTCTAAACGGTAATTTAGCCATTAAGCTAACGGTAAAATGTGCAGAATCTTGAGCGCAACAGACTCAGCAGCAGCATCATCAGCAGCAGCAGCAGTATGCACAGGTAGACAGACAACATTAATTTCTTTCGCTCTCTTCGTTGCTGGCTGAGCCGTCGGCGTCGCCGTCACCGCGGCCGTTGCATAACTGGCTTAAGTTGCTGACTCAGCGCAGGCGAGAAAGCGGCGAACTCTGCTCTCTCCCTGCGCTGCGCTGAGAGAGAATTTTGCATACGGGAACTTTCATTGAGCATAATACACATAGTGGAGAGTAGTGGAGACTGCGCTCTCAAACCAATTATGCTCAATGCTCTCTCTCTTATGCTCAATGATCAGGTTCTAAGCGCTTGTTTTTCCTCTTCTTTTTTTGTTCGGCCTGCTAATTTGTTGTGTGTGTGTGTGTGTGTGCGTGTGAGTGTGTTGCGTCTGCTCGTTATGTAAGCCCAAACAAACAAAAAGAGCAGAGCAGAGCAGAGGAGACGAGAAGATAAGGCAAAAACCGAACTGAAAAATGCACATTCCAACAAATTTCACTCAAACGACAATCAAACAATTGGTCAATTCGTCATGCGCTCCACTCACGGAAATACAAATAAGCGCTGCAGCAGCGGCAGCAGCAGCAAGTATTTTTTTTTTCGTTTATTTGTTTACTCCTGAAATTTACACGCAATAAATAAATACAAAATGTGCGTGTGTGTGTGAGGGAGAGAGAGGAAGAGGGAGAGAGAGTGAGTGAGAGGCATACATAATTGTTGGCTGCGACTATCAAAATTTGGTTTTGTTTACGTTTTGCCTGCCACTCGATGACTGAATGCAGTTTTTTTTTCCTTTCCACAGTCACTGATAAAAATAAAATCACAAACAACATTTGAGGCGACGACGAGCGACATGCGACGACAATAAAACAAACAACTTCCAGACTTGTGGAAAATATCTCAAGCGCAAAAAGGGAAAAGACGCTTGCAAAGCAGACGCCCCGAGTGAAAGATAGAGAGCGAGATAGATATAGCTACACAGATATACATAGATATAGATATAGTTAGAAAGACGCTGCTACAGCTGCTGCTGCTGCTGCTGTTGCTGCTACGAGCAGCGCTTTTAATTAACATGGCTTTGTGAAATTCTAGTGAATTTCATTTGATGATGTGCTGTGTTAATTACCACTATCCACGAAACATCCCAAGATCCAGATCCATACACTCCACATTCGAATGGGGCTTATCTTAATAAGTAGTTGTTGATCAGGTAGTAGCAGTCGCCTGGAACTAATAGCTACGCGTAAACCTTTAAACCACAACTAAACAGTCGACGCCTGCTGCATTGTCAACTTTATCTATGTGTGTATCTGTGTGTGTATCTATGTGCATATGTATATATATATATATCACATAAAATCCGCTCGCAGCTTATTTGACCCAGCACATTTGCAATGGCCATAACTTTTTAAGCGAAAAAGTGTTATCAACAAAAGCGAGTTTTTAATTAATTTTTTTAAGGATACAACTTAACTGATTTAAGCTCATAATTTAATCAAATATTTAAACACACAATGCTGAGCACTCATATTCGTATCTCATATCTTTTAAATAAAATATAACTGAAAATCTTATCAATGAACAAATAGCTCTTCTATTTTATCTTAACAACATCATTTAAATTCTCTTTTCTTCTTTTTTTCTGTGTGCAGTAAAAAATGTTTTATAATATGAATTTCGTACTATAAAAATTAATATAATATATAATAATAATGTATATAATTGTTTATATAATATATATATAAATATAATTAGATTAAGTAGTTTTGCACATTCTTATATTTTGTTATTATTCATCACTTAGGAATTGTTTATTGGTCGTCAAGGGTAATCGTAATTTGCTAGAAATTCATTCTCAAAGAGCTTTACTCAGAAAAGACTAGTTAAAATTTAAGCTGAACTGGTAAACTATATGTAGAAAAATATATATATATTAAATATTCAAGATAATATTTTAATTCTCAAAGAGCTTTACTCAGAAAAGACTAGTTAAAATTTAAGCTGAACTGGTAAACTATATGTACAAATATATATATATTAAATATTCAAGATAATCATACATATTTTTTTGTAATTTTTGTTAAATTAATACAAATAAATTAAAAGAAAAATAAATAATTAAAATCAACTAGTCAATATTCAATTTTATCAAATTAAATAAGTTGGGATACTTTACTATCCATTTATTATTATTATTTGGAATAAAAGTTATATGGCAAAGTTATCCATACTAAATATTATCACTGAGAATACGTATTTGTTTTATGTATATATATACATTTTTTTAAAGATACTTATGGTTACTTGAGATACATTTGGGAGCGTGTGTGTTGAGTGCGCTGCCTTCGGAGATAGCATTTCATTGTTGTTGTACAATTTCGCTTATTTACTTAGCATTATTGATGTCTCAATGTGGTTTTTGCTTTGTGGTGTTTTTGTGTTTTTCTTACTTTATTTTTTTATTTTTATTTTTTTTGTATTCCTTATTTGGGGCACAGCACGTCGCTAAAAAATTGCTGTACGCTTTCTTGCGTACGCGACAATAAAACATTTTGCGATTTTCAGTTGTATTTTTTGTTGTTGTTGTTTTATTATTGTTTTTTTTTGCAAAAGAAATGAGTTTATGTATTTTAAACTGACCTCATTACGAGCTGTTGCTCAAACAGTTGTGTGACAAATGAAGCAAAAGTTTTGCTAAGCATTTCAAGTTGTTCTTAGACACAAAATTACAGCTGTGCAAGTGAAGGAAAACGCTGTTCAGCAGCATTCTGGCTACCTTCAGGGCATGTTAGCAGTAATAAATTGTCGGTGTAATTTGTGTGCCACTTGCAAGATACAAACTCGAGCCACAAATGTGGACAAAACTTCGACAGATGCCGACCCAACTTAAGTGGCTGATAAGCCACAATGGCAGTTCTCAGTGCTATCTGCTGCTATTATTTTATTTTTATTATTATTATATCAGTTGTAAGAAAGCACTTCAATGAGAATTCATGAGTGTAGTTAAGCATAGTGTACAGGTATGATTATAAATTATTGTGGCAAGGTCTTCCACAATTTCTGTAGTTTAATGCGAATTAATCAACTGTACATCAAAATGAGAATAAAAATAAAAATTCAAATATTTAATATAATTTACACATAATTTACGGTACAGGTCTTTTCCGTTCGCTGGAATTATTTATATAAGTAATTGTTTCTTTTCTTTCGGGTTTCAAATTAAATTGGTAAAAATGTCACGTAAATTATTTTTTCAGCTTTGTATTTTTTATTTATTTTTATTTTAATTTTTTGGATGTTGGAGTTTTGGATGTATCGCGTGTGGGGGAGCGTCGATAAACGCATTGAAAGTTTTCAAGTAGATAAACTCATCAAATTTATTAGTTGTGGAAAGTTTTATCAACAAAGATTGAATCAATGGTCGTTTATCAAATTGTCTCACAAAATCACAGAAGTGGCCAACAAAGAAATAAATAAAAAACAAATCACAAAATGACCAAAGACAGAGAAACAATTTTTAAGGTTGCTCACTGAAAGCGATTGTGATTTATGAACAATTCATGTTGAAATAAAATGAATTATTACATTGTAACATGAAAAATGTATGCTAATATTTAAATTTATGCATTCATTTATTGTTAATTAATAAACGATACCAGAGAAAATAGGCTTGTTTTTCAGAGCTCAAAGCCTTACAGCTTTTGCATTGGCTTAAGTTGAGACAGAAATGAGTTATTGCATTTAGAAATCAAAGAGCATAAAAAAACGGTCTTAATCTATTTGAAATTTATAAAATATTTTTTTTTTATTTTCTCTCAGAAAAATATGCTTGTTGAGCTTAAAGTTTTTACAGCGCTTGAGTGCTGTTCTAAACAGGATATAAGTCTTTAAGTCTAGCATTTGAGTAGACTCTAAGTGCAAGTACTTAAAAAGTCATTAGAATTTCAGAAGACACGCTCAAACGACAACTGCACGATCGTTTTTATTGGCTTTTACCACAGACGCATAACAATTGCCAACTGGGGACTGTCGACTGGGTCTTAATCCAAAAGAAGCGCTGCAAAGGAAGCCAACTTATCAGCTACCGACTTATTTCCGCAAAGTCAGAGAGAAACCCAAAGACGTAGAACTCATATATACATATATATATATATATATATATATATATATGTATATGTGTATGTAGATATCAAGCTGCGGGCATATGCCATGAAAAGGGCCATGGAAATGGAAATGAAAATGGAAAAGAAGCGATTGAGATAGGGGCACACATGTTTTGCATATCACTCAGGGCTGGCTCACAGAGGTAACATTTTGGATAGATACGAGACGGTTAGAAAATGCAGCAACAAGTAAGCAAAAACAAAAGCAAAGCCAAGCCAAGCCAAGCCAAGCCAAGCCAGGCCAGGCCAAATGAGCAGCGAGCAGAGCGGGGAGATGTGCTCGGGTTTACGTGTCTGGAATGCTTGACAAACGAAATACTGCCACAACTGAGGAATAAAATAATAAAAAAAAAACAATACAAAAAACACTACATGGCATAGCATTTGAATGTTTTTTTTTTTTTTTTTTTGAATTTAACTGTTTGCAGTGCGTTTGCGGCAGCTGTTTAAATTTTGTGACTGATAAGCCAACGTGAACAAAAACCGACGACTTTAAATTGTTCAACGTCGATCAAGCCGACGCTAAAATACTCTATACAGGTATGCATAGCAGAAACCTATCGATAACAAGCCAAACTAATGAGTTTAGTTCACCATCAAAGTTTATCACTTGCACTAGAAATATATGAATAAATTATACAATACACACAAATTTATATATATACCCAATTTACTTGGGCAAAGGGTATACAAATAAGCGTGTTTTTCGCATTTCGATTCGATAACTGTTTCATAACTGGCACACTCGGCGAAACATAGAGCCGAAACCGAGAGACTTGGACTCGTTTCGGGTCTACGAGGCACCCCCACAAAGACATTTTGTACTTGCGCAAATGGATTTTAGCATTAAATGTTGAGTAAATACAAATGTTTGGTATTTCCCAAACTTTAAAATGGGTTAATTTGAAAAAAAAAAAAAAAAAAAAACTGCGTCTACCACACAACACAAAACATAAATCAATGTAAATAATTGGCTTAAGCAAAATTCGCTTTTGTATATTACAACAAAACAAAGGCATTTATTTTCATATGCCAAACGACTAACTGCCAATTAGCATGCGAGTCGAATAATCAAACCACAATTAGCCAGTCAATAAAAAAAAATAAAACAAAAACAAAAACAAAACAATAGAAAATAAATTAAGAAAAGCCTGAAAACGTTAATCGAATATTTGATGTTCTGAAGCCCTTTATTGCCATCCATCAACATAATTTACTATATCATTTTAATGCTGCATATCTGCATATATATGCCTAGAATTATAATACTCAAATAAATTTTACAAATGTAAAATAAATAAATAAAACGGAAAGGATAAACAATAAGTAAACAAAACGTGTTTGTTTTTTAAATAAAATAAATAAATAAAATATTTAAAGTTGATGCCATTTATTCAATATTTTATTTAAGCCGCATTTATTGGTTGAACTTAAAATTGAACAAATATTTTAAGAAAATCTAAAAATTATTTCTTTGAATAAAAATACTCTATTTTATGAAAAAAAAAACTGCTCAGCGAAATGACAATTTATTATCAGAAAAGATATACCCTAGATGCAGTTGCTGAACAACCTTTTGTAATAATAATTAATACCATTTATATTATATATTTCATAAGATATTTCATAAGATGTTAACAGTGTAAACTTGAATAAAAAATTCAATTTATTATTGATATTTACTGTTAAAATAGCCAAGATTAAATATAATATTTCTGGCGATAATCAAATAAATAATGGCGCCACATTTATTGCAAAGATTTAGGAGAATTCTATATAAGAAAAAAAGGGGACAGAGAAGAGGCAAAAGAGATAGGAATAATCTTTGTAACTGAGTAGTTATATAGATTTCTCACACTTAAGGATGGTCAGAGATTTTCAGGAATTAAAAATTTAAAATTAATGACTTAAGATTAATTAGAAGGAGCACAATGCCAAACGGCATTCCTAGTTAAAGCCTCATAGTTAAAGCCTCATAACCCAATGAGAAGGATTTGGAATTCGAATTTGGTGGAGATCCAAAAGATGAGCTGTATATTTAAGAATAAGGCGTAAAATAAGTTTAATGGTAATATGGCAAATGAACTCACAATGCCCGGAAGCAGTTTGGACTGACAGGAACCGACAGGTTCCGCGCAGCAGTTAGTCAGTCAGTCAGTCCGTCAGTCCGTCAGTCAGTCGGTTTTGGCTACAAATAGTGGTGAGTAGCAAGTGTTTAGCTGATAATAATAACAACAATAACCTGAGGCAATCCTGTTCATGTCGTCAATCAATTCATTAATCACAACAATACAATGTATCTATAGCTGCCAGCTGTGGCACAGAGCGGGAGGAGGAGGGGCATTGCCAACATTTTATCTGAGTTCTGCTTCATTTGTGCCAAAACGTGTTTATGTCAAATTTGTGTAATTAATCAAATCAAACAGCGACGCAAGTGTGTTTATTGAGCGAGAGACAAAACAGCAGAAAATATGCAGAAAATTCGGATAATTTTCCATTATTCAATGCGCCGGCTGCTTCCTGATTTCCTGCTTTCTTTACAAAGCAGCCCCTCCCTAAATTCCCAGCTCTACAGCAACTTGGCATTAGGCTGGTTTTTCTGTTTTTGGTAGAAAATCTCTTCCACGAAATCTCGCTTGATAATGTAAATATTTTCAGTGGGCAATTGAATTAAAAAGGTAATTTTGTCCTGAGGACTAAGCATATAATATATAAGCAAGAAATATGAACATATTTTGAAGTATATACTTCATGTACACAGTATACATAGGTCAAATTCAAATATCAGCGTCGGTGAAATGGGCGAAAATCAAAGAATATGTTTTAAAACCAATTAAGTTTTATGGAGTCGTTTTTTACAACTTGTCCAACAACAAAAACAGCTCGGTTTACAATTTAATGGCCGGGCTGCCCAAATAAAAATGCTTGGCGACAAATTTTGCTATTCGATGTGAAACTGCTGGGGAATGTAATAAAAAGCGTTTTACAGTTGAAATTCTTCTGCTTGGGTGAGTTCAGCGCGGAGCGAACTTCTCCAATAGCCTTGTTCCCTTTGTTCCATTTTGCCCGCAAATTTGACATATGCGAAAAAAGAAAAAAACGGTTTACTGTCAAAAAAAAATAAAAATAAAAAAAATAATAAAAGTGAAAAGTGATTACATTTAACAAAGTTTTAGTTAAAGTTATATATACACATTCCTTACAATTCATTTAAGTCTGTTCTATTCTTGATACACTTAAATATATCGTTTTCTATAAAGTACATAAATGTCATCATAAGAAAGTCAACGAATTTACGTGTATGTCGGAACTTAAATACAAAATATTATAACTTAAATTGTTATGAAAGTTGGCATATTGCTCTTCATTGGGAACATATCCTTTTACTACCAATATTTCCTTTGTTTTATTTTTTGCGTATAATTTTTAAATACTTTTCAGTATAAAAAAAACAGAATCGAATTGAGTCAGTGCAACAGCAATTTCCACTTTTTACTTTTAAATGGAAAGCAATTTTAAATACAACCAATTTTAATCCCGATATTTTATTTATATTTATTTTAATTTTACTTTTAATCATTGCGCTCCAATTTTAAGTCAACCAATTCGTAATTGAATTCTTAATTTTTAAATCGAAATCTACTTTTTCTTTATTTGTCTTACAGCGAAAAGCATCTTTTAGTTTCAAAATTAACATTAATTACACAACTGCAAATGCTTTTTCCAGAGCGATTTGTGACAAATCAGTTAGGACATGTGTATATATAAATTGTCTTACAAAAATAAATAAGTAAATAAAAATATATACATAAGATTTTATTACGCCTTGATTTTGTTTGCAGACAAATCAGTTTTGGACATGACTTGGTCAATAGCAGCACATCAGCTCAGTACAACTCGGCCAATGACAGTGATTCATTGATTTTTTTTCACTGAGACAAGACCCAAGCTACGACGCCCCAAAGCATGCAATTAATTGCGCTTAGCCATCTTCACGAGCCACTCTCTGCCAGTCACATCTCTCATTAGCCAGTATCACCTGGCCTAAGTAGTTGAGCCAACACACACACACACACACACACGCAACATATACATATATGTAAACTCGGCCGAGACATTTAATTGAATTTGAGTGAGTTGAATGTGAGTTGTCCAATAATAGCACAAAAGTTGTCATGGCAATTCGCTAAGAGTCGACGAGTTCAGAGTAATACAATACATATAATATATATATACATATAAATAATATATATATATATATATATATATTTATACCTACAGCTTAGGACTTTTCTCTTCTGATCAGTGTTGAACTTCAACTCATGACCAAAAACAAATTTAATTACAAAATTTATAATGCACCACGACACAAATACAAGAATTAATTAGTTGAAATATTTAAGTAATGATTGCTGCACAACTAGGTAAATATCCTGTAAAAAAATTTAATATTAAATATTAAGTTAATTTTATTTAAAAAAACAACTATTTTTAATAGTGTAAGTTCTGTAATATATATTTAAACTATTCACAGAGAGTAAATGGAGCTCTAGTCTTATTTAAAAAATATATATTTTTTTAAAATATTTTTTACTTTATAAGCTTGTTAATATTTATTAAGAAACCAGCTTTTTTTAAATTTTCTGAAACATTTTTTTATTTGAAATATTTTAATAAGTTTGAAATAAAATGATTTGTTAAGAAATTTGCTACAAATATTTATAAGTTAATTATATTTAAATTTTCTGCGTTGAAGCATTTTACATTTTAATAATTTGTAACTTTAATTTTTTGGTCGTTTTTGGGACACATCATTTAATAAATAAAGTAAAAAAATAGTATTTTTTTTAAATCTTTTATATTCATTATGTATACTTTATTTACATTAATTTGTATTATTTGTATTAGCTCTATCAATTATTTCTGAGTACCCGAATCAAGCAGTTCTTGTCTATATTATGGGCTGTACACAATAGATTTCATATAATATAAATTTGCATACACAGCGAAAAGAGTCTAGCCATAAGCGAAAACAAATAGAGTAGAGCACTTAAATATTTGCTGTCGTGTATTACCATATGCCAAAAGCAATAACAACAACAACAGCTACAGCAACAACAACAATAACAAATGAAACAGCTATGTAGAAGTTATTGTTATATTGCGATTCGATTCGATTTTGGATGGTCTGGCCATTTTTGGCAGAGCTCTTGAGATAGTGATTGAGAGGGGGAGCTGGGGCTGGGTGGGGTGGGATGGGGTGTGGGTGCCTCTATAAAACAATCGAGAATCGACAATCGACACTTATGCAGGCCGGCGGTGTGGATCGCATTGCATTTGAATTGGGAACGGTCCGAGTGGCGATTGAGTTTGCTTTGGATTGTATAAAATATGCAGCAATGGAATTTGCTGCCCCATTTGCAGTTCAGCTGATTTGCATTGCGTTTGGCGTTTGGCGTTGTAAACAAGCCGCCACAAGCCACAAGCAACATTTTCACTTCATCATGTATACAAAAGATAAACACTAACCCCACCCACCTCCCTCCCCACCATCGCATCACTTTCCCCGCGTGCGTCACACTAATTAACTGTTCAAAACTTTGGCATGATTTATGCGAGCGACCTGTCAATCGAGTTCACAATCCATCATACAAAGAATATTCTTTGGGGAAAATATTTGGACTTTTGGCAAATGTCATTCAGCAGTTCATTTAAGTGTTGTAAGCCCTACAAATGTATTCTAATTTCCCAACAAAGATCTCGCGATATATTATTCAAAAATTATATTCACTCTTTGATTTCCAGAACATCTTCATGCATCCAATTAATGATTGTTGACACATTAAATATTTCAGATTTGCTTATTGCTATACCAATTTAAAAATATATAATGCAAAATATTTTCGAAAGAAAGTATAATAAAATTAATAAACTAGAGAGAACTGCTATAAAATATTTTTATATTTCTATCAATGTGATATGTGACAAGTTGAAGGTGCTAATTAATAAGTCTGCTTAAGAAATCCTAATGAACACAAAGATTATTAATATATTATTCTTAATTAGTATCTCACATCGTCTGCCTTAGTTGTGTAAGGGCATTTAATAGTCAGCAAGCTGTATCAAAATTTTATTTTATTTTCTATTTCTGATTTTATTTTTGTCATAATTACTCATACACAACTTTCAGTCGAATAGTAATAACATGAGCTGTTTTACATACATACACATATATATATATATATATATATATATATATATATATATATATATATATAGCTCTATCTCAATCTGTATTTACTTTATTTATTTGGCTTTTATGTAAATTCAGTTTTGAATTGCCTTAGAAATTTTGCTGGCCAATAAACAAAGACTACGTAAATTTGACAGTTAGCACTTGAAAGTGCCTTTTTTATGGAGGGCCTCAACAAGTTGTTTATGTAGGAAGAATGAAAAAAAACAAAACCAAAACGAACAAATGTGTTTTTAATGTTGGCCCTCAAGGAAAACTGATGTCAGACACAATATGTACAGGTTCTTTGAAAAGTATTTATGGCTGGATAAAATAAAAGACAACATAATAGAGAAATATATAATGAAAACCATTTCTAATGGGAATTTTAATAAAAACATTTTAGATCATAAAACTAATGTTTGAATAAAATAATTCGCATTTTCTTGGCATTGAATTTGAGTATTTATTGTAAATATTTACAGATAGATTTGATTAATAGATGCCTATATTTTATGACAAAGAAAAAAACATAAATCATAAATATGTAAATTTAGTTTGGCATGGATGTTTAATGTGCTGCGATAATAAAAAGGCTGTGACTATTTTTCTTTTCCTTTTTTTTTTTGTTTTGTTGCTTCTCTGGTGTCCTGCAACGCCCAAATTTGTAACGCTGCCAAACAAAGCTTAACACAAGCAAACAAAAAACCCAACACCTTTTTTTATACGCTGCTTTTCTGGCTGTTATAGTTATATGAGTTTTTTTTTCACACAGCAGCCAAAAAAAAACCGGCTCATTTCCAACAGCTGCAAACAACGCCAAAATACAAAATGGGAAAAAAACGGCACAACAAAAAAAAGTTGTCTAATAATTTCTAAAGATGCTGTGGCTGCCCGACTCTCATTGTCTGCGATTTGAGATGTTTTTTCTTTCGGGAATAGCTTTATTTTGACTGTCAGATTTGAATACGCAGCGGCAGCAGCAGCAGCAGACATAAATCTTGTTTTGATTTATTTATTTGTGAATTTTCAACAGCAGCGTTGACGACGACAACAGCAGCGACGTCAGCAGCGACGAGGAACTTGCCTTAAGTTCAATTCAAAGCTTTTGGCGCATAGTTTTCATGCGCGCGTCACTCACACAATGAGCGCGCGAAGCAATTGAAGCAGCAACAATAGAACAGAGAACCAGAGAGCAGCGCGGTCAAGCGAGCAGCAGCGCAGCAGCAGCGACGTTGGCAGCAGCAAACTGTAGGCGTCAATGGCAGCCAAAGACAAGAGAGGCTCAAATTTCGGGGCAATGGCAAGCAAAGGGCGCCCATGCTTCGGCTTCTGCTCTCTCCCTCTCCTTATACCACCCTCTCTCCCTGTTTCTCTCTGTTAGAAGCAGCGACTAAGCAGTGAGCGCTTTTGCTGTTTTCGGTTAGCTGCTTGTCGTTTTTTCGTTGATGACCTTGAAAAAGCTGTATCTAAAAATCGGGTGCAATCAACTTTATAAACACTCACACACTCACACACATACACACACACACACAGAAGCTGCTGCTGAGAGCCTCTACCTCACACACGCTCATTAATATTTCCCCTACATTTCTCACACACACACACACACACATAAAAGTTTGCAGAACGTTAGGTAAAGTCTTGAAGCCCCAACATGTCGCTACTCTCTCTCTTCTGTGTTTGTGTGTGTGTGTGTGAGCATATAATAATTATTATTATATTCTAGATTCTATGCGACGTTCTTGTTATTGTTGTATTAGTTGTGTTTGCTTCTCTTTGAAAGGTGGTCGCTGCTTTTGGTGCTTATCTCTTGTTCGCTTTGGTTTCGCTTTTTGTGTAATAACAGAGTTTAGCGGCGTTTAACCGAAAAACAAAATACAACAAACGAAAAGAAAAAAAGTTGTTTGGTGCGGTCAGCGCTTGCGCAACAGGTAGCCAAAGTAGTTCAACATCTGAGAGTCAAAAGAGAAAAAAAAAACAAAACTGATCCGTCCGTTCACCGTTTGAACTCACAGAGAGAGAGAAAGAGAGAGAGAGAGAGAGAAAGAGAGATAGATTAGCTGTGTGCGTTGTGCGTCGTGCGTCGCTCTCAAGCGCAATTTAACTGACAGCAGCAGAGCTTTGAGATGCCGTATTATAATATGATGAAGCTTGTAAATGATATGAGCAAACCTACATCAAAAGCTTTTGAAGTGTAGAGTAGTTAAGGCAAAAGAACGAGAGCAAAGAATTCATTGTTGCAGCCATAATTGAACGTGCAAACAATTATTTACAGTAATTGTAGTTCAAAGATTTATCGAAGTCATTTTCGCAACTTTTACGTACTTAATGTGTTTTCAATAATTCGCACTATATTCGCAAAGAAAGCTTGATAAAGGAATTGAGCAGATGATTTAATCGAGCTTTTACAACTTTCTAGCTAAGAAAATAGACTTCAAAAACAATTCAAATTTTTTGACTTCACAGTTCAAAGACCTGACCGCGAGCGAATTGAATTGAATTGAGTTGAATTGGCATTAAATCGGCATTCCTTCGATTTAATGCCTGCATTAGCTCACAGTGTTTTATTTAAACATTTATTTTATTTATTTGCGCCAGCTAACGCACCTATGACATCAACATTGTTTCAGCCACAAAAAAATACAAAATATGTGTAAATGTTTTTCTTATATGAGAACGTATACACCCTGTACGCCCTTTACACCTAACTAGCTAGAGAGGAGTATTCAAAGTTAGTCGTAGCCTAATCAATTCAAAGTTTACTAATATTAACTAATATCCAAGCAGATGAATAAAGCATTTATTTCTATTAGAATCGCATCTCTCACATTTTTCACGCTCATAAATTAATGTGATTCGCAGGGCTTTATTATTTATTTATTTTTTTTTTATTGTGGCCAAGAGCAAGCCTAAGCCCTGCTTGGAGCCCAGAGCACGGCTTGTTGACCAGTTGAGCGAAGCGTCGTCGTCGTCGTCGTCGTTGTTTATTTAATTCAACAGAATTGAGATGAGCTAATCTCTCGTTTTTTTTTGTCCGAATGCGAGACTGGCCAACTTTGACTTGAGATTTTTAATTAAGATAATTGTAGTAAGCCACAAAAATAACAGACGTCAGTGAGTAACCAACCAGTGACAAGTTATAAGTACAGCCAATACAAAAAAAAAACCCAGTAATAAAACTGGAGTCGGAAGTGCTGGCTATCCATGAAGATACATCATATAAATTAACTTAAATTATAAGAGAGACTTAACTTTAATGAAAATAAGCTTGATTAAGAAAAGAAAGAAATTGTGAATTATCGATAATTATCGATTTGGAAAAATCTAGAATACCCAAACTAATCTATAAGAGTAGAAACTCGTCGTCGTATGCAAACATATATTTTCTATCTCGTTCAACCTACCCATTTTAGATAATTCTTAGGGTATACGAAAAATTAAACTTTCTGGAACGTGAAAAGAAACATTTGTCTCGTATCTGTCAGTGTTTATGAATATCGGATAAACACAACGACGTCAATTTAGTTAATATGCCTTCAAAGGTAAATGCAGATGGTAAATAATATTGATATATGGATATGTGATACCTATATAGATATATATATATCTGCAAATGGTATATAGCTGAGCGACTGGCTCTTAGAAGGGGTGTTCACTTTACTTTACAATATGGCTTGAAATGCCATAAGCACTTGCATTTCGATTTTATTATACAAACAAACAAAAATGAATAAATAAATAAAATGAGTATCAAATCAAATTCATTTAAAGAAGCACTCAAACACACACACAACACGCACACACACACACATACATTTGCAATACGTATATTTATATATGGCATACATAATATTAAAAGAAATCGCACCCAAAAACCAAATTGGCATAAACTACGTCGAAAATAAATTGAAATCTAAAAATGAATTTCAAATGCGGCAAACCCCAAAAAACACGCAAAGCAAACAAAACAAAACCAAACAAATATGTTGTGTGTGCGTCTGTGTAGGTGTATGGACTGTGTGTGTGCGTGTGTGTGTGTGTGTGTGCGTGTGTGTTGGAGGAAATAGTGTAGCAGAGCCGACAAATGACAATCGCACTTCTTGACATTTGTTGATACGACGAAGATGTGCCGAGTGAAATGTAAGCAGCTACAACAATTTGTCTGTGGGTTTACAACAAAAATAGAAAGCAACAATGAAGAAGAGGAAAACTGTATTATAGAACTATATATTTGTTTACAGTGTAAGGATTTAGGAATGGCTTGAATATGCTATATGTACTATAAATACTGTGTACACTATATAAACTATATAAACTAGTATACTTTCACTTTATACATATAAAATTTATATATAAACCATGCTTAAAAATATGTCAATATTTTTGAGAACCGTCCTTAACTTGTATTAAGTTGAGAGAGGATTTTCAGGCGAGAAGCAAAAATTATATTTGCAGTTGGCAGCCCTAGGATAAGACAGGTTCTCAATAAATATTATTATTTATTAGGTATACTGTATATATAAGATATTCTTAAAAATAACTTATTGAAAACCATTTCTAACCCATTCCAGGAGGAGAGAATAAATTATGTTTGTTGTCGTTAAGAACCGCCGGAGAAAAGCAACTCTCAATAATTTTTTTTCTTATTTGTCTTTTTTAAGTAACATTTACAATAAATAAGTTTAAATTGCGTGGGTTTTCATAGGCAGTCTTTTGTATTTTTTTGTCTTTTTGTATTTTTAAGTCTTCATTCAATAAATAAACACTGTTAATTAAGTTTCTTTTCTCTATTACTTCGTGTGACTGGTATTAAGCTGTTGGAATTGTAAAGTTATAATCAACTAGTTATATATGTGGAAACTCTTGTTAGAGGATTACATAACTTCTGATATTTATAGCTAGGACACTGTAATATGTCATCCTTTAAGAGAGGTTTACACAACTTACTATTTATATAGCTATGTGGCACATGTCAATACGTCTAATAACTGGAAATAGATGCAATTTGGTCGACTCAAATATTTGCTTACTAATCTATTCACATTGTTTATGTGTTTCCAAGTTGAATATTTAAGGCAAACACATTTTTCAATAATTTGGATTTCAGCATCATTGGTCATTATTACTATTATTTTTAGAGTTTGTATTCCGATTACTTGTACCTCTCTCAGATATATTTGATATTTCTCTGAACCCCTACAAATGTGTACCAGAAAAGGACCAATTAGTAGATCTCTTTTACACTCCAGCTACGTTTCTGGATCTTTTGATTAGGTGGACTGTATATTTCAGGGACTTCACTTTACATACCCAGCGATCATTAGTGCAACGTGCCTTTTTTTCAATGTTATCCACTGAGCTGAACACTTCAGCAATTTGAGACGTTTCAGAAATGATTTAACTGCTATTTACAAAGAAGCTGACAGAAAGCAGGCCCGGCACAAAGACCTTCAATATGGAACTTGAAAAAAAATAAAATTATAGCAAAACTCGTGGAATACACACAACCAAAAAAAAAAAAACAAAAAAAGAAGGTAACCAAAAACCAGTTTTTAGCTGGAAAACAATAACAACAACAAAATAACGAGTAAAATTGGTATGATATTGTACGTAAGCCGTAATTGAAGTTAACGTAATTATAAATGTGGCCCGCAACAAGAACAAAGTGGAACGAGAAAATAACGAACATAAAATACCCTTAAGTAAAACTTGACTCACAAATCTATTTTTTCTTGGTTTTCACTGGTTTTTTTTCGTATATAATAAATATTTGAATAGTTCATTTTTTTTATTATATTATTTAATTTGCCTCTTAATTAATTTTTTTTCCTTTTATTTTATATTTTTAATTTCTAAAACCTTTTTTAAAATTTAAAAATGTTTTAAGTAAATAACGACTGAATTTTCAAATGCCGTTTTGCACATTTCGTAAGGAAATTAGGAATGCCCTCTGCAAGGGTATAATAGGAGTGAGATATGCCAATGTCAGCGTGGAGAATGTAACTGCAAGCTGGGAAACCGAGAACTGAGAGCGGAGAACTGAAAACTGGAACCGAGAATCACCCAGCCTTACACCCCAAGTCTCACCAACTCCAGACTCAAAGACGACGATGTGTTGCGCTTAATTTCCCAATTTACATGGAAAACTTTTCAAGACGCTACAGAAATTCATTTGTGGCTTCACATCACAAACTGTACAATATTTGCAGTAGGGGGCAGATGGGGGGTTGTGGCAGGGGCAGTTGCGAGCAACGCTTCTTCACAAATATAAGTCGAAAAACGTGCGCTTTACATTTTTCCTCGATGCAAATAAAAAAAAATAAATAAATAAAAATGAAATAAATCGAGATTCAAGGTTTTGAGGACATTGCCGCAAAGGTCAGCGAGGGAGAGAGAGAGAGCGAGAGAGAGAGATGGAAACAAGTTTTGAATAGCTCATGTAATACATATATGGATATGCATCAAGAGATGAGTGACAAAAGATGACCGATTTGCCAATGTAGCTCTGAGATTTGAAAGTCAAACATCAAACGGTCTTAGCAGGTAGTCCAAAAAAATAAGATATTTTGATTTATTTTCTTTTGTTGATACTTTGGAGCAATGCTTAAGAGTTTTCTTGGATTAACATTAATATCGAATAATCCAAATAAGTTGAAAAAAATCGTTTAAAGCTAGTTGGGGCCTTCATCTAGTTAATGTTTAATAATAATATAGAAAATAGATTATCTGAAGTATTTGTATTTGATTAACATAAATGAATAGTGTAATTTGTTCTTTAAGCTATTCACTTTGGACTGTTTGTTAAAAAATGATCATTGAGTTTGGAGATGTTTAATGATTATTGTAAAGTTGTTTTTAGTAAAGTATGCAGTTTTTGGATTTTTTTTTAATTTTGGTGAGTCCTATTCAGAGTCTAATTATTTTCGTTTGAGGCTCATTTTATTGGGAATTATTCTTTTTAAGCCACTTGGTAAAGTCACAAAATATTCGCAATAAATAAATAATAAGGATAAATTTTAAGCCCAAGTGTTTTCGTAACAAATTTTAAAGTTGCTTATGTGTATAAATTAATATTTATTATCTATAATATTTTTATAGCTTAAGCATTTTATATGTGTAATATTAAATTAAAATTGCCTTTAAATTTGATTTGTATTTATATTTAATTTATTTTCATTTTTTGCTATGAATTATTCTGTGTCGAACGCTATTAGTCGACATTAAATGAAATAAATAAATAAAAAGCAGATTCAAATATTGGTCGACGTATATTAAACTTTTTTATTTACTTTTTTTTTTTATTTTATTTTATTTTTTTTCTTGTGACGTACACTGCCTTAAACATTTCATGAACACTCCTGAGCTCTCTTGCATTCTATACGAATTCTTTGCAATCTCTCTCCTTCTCTCTCTCTCTCTCTCTCTGTCGCTGTCGCTCTCCTTGGCTCGCTCTCTCTCCTGCCTTATCAGCAGAGCTCTCGCTGTCTTTGGCAGTTTCAAAACAAAGTCCATTTGTGATTGTTAGTCAATATTTTCAGCGTACAGTAGAGACAACATTTAAAATGCTATTATCTAATCGCCACCGATAGTTTGCATGTGTGTGTGTGTGTGTGTGTGTGTGTGTGTGTGCGTGTCTGTGTGAGAGCGAGAGAGTGCGAGCTTACCTTGGCGATAAGCCTTAGCACAATGTTTAGTTAGTTATTTCTGTTTTTTTTTTTATTATTATTAAATTATGAGCAGAAGCAATTAAGTCGAGGGACCCAAGGAAAAAAATATTATTAAAAAAAACCAAAAAACCAAAATTTCAACTTACGTACAAAACTATTTATAAAGAAATTGTTTCTGCGGCTCAAAACTGGTAAAACCTGTTCGCAAATGCTGTGGGCCAAAACGAAATAACGAATAAAAAACACAAAAAAAACGCCATCTAACAATAAACTAATTAAATCAAATCAAAATACGTCGGAAAAGAGCGACAGAGACAGAAAGCGACTGAGTGAGAGAGAGAGAGAGAGAACGCGGCAAAAGAGTGAAAGAGAGTGAGCAAACTGCACATAAAAATAGCCGCAGAAAATGTTCATTGAAAAAATTATAAATAAAATGTTGAAAAATGCTTAAGTGTATTTATATATTTAAATATACATAGAAAATAGTATATATGTATTTATTTCAATACCATATGCAAAATGTGCGAGATAAGAAAGCAAATTGGCCGACAAGCTCAAGTGATACGGCATAAATGTATCTGTATCTGTAAGATACGATGTATCTGTGAGATACTTGCACTCGCACTTCACATGACACGAAGCGTTAAAAATTCACGACTAAATAAAACACACACACACACACACACATGCACAACAAATACCAAGTCCTGTGTGTCAATTCATCATTATGGCAATTTAGTTAGTTTAATTTTCGCTGTTTTTGTTTGCTTGTCATTAAGTTGAGTTAAGACAGCCTTTAGGCCAATGTTTGCCACTGCATTACCATTGAAAGTCGAACTGAACTCTTTGCTATGAATTGTTCATTTAAATACAGTGAGACAAACAATTAGCGCTCAAATCCGTTAGATCAGAATTAAAAGAGAGCTAATCGAAACTAACTGTTGTGCTAATTGGCAAATATCTGCTTAAACTATATCTTTTTTCCAGTTTTTAAATTTAAATTTATATTATTTTTATTAAAAATCAAATTCTCTATTTATAATCCATAATCAATAAAATACAATTTATTTTTTTATTTATTATTTTATTGTTAACTAGAATAATGATATTCGCTCATTGTACAAGATTTTCTATTTACTTAAACTTATACAGCCCAATTGCTGATGACTCGAAATTGATAAACACCTCAAATATCTGATAGCTGAAGTAAGCCCAATAAGAAATCAAAAAAGTCTCAAATTTACAACCTAAATCATAGGGAAATTTTGGATAGAGAAAATTCAGTAGTTCTTTCGGGGTTTAAGTTACAAATGCAGATCACCAATCTTATAATTATACACAAATTTTAGAAGCTATCACAAAAATTGTAAACGAAATAGCAAAATTTGAAAAAATATTCAAATTGACTTAATTCATATTAAAACTAAAATCCACATGAGTATTTGTTTAATTGGATTATGAATGAATTTGTATTTTTATTTATATATAATTGATTGAAATATTCATTAAATATTGATTGATGTATACCTTTTTTATTTTTTTATTCAAAGCTTTCGACTCGAAAAGCTTCTTCAATCAATATTTCGAAGTGCGTAGTAATCCAAGTTTTCATTGAGTTTGTTTCGCTGCATTTTGACGATATTTTTACATATTTTGTGTGATTAATTTGGTAATTATCGATAATTATTATTTGCACATTTATTTTCACTTATTTGCGATGCTGGGCAACACTGGCCTAACAATTAATATGGTTGATTGTAAATTTTTGTTGTTGTTGTTGTTGTATACAATTTGCAAAGTGAAACCGTTGCGTGTATAAATATATATATATATTTATTTATACATATATATATATATATGTATATATGTGTATTACTCTATATGTAGCTATAAATTTGCTTTCTATTGATTTAATATTTTCCAAGGCGAACTTGATAGATTTTTGTTTGGTTTTTCTTCTTGTTATTTATATATATTTTTATTTATGGTAAATTTGTGAGAATATATATATGCATGTATATATATAGTGTATTTATTGATTTCTTCAAGAAATTATATAGTACTTGTCGTAGAAGTCAGAACTATAGAGCCAAAAAGGAGCAAAAAAAACAACAGAAAAATATGAAAAACAAAGTAAATAGACTATTAGAAAAAGAACAACTTTAAGTTTAGATAGTTGGTCGAGGAGGGGGTGGTGGGCGGGCGGGTTTTTTGGTCGACAACATTTGACTCGGTGCGAGTGCGAAACGAAATGGAAACGAAACAAAATATAAATAAAGATACGCGCAGGCGGCGACAGGCGACGTACGAAGACGACCACAAAGCGAGTGACGACAATTCGATTATGAAACGCGGCTAAGCGACAAGAGAGCGAGAGAGAGAGAGAGAGAGAGCCGAGGCGGCCACGAGAACGCGCGCGCTCCGAGAGAGAGAGAGAGAGAGAGAGAGACACGGTGGCAATGAAACGAGACACTAAAATTCCGTAACCGAATTGAAATTTATTTTTGAAAGAAAATATACAAAACACTTTTTTTGTGATTTTTGTGCAGTTTGTTTTCAATAAAATTGCAATATTTTTGAATTGTTGGCAGCAAACTTGGGCAGTTGGTGGCGAATTGCGAGCAATTTGTGTTGCAAACACTTAACGCACACACACACACACACACACACACACACCAACACACAAACGCACACACACACTTTGCTTTTCTCCTTTTATATATATTTTTTTGTGATTCGCTTTTTGTGTGCACTTTGAATAATTGTAGATATTTGTTGCTATTAATTCACTATTGTTTGGATAGAGTTAGTTGCGATAGATTGGCTGGGAGTCACGCACGACGCACGAGGCACGAACGGAGACACGTCGACAGTGGGACAAGCAGAGAGGCTGGCAATTTTTTTTATGTTTATTTTATTTTTTTTTTTGTCTGCCTTGTTCCGGGGGCCCGGCCAAGCAAACCTCACCAAACGAAATACAAACTCGAACTGAAACGCATCCAAGAGATACGATAACCAGCTGTGTGTGTTCAGTTCAGTTCATTCCGCGCTCTCTCTCTCTCTCTCTCTCACACTCACTCTCTCTCTCTATCTCGCTGTCAAGTGTCGCGAGAGCGTACACCGTATTTTTTGCTAACTGTTGGCAACACTTTGCCCCATGGCAGTGCAGCATAGTGCGCCTCTGCTTGCACCAATGACGAACTGTCGTGCAATCAGAACGAGATGCAGAATCTCTACTGTGGTATTTTTAAGTTCACTCTCGCGCGCTCTCACTCTCTCTCGCTCTCGCTCTCTTTCTCCGTGTCTCTCTCTGGAGGCCACTGCCGGCATTTTCATTTTGCGTGGTGGCCCCACAATTAGCGTATCTGAGAGATACGACAACGACAACGACGACGACGACTACGTCAAGAACGGTACGCAAAAATCAAAAGCAATAATTGCTGTTTTGAGCGCACTTTGTGTTTTTCTTGTGTGCTTTTGCACACCGAATAAAAAGTGAAATATCTAAACAGATACTTAAACTGTGCATACAACTAACTTTTCAAAATTAAATGCCAAGATTTTCCAAGAAACGTTGATCAACAAAAAAAGAAAAGAAATAAATATCACAACAAAAACATAAACAAGAAACGGCGAATGCAACAAAAAAATAAATAAAAACACATATTTTGATGACGAAACACATGTTGTGTTTACACACAAACACACACACACACACAAAGAGCGTGAGAGAGAGAGAGAGAGAGAGAGAGCTGCAATTGGCGCTCATTTGCAGCTTTGTCGCGCAACGCAGCGACAAAAACAAATTAAGAACAAAAAAAAAACACAATAAAAAAAACAAAAAAGAAAACAACAAAATGGAAAAGCTCTCCACGTTTTCGTACTCGTCACTGTCGCCTTCAATTTCAATAGCACTTAGAGCGACTAGCTGTTCCTACAACACACACATAGACACACACACACACATGGCTAAGCTTCACAGATACAATTCAGCAATCACACATACACACACACACACACACAGTTTAGTTTAGTTTCATTGACAGCTATTTTCCTGCTTCCTATGGCAATTTTTTTAGTCAGCACAGTTTAATGTATTTATTTATTAATTTATTTATTATTATCGCATCCATTTTTGGCACTTTTCTTAAATTGTCTTTTGTTTCTATTTGTATAACAAGTTCCGTTAGATCGAAGTTTAAATTACATTTCTTTTATTTGAGAGAAAGCTCCTGGCAGCTTTAAAGTCAAACTTAAACTGCACTAAAAGCTCTTCAGCAACTTGATATCAATTTCAAAATTTTAGCAATTAATTCGCAATTGATGATTTGCAATTTCAGATTGCCCATTTATTGATAAGAAATATCGCCAGTCCAACAAAATAAGAGTTTGTTGTATTGTCAATAATTTGATAATCAATCTTTTAGTTTCAAATGTTCAATAATATAAATTAAAAATGTATTTCTACGAGTTGCTCAACTTACCAGTTTTCTTTTGAAGCCAGTTTAGCATAATTTTTTGCATAGCAACCGCTTCTCCTGCAAAAAAATAGAAAAGTTTACTATGTAAATTTAATTAAAATTTACAATTTCAAAGAATAAAGTTTAAAAAATAAATGTGTAAAATTAAATTATCAATAAATTAAAAATACTTAATTTAAAACTTAAACAAACAATTACGTTAACACTTTAGATGCAACAAATAAAATAAATTGTAAAATGTAGAGTATAAAAATAAAAATATTAAAATTTTCATAAAATTTCATTAAATTTTGGTTGATTTTTGTAGCCTCACTAATTGTAAATTTGTTTAAAATTGTTTAATGATTTTATAAAAAAAAACACTTCTTTATCAGCTTAAATAAATATGAGGAAATTAAATGGTTCTTAACAATTACAACCTAAAAGTTTAGATAAGAAATTTAAGCATAATTTTGAGTTTTTAAAGCGATTATTGTTATTTTAAAATCCAATGTTTACTTATTCTGTTTTTTATATTAATATGACGTCAGCTAATACAACAACAAACAATTTTCATGTCGCTCAATTCGCAACCCTTCTGGTCGACAGTTAAGATTTTGGCTAAGATTCTATTTGCCGGCCTTAATTATGCATGACAAATGCAGTTAAGCTGCTGATTCTATGCACATAATTACCGCACACGACCACAGAACAAAAAAGAAAATATAAAAAACAAAACAACAACAATAACAACAACTACAACATAAACAACGAAACAACTTACCAAACTGCTAACTACAACAGGCAAATGGCAAATGTGCTACTTTAATTGCTGACAATTTAAAAACTTTATTTCTTTTTTTTTGTTCTTTGTCTTTTGCATTTGGCTTTGGCTCCGTTCTTTACATATATACATAAACATAAATATATATATATTTATATATATATATATATATATTTATACTTTGTTTTTATGTTACAAACAATTAGAAACGAAATGAGCACAGAAAACGCTTAGGTGTGGCAAAAACTTGATGACAAATAAGAAAACTCAAAACTAGTGACAATTTCCCAAAGTCTTAGCTGGAAAAACTGTTTGATGGCAATGAAGTTGACGCAAGACTCAAGTCATTTCTACCTACAAATGGCCCTGTAATGCTATGAAATACCCTACACATTTTTCAATTATTTTCAAGTCAATCCACATATCTATTTGCTAGTATTTTTACTTAACAATCAGTCCAACAAGTGAATGACCGCAAATTTATAAAATATGAGAGTTCAAAGTTGACAAAAAATACAAAATCCATCAACTCACTTTTACATTTTATAATTCATTTGAAAAAAAAAAAACAAACCGATTGTTCATATACAGTCGAATATAATCGATTAGAGCAAAACAAAACTCGTAATTGGTGAGTTTATTCAGATAACTTGGTACAACAAAAAGTTTTCATGCAGAAAATCATGGTTCGGTCGATGGTTTTTATATTATATACATATAGTTTTCTATTATATAGTTTTCCAATTATATATATATACTTTATTGAGGCGTAGATATTTTGTTTAATCTTGAATCCGGTAATTTAAATTGCCCGGCGATTGATTTCCCAGCCGATTTGCGATAACGATTTAATTCCAATTCGATCCCACTTTTTAGATAGGCAACATAAAGTTTCATTTTTAAATTTTAAACTTATTAATATTTTTGTTTTTGGTATAGGATATATATAATTGAATCGATAATTGTTAATTAATCTTAATTTTTTTTTCGAAATACCAAGAGGGAATTGTGTTAAAATTTTGACTTGCATTTCGCTGATAATCTTTATGAATTCCATCCATTTTTGGTCTGTACACAGATTGTAATAAGCGCAATTTCTTATCACGATTCCTTAGAATAGCGAAATCCTCAAGTGTTAAAGAGCTCGAATAGCAGATACCCTCCGCCCCAGACTAGCTTTCTTAAGGCACACATGACTTGATAATTGAACCAATTGGTATATATGTATTTATTTATGTATATATATATATATAAGTTGTATAATTTATATTATATTGCCCAAATTCCAAGTAAATAAAAGAGAAATAATCGATTCTTATCGATATCGCAGCAAAGGAGAAAGGTAGCGATTAAATTAAATTAACTTGACTGGTTTATGGAAAACTTCTCTAGCTTATATTATGGAATTTGAAATGGTGCCTTCAGGCTGTTACAAAACACCATTATACCCTTTTGCCCAACTTCAGTGTGTTTAGGGTATTAAAAAAACCCAGTAGTTCCCAAAGTGATGCCATAAATTTCTGAGTGTAGTTTATGGACGTTGCTGTGGCCCCCTGACGAAGCCCACGGCTAGACGAAAATCAAAATCAATGTCTGTAGAAAACAAGAAAAAAAAGTTAAAAAAAAAATAACAACGTGAACAGGTAAGAAAAAAATATGGAATCAATGCGCTGTGTGAAGTTGAGGCGAATATGATTTCTGCCAAAGAATTGCCTTGAGTTGTTTTCACGAAAAAGCATTGAATGAAGGTTTTATTTTTTGTTGGAGCCGAAGAAAATGTTACTGTAAATTGTTGGACTTTAAGTGGGGAATACACGAGAGTGCAGTTGTTGTTCAGTGGAAAATAATCTGAGTATTCACTTAACCTCGACTCTGACTAATTTAAGAAAATGCTTCGTGAGATTCAATGGTTTCTTATATTATTCTATCCTACTTTATTTACTTTTAACTAGACTTCTTTTTTACATTTTTTATTTAAGTAAATAAAAAATGAAAACTCTTAGAATTTAGAATAGATTGTTGCACTTAAAAAAAGGTATTCAATTAAGCTTAACTATGAATTATTATAAAATTTGTAGCTTAGCGATTTTTTATTTTAATTTTAAATTATAATATTCGCTTGCTGTTTTTAGAGCAAGATTGTAAAACAAATAAATATTATAATTCTTTATCTCAATTAACAGTACGATTACCATACTTTCTTAATTTTTAATTATAAATTATATATATTATTATATTTTGAAACCTCATTAGAAATGTAGAATACACAGTTGCAAGCAAAAGATATCACATCCATATCTGTCGAAGTTGATGGGATGATATATATAACTTTTAGTTCCACCTTAACCTTCGCTGAAAACAGAAGTATAAACATTGTGTTGGCCAAGTTTTGAGCATTTATTTAATTGATACTTGAGTAATTCTGTTGACTGTACTGTGTAACAGTTTGTATACACTCTGGCACTGAAAGTAAAAGGGCATAATTGGTTTGGCATTCAACAATTTTTTTTTAAGACTTTGAATATATATTTTTCTTATCTGAGTTAGATAAACTGACAAATCCAGTAATTCTCTCATTTGAGTCAGCATATTTAAAAGGTCGTCGTCTGGTTGTCTCCTTCAAAGGTCGAGTCAGGCTCACAACCAGTAAAACCCTCGTTGCCACCTGTCATTCTCTGTTATTAAACTGATTTTAGAGTATTATGCAGTCGGTTACGTTCAATTTTTAATATTTTTCGCTTCTTGCTACGCTTTGTTAGCAATTTATTAATGATTTTTTTTATAAACTATTATATTCCACTTTTTGGTTTTTTGCCCTTTTTGTGTGTGAGTGAAGACCTTTAAAGCAGTTTGTTGTTGGTGTTTTTGGGGTTTTTTTTTCGATTTTGCTTTATGTTGCCCTGAGAAAATAGCTGATTAATAATTTTTATGTCATTTTGGCTTGGCGTATAAGTCGCTACTCAAATATTTAATAAATATTATTAAATATTTTTGCATTAGCTAATGCATATTTATTGAAACCTAATTTGAAACTTATATTTCCTTATAATTATGTAGAAGGAAAAGGGTTTCTCTTTACATTTGAATTCAATTTTTTTGTAGGTGTGTTAAATTTCCAAGAATTGGTGAAAATAAATGTTTTATATAAAAGTTTTCAATCCATTTTCGATTTCATATATACGTATATGTTTGTAGAATAGATTTATTATTGAATACATTTTTTAACGGACCTTAATGCTAATCAGTTAATAAACGAAAATATTTTTTGATTCATAATTAACATCTAACTGGAAATAAAAATATCTGTTTTGAGTCCAAAGCCTTGTTAACAACTATAATAAACAGGTAATTAGAAATATGTTAGCCAGGAAGGACTGACGTATTTATTTGGAACTCTTTTTCGCTTTGCCTTGCCCGATTCGCCTTTCACCAAAATAATATGGGCTGGTTAAATTTTTCTGCATTTTCGTTCAGCTCTCGATTACGTCATAAAATATAATTAGTATATATAAAAAGAATTCGCGTAGATGTGTAGACATTTACACACATGCACACATTAATATATACTTATGTACATAAATCTGTATACATTTAATACAGATCATATTCATTTATTTATTGGGTTCCGCTTTGCAGAATCTGTATTTTCTGTTGCATACACTTAGCCGTTTCTGGCGGGTAAATGGCTAACAGCTTGCAATTCAAATTTATTCACCGGGTGTTTACACGAGTGTTACAAGATCTCTCTGGCTTTTAATTGCCAGCTGCAAATGCCTACAACTCTATCATTATTTGATGCAAATAAAATATATAGATTTTATTTATGTTATTATTACAGTTATGTGAATTAATTTTATTAAACTTCTTCCCACTTTCCCTTACTAATTATTCCTTGCATGAACCGTTTCGAGTACTTTGTAAAGATCTCAGCAGACTCTATCATGTAATCAATTCAGAGTCCTCCATTTCTATAATTAAGAACTACATTTTAAACGTCCTATTTCGTGAATAACTTTTTCGCATGCATTTAACTAATTAATACTAATTATTTTTTTGGTTTGATTGGTTTTTTTTGCTCTGGATTTTCCCCAATTCATGCAACAAATCTTGTACCATTTTGCATTCAAATACACCCAGAAATCTTATAAATATTTCGTATTTTTTAATTTATACATATAATTTGAAATTTGATTTTAAACTTTAGTTGACACTAAATAAATAAATCAATAACCAGCTCCGATTCCACAATATCGATAAGAATCAATTACAGTTAGCAATAAAAAATAAAATTTTAAATTTATATCTTGTGAATGTAAATGTTCTCACATGATATTTATCATGTTGAAAAGTTCCATCATTAAGAAACTTGAGAGAAAAAAGCTTATTAGCATCTAAGTCGAACGACTGATTTGATATAGCTAAAGACCTGCTCCAGGGAATCCCCTAGTCGAGCTCAGTCTTGAGTAGAGCATTCTTACCTGTTGCTGTTAGCTGTGTTTGCTGCAAAGCTGGTCTGTGATTGCGGAAGTTGCCTTCTCGGCCAGTCAAATTCTACAGCTGTCTGGTCTGCCTACCAGCCAATTAGACACCAAGTGATGGAGGTTTTGTTGTGGTCTTGTTGCTGAGCAGCGTCGACTCGTCGAGTTGTCGAGCGGCCAGTGCCAAAAAGTGGCAACAAGCAACACACGAGTAGCGACACGTGCTTACAGCGACACTCAACCAGGCTGCTGTGGAGGGGGTGGGTGAGGGGTGGGGTGTCGCATGTTGTGGGGCAGGTGTCAATGTTGTAAGCCGGTGTGAAAATAGAAAATGCCGGCAGATATATGCATGCACAGGCAGAGTCTGTTGTTGACTGTTATTGTTTGTCTGCGCTTATGGAATTGTTTATAAATGATGCAGCAGCAGCAGCAACGGCAGCAGCAGCAACAATAACAACAACTGCAAACTGTGCCGATTTTGGTGTTGATGAAGTGCTGAAGTGCAAATACAAATGTTATACACTGTGAACCCATTAAAAATGGGTAAAAGAGGCATAATAGTTTTGGCAAAAGTATGCAAATGCAACAGGCAGATGAGTAGTTGATGAACAGCCGACTATAAGAGCTAAAGATCTGGAATATAAGTTCTTGTATTGATAAATTGATCGATGACTATCCTCGCTGATTGCAGGGTATATCATAGTCGAGCTGCAGCATTCATATTTGTTGTTACTGTTGTTGTTGTTGCTCAACGCTGCATTTGTTTGTGAATTAATAATATTTAAATTATGTTGCAACAAATAATTGCGCACTTGTGCAGAATAACATGGCAGTCAAAAGCAAACAAGCTGCTGCTGCTGCTGCTGCAGATACCTGCAACAGCAACAATGACTAACAATAAAAAACAATTTGAATAATTGATCACGTGAGCATTTTTTATGCATTCTAAATTAAATTGGTTGCATAGTCGAAAAGTAAAAAACAAGAAACGCTGCACATCAAATCAAATAGAATACATTTGCCAAATGGCACATAACTTGACCAATTCATATTCATATTCAAACGTTTTATTTTATTCGTTTTTAGCCAATTTGGATACATAAAAATTAAATAAACATAGAAAGGGATTATGAGCATCTCACACAAATTATAAATATTAAATTGGAATTGCAATCGAAACCGACTTCTTTATAGATTAAAATTCAGAATCAGAAAAATTGGGAAAAATTCGGAAATCTTTCATTTTTTATACTTTAAGTATAAAAATCGGAATGCTTCGTCAAACCCTCGATTCAAATATATTGCTTACATATCTGCCAAGAATAGACAGATTCATTTTTACAATAATATCTTGTATATCATAATGTATATAATAAGGCACAAGAATAACAAATTATGCAACGAAAAAGCTACACACGATTTTCTTATTTCTCAAGAGAAATAAAAGTGGCTATGGTTGCTAACAAAATTAATGAATAATGTTTGAATACTTCTCCAGCAATATGTTTGAATAATTGAAAGTAAATATTGAGTTGCTTAAGCTGTTATTGCCATAACAGCGGCACATTGTTTCGACATTAATTGACTACTGTTCGTGGTCAACCAGCTCCTTGGCTCGTCCCCATCTGGCTACTGGTGACCATGACATCAACTGAATTGTCTCCAGGCCACTTAGGAGTTTTTTTTTTTTTTTTGCTGGTCTGCTTAGGGTCGTTGTTCTGTTAGAATTTCCACCGAAACGGTATTTCATGTTGCATAAGGCAATATCACATTTTCCAAAGTTGTTTTTTAAGCCACTTTACAATAAGAAAATCATGGATTTAACATTGAACCTAAGCGAATTATTCTCTGCATTTGGCGTTCAACTTGCATCAGCAAGAAAGCATTTTTCATCGCACAGAATATTTAAAGAAAGCTGAGATTGCTGTGACGGAAGCATTTTTCAGTTCTGACTTGATAACGGTGCCATTTCTGTTTCCGGTTTTGTATGTGGATATCTTTATTATTATTATTATTTTTTTGTATTCGTTTTTTTTTTACATATTCATATCTTTTTCTCTCTTTGCAAATATCTCAGTATATCTTGAAAGTTTTTATTTAAAGTAAGAACGATTGCTTTCAAATATTGAAATCTTTAAATTTAGAGTTTAAGAAATAAAATGATTTATTTATTATTTGTATTTAAATTTTAATTTATTATTTTTTTCTTTATAATTAAAATAGTCATGTTTAAAAAGACTCAGAGTATTTAACTTTATTGCATCTATAACTATGGGCTTTCATACTACGTATACAGACATTATGTTATATGAACTTCTGATCTTATTTGTGCAAACAAAAAGAGTTCACATTTGAAGAATTCAATGAACCTTACTTAACTTGCTGGTGAAGTCGCCCCACAGCACAGAATTCCGCGTATTGCTGGCATCAAGTGACTTTTTGCTATATGACAAAAGTATATAATTTTTTTCTTTAATAACTTCTAAGCGTTCGTTCACACACAAAACATCAGATTATGTACAGTGTCTTCAAATTACACGGCTTATCATTTAATAAAATTCGGGGAATTCATTAAAAAACGAACAACAAAGAAAACCAAAAGAAATATAAGAAAAAAAAATAACTAACTACATATTTAAATATATCGAATTTCCGCAAGTAAATAAGCGAAAGCAAAGCCAAATTTAGAGAGCCAAAGAGCAAACTATTTGTTGTACCTAATGCGTAGGCTAAGGGCATGCCTTAATAATAATAACAACAACAACTACAACATCAACAACAAAAAACCGCAAAACTCAAGAACCAAATTCCTGGTAAAGCTCAAATCCTGTTTATTTCCTTTAAGCTACCTAAGCAACCAGAAGGCGCAGCCACTAAATCTTCTATAGGTAGTTTTCAGATGCTTTTGTATCTGCAGGTGTGTGTGTGTGTGTGTGTGTGTGTGCCTGCTTATGTGCTTCGGTTTTCATATATCGTCTCGTCGCTGATTTATTATTTACTTTATAAAAAATGCCTCGGCCTCAGCTTTGGTTTTAGCTTCAGCGAATCTTTTTCTCATCGTTTGTTTGTTTTGATTTTTTTTTTTAGGCGACTTTTGCTTAATTTGTGTCTTGGAGGGGAAAAAATTCTATTCATTAGAAAGAGTGTGTGCGCGAAAGAGACACAGAGCGAGCGAGAAAGGGACAGAGAGAGGGAGAGAGACAGAGAAGAGCTGCACATCTCCCTGGCGGACGCTTCACGGAAATCTTGTTAAATTTCGCTTGATTGAATTTGCCTGCATTTGGCGGTGTTTTTTTTTATTATTTCTTTTTTATTCTGTTATTTGTTGTTGCTCTTTTCTGTTTTTTTTTTTATTTGTATTTGTCAAGCACCTCAAATTGACCACACGCACAGCATCGCAGCGCAGAATGACTGGCGAAGCCATAGCCGAGTGCTGCTGAAATACTTCTTATGTAACTCATAAATTGCAATACAAACACATATATCAGCATTATAGAAACACACACACGCACACACTCACACTCACACACACACACTCAGCTCTCAAACCGCACAATTTACGGCAAGGAAATGAAACATAAACAACTTTGAGCTGAATTTGATAGTTTCAGCTCGAAATTTAAACACTCTTACGAAAGAATTGAAAAACTAATCTGAATTTTATACTTTCTAAAAATCAGGGTTTTCTATTTCTGTTTTTTTTAATTTTTTCTATAATTAGGAAAAATAAAAAAATTAACCTTTTTAATTTATAGCATTTTTTTCGTATCTTTAAAAACTAATCTTAAAACTAGAACACTTTTCTAGTTTTCAAGGCAATTTTCTGGATTTTATGTTGATTTTTTCTGCGTACTTTTTGAGAGACATTTGCATGGTTTTATACCCTTGCAAAGGGTACTATGATTTAATTGCAAATGTGTAACGCATTGACTCATTAAACCAAATAAAATCAAAGAAAAAACCCAAATTTTTATGTTTGAAGATAATATAAACATTTTAAAATATATGAAAAATTCAAACAAAAAAGTGAACATTTTGAGGCTGCTTGAGAATGCAGCTATTTGAATAATATAAGAAAGTCAGTAGCAGGGAATGGATTGAGTATATTTGTTCATGATCCGCATCAATAGCCGAGTCGATATACTCATGTTCGTCAATTTGTCTTGGAAAACATTGTTTTTTGTTTTTTTTTCACTGAATTTCCAACAGTTAATTTCCGATTCCGGTAAGAGTTTGATTGGCTGCCTTAAATGCTATGAGTCACATATATCTACACGGATGTGCAATCTTCAGCATGCTGCAGATAGCTGTTGTTTTGATTGAGTTGACCAAATGGTTGAGCAAGTCTGTGAGATCTACGCAGAGGGCATTTGGAAGCAATCAGCTGGCTAGAAGCAAAAGCGTGTTGGCAGCACTGAGGAAGCTGGAGGATTGCAATAAAGTCACAGCATGGCAGCTACCTGGGTGGAGTCCATAGATGCCGCTACACGCAACGCTGCTCCCTCAAAACTTGCTGCCGTCGCCAGTTCCCCTTAGCCTGCCTCTTAGCTGGTAATAGCCAAGAAAACCGCAGAAAATGCTATACAGCTAAACAGGCAGAGAGAGACAGAGAGAGAGAGAGAGAGAGGGAGAAGGGGCAGAGAACGGACAAAGCTGGCCAAGATGAACTTCGCTGCACAATGAGATTTATTTATCGTGATTGTGCGCTTAATTGAAAATTGTTTGAAAGGCCGCACATGACGCGGCTACTTGAGAAGCGCAACAGGAATCGCCAGTTGGCCAGTTGGCCAGTTGCAAGTAAGTTCCCAGTTCGCAGTTCCCAGTAGAGTCTTGGAAAACTGATTCTCATATATCAACGTGACCCATCTCACTGAACTGAGTGCTCTATGGCTCTGGACTGTCATTCTTAACGGTATTTTTAGCACACACACTAACACACACACACACACACACACAAACGTATTTATTGACATACATTTTGTTTTTGCGTATTTTTTGTTGGCTCCTGCGAGCGACTTTACGGACAATTTGTCAACGACATGGACAAAGATAGCAGCAGAAATTGTTGCCAGTTGTAAAATTAAAATGTCAAAGCCGACAACAACAAGGATCTGAAATAGAGAACATTAGTGTACACAGTCAGAGAGGGAGAGGGAGGAGTCGCCCACCCAAGGAATGCGTAGCCACCATGAATGGAATCCATCAACCGCCCATGGAGCAAAGGCCTCCAGCTGGCAGTTGTCAAGCAACGCAGCTACGCTGTGCTACTCCGTATTCAATCAGTTTTCAAATGCGTCGCATATTTCTGAACACAATGTAGTGGATACCTTGGGCAGGGATTGTGGGGTGGCAGTTGTATCCACTTAGCCTCGGGTTGTTTCACATGGTTGCCATTTGCCATAATATGATAATTTCTTAAGCAAACTGACATCTTGGCTAGTAACAAACAACTGATATTTTCACTAAAATCGGCCTAAAATGCAAATTATCCTGAAAATTCGATTTTTGGAAATTTAAGTTGATTTTTTTCAGAGTTACATTCTGAAGGATTGTTAAGTTAAAACGAATAACTGTGACAAAGTGTGAATTATAAAAATATATATTTTTATTTTATTGTTCTGCATTTGGTGACATTTTTTGTGTTATTTAAATAAGATAATATTAAATTTAAAAAGCATTCAAATATATGCAATAAATAATTATATTTAAAATACATCTTTAAGCTTTGCTATAAAATAAATGGATGAGTTAGAACTTAATACAATAAGTATCACATCACATCATATTTATGAAAAATATAAATAATTATTAATTAAATTTAATTATGATGTGAAAAAATAATATATTTATATAGATCTATAGAACGTGTGCATTTAATTAAAAGGAGTTGAGACACTCTCAGATAGATAATAATTCTTGTTGTCTAACTTATTTTAGAAGAGGCTTGAGAAAAAGCCACAAAGCTATAAATGTGGCTTATATTAGAGCAAAACATTTCGAAGATACTCAAATAGATCCTCAAGCCATGAAAAACCTGCTGGCAATAAATGTATTAGATAATAAAAAAGTTAAGTGTAGCAAATTAATTAAGTAAGATATAAAATTGTTTTACGAGCACAATCTTGTTATGACTAGTGTGTTTATTAAATTTGCTCTCTGATAGATTGCAAATACAAACAAAGCTGCAAAAAATAATAATATTGTTTACAATAGACGAACTAGTTAAAATTGCTAACAGAGCTCTCTCATCTAATTATCTGCAATTTCTCAATTCGTTGCCAAGCTACTCAGTTCTTAACCAGCCAACCTGCTGGCCTAACAAGCGACATATGCTTTCAGCCATCAGGCCCGAACACAAAGAGCAACCCTAATGACACAGCGCCCCTCATTCGCCCTTCAGCTCGGCGGGGGTGCCGCTCAATTCCATCACTGGCAAAAACACAAAATACTTTACAGAATAAGCGCTCGAGGACATCCTTCACAAGTCGCCTACACCACCCGTTGCTCCATGGATTCGTCGCCCTAATGTGATGTGTGCCTCCCCCCCCCCCCCTTCTCTACACCCCCGTTCCCCTTTGTGTTTTATTTTAAATTGTTTTTACTTTGATGTGTGTACTTCTGTTTTGGACTTGTTGCGTTTGCAACTGATTGTTGGAATTGGGATTTTGAAGCCGCACTTGATAAATATATATAAATAATAAAATCAATTCATATGCCAGGATTTTGCCGGGATCATAATATTTCACGTGGAAAACAAATACATATAAGTAGGTAATAAAATGATGCGATTGTCGAGTTGAGTTTTAAAACAATTCAATAATCATTCAGATGAAAAGGAAAAAGAATTGTTATTGATTCATGATTGGTAAGCAAAATATCTTTTGCAAAGTTTTAAATCAATACTTGCCTTTCTTAAGAATCGTTTTTAATGGAAAATATACATAAATTCAGTGATTGAAAATGCTATGCTCCTTCGTAGTTTTGCTACTGCGACCAACTTTCAAAGAGCAATAGCAGAAAACTGAAACGAATGCTCTTTCGCTCTGCTCTGCTCTGTCATTAGCAAGATTAATAACAGTAATATCAGTAGCAAGAGCAAAAAAAAAAAATGCTCTCTGCAGTTTTAGCAATAGCAGAAAGAACAAGAGCAGGGCGAGAGCATAGCAACTAAGTTGCTTGTGCTACTGCTACTGCTACAGTGCAATAGTAACTGCGTATTTGTGTTTCAATTCAGTCATTGAAATATATTCACTGTTCATTTTTTTCAGTGAGTAAGCATTTGAAATTTGTAGAAAAACACGCGCTGCCATTTAGTTTGATTATCATAAATCGCAAACAAAATCAGCAATCATCCAATTTATATTATATTATTTATTGTTCTAGCAAGAAAATCTCTTGCCCCTGGATCGATTTCTGGTTTGTCTTTTACAACCTATCAAATGTGTTTCGGGGCATAAGAACTGAACACAGAGACACACACAATGCAAAGATACTTCCAACATTTTTAGTACAAAAATCAGGTTAATATCTCGTCAGGCAGTTAAAGTCAACGCCTGATGGGTTTGTGGCCATTGCGAATAAACGTGTGAATTTTATGTGTTGGCTGAAATTTTAAGAGGCTTTCAATTTAATGGGGCATTGCGATTCGCTAAGAAAACCACACCAGGTAAAATAAATTGCAGTTTCAGAAATGCATGTAAAGAAGAAGAAAAAAATCAAAACAAACAAAACAGAACAGGAACAAGAACGAAAGAACAAATTGTACATATCACCATAGAGAGATGGAAGACTCTTGCTTTATTTATTGTGCGATGCCTTACGACAATGTCCTTTGTGCGGCATTTTCCGGTTTTGCCTACAGTCACAGTGCACAGGTGTCGACGACTGTGTATGTCAATTACTTAATTTTAATGGCTTTTATTATGCACTCGCACACCCGGTAAAGTGTAAAATACTCACACACACATACAACACACGCCCGCGAAGAATGTGCACCGTGTGGGCCATTAGCAAAATACAAGTCAATGAAGTCAAGTTGGGAAAAGTTGATCGCGTGAGTTGTGGCGATTTCGAGAGTGGACTTTGTTCAGATCACAGAACAAGCTAAAGACAGATTACTTTAAAAGCGGGCAGTTGCATATGAGGGTGGAGTTTGAAAGAGAGAGTGAGTCAGAGAGAGAGAGAGAGAGAGAGAGAGAGAGGGAGAGAGAGAGAGAGACAGAGATTGAGAGACAAAGAGCGATCTCGTCTAGCAGAGCCTGAAACCAGCTATTAAATGGATTATAAATCTGAATGAGCGAATGGATTTCAGAGACTATAGTCTTCAAATTGGGAATAAAAGTTCTCGTATAACAGCTTCAGCACAGACACATCCCTAATAAACCTAAGTAACAGGATCAACTGTAATAGTATTCAACTACGATGTTTTTATTCTGATACAGTCTTTTCGGGTTAAATAATATCAGTTCCGATAAATGGGTTTTCAGAAAATGTTGGTTTACTCCGATTATGAATTTCAATTGGCAAAAATGGTTTCGGTTATTTTTAAATATGTAATTAATCTTCGCTAGATAACTCAATCTTAGAGACACATTTTTAGACCCGAACGCCACCATAAATTATTTAATAGAGCGCGAAAAACTAAAATTGTTCTTTTATTGACTGATTAATATCTTATTGACTGATTAAAAATGGTATTTTAAAACAATTGAATTTCAACTATTTGTTTTATTATATGTTTCAGTTAAAATAATATTTAAAATGTTGCGTATAATTAATTTTTTGAAGAGAAAACAGTTAAACAACAATATATTTTTAATATTTCAATATTGGTTTTCATTTATTTGTGTAAATAAATTGAAAGAGAAAATACAAAGCTACTTGAATATTGTTAAAGAAAAATATTATTATATAAAAAAACTTATCAAACTAAAAACTAAAAGTAGTATTTAAAGTAATTATTTGAAATGCTATTTAAATTAGATTGGCTTATAGTATATATAAGGAAAAAATTGAATAAAATATCGTATTTAAGTATGTACATTTATATTTTCATGTGCACTTAAACATTCATAAAAATAAATAAGGTTGGCTATTTGGTTACTTGGATTGTATTTGGTGCGAATCCGAATCTGAATCCGATTCCGATTCTGAGTCAAAGTTGCGAGTTTGAGTGAATATTATATCTATCCACTTGTTGCTAACTGCTGACTAACTGACGCCAGCTGCTCGTGGCCTGTTGCTGTTGTTGTATAGATTTTGTTTATGACGCCCCAACAACAAATATACAAAACACAGGTGTCGTGTCGTTGGTTTATTATTTCAGCGCGACGAGGAAACAGAATTAAACCAACAAAATATCACACACACTCACTCGCACATAATCATACAAATGAATAAATATGTAGACAAAACTACAGGCTAAGGCACACATTTTGAATAACGCACTAACCGTAACAAATGTGTAAGCTTTATGTAAATCTTGAGTTTCGCTTGCACTTCGAATTTGTTTATTAAATTCAGTTGTTATTGTTGTTGTTTTGACAGACAGCAGCAACAAAAACAAACAGCTGCAAACTGCTTTCGGTTTGGCGGTATGGTGAGTATGCGCATTCCAAATACGTGTCTCACAACTCATTTGTTATGCATTAAAGCGCTGCTATTTCATACCTCAAGCGTTTAATATGCAATTAAAACATTTTTTAATCATATTTCAAGCGCAATCAGTAGCCTAAAAGTAAATAAAAATACAAAGATTTCAGTGCTTTGTAACACTTAACTAACACTTGACAGCACTGAAAGCGTTCACAACTGTTGCGCACAGCTGAGAGGCGTGAGTAGTTGCTTGCATGGACAGTTATCGATACAACACAAATATCAAACTCACGACTGAGCTGAGGACAACTATCAATTAATAGTATTCTATTAAACTCTGTATATTTTATTAATATTAATGAATTTAAAAGGTGTTTGTAATTAAATACATATTTTCTTACAATTTTTTTTTTAGAATATATTTAAGTTTCTGAGCATGCCACTGTGCATAGTTCGGCCAGCTGTTTTTTTAAGTTTTGCAGCACTGCTTCGCATGCCTTGCGGAGTATAGGTTGGCTTTTGCGGCTCTTGGTTGCCAGTTGCTGCCAATTGCATTTAGAATGGGCGATTTTCAAACATGGCTCAACGACCAGCTCCGCCAGCTCAATACAGATGAAAGTGTATTTGGCGCGTACATAATTGGCATACTCGAGGGAGAGGAAGAAACGCAAGATGAAAAGATTGAGGCACTCGAGGGCATACTCAGCGGAACGGGCGTAAGTCATCTATCGCTTAGCTTCGAAGCGTGGCCATTCTGTCAATGTGAAAAATACACATTTTGCAGGCTGCTAACACTGAGGAGCTGGTGGCCAGCATACTGCAAAAGTGGCTGCAGAGCCATCCCAGTGCAGATGAGCCGCCCAAAAAGGGTCTGGACATCGATGTGAATGCCCAGCTGGCCAAGTTGCTGGAACAAAAGCTGCAACCCGTCGCCAAGGAGCGTGCATACACCGAGGAGGAGCTGCGCATTAAACAACAAATACTGGCTCAATACTCACAGGTTTGATTTTTAGAGATCTCTGGGAAGAGTGAAATTAAATTTCAAATATAATTAAATTTGTTACTCGTATTCTTCTGCCTGTGGAAAATGGTTAATTACAAATGCTAAAGAGCACTTTCAACTTAGTCTATCAAATGTATTTAATTTCAAATCTAGAACAATTTATTTAAATATTTTTGCATGGAATAGTAAATCTTAAATTGATCTTCAATCCTTTTCCCAACCGATTAAATAAGGAAAGAATGTGGTATATTACCATGCATATTTTTTATATACCATAATAATAATAATAATGAAGGCTGATCTAGACAGGCGAAATTCTTATCATAAGCAATTTATATTTACACTGCAAATTACCGATTAATAACAAAAGATACATATATCGTTCCAAACGGCAAACAAAAATAATTATGTATTCGATGAAACGACAATTAACGTTTATGCCTTTTACAACCATAGAGCGCCGTCAGCGAGGAGGAAAACGATGATTCGGATAGCGAAATCGCTGAGCCAAGCGGCACAAGCATCATGGCACCCAATACCAACAAGTCGGATGTGGCGAACCTGGCCAAGGAGAAGCGCGAGCAGGCACGGCTGGACAGTGCGGCCAAGAAGCAAAAGGACAAGGATGATCGTGAGAAGCAGAAGCAGCTGCGTGAGGAGAAGAAAGAGAAACGCAAAACCGTTAAAGGCGAGCGTCGTCGGTAGCCAGCAAGATTAGAAAAAAACCGTCCGCAACTTCCATGAATTCAGTCAGAATATGTACAATATATACTATATAAAAATTGTATCGCAATCAAATTACCAAAGTATCAAATTGTAATTAACATCAATGTATTTTAGTTGCGAATTGATTTGATATTTGAAATTGTTTTCACTATATTAAATACAAAATCGTTTTCACAATGCAGCAATTTTAATTCGAACTCTAATACTAGCTTGTTTCTAATTTACTTCTAGGAATTATGATTAAAACTTTAGTTTTCACATTTGCATCCAATTAGTGATTAATAGTGTCGCAATTTATGTAGTAATTGGCTCCTCAACATCCTTATTTTCCTCCGCACAAGCTGCCGGCTCCTGATCTGCTGTTTCGTCATTATTATCATTCTCGTCATTGATCTCTGAGCTTCGATTAGCCGCTTGCAGCTCTATGGATTGTTTTTTGATAGCCCCAATATCATCTAATTGGATGCGTCTGTTGTTTCGATCCAAGCACTTCACCTTGACATCAATGAAATCGCTAATGTGCTCCTCATCCCAGCTGGAATACTGCAAAGGACACCACAAATTTCAATAAAATAAAATATGGAAAGGAAAGCGATTTGCATGAAATAAAAATAATAACACATTCCTGAAGATCATTGATTATTAATTACTATTATATTATTAATTTTAAGTATGCAATATTATCTGTTTACTGGCTGATATAGCCTTGGACAACATCCATGTTTATTCATGCCTTTTATATTTAAATAAATATTGGATTTTGGTAAACAAGTTTCATTAATGACTGAGACTCTTCAAGGCTTTTGTTTAAATAACAAGAAAAAATAAAAAAAATTAGTTTAATTTGCTAAATGATTTTATTACAAAATGAAATGAATGCTTAAAAGTTATTTAAAAGAAAATATATGAACAACTTAACCGATACGGTTACTAGATAGATTAGATATTAAAATATTATCACAAATTATATCTTATGTAAATAAATAAAAAATAATAAAATCAAGTTTAACTGCAAAATCTTCAAATCTTCGAAACTTAAATAAATATTTGAATTCATGACTTTACCACTGAGGTGGATGTGAAGATCAACTGATGTTCATGTGGCCTGTCCGCATCCTGTGACGTTTTCACACGCAGATATTTCTGCAAGAGATTCGTTTGCTCATCTTTGAGCCAGATACAAAGGCGACTGTTGTGCAGCCAATTCTTGTCCAATAAATCCCGCTTCTTCAGCAGCAGATCCAGTTCGGCGAGCTGGACAAACTGCTTTTTGGGCGGTAAACTATGCGATCTCTTCGACGTGGAGGGGTTATCGAAATCATCGTCGCTTGGCTCCGTTTCCAACTCATCGTCATCAACGTCGTCGGACTCGAAGTCCTCGTCGCTTACCTTTGTCGGAATAGTGCGCTTCTTGTTTTTGGCTGCAGTCATTGGGGCGGCTCCTTTGCGCTTGCGTCCGCTGCCGCCAGCGTCGCCGCTGACGGTGCTATTGGTGCCAGTGGGACGTGGTTGCTTCTGCTGGGGCTTTTTGTTCGGACGCCAGTCCTCCTCGGAGTCGTCGTCGTCAGGGCTGTAATCCTCCTCGTCGGAGTCCAAATCAAATGTGGTGGTCACCAATTCGGTGCGACTACGCATTTTCTACCTCAAGCTGCCAGGAAATTCTCTATCCGTGATTTTCTCTGACTGAAAAAAATGTCGTGTTTGTTGTTGTTGATTTCACGGAAATTGCACGGGGAAATTGCAATACAGCCTCTCAACTGCGTCCCGAATGGGGGTTGTTTTTTTGTGGCTGACCTCGAAACTCGCTCAGCTTCTTTCAGGAGCTTTTCTCTGCCTGAAAGCTTGCGACAGTGTTGCATTCGCCAGGGGCAAGCATCGAGAGCTGTTGCATGTTTATATCTGCATATATATTTTTATTAGTTTCAGCTGAATCTGGCGATGATTGGTTTGTTTTTTAAAAATGACTTTAGCCAACTGAAAATTTGACCGAAATTTTTGCGCTTCAAAAGAGTAAAATCATTAAATCTGTTTGTATTTGATTTGCTTTGTGCCTCACAACCATTGTCCTCAATTTAGAGCTTTAAGCTCCACTTAAACATGCCACATGAATTGGAAATTGGAAACTTATTCGTAAGGCAATTCCCCAAAAATTAGTTAAACCCATTTTGCTTTCTGCGTCTGTTGCATCATTTTATTAAACTAATAACTTATACATTTTACTAGTATTATTATTTATTACAGTTTAATTTGATGTTCTATTAACTACAAATATTAAATATATATATAAATATTTTGTTAAATCGAGCAAAACTTTGAAAAACGCGGTCAACAGATTTATCCGAAAGGCGATTACAATATCCCATTTGTTCAAACAAATTCAATTCTCAAAATAAATAGTCCAATAACTCCTGAAAATAAGACACGTTATTATAAAAATACATCCCAAAACACAGTACAACCCTGAAGAATATATCCAGAAGAATAGGCAGCTATGTTGACTCGGCTAAGAACGCTGATCAAGAATATATATTATGGGATGCAACACATTTTACACGTCATTTGACTTATTATAGTTATTTCTAATAATTCTAATTTATTAATTAGACATAATAATTTAAAATATAAATAATCCGATCGCAACTGATAAATTTCCATCAGCTTTTCACATGATTTGGTAGGAGTCCCTTTCTTTGTTTGTGTATTTGGCTCTGTGTACCCTGGTGAGATTTGTCCAGTTGCAGAAGACGCTGTCGGAAATCACGCATACGTCTAGCACTTACTCTGGGTGGTGTTGGAGGACGCGACTTGTTGCTCTGGTTATTGTCTGCGGGTCCATTAGAATTGTTGAGATCGCAACGACGTTGTCGCATCTCCCGCATGCGCTGTGCACTTGACTTGGTTGAAGTCCTGCGAAGCAAGAAATCACCTTGAGTGTTTTTAGTAGTTGTGTTTCCATTGTTCAATCGTTGCAGACGGTGCTGGAATTCAGGCTTCAGACTGTCACATGATTTGGCTGTGTTACTGTCCGGAGGTTTGAGTTGATTGTCCAGATTCATGAGTCGCTGGCGAAGATCACGCATGTGCTGAGCACTCGAGATGGGTTCAGATGCACTCTTGTGATCCTTGCAGCGCTGTCGCAGCTGAGTTAATTTGTTACAGGGATTTATTGCCTTATCCAGATTCAGTAGGCGTTGATGGATATCTCGAACTATTTCACGACGATTATTTGATTTCTTTACTGGCAGCAATCGATGTAAAGGCTTCAATCGAAGAAACGTACAATTTCCATCTGAAATTAATACCTCATTTATGCTAAACATATTTCGGTTTAAGTAACAATATTTACCTTCAGTTGCTGAATGTTCATTCATATTGAATCCTTCGTCCTCCGGCTTTATCTCTATCTTTACAATCGGCTCTATTTTGACTGGGCCTAGATCGATTCCATTTACATCTAGCTGATTATCTGTTTCACATTTAATTTTGGTGTTGTTCCCCTGATCCGGTATAATATATTCATCTTCATTGTTCTCCACCTCGTACTCCTTCTTAATATTTATTACTACAGCTTGTTCCATTTTATAATCTCAGTCATTTGGTTCAGTCATTCATAAATAAACCAAAGAATATCTTACGAATGTAGTTAAAGTTGTTTATAGAAAACAGCTGTAGCTAGGGATGATAATCATTAGGTACTTATTGGCTGTTATTCGCATGGAAGTGACTGGTTTTTCAAGAGTATCTTTCAAAATTCGGGATGGTCACATTTTATAATTACTAGATGTGCTTAACAATTGTAATGGTCGGCAGATAGATCGATAGGCGAGGGATATCGATGGGGGACCATCTTCAGAAAAAAAGAAGAGGGAGAAAAAAAAGAGGAAGGAGGGAATGTATGCGGCTGCGCTGCACAAAAAAAGAACTGATTAACAAAGAAATTCTAATAAATTATTTGTGAATAAATTATGAAGCAATTATATACCAAATAAAATAATATTAAATAAATACATATAAAACAAAAGTAAAATTAATAAATAAAATAAAAACATACAAACATACAAACCGGCGGCAGCAACAGGCGGAGCTATCCATCGCCGCCATCAAGGAGAAAATCGCCAGGGACAACTGGACTCAGGAACCAGGAAGTCGAAGCCCGGAGACTCTGAGACGCCTCGGATTATATCAACACCTGTGAGTTTGTTCCCGCCTAACTGCGGCAGAGTTAGCCAAAGACAGCTGATCGGCCCTAACCAGTGCCATAGTGATGCACACTTGTCACTCAGTGATGCGCACTTTTAAAGCCAAATAAGAAAAAAAGAAAAAGCATGAATATTTTGTAAGCTTTATATTAAGTAAAAAGATAAAATTGTATTAAATGTTAGGGACCACTATGTCACAAATATCACATGAGTTGTAAATTAAATAGCCTGAAAAAAATGAACATGAGGAGGTAAATTAATGTGATTGTGTGAGATGAGGGCATAAAAAACCAGCGAGAAAGGAATAATTGTGTAATTAATATATATATATTTTTTATTTATAAAATACAAATTTTTTTGTTAACTTGCCGCCCAATATATCGCGGTCGAACTACCCCTGAGCCGATAGCTAGCCGGCTGAGCGATATATTGGTGCTTTCGACAGGCAAGGCATAACACAATATATGCCTCACAATAATATTAACCTATGTTTATTAGAGTTGTTTCTTAAACATACATTTTTTTGATAATCATCGGACAATATATTAATCGGAACTAAGTATTGAGCTCACAGTCAGAGAATATCGATAGTATCGATTGTCCAACGATAAGCTGTGCTTACAACGATAAAATACTTGTTAATTTGGCTTTTACCGTCCCCAATGCCGATGTTGTTTCATATCAAATATATAAGAGAATAGTTCGCTTACATTTAATAAATCTCAATCGGGTAAAATGCAAGTTTTTAATGAAATGAATTTTAAAGAAGAGCTAGTGAATGGATATTGTGCATTCAATGTATCAAATAATTCTGAGTATACCGGAATAGAAGACATCGAAAAGGAGAATATTATCAATGTGGAGGAAACAGAACAATTTACAGAAAATTCGGTTGATATTGGACCCACAAAAATAGAAGTTTCTGAGCAATTAGACGATTTGAATAGCATAGTGCCAAATACAACAAAGCAGGTGAGCAATGCCATTCGTTTCTTAAGATTTGAACAAACTTATAACTTCATTTTATTCCTAACAGAATGCTAGAGGTATGACGCTTTAAATCGATGTAATCTATATCTCCCACAAATTTTGAGCTAAAGCTAACAATATTTGTAGCGCCCAGCATCAAAAATCTAATTAATGCACACCATTTGAGGATTAAGTTTGATTTGAAACGCCGGCAAAATCAGCAACCGTATCATTTTATTTAGTGTTCTGAATGCTGACTATATTTAATCCAACAATTCATAACATTTTAATGTGTTCAATATTTAAAAAGTGTATCGCTTTAGACGTGCCTCGATCATTATCTGCTTAGTGATAATGCTTAATGCACCTTTCAATTTTGGTGACTGTTGTTATAAAACTGAGATATAGTTTTTCGCGATTCCAAGCCGCAAGTCTAGCGTTCAAATATCTTAAGAATGCGACATGCATCAAGAAGAACAGGCAGACCGACATACAGATATGTTGATTAATTGGCTTTTGATGCCGATTTAAGAATATATTGTCGGAGATGCCTCCTTCTGTCTATTGCATACTTTTGCACATCTTCATTATAAATTATAAATATGCACAATTGTCTTTCGAGTTCTAACTACGCGGAGATAAAGAGCAAAATAGAATTGCTTTTATGCCATGCTCTCCCTCTGCTCTTGTTCTTTCTGGTATTTCTAAAACTGAGAGCACAATCTAAATTTTGTTGCCATTCTACTGCTATTGCTCTTTCAAACTTGTCAAATGATACACTCTGATGCAAAAACTAACAAATATAAAAAAGTATATGTAATACAAAATATACTGCCTTACCAATAATTTAACACAATTAACATACAAGAAGAAAAAGAGCATAACAAATACCTGTAGCAAAAAGTATATTTCGTTTGCTATGCTATCGCTGTGCTCTCATTTTTTATTTTTTTTTTATTTATTTTTTTTTTTTTTGCTATTACAACTAAAAATAGCACATTGCTCCTTTTTTTTTTGCTGTTCGTGTTATTTTTTGCTGTCACGAATCAGAATCAGAGCAGAACGAGAGAGCATTTATGTGCTCTTGCTCTCTTGAAATTCTAAATACCCAGCGGGAATTTGCACGGCCATTCAGTTTCGTAATCGATTAAATATAAAATATATTTTAATTAAATGTCTTTTTTACCAAAGCTGAGTCGTAGGTATTCAAAAGAAGGAGACTTGTGCGCTTACTTTTTTGTTTTAATTAGTTTTCGGTTACATGTCTTAAAAAGTATGCCCTACTTTTTGAATAACGTGTGTGGACTTATTTACTTCTAAACGCACACAACATACGAAAGCAGTGATGCAAACTGTATTGTAAGCGGAAAATTCCGAATGGGTACGAGAGCAGAGCAATTTTTGCTCAGCTTTTGTTGCTACGAAGTAGTAAGTTGAAAAACTTGCTACAGACGCTTTGCCAGCGCACTTTTTAGTAGTTCAGCTTGGTGATATATTGCGTTAACATGGCTCCGCGAGTGCACAAATTGGATATTTATAAATATTTTCGCTACCATGATATTAATCATGTACAATGCAAAGAATGCTGTCACTTATTGAAAAAAGATCGCACATTTAACTTAAAAAAGCATTTAGTGCATCTGCACAAAGTATATTTATACAGACAAGTAAGCAGACAGCTACAAGAAACAAAAAAAATAAAAATGTAATATGCTGTAGCAATGGCAAAGTCAGTACATTTCTCTGGTCTCATTGTTTTGACTATTGCTACATTTGTGAATTTTTTGCTGTTGCTTTTTATTTGTGCTGACAATAATCACAAAATGCAATAGCGTTTATTACAGTTTTGTGTTGTTGGCTCTGCTCTTGCTTTCTGCAAGTCAATACTGCCATCAGCAAGAGCAGAAAAATTTGAAAATCGTTGCAGTGGAAAAACGCTATTATTAAAATATATTTTGAATTTCACGAAAAAACATGTTAGTTGGCTTGTGTATTCGGAGAAATATTTGACATTCCCTTGAATGCGAAAATCATTCAGACTTGAACGTAAAATAATGCGTTTTTGGTATTTTCTTGGACTTTTTTATGTAAACAATGAAATATGCCACAGAAACACTAAAGTTATGTTTTTATTCTAATTTTTTTTAGACGATTATATGGAGGCCAAAAGGCATGAGAGCGTTAATTAAGTATTATGAAGAACATGACAATATGTATAATCCACAGCATGTGCAGTACAACAACAAACAGATTCGAGCAGACTCACTTCGGCAGCTACAATTGAAAATGCAGAGCTTTTACGAAGGGATTACTGAAATGGAAGTAAAAACAAAAATAACTACTCTTCGCAGTCAATATATTGACAATTTGCGAAAAGAGGCAGAATATCGTAAAAATGGTGGCACGGGTACATGTGAGAAAATGCCGCCTTATTTGAAACATCTAAAGTTTTTAAATCCATTTTTGAAAATTAACGTAGAGAATAGCTCAAATTTAGATGTGAGTATTTCTGCATTTTTTGTGTGGATATTAAGTTAATATATGTGTATGTTTTGATATTTTCTTTCTACAGACATCAGCTGAGCCTATTGTTTATGAAAGCGACAATTCTAAACAACACGAATCCGATTCAGAAGTAGTTTCCAACACAACTGTTCCAAATTTGAGCACAAACGTTCCTGAAGCATCCCCAACGGACAATGTTTTTGTGACCGGCAGAGAAGATTTGGCCAGCGGTCCAAACAAACGGCGGCCTTTTAAAGCGGATGTGGAAACATTCGGCGAATATATCAAGGTCGAAATGGACCAAATTGAGGATCCGAACAAGCGCCTGGCCATGCGGTATAAAATTATGAAAGTCTTCATGGGCGAAATTTAAATTATACACATAATTCTTAAAAAAAAAAACAAGGAACATAATTATGATTTGTTATTTGTATATATTAATTATATTTCGAGAGAGCGAAGACTACATAACAGCCGTTGTTCCAATTAAAAGCTGGAATCCCATTCGACATTTTTTTGCCATTGACTAAATTTGAATTCGGTTTGCTTTGCAAAAATTACATAGTCGTTCAGAATAGAAAAGTATCCAGAACAAGATGCATACAAATTAAAACACATAGAAATTGACATTTATTTGAATCCCCATTCTGATTTTCGATACAAATTGCAAAGTGGTTTGCAATCGAAACTCAGAACGGAGTCGTTTTATTTTTGATTTTAACGTTTTACATAAAGCTGGACAATGTAGCACACTGAAACTACTTGAGAATTGTATTTATTTATTAAGCTACATATTTAATCTATACATATGTGTAAGTGTTTAATATTTTCATTCGCTGGCACTTGTTAACCGAGCTCAAATAAGTCGCTAAATTACAGGACTACAAATTACATATATTATATATAGTGTCTTATACATAATTTCTGTATTATTCCTTTATGCAAGCATTATCCGATGACTAAGTTATTGATTTCACTTAAACATTAGGCTACTTATGGTCTAATGGTAATGCATATTTAAGTGTTCTATGATCTCACATATCATTCATTGCTTATACTTTTAACGGCTATACGCGCGTGGGCGTTCCAAAAATGGGGACATTGTTGCGCCGCTGGGCCAGGGGGGAGGCGGGCGTTGGCGTGGGTCCATTGTTGTTGTTGTTCAGTCGACGTTGCTGGCTATCCGAATGGGCACGTTCTATAAGAGGGGATCATATCGTGTCAGATATGTGTCTATATGTATCATTGGTACTACTGATTGGCCATGCTTATTCGATTTTATGTTTTTGGGGGATGCTGCATGCAAGTTTTTGTTTGTTTGTTTTCTTTTTACGTTTATTTACCAAATATTTTCCGTTTCTTCTGCAAATTGTTCACATGCAATTGAAATAAAAATAATAATAATGTAAAATTATGTATTTACAATTAAATACAATATGGAGTATAGTTAACGAGCTGCCTTTCTTTTAAGTTAGAAAATTTATAAAATTAGAATAATTTCCGTATTTTCTTTACAATAGGAAAAATATTCTAAATACAGAAATTAATGTTTTCCAATCAGCTTTGAATTCATTTTTAAATATATTTTTAAAGACATTCATTTTGTAAGTATTTTCAATATATATATATATATATATATATATGTATATATAGTATTTATAGTTAACGATCTGCTTTATACACTTTCTGCCTTTTTTAATTTAAAAAATCTCATTTCTCTGTTTAAAGTTGGCTCTCTCCATCATATAAAACACAGAACCAAGAAAATCATTTAAGCTAGTTTTTAGATAAACAGCATTATCTACATCAAACAAGATAATTCTAAATCTATTAAATCTATTAGTCAAAATAATAAAAACAGCACCTAAATTTTAAATATTTCTATATATCATGCTGCTTAGTTCAAGATACATGTTTTTTATGAATATAATCTTAAATTATGTATATTTTTTAGTGAAGCTTTACACCAATTTTGAAATGTTAAAGTGCATTTATGAAAAATTGAACTTACCTCGAAACTTTAAGCCCTGTGCCTCGTTGATGATGGCCGCCAGCGCTGGGTGCTGATAGCGCTCCCGGAATATGGCCGATCCGTTCATGGCGGAGCCACCATTACCGTTAAGTGTGCCATTGCCGTTGCCATTGCCATTGGCTTGCTGCAACATTTTGTGCTGTGGCGTGTGCTGGGGCGTTAGTGAGATGGGTGGCGTGCCATTGCCATTCTTGTAGTAGCGATTCTGATTGGGATCATAGGCAGTAGTATTCTGATCGTGATTGTGATTAAGGCGATTGGCCAGCTTGATGGAGGTGCAGCGCTCCTCCTCATTGTTGCGCATCTTCAGTATGCGCTGATCCTGCACAGAGTACCTTGAGCCGTTCAAGACATTCAGCTGATTCAGATTGGTCACCTGGGGACTCAGCTTCTTGCCACGAAAGCTGCCGCCCGGCGAGTTGTTCAGCAACGTGCCACGCGACGAGCTGCCGTTCGTTTCAGTGCTATCCCGGCTGGCCGCCTCCCGATAACTGGATGGCCGGTGTGTCGATGGTGGCGTGTCCAGTCCGCTGTCATGTGCCGAGCAGTCCAGCTCCTGTTTGTTAGCCAGGCCAACGTTGCTGCCGCCATTGCTGTTGTGTGTGGGCAGCATAGGTTGCACTAAGGAGAAAGAGTTGAAGAGTTTCAATAAGTATACAGCTACAGGACAGGATTAATCGGAGACACGGCAGACATGGCTTTACAACAACAACAATAGAGTTCGATTTATAACTTAATTTTTTACTATATGGGCTTTATAATTAATATGGTAAGCAATAACAAATTAATTTGGAATTATCTGATACCAATGCCATTCATGCACAACTGTTTGTTGAATATTCGAATTTTTAATTCTAATTGAATGTATGTTATAATATTATTTAAAGTACTTCGAATCTTTCAATTAAATAATCTGATTTATAGGAATAATATATATAGTATAGACAGTCTTTGGGACTCACCTGAGTGGCGCATATCGGTGGGCGCACGCGGTTTGCGATAGAGCCAATCCCTGTCCAGCTCGTTGCCATTGTCCGGCTGGGCGCTGATGCCGCGGAAGAGCCGCGGACGGCGCAGCTGCACTTCGGACTCCTCGGCCGTCTCCTCGTCGACGACCGCATTGGAGCCGAAGCTGCTGTTGATGAAGATGCGCCGTGGTGATCCGTACAAGGCACCGCCAGCCTGCGTGAAACTATTCTGCGCCGAAGCATAACCATTCGAGTAGCGACTGAGATTTGCATTGCTGTGGTGCGGAATCTTCTGCGGCGTCGAGTGATTCGTTGAGATGCCGCTCAAATGATGATTGTGATTCTCATTGTTTAGCGCACTCAGATCGGGCACCGAATCGCTGAATAAAAATGGATTGGCGCCAGTATAGCCATTCAAGCTGCCGGCGCCAATTTTATGGCGCGCCAGTCCGCCGCCACAGCCGGAACCATTCGTCATCAGCCAATCATCCAGTGCACTCGAGTATGTGCTGCCCAGGCCAAAATGCTGGAACTGCAGTGAGGCATGCGACACAGGCGCGGCCAGCGAGGCACGCGATCTCGGCCCCTGAGCGATCTTCAACGCGCGACGACGCTCCTTCGAGGTCAGCGTGCATTCCTGCTCAAAACACAACAAAAATTAAACATTAGAAATGAGCCAATAATGTGAATGATTACGTGCTTACCTCGAGCAGCTCGAACCAATCCTCGAGGCCATCGTCACAGCGCAGGAGAACGCGACCCTCCCGTCCCAGCAGCAGCCCAATGGCGCTATACGAGCGCCGATTGAGCCATTCTACCTTCTCCACGTCCACCAGCTTGACCTGAAATCAAATGCAACAAAACAATGAGTCAGTCGTTGCTACACACAATACGAGTCAAAGGTTAGGCAATGATGGTTCGACTCTCTGGCTCACTCTGCGGGTGTCTGGGAATCGGATCGCATTCGCTCCAAAGACGCTCACGTTTCCAAGAGCCAAGATAATTACAATTGATGTGCTGGCTTTGCTGCGTGAGAGCAAGTCTAACTCAACGTTGCTTTAATTGTGGTTTAGATATTTGGTAAGCGCATTAAAATAACACTTAAAGATATATGTATATCATAAATGCCATTGACCTTAATTTTTTCCATTCTTTCAAAACATTCAGATTTTTATTGGCCATTATAAGTGATTTTAACTTTGATTAAAGTTAGCAAGCCACATTATTTTTGTATTATATTATTATTATTATATTTTACGGATATCGCACATTTGTGTGGATTATTCATAAAAATAAATACATTATAAATAAAATGGAAGTGTTGATGGAAATATCTAGAATTTTATTACAAACAATATGAAATATTTGATGTTTGCCTTCTTGGAAAATTTATTGAAGAAGAGTTGAGCAATACTGAAATAACTATATACCTACAATATGTGGAGGAAAGAAAGTCTATAATAATTTATAAAATTTTTAATATTTTAAGTCACTCGTGCATAAGAGGCATAAACATTTCATATCAATAAATTTATAGACTCTTTTCTTTATGCACTGTTTATTTTAGTAAATGCTTACCAAATATTTATTATATTATTTCGTGCTAAATCGGATTTCCACATTTCTTTCTACACTTTTTGCTTACATAATTCTCTCTCTTTTTCTGTTTCTCACTCATTATCGAACAGGCGCAGAATTCTACGGCTTATGTCATCAGCTGCCGGTTAGCAGTAAGTTGTTCCATTAAGACCACATCGCACTTGCAATAGGAAACTAATGCACTTAATTTTAATGGCAAACGCCATAAAGTAGAATGCTACTCGGTTATTTTGAGCACGTCTTTATGCAAAACTTGAAGTCGCCAACAATACAACAATTAAGAAACGCCTTCTACTCGCATGTCCACCTTTCTCTAACTATTTCTTGTTTTCTTTTACTGGGTTCTCTCTGAGTTCTTCTTAGTGCACTTTGCAAGTCGGTTAAATGTCATTAGGGCAGGCCGACAGTTTCGCCCTGGCCAAGTGCGAAACTTTTTACCATGTAGAACTTTTATTGAACTCATTTTTCTTATTGTTGTAGTTTCTTCCCGGCAAGTTTATGGCTTTTATTTGCTTGTAGATGGCGCTGCTTTATGGCCTGAACTTAAAGTTGTTGCAGAGACTGCGCTCCAGCTGAAAACTGTGCGAGGCCATTAGGCAAATATGTCAGCAGCATGTGGCAATTAGCCAAGTTATGCGATATCAAACGTTGGCCAAGATTTTTCTTACCTCTTGGCTGACTGCTTCTATTTTTATGGCCAGACATAATTAAGTTGTTTTAAACGCTTGAGAGGTGACGGAGACTTGAATCGCTTTAATGATAACTTGCGATATGCGATATGTGCTCACAAAAAGAAAAAACGCAATAGAATGGATTTGAAATATGTGATCGCTCATCATGGAGCATGTCAACACCAAAGGCCTTGTCGAAGATCTATTAAAATGCCGGCTCATAAAATAATCTCGAGCAATGTAAATGTGCATTGTGTGGGCGTAAACAAGCTAAATATTATTGGTATATGGTGATCTACGTATACATATATCTTTTTTTGAGTTGTAAAACCTTGTCTTAATTGTTGATATATGATGATCTTTCAAATTTCAAAATCTTATAAATAGAAGAGATAAACTGGCTCATATAGAATCGTAGCAAAGACTAAATAAAAGGATTCAATACAAATGCTGTTGAAACATCAGTCGTCTAATCTTTTCTCCTATATATATATATATGATTTTCTTTTCAAACTAATTCCAATTGATATACTGAATAACATTCAGCGTAACGCTGAATAGGCTGATAGTACATAAATCGAAGTTAAATGTCAAACTCATAAGGAAGTTTCCTAATTTCTGACTAAAATAAGTTAATGCATTATTTCTTTCCAGCATTTCCTATAAAATTGAATTTCATAGTTAATATGATATGATATATGATATCTAAATATTGCAAATTGTTTTAAAATTAAATAGAATTAAAATTAAAAGATATCATTATATAATGACTAATGACTTATAATTAAATAATAATATTTTTAATAGGTCCTGTTAATGACTTATAATTATTTGCACTTCAAGTGCTTTCCCTCACAATCCCTTACCATATTACCATATTTAAACTATTACTTTAGTTCGACTGACCTTACCAGACCCCACTCAAAGCATTTTCAAATTTCCGCCTCCAAATTTTGAAACTTTAGAGCAGCCGCAAAACTTTCAAAAACAAAACAAAACAGAAAAAAATTATGATTTTCAAGGCTATTGTCGATTAGCAGTTTTTGTTATTGTCATCTTTTGTTGTTTCATATTTTGTCATATTAAATAGCATTTGCCTGTCAAAACGTAACAAAACTCGACGGTAAATCACTCACTTGTGTGAACCATTGTATCAACAAATTGGGTATGTAGGCTTTACACACGACAAGTACTAGACACTATATGGTGTATATATATGTAAGTGAGCCGAAAGCAAGTCATAAAAAGCCATTGATTTTTGACACGTTTGATTGATTTGTAAGGCAGTGCTCCAGTGATTCATTATCATAATATTTGGTGTACTTGGCGAGCATTTTGTCATCTCTTAATTATGCAAATGCGTTTTCAAAACGATTACAGTGTGCCGTGAGGCATGCAGCTCAATTAATATCTACTCATTATACGAGTATCGAATCCGCCATCAAACCTGTCGGTGAATGTTGCTCATAAAAATCAATATTGATTTCATTCACTGTCAAAGTGCAAAAACTGCAACTTTGGGGTACATTTCTCGCTCTCGATTGCGCCTCTGCCCCCATATCATCTCATTAAAGACCCCTCTCCCCCCCGCATGAGTTTCTGTCACGTCACCTGTAATTATTAAGCATCGGTAAGTTTCACGCGCGATTGATTTCCCCCTGGAAATGGGCTGCAGAAAATGTTTCATCTACCTGAACATTGACAGGAGTCGACTCATCAATTTGAGCTAGGTAGACGTAACAGTCTCGACTCAATCACTTTGAAATTTATGCAAAAATCAAATTAAATAATTAGTCTGTAAATGAGGCTAGTGCTGGAGAGCGCACACCTAATTGATTAAGTTGATTACATTGACAAAGTGATTTTAATTCCAGTTCTAGTTCAGTTTTTGACTGACAAATTGACTAAAAAAAGCAGCAAAATCGATGTAGATGTAAAATTTGAGAATATATATATGTATATAAGGATACAATAATAATGACATATTTAAATAGATACGTATATACGAATTATCAAAGATTAAATAATTTAAAGTGAATTTCAAAAATAATCTTTTTATTTTCCTTAATTTTATTTGTTTTAAATTTGGCTTTCATGTTAATTCAGATTTGACTTATGCGTAACTCATTTAAAAATGCAATTTAGTATAGATAGTTTTGTCCGGCTCCAAAGCACAGCAAATATATATTCCCAGATATAGTATAGAAAATCAGTTGTTTCCAATGAGCCAAATTGCTCAATGACTCGTTTAGCTGGTTGTTGTCTCCACTAACACGAGTGGGTGTCTAAGCTGACTATGAGCATTTTTATTCAGGTTTTTGATTTTTTCACAAATGAAGGTCTGTGAGATTTGAATGTTGGTTTTTATAACGATACGTGGAATATTTAAATATATAATAAGCAACTTAAATAAATTGTTCTCAAAATGGCGAGATATTAAGTTGAGCTTACATTTGTTAGACATTAAAATAATATTGTACCGGGAAATATTTATTGAAAGATTCAAATGGTAAAATGTATATTGAAAAAAAATGCATGCATTTGATTAATATAAATGTAGCTATTTGTTATGCTTTGATCAATTTTATTTGTTTGAGATAACAAAAGATCATTAAAGCTCTATTTGGGATATTAGTCATAAAATGTTTTCAAAATAGTAGAGTATTTTTATCAGGAAGTTTGTACAAACCAACCCACTATTATTTCGTAAATGTATCATTTTTGTGAAGCTTTTATTGATGTTCACCTACAAGCTAATACTTTTTGGAAATGAAATTGAATTACCTTTAATATCAAATAAAATAAGCAGTGGTTTTATACAGAGAATATTACTGTCGATTGGCTAGTTACTCGTGATGTGGTTTGTCCAATTTCATTCGACAATTGAAGATATAATTTTGCTAAAAATTAGATATTTTCAACTAGTTGCTTTCAGCTAAATCCACTTAGGATGCCATGACAGCAGGTACACAAAAATCACGTAATATTCATTTATAGAACTAAGAGCATTTATAAATTATATACATACATTATTATTTCACTACAGTTTGTCACTTTAAGCATTTAAGCATTTCCCAACGTGTTTCTTTTGGCTTTAAGTTCCATTTATCTTGATTATCTACTGGTCGCTGAATTGTTTATCTTGGAAAATTGCCCACAATAAACAAAATGCTTGCTGCTGTTGCTTTTAAATGTATTTTAATTTTAAATTAAACTGTTAACAACAACAACGACTGCCAGCAAAATATTTATTGACGTTGCTCTTAGTGAGACTTTTAGCAGAAAAGTGCAAAGTTGGAATAAAAAAACGATAGAAAACATTTGGAAAATTAAACGAAAATAAAAGCAATTTCCCATGATCTCTTTAAACACGCTCTTGTTGTTAAGTGCATATAAAGTGGCATTTGCGAAGCTGTTGATTTTGTTGATTTTGTTGTTGCAGTTGTTGTTACAATTTTCTGTGCATTTTCCTTATTTGTAGAAACAACAACAACAACAACAAAAACAACAATGAACAATTTCAAAGCAATCGTGTGTTTTAACTGTTTTTGCTTTCCTGTTGTCTAAGTGCTTGATTTTTATACCCTGAACCCATTCAAAATGGATAAAAGGAGTATAATGCTTTTGTGCCAAAGTATGTAACAGGCAGAAGGAGGCAGTAAATATAATCTAGCAGCAAATATACTCTAACGCTGATCTCAGAGACTATGGCTGAGTTCTCGTTTACCACGGGCAGATTAAGTTTATTTCATTTTATCGATAACTGTTCCCTTTTCGATACATATCGATTTAACAGCGCTAATCGCAGTAGAGCACTCTCTCGTACAGCATTTTTACTTGTTCGAGCTTCCCTTTAGTCCCATATTTGCTTTGCTTTAATTGTAAACTGGATGAAGTAGGGAATAGTGGGTCAACTGATAGTTAGCCAAATTAACATGCAGTAGCTGCAAGCTTTAGCCAATTAGATTAGTTTCGCCCAAAAGTAGACAGCGTGATAATAAACTTGTTTTTTTCCACAGTCGCGAAATCCAGGGGGAAATGTTGCAAATAGCTTTTAGTTTAACGAGAAACAGCGCAAGTTGACAATATTTCTGTTAACCACTTAACTAATGCATGCATTTCTCATATATATTACGCATTTGGCTAACAAATGAGTAAGCTATGTCTCTTTTTTATTCCAGTACCTTTAATAAAAGATCTCTATCAGGAGACCTCAACCTCAACCAACTGTCGAACGTGACGCAATGTTTCAAAGCCAGACTGGAACTCAATTCATAAGCATTTTAATGTTCTGCCCAGCACTTTTAAGGTGTGTCCTGCTTGGTCTGATATGGCACATAAAGCGCACAGTTAATGCCCCAAAGAGACCCCTGCACCTCGTCGAGACACAATGTGCACGAGTATGACAAAGGTATACTCGTAGTTGTCATAATGCCTGGCATAAATCTAATTGTGGCAATAAAATTATACTATGCGTAGTAAATAAATGTGAGGTGTGTGTTGGGAGTTAACCTGGTTAAGTGAGATAACCCTGCATCCAGATTTACAGAGCTATAAACAGTTATAAGGTTATTGAACCTCAATAGGGAGTGTGACTAGAATGAAAGAGTTAATACACTGACATCTATAGTTTTGTTCGAAGTTCGAATTAGTTGAATTTCAATTCCGAAAAAAAACGTTTGCTTAAAAAAAATGAAAGCGATCAACTGTGTATATTGATAACAGTTTCGCAGATAGCCCAGTCGAGTCGCAACCTTTGATATAAAACTTAATATTCCACATACCTTAAATATAAACTGTCCCATATCCGAAGCACGTTCGTTGGCCGAGCCTGAGGCACGTTTAAAGCAATGCAAATAGTCGCGGGTGAGCACAAAGTATCTGCAAAGAAAGAAAAAATGAAATAAATACGCATAAAACACCAGTTGGAATCATGGTCTATGTCTAAAGGCCATTGTGCTGATCTCGTCTTAAAGGTCAATTGCTTAAAGAGCCACTCAATAATGATTATTAAATAATTATCATCTAAGCATATTCAACAATTGGCAACAGCTTGCCAATTGCCACTGCAACAATTGGACAAGATTATACATCCTCTGCTTCTCACTGGATCACCCACAGCGTTCAAAATTATTATTAATAAATAATAAATCATGCGGCAAAATAACAAAAAAAAAACCAGAAGTCACAGCTATAAAACACTTGAGCAACTCAAGCACAAAAGCTACTTTACATTTTATGGGTTTCTTAAGCCGATGATAATAATATTTTATCGTCACGATAACAGCAATGAAAAATATTTTATTCATATGCCAAATACGCATTTGATATTGACTCTTTTATTTTTTATTTATTCTTTGTATTTTTTTTTGTTCACTTTTAACAACAAATAAACTTTGGGCAATAATGCATGGCCAGAAATACTCGTGCCTGAGTGAGTTGAAGCCTTATCCATTGATTTATTTATGGCCAAAAGTTTCTATGAAATTAGTTTTCCCGTTTTCAAAAAGGTGGTTTCAAAGTATTTGCAAATCGGTTGAAAGACCAAGTTTCGCTTAAGTAACGAGAAGTGGCAAATTGCTCACTTCCCAGTCGACAGTTGGCTGAGCTCTGAGTTCTCAGCAGCTGCTTATTAACGTGGCCAAGTAAATTGTGCGAACGCAAGACGATAAATGTTTTGTAAGCTCTTCGAGCCAATTCACAAAACCCAAAGATGCTTTCGACCTGACTTTGGATAATTGCCTAGCCATGTGGGCTTCTGAATAACGAGCTGCAGTGATTAGCCAAATGCTCCAAGCATGAAGCTGCAAATATGCTGATCGAGAGAACTTAATGACTGGAAACTTCCAGGTAAGCCAATGTGAAAAAAAAAACGTTAAAATTGAACATGAACGGAATAGCAGCAACAAACAGTATGAATAATGCAGAATACTAACGAATGAATCGGAAATTCAATTGAAATGAAAGTACCGGCAAAATCAAACATTCGTTTAATTTAAGCGATTATGTAACAATTGTGCATTTTTAGTACGTAATCAAAACTAAATAAGCCCGAGGGTTTTAAATACAAAAGTCATTGGAGCGATTGTTAAAACCTGTTCATTAAAAGCAGCTTTAAATTGAAATAATTAAGCTAAGGATTAACTTACAATTTTCTCTTTAAATTTCAACACATAAATTAAAATAAATTATTTAGCAAATATTCGATCTTTGATGCGCAACATTTCAAAAGTGCATCAAAAATATTAATGGAATGTATTTATATAAGTGGACACTTCATGCTCAATTGGAAAGATCAAATATGCACAATTGATAACTGCGCTTAGTGACCATTAACTGCCAATTAAAAATATGCCGATAGGCATAATTACCAGCTGAGTGCTGTGAAGAGCAACGTAATTAAATTTCAATTAAGTATATGGCAAAAATAAACAAAAGCACACACCTGAATGGCCCGTGGAGGACGCCAAACCTACCCTGAAACCCACTCAACAAACCACCAAACGCAATCAGTCAGTTGGCGAACCCATTCGAATTTTGCATTTTCTGCATTTCAATCGCATTTTCTGCAGTTCCAATGTGAAATGAAATTATGCACTTTGTGCAATTAACAACCCCCGAGATAAATCAATTTGCATAGTTTTGCCCGGCCAACGCGAGAGGGTTGTGTCATTTTGGACTATTGAAAAAGGTCAAATGATTTCACATTTCTCTACTCAAATGTCTTCAAATATTGCTGATTATACCTATGATTGTTATGTTATATTTTCTGGTTTCTTTTTGCCACTTTTTCGTAAACGTTTTGATACTAATTATTCTTTCTAAAAGCCTTTCCGGCACTTTGTCATGTATCTTAACAAATTCTGGTCTGGTAGGAATTCTGCTGGGTTTCCTTAGTAAATGTTGCAAGAATTTTGCAAATAATACAGAAATTTTTGTATTAGTTATTAAATATATATAAAATAAATATTTAATAAATTTATGTATTAAGTATTAAATTAATAAATCAATATAAAAAGTAATAATTCGACAACATTTTTCCAATAGTTTGTGCTACGTTTCGTACTTTGAAGTCAACAACGACATATTCTAGCTAAATAAATAAACTAATCACATCCTGTTTTGAATATAATTTAGATATAACATTAATTTCTTATCTAGCCAAGTTAGTTAAGCTAGTTGAGTGCCCTGGTTAAGTTTCTAAGACTCGCTTACCTCTCCTTCCAGCGCGAAAAGAGCCGATCTCGTTGCTGCCAGAGCAATCCGCGCTTAATGGGTCCCGTCATGGAGGCCACAGGAATGCGACCCGCCAGCAGAGATTGCTGTGAATGATAGAGAAAAGAATGGAATAGAACTGATTAAAATACGCATACGCATAATTCTTTGTCTGGGGCGTACATAGGTGAGGTAGTTCGTGTCTGCTGATTTTGCAAATTTGCCTTATTTATGATCAAAATTTGCTGAGCGTATCAGCTGTTTTCGCTATTTGTCGCAGTGGTTGTCATAATTCTTTAGCCCCTGCACTTTATGGTATTTTAAATAATGTAAGCAACAACCAGCCAACCAGTCGAAAACTTCTCTGGCTGGCTGCCTCCCATAGCAATGATTAATGTTGCTTTAAAAAGCCGCCACTTGCGCCGCTTTTCCAACCCCCTCATCCGCCTCCCCCAATTCACCCACATGCCGCACAGTTAGCTTCCCCCATTTAAGACACGTCTGCTGCACCATAAATTTCATTTGGGTGTGTTTGGTGTTTTATATTTTCTTGCTGGTTTTGTTGCGTGGTTTGCTATTGTTGGTTGGCTCATAAGGCCAATTTATTATCAAGCTGGTAGTGTTATAATATTTCATATTAACAAATTTCAGCTGATGAACATACATGAAGTTGTGTTGTGCTTAATATAACTGGCTAACTGGCCCGCAATGTGGCAATTATAATGAGTTAATCTGTGCGGCTTAAGCTTAAATTAACAATTAAATTTAGCGGCTTTCACTCAGCGATGAACTCGTTGCAAATATTTCAATTTAACTTTTGGATGTTGAGTAACATTTGAAAGTGAAACTATTTAATATGAACACATGCATCTAAATATATATATTTATATCTACCATATATATATATATATATATTAATGCTTATACTTATATAATATAATACAAGTAGAACGCATAGAAAATTTAAATTTGAAAATAGTTCAATAGTAAATAATTAAATGTGAATTATTTACATTTCTTGTTTAACTAACTTAAATGCAATATTTTTAATTTAAATGATTAATATTATTAGTTAATAGGCTTGTCATTTTGTGTGTAAAATTTATTTCTGCTAAATGGCTTTGAATTTGGAGGTATCAAGTTGCTTTCGATTCTTTAAAGTATAACTATTAAAAATACTTCAAAATATATATTTTAAAAATAGATGTATTGATTTTAATATTTATATATTGATTTTAATCTAAGCTACATTTAAAAAATAAACTTAATAATTATATTTTTGAGACTATTCTAATATTATAATAATAAAAGAAAATAAACGAAAACTATCCTTCAAACTCAAATAAATAATCATATCAGTGTTTTCTTTGTTAACTATATAATTGATCGCATTTTTATTACTTAACATACAATTTAATTAATTCGAAAGTTTCTACAAATATCTGTCAGCTTGCAACTTAATATGCCGCCCACCAAATGGCCCCAATTCCATGAATAGAGTCCAAACTCATTTACTCATTAAACCCAATAGCTGCTGCACGTTTTTCTCAGAGGCAGAAGAACAAGAAACAAAAAACTCACTCCACAAAGTCGCAGTGAATTGAACAATAGTTTTTAATGTGCTAAATTAAGTTTCGACTGCCTCTTATATAGATCCCCTTTGCTTCCATCCTCACAGCGAATAATCCGTACAATTTCCTAAGGTTTTTTTTCTTCGGTTTTCCCCTTTTGTTGCTATATTGAATTTGAAGTTGGCCAAGGCATGTTTGTTGTTCTTGGTCTTCTGCTAGATTTGGTTGGCGATGTTGTTGTTTGTGTCTGGGCGCTTAAACGTGACTACCGTTAATTTGGCCAGAACCTTATTAAACGCTCTGGCAACAGAAAGAACCGACAAGAACTTCGCCATAGTATACTTAGATTGTGCCGCCGTGATAAACGGAAGACGAAGCACCACAAAAAAGTATCTTCATTTTCGGTTTGAGCAAGAAACCCAAAATAATACAGCGCACCAGAGATTTATCGGCTTGAAGAAGTATTTCGCATTAAGCAAGAGCTTTGCTGCTTTTGCTGCTGATGATATCATTTCTCAGATTCCAAATTCACATACTTTTTGACTTTAGCGTGTCCACAAGACACTTAAATAAAAATGCGATTGATGCGACAGAATCAAGCCGGCGTAGCTTTTGGAACCCATTGACCACCATCAAACGATAATTCATTTTTGGTATTCCGATTCCTGCCTTTTTTCAAATTGAAAGCCCGTTAGCGCCCCGCATGGCCCCATTGATTGATTTTTCGTTTCGTTAGTTAGCTCTGGCTTTGGCCATAAGCATATCATTAAGCCGTACGCTTCGGGCCAAATGGTGCCATCGAGGTAGCCACAACGAATCGTCGTATAGCTATTTTTATGGCTTTATAATGAACACCCTAATGTTTGACATTTGTTGACCGTCAGTTGATACATAGCTGTTGATTTGTTTGCTGATCTTTGGAAAGAAGCTGTTGATATTTAGCAATAAATTTTGCTAAATGTTTATTGTAGCCATTTGTAGTGGAATTGGCATATTTTAAAGCTGGTTTCTGAGCTTTGTTATAAGAATTTAAGTATGAATAGCTTAACATTAATGTGGGCACATTTTATTATATAAACCAAAAGCATTTTGTACAAACAACAAATATTTGAACAGCAGATGAAATTTCTAGCACAAAATTCGCCAGAATTTTTAATTAAGTGTATATATATTTAATATTTTTTTTGTACAATCAGTTGTATAAACAAAATTAAATAACAAAATTAAATAAATAGAATTTGAAATCATTTGAAAAAGATTTTGTGTAAAATGAATGGATTCCAATGGATTTAATAAATTTTTTTAATAAATATATTTTTTTGGTAGATAATTGGCGACATTTCATTTAAAAATGTCAATCACTGAAAATATAAACCTGAAGCATATATTCCTGGTATTATTGTTGATTTTAATGCAAATAAGTTTGCGAAATAGAAATTATAATTTAAAAAATATTCTGACTGTTTTATTTATATACATTTAAATATATATGTAGCAATAAATTTGAAATTTACTTGACCTCTTTCCATCATTACTCAAAGCTGTAATAAAAATGAATGCCAACTGAATAAAAACTTAGTCAGCATTTACTAATAAAGCCAAACAAACAAAATGATTTTTAAGAAAAAATTTGAAAAGTATAAACACAAAGCAACAAAATTAAATTAAATTTTCGTCACGTTCTGTTCATGTAAATTATGGTTGAGTATATCAAATGTTGTTGTTGTTTTCTAATTTTGTGCCCCATGTGGCGACACTGAAAACGGAAATACAACCCATAATTGTTCCACACACGCATCTGTGGAGCTGTAAAGCTTTCGTAGAACTTTGTTTTTATGACTTAATGTGAGTTATTTTTATGGCCAAAAGTGTGCCAAAAGACGACTGTGCTTGCAACTGCAACACTTGACATGGCTGAGGGCTAAATGTGATGCAAAATTGTCATAAATCAATCGAGATCCGAATGGCGTAAAATAAATTGAAAATATGAGATGAACGCGGCTGTGGATAAACATCGATGATGACACAATTACTCAATGATACGAGTATAAAATCGGTGCCTTCACAAACCAAAACCAAAACCAAAACCAAAAAGCCAACATATAACAAATCATGGTTTATGGCAGATCCAAGAAAAAGAGGAGCGTCAGCATCTGGCTGAGGTTGGTTCTGTGTTGGCGTCTCATTGAAGTGGGTTGATGTGCGTGTGTGTGTTGAAAGTGACTGGAGGTGCAATGCGAGGGTCGATTATTGAATTAGCAACCTTGGCAGGCTGAAAACTAAATTATCAAAATTAGATTACGTTTTTTATAATCTTTTTTTTTTTTCAATTAATAAATTTAATTTATTATTTTCAAGTTTTCATGAAGAGACGAATGAGTAGTGCTGGCAATGAAGATGCAATTAATTTTGCATTTGTGGGTTGACTCCAAAACTGACACCTAATGTTAATGTATTTTAAAGAAGTGCACAGTTTGATTAATGAGCATTTAATTTATAGAAATGACATAACTTAAGACTTTGCTTTCTCTTGCGAATGCTAATAGAATATAAATGACATAGTAAAATGATTCTGCGAAGACTTAATGAGAAAGGCAATAAAAACGTCATATAACTGAATATATTGGTTTTCATATTTGTGTATCCGAATTCGTGCTCCCTAAAACTAGGTAGCATTTTTTTTGTATCGAATCTTAAAATATATATTCACTCAAATTGAAATGAGACAAGGTAAAGGTTAGAGTCATTGGCTTAATTTTCTACCCTTGAATGTGCTGGAATATAAACAAACAACCCTCTAAGATATTGAGTTGGCTTGTGGGCTGTCTAGAATAAGATGCTACATTTCGGAATCACGATTCTTGTCAAGAGTTTAGCCTCTTTTACTACCTCAATGCCAGCTCCAATTTCGAATCAAACTCCTGACTCTGGGCCATTCAGCATGCTTTTTTTTGTTGTTTTTTTTTGTATGCCAATCCAATTAAAAACCACTAAAAATGCGCAATAAAAGGCTGGGGACCAGCTCGGCTTGGTCAGACCAGACCCGGTAATTATGTAAGCGACACAGACTGACTGCAATAAAAAAATATAAAACAAAAAAAAAAAAATACCACAAGAAAATTGCAGATATATTTACGTGCCAATTTGGGCAGTGTCTTGAATACATCATTAAGTAAAAAGCACGCCGGCAACATAAGTAATAAAACTTCAACTTTTCCGCTGGCAAAAGTGCGTCAGCTTCCTGCACTCGTTGGATTTTCACACAACAAACACAAAAAAAAAAACGAATACAATCTCATTTAAAATGCAGTGGAAATGGGGGCATTAGGCTGTTTGAGTTATATAATCTTTTATTTTATTATTATTTTATTTGGCGCGGGAAAATGTAAATAGTCATGTCCACAGATGTAGTGAAAGTGACAGAAAACCGAGCCAAAACTGGAAGAGCTCTTCATCAGAGCCTTCGCCTTCATAAAGAATCTGTCATAAAAGCAATTTGAGACATTTGCTTATCTGACTATCATTGCGCATTATTTACTTTGTTATCAAAGCTAACGAATATACTCGACAATGTTTCTTTAAGTTGGCTTATGGCCATGTCGCACCGCGTCTGACTTGGTTATTTAAAAATAAACTCTTTTAAATGCTGTTTGCACTCTGATAACAAATATCTTTAAATAGCAGACAAATAGTAGCTGTGAGGCAAAAAGAAATAAAAGAAATTAATTCATTTATTTACTGAGTGAGTTTAAGTTCTTTTTTTCTATATGTAGCTACGAAATTGTTAAATGCCAGAAATAAGAAGTCCGATTTTATACAGTTGAACAGATGATATATCAAAATTAAATATTATTCCTTATGTAATTTGTACGCAAAGATCTTTCACTTATCCTGACTGGTTGTAGTTTTTTTTTTTTTATTTTGTAATACATTTTAAGCTGATTGATTTGAAACCACTAAAAGTTAATACAGATAAGCAACAAAAGCATTATTTGAAATAACAACATTAAAGACCTCAAAGTCATTGACTTTTGTATAAAAATAAATGATTAAAACACATTTTTCATAATTTAATTAGTCATACATTTTAACACACACAGCTACTTGAGTAAAGCGTTAAAAATCAGTGAAAAGAACGCGGGAAAACTTAACTCAGCGGAGTGAAAATTGTGCGAGAGTAGCAGAGTGTTGTAGCAGAGAGTTGTGGAAATGGCAAACTCAAAGGTAGCGTAGGAGTCGCATTTTATAATTTTTATTATATTTTTCTTTAGTTTTTTTTTTTTTTTATTGTTGCCACTTGAAAGCACATCAAGTATTTATGACTGCCTGGTTGGCTGGGTTGGCTTGGATGGATGGATGGATGGCTGGCTGGATAGGTGGATAAATTGCAGAGTTACCGACATCAAAAGGCAAACAACATGATTATAAATACAACAACCACAAAACAAAAAACAAAAAACATTTTATGATTGCTATGAAGAGTCAAGTCAAAGGAAAATCTGTGTAAAAACAAGCACCAAATGCAGCAAATGAAATTCAATTTCCAAACAAGCCATGTTGAAACAATGTGTGAAGTTGGTAAATCGTTCAATATTTGCCCAGCAGTAATTGAAAATCAACTTTGGCACATAACGCGACACGACTATCTGTATCTGGGCATCGGTTATATGCAAACTCACCCAGTAAAAGTCGGTTGATAAAATCATGACACGCACACGTCTATAAGAGATGTATGTTTACAATGCTATAAATACAAATTTACGGGCGCTGCATAAAATCGCTTTTGTCTACCACGACGACAATCTGTCGCCTATATTTTATATATATGTACACACACATATATATATATATATATATCGGTAGATTCTTTTTTTCGTTGTAAAAGAATTTCTCACACACATACACACACAACACTAATGATTCTTATGCGCTGCTAAGCAAATGTTTAGCTATCGGAAAACAAATAAAATTGTTGCATTTTATGTATGACGACGGCGCTGCGAGAAAACTCTACCGCCACGAACGAACTTCCATTAACGACTATTCAAAAATTCTGAGCGAAAAATAAATATATAATTTTCATGCCACAGCCGCCCAAACATTTTACACATATGGCAAAAACAAGCCCAGTCCATTGTGCTGCTGCCATTCTACACACGAGCACGCAAAGTATCTGCGCGCCACAAACAAAAAAAAAAAAAAAAACATGTATCTGTATCTGTGTGGCTGTGGCTGTGGCTGTAGCTGTTGCCATTGCCGTTGTCGTCTGCCGTGACGTGACACACATGTGGGCAATTCTATGCAGCCAATGCTAGTTGCTGTTCGTCTTAGTGTTGTTCTTACTGTTGTTGTTTTGCCAAACATGTGCCTACGGTTTTTTAGTCTCTCGTTTTCTTGACTGGCTTTTATGGTTTATGTGTTAATAAGACGACCTTCAGACCGCTCTGAGATATTTCTTCGCTTTTTTTTGCCATATTCTACAACCGAAAAATAACATACTTAAAAAGCTAATAAACTTCACTTGCCACACATAACGTTGGCCAAAACTACGTTTTTTGAAGTTACGTTACTTTGTCGAAGCAATGCTCACGGCAGTTGAGATTCTTTTAAGAGTTGCACGCAGTACTCTTTTACTGTTATTTAAATTACTTTTTATTATCGCTTAAAAAAGCCGTTTAAGACTGGTTCTGCTTGAGTTACTGAGGTATTTGAAGCCACTCGAGTAAACAATGCCCGAATTTATGGACATATTTTATAGTTGTTGATTTTTGTGACATTTAATATATCTCTATAAATTAAAATTTATATAACCTTCACAAATATGTTTAGTGCTTTAAATTAAACAAGCTAATGAAAAATATATATAATTTACTTTTTTATATAAAATATATATGTGAATCATAATAGATAATGGCATTTAAAGGATGCGGGAATTATTAAAGCAAGTATGTAAACAAAGACAGCATGAGATACATTTCTAAGCTTGCTAATCTATCCATTCACCATCTGAGCAACTGAGTTGCATAAGCACTTCTGATGTTCCACGCTGTGCTACATTGCTCAACGGCTTATGACAAAGCACACCCATTGACCTTCACGAGGCACTCGAGAAGCACTCGCCATACATCAAACCACTCAACCCGCTCAGAAACCGTTATCAAGCCCACATATTTGGGCATGTCAGCTAGAGTGCAAAAACGTTCAAATTCTGCCACATGCAGCTCACTCACACACACACACACAGATTTGAGCATTCAAAAGTCATTTAAAATGCAATAGAATACGCGTCTGCCACTCGCACAATTTCATTCTCGCAATGGGGAGGCACAGTCCGAGCCATCCAAGAACAGATGCCTCGGCGGAACCATTCACACGACCAAAGATCCTGCCGCGCTCGAAGAGGCAAAAATACCAAAAAAAAAGGCATGCGAAATAAATGAAAAGAGGTACAAGAATTTCTGATGTTCTCGTGGTTTCTCAGAAATGAACAGCAAACTAAAATGGAAAAAGAAGAAAAAACAACAAAAATACATGATATTTGGTGTCGTCTATGGACCGGTCCGAGGCGTCTCAAGGTCTGCCGAAAAATTGCTCACAAGTTATGCATGATGAAGGGGAGCACCAAGAGCCACGGGAGAGGGATATCCCTTGAACTTGGGACAGGAAGTGTCGGTCGATAGGCAGTGCCAAAAACCGTTTGTCGGCCTGTGTTATGTGCTAGATAAGTGTGTAGCTATCGGGAATACCCTTTAAAGACAAGTGATTTATGTGCCGAATGATATCATTTCCCCGGACATAAGATTATTTAATGAAATCGAGTTGTTTTGAATAATGACTTGATTATATTTTATGGAATTCGATGCACAAATATTTCAACTGAAGTTTAAAATGTTCACTAAGAATTAAATGATTAAAATTTAAATATTCGTAAAGATCCCCTTATTGAAATTGAAATTGTTTGTTTCGTACATATGCATTTCCACAACATTTTATTAGTTACTTGCATTGAATACTCTTTTAACTGCTTTGGAAATATTCATTTTTCCTATACAAGACTCGGTTTTGTTTTTGCACATTTTTCAGAACATATACTTTGCGATGGCGTCATAGTGATTTGATAAAAAACAAGTAAGAATGCGGTAGTCGAGCGGGTTCGACAACGATATACCCTGCACCCAGTTGCTACATATATTCTAGTTTTATTGAAGGATAAAAGAAAAATTCTTTAGGGCTTATTGATATCTGAAACTGATATATATATTTAGAATCGCAAAACGACCTCTTGGTCAGATTAAACAGCCATTTTATCATCTAAATATATATACTTATACTTTATACTTCTTTATATCTTCTACCTGTAACATACTTATTCACAAAACAAATATACCCTCTTTACCTATTCTTAATGTGATGCGATTGTCGCTGCTTGCCACTTTTGGGCGTGTTGTGCGAACCACTGCATAAATATGCACAAATTATGACTACATTTCATACATACATTTCTTCAATAGTTTTACGAGCTGCATTTGATGAGAGCCCAACTGATTCGCAGAAGCAACAAAGCTTGAAGTATATCCGAGTATCTGTGTGCTGTCTCAGTATCTATTAGCTGCAACTAAGTAAGCAAGCCGAGGTGAGGTTAAGCCCCCTCCCTCTGCTGGGGCGAAGGCAAAGCCATTTCGCATGCTGCTAACATTTATGCAACATGTCGAGAGAGGCAACTTTGTATCGAAATACTTTTAGTTGTTGTGTGCGACGGCGTCTGATTATGACATTTAACATGAACACGTAGCGAACGCAGCACATGTGAACGATAGCATATATATACATCTATATAATTTTTTGTTCTCTTTGGCATTTTTACGAGACACGAACGCACAGCATGGCAGCTGAGGAAATAGCAAACGCCAAACGGAATGGGGCAAGAACTGCAGGCCAATTCTCTTTTTCAGCTTCATTCATTAATTTCGTGGTGCTGCCTGTCATATTTTGCTCTCTTATCGCGGTCCCAAAACGAAATTGGCAAACATTTTGAAGCGGCAAATAAAAAAAAAACTTTATTGCACCACACACAAAATGTTACCACAGCTTAAGCATTGGGCTCCAATTGGTGTTTGTCAGTGGCTAAATTGGCTTGTTCCAGTGTATCTTGATAAACACTGACGGCCTAATGGCAGCAGAGTCAGCGTATTGTAATGGAAAATGTTTTTAGATTTTCCTGCTGCTTTTTTGTTGCTTGTCTGTTGAAGTTTTCTGTAGAAATTTCTGCTGTTGAAACTCACCTGCAAAGAGTAAGAGAGAAAGAGTTGTGAATTAATTAAAATGTATAAATCCATATATTAATTGTAATCCTTGTACACTTATCTTCAATCTAATATCTCAAAGGGAAGGAGAATAGGTGAAGAAGAGAATAAAAAATATATAAAGAGTACACAAATAAAGTATGCAACTCTTGTTCACTTTTTTTTTTAGGTATGCCGGATGCACAAAAGCCAATTAATTGAAACTTATGTATTGAATAAATTGAAAACTTGTATTACGTTGTCCGAAGTATATTTGTATTTCAAATTCATTTCCGTCTTAATTCTCTGCCAATCAAAGATAACATTATTTTTATGTTCAAGTGAAATAAGTATACAAAAGAAAATAAACCGAAATAATTTTGTGTTAATCAAAGATAACATTACAAAAATAAATAACAACAATTGAATAAGTATATTTTTATTTTAAACTGCATTCTGAATGAATAATCTTTAATAATTTTAAATTACTTGGAATATTTTCTTCTTATACAAATTGAAAACATTATTAATATTAATAACTTGATTAGTCTTAAATTGAAATGGAAACACAAGCTTCTTATCAGCTAACTGGATAATGTGATGAGCTTTAGTATTTATACAGTATAAATAAAGTTTTACTTTCAGCAACAATCGAAACAGGAATCAATAAATATGCAAAATAAACAGCCATAAAACTGTTTTGCTCTTTAGTGGCCAGCTTGAGAGTGAAAACCAACCATAACAAAAGACATAGAACAGCTAAACTGTAAATATTCAAGAGGGTCTTATTCATCACTCAGTTATGCTATAAGCATTTTAAAATTTGCAATTCGAAAATGACTTTAAAAAAATGGGAATTTATCACCTCTCAAAACGAGTTCTTGAACGAAATCAAGTGGAACGAGAACAGCTTGCTTTAATAATAGCAACAAGTCAAGTGCCAGTGACGACTTATTTGTCACTCGAGCCGCTTGTTATTGTTGTTGTTGTTGTAGTTTGTGTTGCTTTTATGGTCAGCGAGCGGCGTGTGGGCGTCAATTTAAGCGACAGGCTGCGGCATGAGGCATGAGCCAGCTGTGTAAGGTCAGGCGTTCACCAGTGCGTATGAGCAATATTTTTTTAATTGTCGCATTAAACAGTTAACGGGCGTCGCGATTGCCAGCCCCCTCCATCCCCCATCCAATCCCCACTCCCCCACCTGTTTTCCCTTGTGTTTAATTATTTTTGTTTTGTTTTATTCTTGCCTGTATTTAATTGTTTATGTAAATTAGACTTAACTTTGTGATGAGCAATTTAAATACACATTCAGCGCTTTTTTTCCGCATTTGAGGAAGTGAATGGCGCAGCGCAACGCAGTGCGAAAGTATCTGCAACTCTCAGCTACTTTTAGCTGTACAAATAAAGGTGTGAACACATTTTGCGAGTAAATGTTAACAAGGCGGCTTGTCTTATTGGAGACTGAGGCGTAGCTTCGTGTCAACTACGCCACAAATGTTGCCGCCACAACATTTCAATTGCGTATCTTTGAGTATGTGGCTCTGCTGCTGGTTGACACTCTCAGACATAATTGGGAGGAGTTGTCATGTGCTCGTCGAATATGGATTCATAAGCTACGTCAACATCAGCTTAGCACACACAATTTGCGGTCAAAGTTCGTGTCATTCATCTCGATAGCTGCCCGGACCACAGCCCTCTCTCCCCCTTTTTTCAAATTAGCTCAGCTGACAGGTGGTGTAAACGTCAGTTGACCAGCTCTTTTGTCATCATAACTCTATCCGTCTAGACTGTGGACCGTAGATCCACCGTACAACGTACAGCAAATTTTAGTTGATTGAACGGTGCGTTGACAAAAGACGTAAAGGTCTGTGAAGTCCGCAGATAAAACCCGCTCATGCCATCCATGCATTTCTTTCCTATTTCCCCTTTACCCCCCTTAGTAGTCAGTAGTTGGCTGCATTTGTCCAGGTTCAATGCTTCAATTAAATTCGCTGTCAATCATTTTTTGTTTGTTGCTTTTTCTGCTTTCAACTCGTTTTATTTTAAAAAACCAAGTTGAGCATTTTGAAAATTCCGTAGTTGGGTTCGATTAGCCAACGTTGTTGTAGCTGCTTGTGCATTGGCCAGCCAATGAGGTTTTTGACTTTGACATTGAGTTTGACTGATTTGCATTGAAGTTCAAGACACGGCTGTCAACCAGGTGTAAGTGCCTTCTCTGCTTAGTTCTGCTGAGGTAATGTACATATGTGGCATGTTTCATCTCATCTATCAGTTATATTAGAAATATTTCTACAACGGTTTTTTATTATACACTCTTCTTTTCTTTCTTCTTTAATTTATATGTTTCCAAAAGTATATACATTGAATTTAAAAAATCGCAATTCTTTTGAATCAAAGGATAAATCATCTTTTACTTTTTTTAGAAATTATATTTTTAAAATATGTGTTTATAAAAATCAGGGTTCTTTTTCTTATTTCTTCATTTATTTAAAGCCTAAGCAGTTCTTTATATGTGTATACAAAATTGCAATATTTGCATTTTGGTTAGTAATATTTTTACTAAATATTAACTTAAGATTAGATTCCAGATTTTTCCTTTTCAACTATTTTTTGAAAACCAGTTATCTACTCGCAAGTTGACAAACATTTAACTGCGTCAATAGATTTTACAATATATTCATTAAAATTCACACCTCGGTCTATTCGTTTCAACGCTCTTTAATCTCTCTGTCTCTTTCGCTCACTCCCTTCTCTCTTATCTCTTCATTTGCCGCCCTCTCACCGACTTTCCATCTCTGGTTTTTGCCTACCCACAGCGTTTGTGCCTGCCGTGAGAACTGTGCCAGGTGAATGGCTCTCCATTGTTCTTGGCCCGTTGTTCGGCTACATTGTAGGGAGCGTTACGCTCTTCTGTTTGTTTCTTGTGTAATTATTTATAATAGCGCCTGGTTTCTGCTTTAATGCCATGGCGAACTCTCGCATCCTTACATCTAGGAATTATGCAGGTAGCTTGGCGCACTTTGTCGGACCTCGGCGCATTTCATTAAGGATAATGCATGCCAAAAGATTGAAAGTAATACAAATTGTCTGGAAAAAACCCGTACACACCCACACCCACACACACACACACACACAGCGCATACACATCAATATAGACAGGAAGGCAGCGCCTTAATGACGAACCACTTCTCGTCTGTCCTCGAGCACCTGCAGCAGTTCCTTAGAAAATTGCACCTTCTTCCTCGACTACAACTACTGCAACAAAAGCAGAAGCAGTGTCCTGCTTTCTGGCGTATTAAGAAATGTTAATAAATAATTAAGTTGCTGGACTCGTCTTGGCGTAGTTTATTGATTTTGATACCCTTTGCCCATTAAATCGGCAGGGAACAATTAAATTGATAAACATCGACTTGAAATGTATGAGCTAATACTGAAATTATTGTACTGGTAAATTTTTATGTTCATTTCTGTTTCTTTGCTGTTAAATGTTTAAGTCCTGCGAAGGAAACAGTTAATATGATAAACATGTATTTTGTATTGTGGATTATATCATACAATAATCACGTTATTCAATATTACGCAAAACAAGCCGCAAACCTTTTTGTGTTTCAGATTAAGTAAAATATTTTAACTATATTTTATATAAAATATTGGTATATTCAAATTTATATTTCTATACGGTTTCAATTTTATATAAGATTAATGGTATATTCAAATTTATATTTTTATACGGTATTCAGCTTATCCGCTTACCCTCAAATATTTAGTATTCCTTACAACTATAAACATTAAATGTTCAACTACTATATTAAAAGTCAGATTCACCCATTTTTAAATATAAACGTATCTTGCTTCATCTGTGAGAATATTTAAATGTATTTTGTATTTCTTATACCACCCACACTACATTTAAAAAACTATTACTTTTTTGATTGAATCACGTAAATCACATTGATTATAAAATGATATTTCTTTTATTAATCTAATTTAGCAAAATATAATTTAGTGTGTAGGCGGACGCATGCCAATTATTGTTCACATCTCTCAGATCAGTTTTAAGCCAATGCGAGGCACTTCGTAGGGTGTCTGCTAGTCGAGCACTGTCAATATATCTAACTTGTTTGTCTTGGACTCCCCCGAGCTTTCGAACTTTAACTAACGAGTGTGGGATCTGCAAGGTTTGCCTTAGCGCTCTGCTCGCACAGTTCGTTGCACTGACCCACTCACGTTGATGGGGCGTTTCTCACTCTTCTTCTTCTTGCTCTTACAAGCCATATAACTAGCCGCAAGTATATTCAAAAATGACAATGTAGCACTGCAGCACCTACAATAAGTAGCATGCCCCCTACCTACTTCATGCCACACCGAAGTCATACATGTGTACATTTATTTCTAGGGACTGTCACAAACATACATATGTCATACAGCATATCATATTTCCGCAGCTGATTAGCATGTGTACTTGAAGGACTCGTTTTTATAGATTAGTGTGTGTGTGTGTGTTGAGGGATGGCTGGTGTACTTAAGGTTGAGGTGGCCGTGAGAAAAGTGCATGTCGCTGTCTTCTTTTCATGTTTCGAGTTCTCTCTTTTATGATGTGCTAATGGGCGGTAAACATTTCGTAAGCTTCATTGATTTTGATGCATTGTTTATGGGTGGCATGGCTCATCTCAAGTGGGTCACTCGAGATTGATATATATGCTTTGGCTTTGTTGTTAGTCGTGCAATAAAACACATGTTATACAACCATATTTTAGTACTTATGTCATGAACTTGTTTGCATTTCAGTATGATTAATGTCTTTTGTATATTTCAATTAATTCGATTCGTTTTCTCTCAAAGACCAATTTTCATTTCTATAGAAAAATCTTTTGAGTATTTCTCCGAATAATATGCATAAACATAAAGTCATATATATTTGCTTTGTTGTGCAAATATATATAGAAATTATATCATGTCCATATGTATATATGTTGTAGACGATTTTAACAATCTCATAAAATGTATTTCCTTCACTTCCTGCTGTGTTTTGTTTTTTATTTTTTAAGGCCAATAAATTAGCAATTAAAAATGTTAAATTAATCTTTAATGCTAGTCGTTGCGCTTTTCCGCAAATGAAAATGAAAAACTGGTCAAGTTTCTGTCGTTAAAAAAATAACATTTGCGATGTGGCGAAAACAAGTTTAGTTTGGCCACTTAGCTGGATATCGCCTCGAGAGTGAAATCTTGAGCAGGAAAAGTGCTGGAAACATGTGCTGCAACTTGTGTCCAAGAAATTTATCAGCCATCATCTAACTGTGGTGACAACGTCATCATCATCATCTGCCGCATGATCATTAGCAAAGGCTGCACCATTCTTTTGTCATCTCAAGCGGGCTTGATGATAAATGAAATTTGTGCACTAAACGTGGCTTTTACTTAAGACCAAAAACTTTTGTTGTCCGCTCTGTGTGTGTGGATTATGTGGGGCGGCGTTCATCATTATTGTAATTTCTGGCCATAGGCATTTGGCCAAAACACGCACGTTTGTGTCCCGCTCGGGGACATTTGGCACACAGCCAAAATGCTTGGCCAAAAAGGAAAAAGCAACAACAATAGCAACACCATAATACAACATATGTGATTGATTGTAATTGAGGTTGGTAAAAGTTGTTGTGTCAATGTCAAAGTCGGGGAGCAAAACAAAAAAGAATCTGAGCAAAAAATTGGTTTACGCATTTGGTGCTGTCACTTGTGAAAAACCAAAGAAGCGGCAAATTTTCTTCAATTTTCACGCAAGCTTTGAGTGACACAGCAAATTGTCAAATGGCTTAGATGAGCATTACATGTTGGCCTTTTGTCAATTGTTAAAAGTTTGTAAATGAATAATTGATAGGGCATAAGAAGCAGACATGTTTTATGGGCATGTTTGAAGCTGGATTAAATAAAGTCGATTAATCATTTGAAATAAAATCATTTTGTCATCATCAGAAGCAGATTTCGCTGGCTTTGGCTATGTTTTCTGAATTCTATTTGAAACTTTCGCCGTGGCTATTAAATATTTTATATGCCCAAGTGGCAAGTCTGAGTTCTTGCACAATTGCTAACCCAGATCCAAATGAAGCTCTGTGTCTAATTAACATAGAAACCTACCCAAAGTGACCCGCATAGCCACCAACATGAAGTTTATACAACTTTGAGTTAAAGTTGTTAAAGAGAAGAAACAACCTTTGCCAGAAATTTCACTTGCGAAAGTTGTGCGCCACAATTAAAGTGGCAATGTGGCGATGTGGCAATGTGGCAATAAGAGCACAGCTGACCAGGTTTGGTTTTAAATTTCGATATGTTTGTAATTTTTTTTAAATTCTTTTGGTGGAGTGGCTTGTCAGTGGGGGGGGGGGGGGTAAATATGAAAAGCGTTAAAGCTGGAAAAGCACAGAAACACGTTTCAAATGGCTTAAATATGTTGCCAAATTATGGCGAGAAATGTAAAACACAACTTGGGAAAGTTGGCTATCTGGAAATATGTCAGAGTGTCAACAGCACAAATAATGAACAAAATAATCGCAATCAACATCAGTATAAACATAATCATAATGATAATAAAGAAGAAAAAGCAGCAACAGCTGCCAAAATGAGTGTTACAATTGCTGCCATTGTTGTTGTTGTTATTATTGTTGTAATATTATCTTACTTTGTATCTGCCACTGCCACTCGCTATGATTTCCCAAGCAAGCGAAAAGGGGTGAAGCCCCCAAATACCCCTCCTCCTCCTAACTCTTAACTCTGTCTGTGAGTTTTGGCCTTATGCAATTGTCATTATTGTCTGCTGCTGCTGCTGTTGGTATTGTTGTTATTGTTGTTATTGTGGTTGCTTTGGCCTTATGAACATTCAGCTTATTATATATAAAAATATATATAAATGTATATATATATATATATGTGTATATTTTGTTATTGTCGCCCCGCTGAATACGCAAGCAGCGCGTATCTTGAAGATGTTTTTTCAAGTGCTGTGTTTTGTTTGCAGTTGTTGAAAATTTCACTGCTTCTCATTAAGTGAAGTTGAGTCTGTCTGTATTTTTTCTCTCTTTTTTGGTTGCTTTATTTTGCAATTAAATGTGCCAAAAGCGTAAATTTAATTAATTTAATTGTTGTACTAAAAGAAATGTTGTAGAAATATCTGAACTTGGCCACAAATGCAGCTTGTGTGTGAGTTTTTTTGTGATGCACTTTTCGGCCTCGAAGATGTTTTGTTGGTTAAAGTTAATGATGATTTTTTCTCGGTCTGCATCTGCATTTTTTACATTTTTTTCTAATTTGTATACAACCAAAACAGACGCAGTAAAATATGAATATCAAAATTTAAGTAATTATTTATTGTCTATTAATATATTTAAAATCGTTTAAACTGCAAAGTTTGAAGTAAACGCTGTGAATCCCGACGGGACTCAAAATATATTTGAATATGTATAAAAATAGCCAGCAGAAATAAATGTTAATTATAAAAACAGGTCACATAACAATGGACAGTAATTTTATTTATATTTATTTCATTACAAGCAACTTCATTACACTTTAGGGTATAAAAAGTCTACGGCTTAAAATATTGAAATCTTTGGCAAAAGCCAAGCCGAGCTTGTTGCAATATGATCTATGATGACAATTAGCAGGCATTCCAAGCCAACGCCTACGGCAAACTGTGACTAATTGATGTGATGCTCAGCTGTGCAAACAGTTAGAGACACACAACCAGAAAGAATCCCCCACTGAAGCGAAAGCATTTTAAATTCCATAAATTTTCATAAGGCGTTCAGCTTTAACGGGTTTGATTACTCATACACTCATGGGCTGGGGAGACAACAAGTGAATCATCTATGATATAAAAACCGAATGAGATGTGCACTTTGATGACAACCCAACGAACCCAAGCGTCAAATGACGCAAATTCATTCAGCAAAATTGTTTGTGATTAAAAAAAAACAAAAAAGAGACACTCAAATTTATACAAGTATGAATAAATGTTTTTTACATTTTGGACAAGTGACTGCATTTATAAATACAGCACGCGGTCAGAATGTGTACGTGGTTTGTATGCAAATTTGCTTTAGCGCGAAAAATGTATCTGTATCTGCGCGAAGAGTGTATCTGGTATCTGTTGGATGCAAACTGCGCTATCATGGCATTGGAAGCATGTTGGCCAGAGTGTTTTTCGTGTTTAAGCATCAAAATTAAAATGCCTGCGGTTTTGTATTTATGGTATTTTCATTTTTATTTATTTATTTATTTTTTATATTTTTTATTTTTATTTTTATTTTTGTTGCGGTCTCGCTTGGCAGACGAGTGTATGAATTGTCTGTTAATATGGCCAATCGTAAAGTAGACAACTAGTCAGACGGCAGAGAAAAGCGTGTGTTAAAACATACTTATTTATGAATCATTTGGCATTGTTAGAGCATACTTAACCAGTCGTCTGCCATTACATTATGCAACATTTACAATTACTGAAATCATTTTTGATTACTGCGCCGGTCAAAAGATTGGAAGTTTGCTTAAATTAAGTCTACAAATTTACGCACGTAATGCTTAATTTGTTTCGCATTTGAATTTGGGCTTAATGATGAATTTGATTCATTTTTGTGATCTTTTTTTTATACTCTGATACCAAAGTTTGCCAATATCTATGAAAAATAAATCAATCAAATTGAATATCTCCCACAATTTTCAGTATAGAGTCATCAAACTTTCTTACACAATTTTACAGCCAAGATTACTATAAATAAATTTCTTGGTTAATTTTATCAGCTTTGATTTGATTGGCTTAAGAGCATTTCTCAGTCGGTTACGGACGACTGCAACGTTCTCAGTTGTTTTGTTAGGCGCTTTTTTTTGTATCATGAAAATTAGTCAGTTAGTCAAAAATGTTTTTTCTTTTTTGAAAACGGTCAAATGTTAATTTGCCAGTTTTTGTGTTACACTTTTCAAGATGGTTTTCTAAAATTAGTTCCACAATATGAGCAAAAAAGTGCCTTGTCAAGAGCCACAATTTGGTGTGATGCTTTACTTCCAAAGTCCGAGTTCTCTGTGTGTAACCAATTAGCTGCTTTCACATTTCAACAGCTTTCTGCCAACTGTCAACACTTCTGCTGCGGCGCATTTGCCCCACTCAATTCCCATTTCAATGGGCCACTAAAAATGTCATTCTTCATTTAAGTGAGTGATAATTTGTATGCTTGCTCGGCACTTGCGAAATCATTCACATTTTTGGGAACAGATCCCAAATGTTTGAAACGAAACTAAAAAGTGACATTTGACATTTTTTTCCGTTGAGTGCTTGCTGCAATCGCTCAAAGCCGAAACCCATTTAAAAGTTTTGACATTCTCATTGAAGTGATAATTTGATAACATTATGAAAGTGAAGACTCTCAGATTTTCCAGCTAATTTGGCAGTTGTGCGTAGCCATAGAAAGTTACACTGAAAAAAAAGAGAAGAAGAATTCTTGGCACTGGTTGAGCAGTGAACAAATGCGCACCATAGTAATTGAAGTCCATTGTTCTTTTTGGCCCATTAAAAGCAGCCCCAGCTCCCAGCCACAGTTGTCCCTGGCGAACAAGCCACACTAATGAGCGTCATGGCATGCATAATGCATGGAACAGGCAGGCAGGCAGGCAGGCAGTCAGGCAGTCAGCTTGCCACAACCCCTGCCACAGCCACCCACTCGAGAGTAACATAATAGTGGCTGTCAAGTGCAGTGCATGTGTAAAAGATACAAAGCTACTAAGATACTTCCTTGTCCGAGAGCTGTTTGGGCCACAGTCGAGTGCGCATACGAAACTTAATGACAATATCAAATTACACACAGACAGACAGATAGACAGACAAACAGACAGACAGTCAGTCAAGTCGACACGACAATTTGCATGACACACTTAGCTAGGCCAGCTGGCAGCTTGTGGGTGTGGCAGTGGCAGTGGCAGTCTTCGTCACTAACTACGCAAATCCTCGCCTGTCCACAAATTGCACTTACGATTTAAGACCCAAACACGATTGTCAGGTTGGCCAGTTGGCAGTTTGTCAATGGCTTGTTAGCCATGCAAGGCAGCGTTCACAGTTTAATGCAATTTTCACTGTCAATTTCGAAAATAAAATAAAATAAAATAAACTAAAGTCACAACGCAACTTCAGCGTGTCCACAGAAAATGAAAGTAATTTGCAAAAGCCACGCAGCGTCTTCTTCTTCTTCTTTTTGATTTACCCTCTTCTGGCTCAAACACACACAGATCGTGAGGCCGTAAACCAAACTCAGAGTGAAACATGTGAAAGTCGATGATCGCTCGACCCGCTGCTGATGCTTTGGCATTTGCCATCAATGAAAGTGGCCATCGGTCTAATGAAGTTTTTTTTTTCTTTTTTTCTTTTATTTTTGGTTTGCTACAATTAAAGATTTGTTTCGTGGCAATATCTAATAATAGCTATTTTCAAATACAAAACAGCTTTAGCATTGCTTGCAAAACTATATTCTACTTCAGTTTAGCTCTTAGAATTTGTCAGCAAACTTGCAACGATTTGTAATGATCTCTGTCTGTCTGTGGGTACTTAAAGTGATGAACAATCTTATAATTATTATTTCATTTCATTCTTTCCCTATCTTTACTTTCTCTTGCTTTGTCTTGTCCTATTTGAAGCAATCATCTTGATCTTTATTCGATTATTAAGAATAATAATCTAGTCATTTGAAATCAATAATTAAATTCCATGAAGAAATTAGTTTTTAGTGATTTTCATATAAATATTTCTTGGAATAAAAGTTCTTCCTTACCTCGAGCATATCAAGTTTATCTACTTATCGATAACTTGCCTCGATTATCGATATAAATCGAGAATGCAAAACTTTTCAATGGAACTTTGTGTATAAATCTAGAATAATATATGGTTGCAAATGTGACTCAAATGTTTGCAATGTAACAATCTGGCAACCCTCGTTTAGCTTATCGTCCGTTCGTTCGCATGTACTCAAATATTAATCTCTCAGTAGTTCTGTACTCCACTCCGTTTTTGACTGCCGAATTAGACTAATGAAAGTGTGATTCCTGCATATCGTTATCTTGTTTGTATACGCTGTAAAACTGTGCGCTTGGATCTAACAAATCCAACATATACATAGTTAGCAGCTGGTTCAGGGTACTTCATTGTCGAGCTCACTCGACCATAGCATAAATAATGCTTCTTTATTATTACTTTTGTTATTTTAATAATTAAATCAGTTTAGCATGAATTGCGATCTTTATCATCTGTGCATTCTTTTTTTAATTTCATTCTTCAATTGCCAATTTTGTAGGTTTTGACCTGTGCTAGACAAATGAAATGTCCGCATATCATTCGAAAACCTTAGTTCGCTGCCTTTGATCTACGTCTTTTAGTTTTTCCCTCATCATCGTTGCTCCCATTTCTTTGTCCACAACAATGCTTACCTTTCCCTTTTACGCCATGCTGCTTAATTGATTATCTCCCACACGATACTTAAGCCTCACACCCATTGTGCATTTTCCGTTTTGTCTTCCTCATTCTGGTAACAGTGGGTCTTTCATGGGGCCTTTGCATGATTCGCTGAATAACTTCCTGCTTGCTTAGCTGAGTCCACCCAATTAATCAAGAAATCAAAACGGTAAAAAGTATTCAAGCAATACGTTTTCCCAAAAGACCATTTCATGTTAACCCATTGATAGCAGCTCAAGTGCTTCCTCAAAGTGCCAAAGAATGAGCATTGCTCATTTCGATTGACCGATTCGAAGACGGAGCCACAAAAATTTGTCAGCATTACTTACTGAGCAATCAAAACAACTTGTTCATATATAGCGTAAATAGTACAGGAAATTCAGAGGCATCATTTCTAGATATGCGCACTTACCTGGAAAGAGAGGAAATAAGAAATGATTAATTAGTCTGTCGATGAGTCAAGTATCACTTTTAAGTATTATTGAGTATTTCTTAAGAGTATTTGTGGAGTGATTTAAGAGCACTATAAATAGAGAAAAGGCCATGTGCAAATTCTATTGTGATACGTATATAAAATTAATAAATTGCCAGAGCCAACACCAAGCGCATCCCACGTCATAAAGATATATAGATACTTTTGCATATATATGTACAGATATATATGTATATGCCACAGTTGGACATTTAATTGAGTGCGAAGAAAATTGCAATATATATGTATATATATGTGTATTTTAAATACAAGCCGACGAACTCTGAAGGTTTTAATTGGTCTCCGCATTTCCGTTATGCGGGAGAGCGGCGTTGCCAGATCAGCGCACTGTCGTCTGGGTTCATTTGAAGCTGGCAGCGATATGCAAGCTGTTATTATCAACATTATCAACAAATTATTTGTTGATTATATGGGAGAAGAAGGCAGACAGCTGCTGGGACTTTCATCTGTAGCCAGTTGCCAGTTGGATTTTCGTGTGATCTTTTCTGCCCATAGCCTCAGGCCTACGATTGCTGCTGCATGCAACACATTGACCCTGAATGAGTGACGGTTCGAAGCTGTACGATGGATGTGCACAAAGTGTGGCATTGTCTTGGCTGCTGGCGTCTGTAATTTGCTGTGGGAATTATTGATGTCTGCGCCACGAAAGTCGGAAGTCGGTTTGGTTACCCAATCTTTTGCTCTAATATTCTTCGCCTTCACAGCCCACGTCTTGCTGAAGACTCGCTTCATAAAATACCCAAGTAATTCCTATTGACAGCTCAACATGTGAGTTGTCACCTCCAAAAGCCCACTGTCACAAAGCTTGAATACTTTTCCAATTTATTTCGTGTGTCTATCCAAATTTGGCATCTAGTTCTATATAAGGCTAAATATTTTTAGTGCCGTTGCGCGTGGCTAATGTTTTCGATCAGCACACAATTTGCTTAAAGTTTTGGTATTGTGCGAGTTGTCGTCACTTGTTGACTTTGAAATTCAATTTACAGACTACGCAACCTGTGCCCCAAATCTTATCAGCAGCAGCAGCAGCCGCCTTATCTAATCTGTAGCCAGTCGCTACTCGCTGCCACAGCACAATTTCGAGTTACACAAATATGTGTTAATTACGTCACTAAAAACAGTATTTTTCATTCGGCGTCTCATAGCGCCGTACAATTAAATGTGTTTTGTTGCATGGGGCGGGTCAACCGGCAAACAATTAATGCGCCCTGCATGTGGGTAGGGGGTGTAACGGGGGGTTATGTAAACTCTTAAGTGATTAAGGTCAGGCCGCTAATTAGAAGACCAATAAATGAAAGTGGGTGAGCTTCGGGATTGGGTCTGAGGTAACACCTCTTATAAATACTTACATATGTACGATACATGTACATATTTATATTTATATGCGAGCGGTCACTTTGAAGTGCAGTTGCAGTTGCCATAATTTTTAAAGGGCTATCTTTCATCTCAAGAGAAGCCCCAAAGACAGAGAAATAGAGAGAGTGCGGGAAAGAGAGATCTCCATGCATGTTTTAAAGAAGTTAATAATTTGAAAACGACTGGAATGAAATCAGAATGAATTTACACAGTAAATTAAAATTAAAGAAATAAAGCTAAATAATATAGAGAAAAACTACATAGATTAGATAACCATTAAGGTAGTATATAACAAACAGAAGAAAGCATATCACTCCCTATATGGGATATATATTTGTTTTTCTTGCACATCATCAAAAGCCGAGGCGATTTAGCCAACATCGTCTGTCTATCTGCCTGTTTGTCTTTTTGTCTGAACCCGACGATATTAAAGACAATGGCCATATGTGGAATATCAGCTCTTTTACATTCTACGCAGATCAAGATTAATCGATTAATATCGATTTTAAATACCTCTTTATATACACATGTATTGAAAGCTATAAAAGCTAGATGCAACAACATTTACTTATCAAGTTTTTCATAAGTCTGCTTTGGGTATTTCTGTATTTTGCAATATAATTGAAAGTGCGCTATTTCTGGGAATATATACTTAATAGTTTTGTATTATTTAGAATTGAATCGATCCATATCTATATGTAACTGTATCGGTCAATTATTCATTAAGCAAATGACAGTTGCAAAAATGTTGCATATGTTATGAGTTACAGCTATGGAGCTGTTTGAGCTCCATATTTCCACATAAAAGTGAACAAAATGTGTATTTTTAGTTCTTGCAATTTGAATTGAGTACTGACAACAACATGTGGCTGCCCACGTTTCAGTTCAAATTTACCTAACGTGTATTGGCAGGTTTCAAAATAAACAAGGCAAAAGATACATAACTAATAAAAGGCCTGCAATCCGACTTCGTGTCGTTGCATTTGGGTCTAGCAACGGTTCAGTGTTGACTGAAAAAGCAGAAAATGTCAAACAATTGGGCCCAGAGACCTGGCAGCCACTAACGAACCGTGGCAAAAACTCAAAAACTGAAAAACTGATGCCGACCTGATATTTGCCAAAGGGACAATGCCAATGCGAAATGGGGAAAAACAAGTGGAAAAGCCCAGACCGATTGTATCGCCTAGAGAAACAGCTGCCAGAACCTCATTGAATCCCTGGGCTGCCTTTGTTTCCATCAACATTTTGCGCTCTTTAAATTTAACTTCCGCTTCGGCAGCATTTTCATTTTTATACGTTAATACCCTTTAAAGTGTGTCAAAAGGATGTTATGAATAAACAGAAGAAGTATTTCCTACCTCATAAAATATATATTCATTTTTTCTTTCATATCTTTCTGTTTGTTTGCCCATCATACTTTAAGAGCTAGAATCTTCAGATTTGGAATAACTATAATTTTTCTATCGATTACCAATAACAATTTTAATAATTTGGTAGGAATATATATTTCATCGATTGGTCATATTTGATCTGGTTTAATTTTGTTTGAATATCTAATGATAGGGCATCTACTAGTCGAGCACCCCCCGCTGCTACAAATTTGTTACTTATTCTTTTTACTTGGCTTGATTTTAGTGATGATTTATATTGTACAGCTCGGCACGGCCTCCGGCCATATATTGAATATCAAATATGATTTCAAGACGCTGCTGGCACAAAGTAAAAAAAAGATTGCCTCGAATTGAATTTTATGTCGCATCAGCTTAGGCTCTGTCTCTGATTCAGTTTCCGACTCTTGGAGTGAGCCTGTTCATATTTTTTACTGCACTTTGCTGGGCGCAATAATAAATTGCCTTTTTATATATACATAGATTCCACGGCTGCATTATGTATGACTACTATGAATGCGTATGTATATATATATATATATATGTATATATATATATATAGTCTCTTTGTGGCTTGGCCATTTATGTTATTAATGCGGCGCATGCCTTGCGGCTGCCTTTGTCTGATCCAGGAACCTGTTTGCCCAGGAGGCTTTGCTGGATACTTTTTATGCCCTACCGCAGGGTATCATAATTTAGTGCATAGATTTGAAATGCATTGATGGAAATTTTTAGAATTTAAGTCTTCTTTTATGTTTATATACAACTACTAATATTTTTATTCGCCAACTTCTGATAACTTTAAAGACTATCATTTTTTCTTAATAATTTCCCATCTTTCAATGTTTACTTATTTTCAGTATTGATTGCTTGTGTTAAAAAATAATTATTATTTTGATTGCAGCTGTATGCACATGTCGAAATATCGAAATATATACAACGAGAGCCATTAATAATTTCAAAACTTTCAGCATTTTTCTGATACTTTTCATTTCCGTTTATGTATGAAACCTGTGCACATTTATTCGAAAAAATAGGTCATTAATTACCTTTCCGAAAAGTATAAACTTGCATGTGTAGTCATCGCCTAGACATAAATAAAAGCCTTGGCAAAATTCTCGATACACGAATTAATAGTGTGTTGGATTCTATATACAAATATCGGTCAAATCAATTTACTTTATTCAAATATTTAATTACTATTAATTAATTTATTCAAAATATTAATTAATAAAAAATTACTTTTGAAATATTTTTTAAATATTTAATATCAACAGATTTTTCCTTGATTTACTTTTCTTTGCTGTAAAATTCTATCTCTATTGCCTAAATATTAATATATGATTTTCTTAACAACTCTGTTCGCTTGTCGTTGTTCAATGCCAAGTGGTATTCCTACCAAATTAGAAAGCAATATATTTAATGATTTCATCGATACGATTAAGTGGCAAACTCTTATAGTCTCTGAGATCCGCGTGTTCATAGACACGGACAGGCAGATAGGTAGACAGACAAATAAGCAGTCGGACAGGCAGACAGACAAGCATGTCTAGATAGTCTCCTCTATTGATGAATTTTATCGAACTTTTCTGTATGCTCAATTATTTAATCCTACAGATATTCTAACATCTGCCAGAGTATTAGATCTTCGCTAATCTACGCATTGTTTCCGTACTCGGTTCTTTTATTCGCATGGAAATTCGAAATTTATAGCTGAGCATATAAAAATTTCATTGATTGATATCTGTAAAGCATTTGTTGTAAGTGAAACGCGTGCTGTGCCAAATTTCATTAAATTTTTAGCAGCTGCCCGCATAATTTACAGCGCCAATAAAAAATAGCCATGTGGAGCTTTTGATAAATAGCAAAGAACTTGCCCCTTGGTGGTATAATTACAAGCGAATGTTGCAACACATGTGGCGACCGATCAGCATTTTAATACGCTTTGTCTACGGCTTGAAAACGGCTAGGGACAAGCGGCTTTTGACTTTTAATTATATTCTCTTTGATGTGTCTTCTTTAAACTTTTTCTTGCAAAGAACATGACTGAGGAGCGTTGACTATCTAAGCGCTAAAGTTAAATTAATTTCATTTCAGAAAATTAAATTTACCTTTTGATAAGCTGGGTTTTAATATTTAAAAAATTAATTATATTGCTTTATACTTGAATAAATCCGAATAAATCATTTAGGAAGCGAGTATCTAAGTATATATTTATGAAGGAAAAACTCAGTTGTCATTATCTCTGAAACTGTGACAAATAGTAGCATATTTTTGGTATACAATCAAATTATGTTTAGCGGGACAGTTAGCATTAAATTTGGGTCATAACTAATGCAAGCTATTAACTCAAAAAACAGTAGCTAATCGCAAAAATAATAAAAACAACTCTCTAACCAACTAACAACTTGCACAGCTTTATTTCCAATTTCGCATTACCATGCTCGTATTGGCTCCGTTTCTGGCTTGTCCAATAAGATGGAAAGTCTGTCATCATATTCATCATCATCATCATCATCATGAACATGTTCTAGCTCACATTTGGTCGCACTCGTTGCACTCGTCTCAGACAAACCGGCAGCAAGTCAAAATGAAAAATTGAAAATTACAGTGAGCTGGCATTTCAGTAGTAGGGCAGAACGGAGAGCCGAATCACGGCGTGTACAAAACGAATCTGACGATTTGGTGAACAGACACCGCTCATTATCTGTGCAGAGACTGGCTTCCAGTTAGCCGACAACTGTAAACCGGTTCAACGGAGCTGCGTATACGCCGGAAAACCTGTCCAGCGGTTCGACTGCCGCCCCAAGCCAACATACTGTGGAAGAGCTCGGCAAACAACAGCCTCAATGGCGCATCAATTATGTTAATGAAGTTTTTAATGTGGCTTCGCAGTGTAAAGCTTGTACAAGTTTTTCACAAAACAGAAATATGACTGCCAACAGCCAACGGCCAACAGCCAACTGCCAACTGCCATGCGCAGCTAAGCCGGTTTTTCCTCAGCTGATAATGGACAAAATGTCAGTTCAAAATAAAAGAATAAACATAAAAAAAACATGTAAAAGACCTATTTGCATAAGGTGACCTTTGGTGCACACTAAACACCTCGAACTGTGCCCACACCTTCGTTCTGTGTCATTTTCACAGCCATTACATACTCTGTTATTCTTGACTAACGACTTTATTCCACGCTTCACTCTGTGACCCTGAGCTGATTTATCTATAGTTTATGGCCGACGAGATATATAATTGTATATATATATATATACAATTTTATGCAATGACATTTTAAGTTTCGTCCCTAATCAGTCTGCACTTGTTCAACAGTCTCGTATGAAATGTCATCTGTACATTTATTGAGTAAAACAAATTTGTAAACACATTCTTGGTTACAGGGAGAACTGATCTTTATCTCCTGTTATCACCTGGTATTGCCTTGTTAACAGAGTATTTAGCAGTCGGCTTATTCTTTTTATTATTTTTAAATACACATATTGCAATATTTTTCCTGTATTATTGCTTACCATTCAAATATTGATCGAAATGATTCATAAATAATTTAAATAAATTATTTGAATTTTCTTAAATCTGGTTTCTGCTTTCAAACAGAATTATATATATACATAAATATATATATATATATATAGCTAAAATCATAAAGTTCAACTAAGCATGCTCAGAAACGTTACGCGAAATGGCTTTTGTGGTGCACTTTTAACCGCTGGGTTGCCTTGGTAAAGTCAACAACTGGCATTTTGTTGCATTGAGGTTTATGATTATGATTATGATTGTTATTACCATTTTTATGCATTGCATTTAATGCAACGTTAAGCTTTGAGCAGCTTTTGCAGAAGCTGCTGTGCAAATATTCTTATTATAAGTGGGAAATATTCATGGTGGGTGACTTAAAGTATTTTTCTAGTACGACGAGGACAAGTCTCTCAAAATGCATTGTTTAATGAGACCAGGCAAAAAACCAAATACCAGAAATATTTAAAGCTATAAAAGCAAGTTTCTCAATATGCACTATTTAAAAAGATCAGGCAAAAACTATACACCATTAGAAAGATTTAAGACTATAAAAGCAAAATCCAAGCCAAGAACCATAAACCAAAAATCAATGTAAATCCAAATTAAACTTAAAATTCATCAGAAATTTTTGATTTTTTTTTTGTACAATCAAAGTGAAAATTCATGAAAAATATTTTTCAGTGTCGTAAAAAAGTTTGGTGCAACTACAAACTAAAAACAAACTACAAAAATATAAACAAATTTTTGTGATATTTTTTTTTTGTTTTGAGAATTAATTCATAAATGTAGCTCACTCTTGTGGAAGTTACGACAATAAGAGCAGCAAGTGTCGTGGAGTGTACGGTATAACCAAAACCAAGTTGTATCATTAAATTTGTGTGTCGCCACAACCATGCCAAAGAAAACTATGCAACTATTATGGATCTTTTCGCCTACCATATCGGGCCTGAAGTACACCTGTTGCGTATACATGGAACTTTTCAGTGAGGACGTCTTATCCGGAAACAAAATGCATTTGCCTGGCATTGTTGCTCTGCCAGTGCCACCATTAATCGTTGTCGTTGTTGGTTTTGTTGCCGTCGTTGTGTTTGCTGTCAGTTGGTGATGGCCAACGCCCACGTCTGTCTTCTGGGCCGTCAGACTGTTCGTCGAGTTGACTTTTGAGGCGTGCGAGAGGCGTTTCATATGCGTCCACATCTGATGCCAGGGCGCCGCGTCTTTCTATATGGTTTTTGTTTTTTTTTTTTGTATTTTTCAAACCATTTTGTTTTTGGGGTTGGTTGTGGTGTTGGGGCGGAGACGCAGGACACAGGATATTTTGTTGTATAGTTTTGTGTTTTTATGCAAGAGAGTGTAATGGGATTTTGGAAAGAATAGAAATAAATATAGTTTTTATTTTAATTGAATGCAGCCAATTTTCAGTTTTTCAAAACAAAACTTTGTAATTATGTCAAGGTTTTTGTAAATTTCATTTAATAACAAAATAAATACTTAAGTAAGTTTCTAATTAGATTTTTGTCATATTTATTAATGTATTGCAAATGTAATTGTATTGCTTGGCAACTTCATTTTACATAAATATGTTTTCCATATCTAGTCTGCATACATGTCCCAAACAACATAGGGCGGCACACACTTTGCACTTGGCACGCACTTTACACCCCCAACACATACACGCAAATGACTACACACCCTCCCTCCTCCCCCTAGATAGTTGGCTGCTATGATGTCATCCACTTGGGTTTTAACAACTCCCACAATCCAGCCGACAAACGCGAGCGCAATTACAATTTAAATTTCATTCGCGTTCGTCGCCATGTTTATTTTTTAGCCAGTTCATGTTTGGTATAATTGCATGATGTCAGCCCTACTGACTGGAACGGTGTTTTCTTTTAACTGTGTTTTTAGTTTTTCTTTTTTTTTTAATTTTTGATAACGGCAAAGGAACACTGATAAGGGGCTATTATTTTTATAATTTGTTAGCAACTTTTTGCTTGATTGGGTTGACTAATCTAATTAAGTAGAATTTTTATGACAATTTTGTTGAGGTAGTCAATCTATTTTTGAATTGGCCGATGTGAATCATTTGTGGTCTGCTTTGCAAGAATAATCAAAATAACACTGATGGAAGCAATATTATAATAAGTGGTATTTGATATATGTGACATTTTAAATATTTGCTGTTGAAATGCTGTTGCCACGATTAATACTTATGTATCGCTATCTATCGATTAATATCGAAGCTGTGTTTCTCTCTTTGCATTGTATTCTTCTAAGTTAAGTTGCTCTCAATTCTTCAACAAGTAAAGACGCACTTGATTTGAAACTGCGTTCGACTCTTTCCTTTTTTTTCTGTTATTTAAAGCATTTTCTGTTACTTTCAGTGCTGTCGTTTTTTTATCGAATGCAACGTTTTCCCTCGCAAATTATCGCTTATTAAATGTAATACTCAATTCGCTTGCTCGCTTGCCATAAACTCAGTCGGCACCCTATTATGAAATATTCATATTTTTTCGACATATGTGTGTCTGTGCAATCCATAGCAACTGGAGCCAAGGCTAAGCCCACAACACACATGCCACACACAAAGACCCCAATCATAACAATCATAGCTCATATTCACAAACCCCAAAAACACCCAAACCTGGTGCGGTCAGCATTGCATTTAAAAGGCATGCCCTTGTCGCTAAATAAGTCTATAGTTTGAAGGGATCTCTAACCGCGAGAGAGAGAGAGAGAGAGAGAGGGGAGTAGGTGCACCTCTTTATGCACCTAGGTATAATGCCAAGCGCTAAACAAATGAAAACGATTTCCGTTAGTCATGCAAACAGTTGCGCACCCGAAAACAAGAAAAAGGCAAACATATTCGTAATGACGAATATTGAATACCCTAAAAAGAACTGATCTTATGAATGATGTATATATTCTTATTTTATTTGGTATTGTTGAACTGAGCCAAGAGTTTGCCTTGACGAACAAGTAATAAGGCGGCCACCGTTGTTGCTTGTCAATAATATATATGTAAATATATTTAGATTTCGATTTATATTTTCCAATTGAAAACAAATTATTTACGAGTTCCCAAAGAGGGTCACTTTCTCTCGAATAGGTTACAAAATGGAAATGGAATCACAAAACTAAAATACCCCGCTGGGAAGGGTATACAAAATGCAGCACGCTGCCATTTGGCAAGTGCAGCGAACGGAAGCAATGAAAATGGGTACAGCAATTGCCCGGCTTCTGTGTGTTGTTGTTGTTGTTGTTTTTCGTGTTGCTTGTTGCCATGACCCACGCCCCCTCCCCCCCCCCCCCCCCTCACCACCACTAATTCTGCTGCTTTGACTGCATTTAAATGCATGCATATAGCGAGTATTTTTTTCTTTAATCATAAACAATTCATTAAAACGGGAAATGGCAATTAAAGCATGCAGGAACACATACATATGTATGTATGTATATAGACATATCATAAATCTATATACGAATGCACATATGTATTTGATAAAAGGGCACATGGGAAGGAAGCAAGTTTGCCATGCGATGCGATGCGATGCACAGCTGAAGGAGGTCGTTCGTTCGTCAGCGTTCCCAGAGCGCATATTAAAGACTCCAAATATTTATTAAAGAGGGCCCGGCCCCCCCACAAAGATGATTGCAAGCCGCTGTTTAGCAGCAGCAGCAGCAGCAAATGCGAATGTGAATCAAATGCTAACCGAGTTACTCGTTACTCACGCACTCACTGCGAACACTCACACATTAGCCGCTGATCACTCTGCGTCTGCATCATTCCAAGGCTTGGCTTCGGTTTTCGTCTTGATTTGTGCTGCTTCTTCTGCATCTTCTTGTGGCATGGCTCGTTTATCGCGAAGCCTGCATGCGCAAGTGCAGGGCGCTTAACTCAATTACACACACACACGCATACGCATATATGCAGCAATTCGTTGCAACAACAAACTAGATACTAAACAACAACAACAACAACTGCAGTTGGCATGCAACATGTTGATGTAATATGCAAATTTGATGCTGTGTGCCATTGTTTCGAGTTTTTCCATAGAAATTTGCTAATGTGGAATGTGTAGATGCAGAATGGGGAAGTTGCACCCAGGCAGAGCAACAGTTTGAGAGAGAGAGAGAGAGAGAGAGAGAGAGAGGTAACTAGATAGAGAGAGTATATATTAGAAGACTGCCGTTTAAATTAAAGAGTTAAATTCAAAGTGATTTGTGATTTCTGTTTGGACATCGAGTTGATTGTACTCAGTTCGTTGTTGTTATTAAGAATGGCTAAACAGGGAAAAGGGGACCATGAATTTGTGCAAAAGTATGTAAAAGGCAGAAAAAGTCATATTGGACCCTAGATATACAGGTATCCCTCATTTGGGTTAGGTTCCTGTCGAATACCGTGCAAACTACAACCATGTTAAACGGGACTTTAAGCGGATTCCTAAAAACACTAACAAATATATTTTTATTTTTTTATTTGTTTTTATTTATTTAATGTGGACTAATAAAATTACGAATACAAATCATATATAATTAAAATTATATAAAATAAAATTACATAAAAAATTAAATCAATAAAAATGTAAAATCAAAGAATAAATAAATAAAATATATTATTAGTTTATATTTCGTCATCACTGCTTTCAATATTTCAATTTTGTATATTTTTATTTGAAGTTGATAACTGATTCTTAAAAAATCGCTATAAACCATTTTGAAATTTTGGACTTCAGACGTCTTTGCTTGACTTACGAAACCCGATTCTAAATTGTAGACATCAGTTTATCTAAGTTTTTTTTAGCGTCGTCATTATCTATACAACATTCTCTTTATGATCAGTTAGCCTGTATTGAAAAATATGTCTAATGTTCTTTTTGAATTCTCATTCAACTGTCAAGTATCACCTAAATGACAGGCACATAAAGATATATACGTAAAACTCTTCTTTTAAACCCCCTCGGAATATGTGCCCCCGCTCTATTTCATCAGAGATCTCTTTTGAGGTCAGCCCTTTCACACTTGCTTGCCACTTGGCGGCACTTGGCTGCCCACACTTTATCAATTTCCCCCAATTTACATGTGGCCATATAAAAATTAACACACTGCTCCACTAAACCGCTGCCTGCTGCTGCCTGCCAAATGCAATCTATCAAAGTGCATTAAAAATAAAAATATAAAAATTGACCCCCTTCTGCAGCTGGATGCATTTGGTTTCGGTTGTGTTTTGTGGGTCAAAATGGCCAGACTGCTTAATTGTGATATATCACTCTACTCCCAGAGCGAACAGCATTAAGATATTAAAATTTAAATGCGAAAACAACTTCAAAAGCTGCGCCATCATTCGTGTAGAGAGTATAGTTGATATACATACAAAGCTTAAAAAATGTCATCATAATTATAGTGCTGATATTAATAAGAGAATGATTTGGTGGTCATTTTGTAATCTTTTAACACATTTTCTCTTTTAAAATCCGGGAATTTGGCGTTGCTGATAACAAAAATAAACGATTACAAAAAATATATTCAATGTAGAAATGAATTTAGTTTAGTTAATTATAATGTATGAAATATTGCGATTTGAGTAAATATTGAATAAATAGCACTATTTGTATTCGAAATTTAATCTTTATTAAATTTGTTTCTTCTTTGTATTTTAGATTAACTCTTCAAGTTCTTACTAGTCGGGAAGATTACAATTCGAACATTTTAAAGGTGTTCCTATTAAAACAATTAAAATAATCGAATATGCCTGCAATCACTCATTTATAATATTTGGCATTAGTCTCCAAGAATGGATGAAAAATAAGATATGACCTATACGATCAATAGTTTTATGGTTTAAAGTAAAACAATATAAAATGGCTCCCACAACTATCCTTTCATTTTCAGCATATTCACTTCACTATTTCAGCTTTAAAGCAAGTGGCACATTTGTGCTTGAACTTATTTTTTTTTGGGCAGCACTCAACCTACATTTCCAGCGCATTTTTGTTTTGCAGTTGATTTGCTTTTGCCCAGCCTGCCCACTCCCCACTCCCCACTGTGCCCTCCTCATTCTCGCCTGCCCCCTGCCACTAAAGATTGCCAAAAATTGCACTACTGTGTACCATTCTGGAGCTGGGACCGGAAATTCCCCCGCGTATCTGCCTGGACTTGGTCTTGGTTTGGTTTCGGTTTCGGCTCTAGAATTGGAACTGTGCTCCAATGAGCCTATTTGTAGCTCTGTGCGTTTACAACCCGGTTCCCCCCTCCAACCCATCCAACACCCCGCTGCGAGAAGCACCCCAACCATTTTTTTGCATTAAGCCCAGCCATTTATTTGTATATTTTATTGTGGCGCATATTTTCCGCTAAAGTTTTTCTGTTCGCTTTATGAATGAAAACATTTTCGTTTGTGGGGTTCGTTTGGGTTGCGCTGCAAAAGGGGATTGTATGATTTTCTAGGTATATATGTATATATGTGTATATATATTCTCTGTGTGTCTTAGATATTTGTGTTTGTGTTATTTTCTTTTTGTTGGCTCATTTTTATTTTTACGCATTTCTTGCGTGTCGCTGTCTTTGTCTGCCATTTGTCTATTTGCCTCGCAGTATAGTTAACTATGGGCAGGAGGGGGGCTAATGGGTCGAGCGGGGCAAATAGAGGCTCTACGTCGCTTCGCTCTATTTTTTGACTTTGCAGATAATAAGCGACTCTGTGTGCGTGTGTGTGTATGTGTGTGCACCCACTTGCTACTTGTGCCCCCGTGTTTATTCAGCGATTTTCGATGCGTGCCGCACAGCAGTTCCAACTCAAATTTCTTGACTACAGTTTTGCCTTAACCCTTAAAATTTATTTGATTTTCCATTTATTTACCTAGCCTAGTATTTTTTTCCATGCGTTGAGCTTTGTATTACAGCTATTTTTGGTGTTGCTATTTATGGGCTCATAATTGTCCCTTATGGGCAAAACAAGTTATTACACGATTCGTTATGGCTTTCACATAACTCGAATTTTTCAATATAGTTTGTAATTTATTACGAAACTGTGTATAGAGCTAAGGTTGAAGTGTTAACTACTGCAGAGTTATACGAAAACACTACTTTTGGAATAAGATTTAAGAAATTGATAACTATTTTATATTCTTCTTTAAGTTTTTAGTAATTAAAAATTTAAATCTAAAGTAAAAAATTAAATTATATAAAGTTTAAGGGATTGTTCTCACTTTTAATTGAAGGCCCTAGAGATATTTTATTTATTTTAAAAGTGAGACAAATGAGAGTAAAATAAAACAATTTAATGAAATCATTTGAATGGTTTTATATTTATGTGTTTTATTCAACAATTCATTTTTCTAAATTCAATATTTATTTTCAATTGATATTGGTAATTGTAATTTTATTTATTTTATTGTCTGTTTAAAATGTTCCAAATTCTTCTTTCTCGGTATTTTGTTCCCCCATTTCCAGTCGAGCAGCTTTTCGCTCTCTTTTAAACTTTTTTGGCCATTATCTGTACATTATTTATGATCATCTACTGCACCTCTCACCCAACTCTTTCACGCCTGAAGTACTCGTCGCCCAGTGCTCCTCCTCCCTCTTGCCACAGAGGCCTCTCTGCGCATTGAACCGTGTTGAAAAACATTTTTCATTACTTTTAATTTGTTGCAAAAACATTGAAAATGTTACATGCGAATATGAATTTTGTTCTGCGTTCTAGTTGATGTTGTGCTTTGTTATTATTATTGTTGTTGTTGTTGTTGTTGGCTCTCTGCCGTCAAATTGAAACGCGCACACAAAATAAATTGACATTGAACGTTAAATTTATTGAAATTGTTTACGTGGGGGCTGCAATTGTTTTGCGGTGCCTGTTGTTGTTTCTCTCTCTTTTTTCCCTCTTTTTTTGCCGAGGCTCGTTTGAACATATTTTACAAGCTTTGGCATAGATTGCATTTCATTTCATTTCAGATACATTTCACCCAACACACACACACACTCGGGCATTTCTCTGAAATAGCGCTGCATGCTTTCTGCTCCAGATACGCGACTTGAGCCCTTTGGCAACTGGCAACTGGCAACTGGCAACTGCAACTGCAGTGGAGTGCACCGAGGCTTGGCCATTGTTATAGCCAAAGACGAGACTGGCCAAAAGACCATGCAGACCATGCAGTCCATGCTGTGCTGCCCGTTTGTTTGGCTTTTGGGCCGTCCGTTTGGGTCGAGTACGAGTACTGCTATAACTATCAGGCAAAGTCCAGCCATATGGCTGTCGAGCACGTACCAAGTTTTTCTTTTCTTTTCTATTTTCCTTTTTGTTATACCCTGTTCGCAGTCAGTAGCGGATAAATGGGGTATACTGAAGAAGCAGACCCAATATGATGTATATATTCGTCAAAACAAATAATATATTACACAGAGTGGACACAGCTGCAAAGAATATATATATCATCTGGAGTCTCTTTAGTACTACGAACAAAGTCGAACTAATCAAGTTTGACTATTAACATTTACTGATAAATATCTTCTTTTTTTTAATACTCACATAAAGATCAACGCGATTTATTAGTGTTTTATATTCTGAAATAATAATACAACAATATACTTAAAAGTTCAAAAGACCTACGAATTATTACTAGATTTAAATTGCAATCTTATGTCACAATAAACTATTTTGCAACTGTTGTCATCTTTTGAATGAATAAATTTTACAAAAAAAAAATAAAGTTGATAAAAAAGTTTCTTCAATTTTAAATGTAAATTGAAATATAAACTTTCCATAAAGTAATGAAAATAATTTGATTCCAAAATAACAAAAAGTCTTAACTCGCTTTTAAGCGTAGACTATCGAATCGAATATTTGTTTTTCATAAGCAAAATATTTATTTAACAGGGTGTATCCCAGCCGATAACTCCCCACTGGAGCAGTCTAACGTTTTTTGTTGTTTTTGCTGAGATTTCAGCTGTTTGCTTTCCATTTGTGAGCTGTGAGTTGTGAGTTGTGAGCTGCTCGAGTGCGTTGCTGTCCCCCATCTGGAATTGCCTTGGCGCTTCCTACTCATAACTCTGGTGCCGTCTTTTGTCTCTGGGCAACGTTTCTGGTTACCACCTTTTTGGTTTTTGCTTTTTCTCGTTTTTTTTTTTTTGCTTTTTGTAGTACTTTTGCTTTGGCTTTGCTCATATTTCGCGTGGCCAATAACGGGGCACAAACTTTGAGGGCCAATGGCTTTTTAAGTGTGACTAATTATGAACTCGTCGTAATATCTTGAGCTCTTGAAACGTTAGACTGTGATGGGTTCAATGCACCAAGCGAACTCCAAGTTGCTCCCTCATCCACCCTCTTCTTCTACAGCAAAATGACCTCAAAAACTGCAACATTGATTTTGTGTCTCCTGCCAAAGTTACGGTCGTTGCCAAAAAACTTGGCTTAAAGCAACGCTAGAAAAAGCGAAAAAGAAAAGCCAACATAAAATACACATGCATCGACCTTCGAAGCTTTTGCAGCTTCCAGTTGCTAGACCCCAACTCAATCTATTGACAGCAGCCCCAACAAACTGCATAACATCTGCGCAAATGTTTGGCAACATTCTGTTGCAAGAGTGAGGAAGCTGCGCAAATTATGCAGGCAACCTGCTTCTACACAATATTTCAACATTCAATTTGTTACGAGTCAACGGAGCGGAGTCTGCGGCAAGATGCTCAAGAATATGTAACCGAAGTAGTTCTAAACACTTTTCAGGTAATCAGTCAATTTTGGCTGTGGGCCAAGTGGAATTGAAAGCCCAAAATGTATGTGTACAAATGGAGGTAGAAACTTATCTAGATACAAAGAAGTACATTAGTCAACATCAGAATTATATAATCACCAACTGGGGCACGCTTGCAGTCATAAGTATCTTTTTGTTTAGTCAGACAAACTGCTTACGTAAAAGATTTTCCTTAAGAGACTTGTGATTTTCTTGGCATTTGTTCTGAAAGACTTTTTTAAGTCCTCAAATCTGCCAAGACAAACTTACTAGATTATTTTTATCTTATTAGTTGCCACCATACTCACTAATTTATGGAAATGGAATCGACGAAAGCATACAATAAATTATTCATTGAAAAATCTTGAAAATTTGTTAAGCGTGGGATTTTTGTCAATTACCTCTTATGCGATCTATAAAGACTATAAATGAGTTTTAAGATCATGAAATTAACAGGCAGAAATTAAATCTGTTTAAAGATCTTTGATAAGCTACTCAATTAATTGTATTTATTAAATAAGAATATCTTGTCCACTGTTGTTTTACTTTGGAATTAGTTTTACGAACTCTTTTTTAATTTGTAATATATAAAACCTAATAGGTAATGGCTTATTAAACAAAGATCAAAACTAAAATTCTCTTTCAAACTGATAATTTTAAAACCAAAAATTGCTCGATATCCAAAATCGTTTTTTCTCACGCCATTTAAAAGTTGTTTGCTTGTTTGCCATTTATAGTTTTAGTGTGTCGATATCTAATAAACCACAAGTTGCACTATTTCAATTTCATAATGGTCATCGATCATGTAATATTACACACAATTCCAAATACTTGTGGCGGTGTTTGCCCAGTAAATGTTTGTGGCTATCCATCTTAAGGCCAGCCCAGCTCAGTAGTATCTCTGTTGTTGGCTATCTTTTGCAATTCATTATCTGTGTTTCTTGTTGTTGTTGTTTCTGTTTTCGGTGCCCTAAAATTGTGAGGCAGCTTTGCCTGACTGGCCAAGTTTGTGAGCTACCTGGCTGGGCCAAGTTGAAATGGAAGCTGGGCATATGCAAAAGTAAACAGTAAAATGAACACAAAATTGAGTCCACAACACACTGTTGGGCGAGAAGGATTTAAAAACACGAGCGATGCCTAAAGAGCTTATGCTCGGCAGATGATGATGCCAACAACTCAGACAAAACCCCACAGATAAGAGTGTTAACAAAATAATAACAAAATAAAAGCCATTTACATGCACACACACACACACACACACACACACACAAAGAGCAAGTAGGCCAAGTACATGCTACAAATGGCTTGGGGAGAAGCCATTAGTGAAATGCTGTCAAGAGCTAACCAGGAGCTGACCAGGCCAAGAACAGGGCCAGAAACAACAGCAAATGTGCAAATGGCTTATTTGCTTTAGCCGAAAAAACAATAGACCTTAATACGCACTCACATTTTGTGGCGACTCTGTTCACGAATAATGTGGCACATCCAAAACTGAGATTAAAGTTTTTCGAATATTTTTTTGGTTATACGCTGAGCCGAGGGAACATTTTATCATATTTCCAAACTCTACTGTCCGAATGATAATATTGCATAATTTTGGAACATTGATAGATTGCTTAGTAAACTAATTTCTTATCCTGCTCTTTTCACTTCACTCTTGAATCAAATGCGAAAGATTTCTTTGCAATTTTAAGTTGAGATTTTGAGACAGTTTTGATTTTGATTATACAAAAATATGCATATTACGAGATTGAAAGTTCAGTCATTGATCAGTCAAAATGAATTAAGTAGATTGATTTCTATATATATTTAAGTTGCGATTTTGAGAAAGATTTAATTGTGTATGATATAAAAATTTGCATAAATAAAGACTGAAAGTTGATTCATTGACGAGTCAAAGAGAATTAAATAATATCATCTATTTAATTCTCTTTGTGGATGAGTGTAGCAAAACGAGACAATTTATTTTTTATTATTTTATTATTTTTTGTTTCGAAAGAATCTTTATGTGAAGACCTTTCAAACTACCAGAACTCAAAAAAAAAAAAAACTTTGCGCTTTTGGTAAATTAATAAAATCGAAATTTGTGCTCTAATTTATTTCGCTATCTTTTTTAGCACTTCTTCCTTAAAATTAAAACAAAATGTTTATATTGATAAGCATTCTCAGGTAAGCATTCTCAATTGCAAACATTAGTACACATTTTCTAAACAATTTTTACATCTACTAAATCTTTTATTTTATTTTATTTTTTTTTCAATTTAATCAATCAATTATTATTATATTATAATATTAATTTTAATTTTAATTTACAATAAATCTTTTTTAAAACTGTTTTAGTTCACATTAAATAAATAAATTAAAAGTATTGCTGATATCTGATTATTTCAATTGTTTTGTTACTAAACTTGTCTAATCTAGTTGCAACTTAAATGTAAATTACTTCCTAAGAGTCTATACTTCATAAAAAAAACATCTAATTTTAAATTATTTCCAAAAACACTACTATTATTTTTAGCGCAACTATGATTGAATAAATATATAAATATTTATTTTTTTACAGATTCTATTTTATATTTATTTCTTTAATTTCACATATATTGGATTAGCCCAGGTAGAACACTTGAGTAATCAGTTTGGACTGCCCACTTAACAAACGCATTGATTTAAATCACAACCCAAGAGTGTCTCAAGGACTCCTCCGATGGTTTGTAGTTTCATGTAAAAAGCATACAAAGAAATTTATTATTTATTTTACTTAAACATATTGCACATATTGATTAAAATTTGTACGTCCAAGTGGGCTTACACATATACTTGAGTAATCAGATCAGTGGAATCAGCCCACTTAACAAACGCACTGATTTCAACCACAACTCAAGGACTCCTTGGCTGGGTTGAGTTACATGTGAGCAGAAAGAGAAAAAGCATACATAGAAGTCTTTTCATTTGCACAACACACAAGAAACTTAATTGTAATTTATTCTAGTATATACGTAAATATATCTTTATATATATATATGTATGTATTTATTTATTTATGTGTGGAAAGCTGAACTCACCTTTGGATCCAATATGCTGCGCTCTAAACTATCATCACGATTCATGGTCGTTGCTGTGCTGCCTGTGCCGCTGCTGCTGCCACCACAACCACCTCCACCTCCGCCGCCCCCCTGAGAGCTGCGTTGGCTGCTGCGTTCCCGTTCCCGCTCCTGCTGCTCCAGTCGAAGACGAGCGCGTTCCACACGCGCCAGCGTCGGACTGTCCAGAATGGAGGGGGCACGCGAGGGCGGACGAGAGTTGTTTGCAGCAGATGCTGTTGTTGTTGTATGCAACTGCTGCAGTTGTTGCTGCAGCTGCTGATGCTGTTGTTGCTGCTGTTGCTGCTGCAGCGACTCCAGCATAGCGCTATTATTGGAGGACGTTGAGCCTGGCGTTGGCGTCGCCGATGAGGATGAGTTGGTCATCGTTGCCGTCGACGTGGTCGATGTGGTGTGCATCAGCATTTTAATTTTATGCGTGTGTGTGTGTTGTTTTGCTTTGTTTTTTGTTTTTATTTTATTTTTTTAAGTTATTGGGGGGCGTTTGCACTTGAATCGTCGTATTTTGAACTTGACTGCAGCTGCCCAATCGCGCACTTCTTCTACTCAATTTTATTTTGTTGACTGTGGATTACAAGGGAAACAATTAATCACGTAGCACTCCTATTCACTCAAAGTCTACTCTTTATCTCACGAATATTTATCAACAAATATTTCTGAGGTTCTCTAAAAAATGTCTCTGTTACGATTTAATCAAAAGTTGGGTTGCTAAGCGATTAGAAAATTGTTTTAAATATGTTAAAGTCAGTTTTTAAATATTTTATCGCTTATCTGCAACTTAATCTGATATTTCTGTTTCCTTACTTTAAAAAATAATAGCTATTAATTTAAATTTTAGATTTCGAATGTAATTTTTTGAGATTTTCCTAATTCTTAGTTGGAATTTTTAGGAGACTTTTCTAAATCTTAAAATGAAACCGCAAACCTCAAAAATAGTTCTGTTTTTATTCAACAATTTAAAAAAGTTTAATTATCTATTTGATGTATATTTGAAGACAATTTTGCTTTGATTAGTTTTTTCAATTTACACGTTGACTCAATCCAGCTTTTATTGAAATATGGCTTTATTTCAAGCCAAAAAAGAGTGCAAAGTATGGTCGGGCAACACTTGCAGCAGCCAAATTGATTGGGCAAATTTCTGGTTATTATTTCAATAGGGGGATGGGGAAGCAAAGAAGGGGGATCTCAACAGCTAAAGCCCGTCGCATAAAAGAGCAAGAAACAACAAAAGAAAAGAAAGAAATATAACAACAACAAAAACGCAACAAACTCAAACACAAATGACGAAAACCAACCGAAACCAAAACAAAAACAATAACAAAAACAAAAACAAAACAATTGGCAATCATTTTCACAAAACTGGTTTCTCGGCTAGTTGCCAAGTGTTGCAGGTAGTTTTTACTTTCGCGCAAAACGAGAAACAAGAATCGAGCAACAAGAAAACGGAAGAACAAATAAAATCCCATTGACGATTGCACAAAATTGCAAGCCGTCAGATACAAAAAAGTATCTTTCAGTGCGTTTGGGCCCAGTTCTGGCGATTGCTTTGATTTTGATTTGCTTGCTTTCTGACTTCATTTAAGTGATTATTTATTTAGTTTGTGTTTTAATTTTTGTTTGTTTTGAATATATCCGCTGACCATTTGATTAGTCATATTAACACATACTTTATTAATTATCTGATTTGATTTAATTGGCTTCGCTTCGCATTTCCTCGCGTTTTGCATGAAAAAACCAATTTTGAGTATTTTGGCAAAATTTTATTTTCAATGCGATTTTCTGGTAGCGCCAAGCAAGCGAGCGACCGTCGACGAGCCGAGAACCGTTACGAACTGCGTACTGCGCACTGCGATCTGCGAACTGTTCACGCCAGCTGCCCGTCATTGACTGTGCGCAAGAAAACTGGTTTGCCGCCGCTGTGCATGCATCGGCATGCGGCTGCCGCCGAACATGTTCGAGTTGCGAGACCAAACGAAATTCCCAGTATTTAACTTCAGTTTGTTGACTGTGGCCAAGCGCTGCAGTTGTTATTTAGATGCAACCAAATGCAGGAAATACGGCTTGCACATAAACCATTATTTTAATCTACATTTTCAATTGAATTAAATATACCAACATATTTGAGTATCTTTTTTTACTTTGTTATTCACATAAATTAAAACGAACGACAGAAAATGGGTGAGCAATGGAATTTAAGCACTTGTTAACTTTGTTATGATTAGATTTTAAGATTGAAGCAAACGACATAAACAAATAAATGTCTGTTATTTAATCTTATCTAAAGTTTAAACGAAATGAAAGTCAAAATTTGAAGAATTTCCCATTTGATTAGCCAAAACAACTCAACTGCAACCAGTCGAAATGCCATCACATAGCGAATCGAACATGTTGCTTCGATTTTGCTTCGACGGCATTTGGGAATTGGTTGGAGACAGCGAGCGATTAAAGCAGGTAAAAGCAGGTAAAGTATGTATGTATGCATGTGTGTGTGTGTGTGTGTGTGTGTGTACGTAGTAACTAAATCTGTGTTTCTTTTTCTTTGATATTATAGCCATGCCCATTGTTTGGCCGGGCGGCATTTCAAGTGATTTATGTCGCGCGACAACAACAACAACAACAACAGCAACAACAACAAGGGCGACAACAAGATCATTTGTTGCATTTCGGTTGCAGTTGCAGTTGGGACATTGACCCACAGTTTGAGTAGCACTGCAATCGTTCTATGATAATCACAAACACTTGACTCATTGGGATTTTTGATAGGCCAAGTGCATATTATTTCATAAATTACCCAGGCTATAGAATCATCTTTGGAGTATTGTATTCTCCACACATGATTCACATATTTGCTGGGCATGCGAATCACGCAATTATGCAAATTATCAACGCATCTATTTTTTGGCATGCGACGTGCCAAATTTTAGACATGGCGCATGCCGCCTAATTTTGTTCAAGATATTTGTGCCCAAAATGAATATGAAAAATAAAAACAAGATATAGTCATAATAATAAAACAAAGAAACAAATGTCTCAAGTTTAGTTCCCAATTACACGTCTCTTGTCATTCATTGGCTGCACGACTGGCGCCAGCATAATTTTTCTAATTTCAGATACATTCAGATTCATTCGGATAAAACCCATTCAAAATCTGTCGCGACTCGTTTTTTTTTGTTGATTTTTCCTCAGAATTTTACGTGTTGTTTCAAAGCATTTTATATTTTTGGTTTCTTCTTTTTGTTGTTGTTGTCTTTTCAGTCTGTCTGTTTGTCCGTCAAGTGGTTTGATGACTTTATTGGTTGTGTTCCAAATGTTTGTCTGCGTTATTTGATTTGATAATCGCAGCGTGATTGAATAAAGTCGCTTTGTGTGGAAATTTGATAGGATTGCCTAACCTTTAATGAATATATCGATTAAATCAATTCGCACACAATCATCAACTGTCATATTAGATTTATTATATATTTAATTTTAGATTACCTTATATTAATATACCTTGTATAACTCTAAAGATAATGCCAGAAACTTCCTGATTTAGATTTATATATACATATTTAATTATATATTTTTATAAATATATATTTATATAAATATTATTTTTATAAATATATTATTTTTATAAATATTAGTATCGTTATTATTATTATTGTTATTGTTAACTTGAAACTATATTTATTCTCTGATATATTTATAATAATTCTAGAAACTATTTAAGATTTAGATTTACTTTTTATACATGTATCCATAATACTAATGATTATTATTCAATGATTTAATTATATATATGCAAGCATGTATAATTCCAACGATAATTCCCGGAACTAACTGATTAGAAATCCATTCACAATGGGGACATGCCTTTTATTTGATATGGCATAACTATTATTACTAAATGCTAAACACCACTAAATGTGTCTGTTGCAATGTGTTGATGTCTGGTTCCTGTGATACTGGCATAAATAGGCCCTTGCCTTATACGCATGCAACGTTCTATGGAAGAATGCCCCTCCCCCTTCCCCCTTCCCCCTTCCCCTGCCCCTACCCTCATTTCAAACCCATTTGTGGGTCTGTGCCGCATTTCCGTTCGCTATTGGAAAGTCTTTTATTCAAACATTTTCAACGTTTTATCAAAGCCCAGTCGCCAAGTCGTCTGGCCGCCATTTGGAATTAAAGTTTCTTCAGAGTTTTCTCCGTTTTATTCTACTCTTTCTCTCTATCTCTTCCTCTCTCTGTATCTATCTCTTGCTGCTTCTCTACACATATCCGAAGTCCGAATTGCCATATCTTTTGTATGCATTCGGCGCATTCAAGCAGTTCTTTTGTACTTTATTCTTATTTTATGCTTACCCATTAAAAGTGGTTAAAATGGGTATATTGGTTTGTGCCAAAGGATGTTACAGCATAAAGTATATATATTCTTGATCAGAATTATATATTATCATAGCAGATTTAGCTACTTTAAATTTTGAATATAAAATTGCGTTTACCCTGCGCAGATCAAATATATTTAATTTGATCGAATATCGATACATGTCGATTTGCGATAGCAATAAAAGCCACAATTTTAAAATAATATTTAACAAATTGCTGATCAACTGCAGAAGTTGCAAATATATATATTTATTTTACTCTTCGTTATCTGCGCGGATCATAAGAAATGAGAATCATAAGAAATTTAAATTGAATCTTTATACACAAATATGCATATCTAACAGCTGGGTATCTTGTAGTCGAGCTCACTCGCCCGCAGCATTGCCACTTCTGACTTTATCGCAAACTTTGGCAAGGCAGGAAAAGGCGCGTTCGGCTTCCACTTTGCGTGGCGATCTTTCTCTTAATTTGTCCATGCGTACACTTATTTGCATGTGTGTGTGTATTTGTGTGTGTGTGCGTGTGTGTATCTGCTTTATATGCAATGCATCAAACAATGCTAAAATGACATTTCCTCAAAGGGTGGCGGGTTGTGTTATCAGCTGCTTGGCATGCCGGTTGCCAAGCTGGCTCAACTGGCGAAGATAAGACAGCGTCTATAGCTTCTTGGGAGTGTATTGGCTTATGCAGAAGCCAATGAGCAAATCGCACTCTGATTGCCGATTCCAGATAGCAGAAAGTAGCCGATGTTGATTGACGGGCATCCTATAATAATACCCTCTACCCAATTCTAAATGTGTAAACAATGGGTATGCTAAAGCCATACAAGTGCTACTAACAAAATAAACAACTATATAAATATTTTTGAAATTGTATTTATTCACTTAATAATATAATTAATATAATAATATAAAGCATCAAATAAATTTGTTGGTAACAAAATAAAAATAGTTCAACATTTATTGCAGGAATTGGCTAAGCACAGAAAAACCCTCATCAGACTTATCATAAGAATCTGTAAGTTGACTATGGAAATCAGTACGTCTGCGGATCTTAAAATTAAATAAAAAACAGATAACAGACATCGAATATTCAACCTTATTATCATAGATTTCGTATAAGCAATCTTTCAATCTTTTTTTGGGATATATTTATTACCTTGTTAAGAAGTTGTGCAATTATGTAGAACAGTCAGAAGAAAGCATTTCCGACTATCTCGATCAGCATGAAAAGTCAGATACAATAAGAGCCAAAGAATTAAATATTAATAAAAAATATTATACCTTCCGTATAACAAGTGCGGATCTAGAGAATTCATTGTTATTATTATGATATGACTTATATTGGATAAAGACTCGGGTTCAAGGTGTCCTTTTGTCGTGCTCTCTCGACTATTGCAGTGTTACTTGATAAATGTTATAAACATATTTGATATTTGCTCTTATTCATATAATATATTTATTAATTATGTTGTTACAGATCCATTACGAAATCTGAAGTGCATTAAAACGTTGCCGAATATTAATGCTTATTCCTTAAACTTTATATTTTCCAGATGGATTATTAATTGCAGTTCCTTTTGTTTGTGGCACAAAGTAAAAAGGTTTCGTTTCTAAGCGACAATCATAAATTATTGATAAAATGTAGTCGGCATGAAATACTTTCGTATTTTCCATATATTTGCAATTTGTAACCATTTGTGTGGCTTTTAAATGGATTTCGGCAGTTGCCGTGTCTTGCGCCTGGCCACAAACAGACCAAGGCAATTAGTCAACTCGCTACTTGTAATAGAAACTAATGACTGCTGAAACCCTCCCCACCTCCCCAACACCCCCATCTCACTGCCTCAGTCCACGAACCAGCTGCATTTGGAATCGCATGCAGTCCAAGAAGCATATCAAACATTTCTTGTGGCGCTCCACATGAAAAGGCCAACGATTTAATGGAGAGTGTAGGGGCATTCTATGGGGAAAATTATCTTCATTAAATTAATTAACGACGTTAATAACTTTATCTGCTGTGACAACTTAATGCATTTGTCGACGCTTTGATTGAATACTGCACGCAGTTTTTATAGGCCCTGGAAATGATATATATATTTATAGGGAAGTGTGTTTATTATATAAAGTTTCTTTTTTTTCTATTTGTTTTGATTCTTTTCAGTTGAAGCATGCACTTCAAGTGAACTAGATTGCATAAAAGCCAGATAAATTAATTATACATAAATGATTGCGTATTTGGGAAACACAATATTAAAGATACGCAGTGGCAGAGAGTCAGTCTGAGTCGGTCAGTCACATTGAATATCAGCAGACTGTTGACGTGGTCAGGTTTTCAGGGCTATCAATTGATAATACCGCAATCGTTGATTCCAATAAATTCTAGATTAAACTGCAAAAGTGTGCAGAGTTTTTGCTTATAAATCAATTATTAATTATAGACACACTCCGCGAAATTCGATTAACTGAAAATTGAAAATAATATTGTTACTGTACATAAAGAGTAAAGAGGGTCAAGATAGAAAATAAAGAAAAGCTAGAAAAATATCAGAGTCAGTTTTCTTTTCGATTCACAAATAATTGTCAATATGCATTATTTAATATTTGAGAATGCAGCAATTTACTTGAAAATGTTCAAACTGGATGTTAATTAATTAATAGATATTTTCCTTATATCTTTAACAACTTTCATTTGGAGTCTATTTCAGCTTAACGCTCAATCGCCAATTAAATTACGTTCCAGTCTCTCACACTGATTTAATATCGTATTATTGACTATTAACATCAAATCCGATCATATTGAAACCCTTTTTAAGAAGCACCACTAAACCGCCACGACGAATCGCATTCCATTCCATTCCACTCCAAGGTTAGTCTTGCCCCTTGATTCCTTTCCACTCCACTCCTCTCCTCTCCACTCAACTCCTCTCTCTGAGTCTCTTTGGTACCTGCTTCGACTGATATCACATGTTGTCCGTGCCCAATAATCTTGCCAGAATTCGTTAGCAGTCCATTTGAATTTCAAAAGGGGCTTTGGCTGTCTCGAATTCTTGAATTCTTGAATTCTTGTTTGTTTCATTTCAATAAAATCATTTTGATTTTGTTGGTCTTCTTCTCATGTCTGTCCCATCAAATTGACGCCTGTTTGTCTGAACGAGTATTATGCTATCGTCTGCTGGATAATATCGCCAAAAAAAGACTTCACAATCAGTATATTTTTTTGGTTCAATCGAACTGCAAACAAGAAAGAGCAGCTTTCTTCGTCAAGCCAAAGGTGAAATACTCTTGCAGACCAGAGTTCAACTGCTCAAATCAAATTTGAATAAATTCTTCAATATACATTTTATATGTTATGATAATTTCTTGATTTTTAGCCCACCTGTTAATATTTAATTAGAATAAATAATAAGCTTTCAACCTTCTTTAAATATATAGATGTCGAATAGTTAATTAGTTTACAAAAATGAGTCAGTGACTGGATATTTACTGACAAATGTAGGTCACCCGTTGCAAGGGTATTAAAAATGCCAGCGAGCTGCAAGAAGTTGATTCATGGAATTTCATGGTATAATTTGAGTAAAATTGAGACAGGAGTGGACTGTGATACGTGTAATACTTAATACATATATTGACTATAACATAGTTTACTAAAACAAAATGAGTTTTTAACTATGTGAATTTTGTCTAAGGGGAAGATCGACCAGATTCACATAGCCAGGAACAAATTCATCAGTTAATTGTATAATTTATTGAATTTATGCTTGCTTTAATAAATGTATTTTAGCTATTATAAATTGGTAGTTAATCATATTCAGAAAAAGTATATAAATATTCAAAGAAGTAAGAAATAATTATATTTTAATAGAGGTTCCAGTACTTATACAAGGTTATAATTTTTTTTTGGAAAATATGACAGATTTTTTGGATTTATTGCTAGGACTTCCATGTGCAAAAATGTCTAGTTAAATGTCCCGATCACACACACATGTATATAATTTGAACAAAGTGCCAATTATCCATTATCCACTCAGGTTGTCAGATTGTGTCAGAAATGAACTCGAATTATTTACTGCATACTTTTAAGTGCACATAAATATTGAATGTCAGGTTTTGCTGGCGCTCTTTTAGGCGTGCATTGAACTGCAGCCAGAGAGCCGTTCAGGTGGAAAACACAAGAGTCCGCCTAAGATGGGGCGTGGCACTGGAGGCGCGTGCCTAAGTGCCACGTGTCTAGACGCCCACAGAACGTCAAATGAAATAAATTTCAATTCGTTTCGACTAAACGACCTAAACAAGTTGAGTAATTGAAGTGCCCTCGCAGCTGCCAAATGAGCTCCGACAGCGAAAGAGACAGAGATACTAGCACACTCCTAAATTTGAGCCATGTTGAATTGTCAGTTATGTTGCAAAACATTAAAAGCACCTTTGTGTTTATGAATAGCAGAAGCCATATAAATGGGGACACACATTTTTCATTCAGTATTTCTTATTCTTATAGGTTTTTTAATTAACGAAAACAACAGATAATAATAAATAACAGATTAGTATTTATTATAAAATATTAAGTACATAAATCACACATAGAATAACCAATTTTAAAAAGCAATACAGAGAAGAACAGCTAAGAGACATGCCTATAAATCTTGGAGCATTTTACTCTATACATTTATTATATAATTATATTTAAAGCGTGTAACGCATTGACGAAAAAGTCTTAGAATTCATTGAGAAAAGTTTCTTGATAAGTCTCATTAGCCGATTCCATATGAAAAATACATAAATTGTTTTCTTTTGGTCGTCCGTCAGTTTGTCTCTTTCTATGCAAACTGGTTTCACACTTTTAATTTTACATTAAATATTTATTATTATTTGTGCAAGTCTCGAAGTCGGATTACTGTCTTAAATAATTATTTCTATTATTATTATTTTTTAGTTCTGTTCCTGTAGTTATTTATCATTATCTTTTAATTTGGAAATGCTTCAAGAGTATCTTATAAATTATTAAAATCATGAAAAGCTATTGCAAAAGTAACTAACACCTAATCTCGATGCTCAAGTTTTCTATTCAGGGGCTAGTAAAATTTTCAATTTTAATTTTTTTTTTGTTCCAGCATTTCTAAATTCCTTGCATCCCAAAAGACGCGGCCAAGCGCAAGTGAAAACTTGATTCGCTTAGAATTTTAAGAAACCCTTACAAATCACTCACTCTCTCTCACCCTTGGCTGCCACCGCCCCCTCCAAGCATGACGCAAGAGGCAGGAGGCACAGCCGCATTTGGCGTTAATTAGTTTGGCAACGCTGCGGGCGTGTGACTTTCACCAATCATTTACAACTCTCCATCAACCCCATCACATTTGCACAAGACAATACTAACGACTGGGAAACACCCCGTAATCTGTAGAAAATGTCTCATTTTATTTACTCAGTCAAAACATTGCACTGATTTTTCAGAAATCATCACATTTTGTGGCCAATGGAAGCAGACTTTATTATGTGGAAAGTATATTTCTAAAACTGCAGATTTGCATTTAATGAAATAGTTTATGTTGTTAAGAATAATATTTTTGAGAAATGAAGAAACCTTTTTTGAGAAAATGGTTTTAGTATATTTCGAATTTATTGCTAAAAACAAGGCAAATTTTCTAGTTGTAAATGAATACTAAAATCAAGATGGGCTATTTTGGAACTGCTGATAATATAATTATTTTGTGTAAAATCTTTATCAATAATTTGCACATTTTATCATACTCGTTCAAGATGACTTTGTAGGGTACAACAATTCAACATTGCCTGCATATCTATACACACATATATATATATATATATTTACTCTGTTACAGAAGGTAGAAGAATATATTGGATTTGAGAGGCTATCTGTTATCCATCTGTTTTGAAGAAGTATTATCGATATCAAATACAAATTGTAAGATTTGTTCCACATTTTAAAACTAGTCTGTACATTTTAAAGGTCAACTGCTGTCCTTCAAAGATCAGCTAACGAATTTTCTGGCGAATGAAAGCTTTTATGTGTTTTGAAATTATGTAAATGAGAACAGTTTACACATTTTTTCAATCATTTTCAGTTGGTATGAAACTGGTAGCAGAGTATGACGCAGTCGGCTACGATATGAGGTGTATTTCTTTTTTGTTGCAGAGGCCAAAAATAATTTTCATTAACAGTCTGGAGTCGCATCGTTGCGTTCCTCAGACGCTGACAAGTTCAAGACTCTCGATTTGTGCTCTTCGACATTTTGTCGTTTCTCTGATTACACACTTTAGCGCCATTTTTGGCGCAACTTGCGCTAAGCTACTCGCAAGAACCCTTTAGGCCAAACAAGAAAAACTTTTTGGCCAGCAAGAGACGAAAAAAAACCAGCGGAAAACGGAATACTGAAAGGAATCTCAATGAAGGGGTTAACAAGCAAAATTTGATTTATTTGATGAGTTTTTCGTGTTGTTGCCGTCGACTTCACTTCAAAGACGCATTTAATGAGCATAAAAATGGCTGAAGCAATATTGAGTGAGGGGAGGGCACTGAGGGCATTTGGGAAATGAGTTGCAAAAAACGCTAGACGGGAAAGAAAAACTGCTAAATTACCCGAAGTTGCCAACAACTATTAAGAAAACGAAAGAATAACAAAAAATAAATTACAAGACGTACTTGACTAGCACATACCCTGTTAACAAATCGAAAATGAGATTCTTATGTTAAACATGATAAAGTTCTTAAATAGAGTGTTCGAAAATAGATATTTAAATCGAAAAAATGTTGACAGCGGTTCGGATTATGGTTCGAATCTTGTGGTTTTTAGTAACCTTGAATTAATTTATTTTTATTAATTAAATTTACTTAATTAATTTATTTTTATTTCTTTTTAGTCATATTAATTTATTAATTTTATGTATTTGACTAAATGCAATCTACAAACTTTAAAAGATTAGTATTTAATACATAAATTGAAAAAATTACATATAAAATTAAAAATATTAAAAATAGTTGACTTAAAATTAAAAAAAAACAGTTATGTTAAATTATTAAATGTAACGAACAAAATAAAATATATATAATTTTTATAAAGAAAAATGAAATAAAAGCATTAGCTTTTTCAAATTCCATGTCCAAAATAAAAAAAAGTCAAAGGCTATTTAACTGCAAATGTGGCCACAAAAAGCGCACATAAACACTCCACTCATAATGCTGAAAAATGGTTATATTTACTTTATATTAACTAGAAATGTGACAATGTTCTCAAATATCTCGCATACGCGACGGACAACAGAATGGTGTATTTTAGCCTTAAGGTCTAACTAAACTTTAGCCAAATGGCGCATAAAACTAGGCGCTGTAATAATGAAAATATAAAAAGCAAATGCGAAGAGGAATCACAAGAGGTATGTAAACAGGTGGAAACATACTTTTTTAGGGGAGGGGGAGCACCCCCTCCCTTCGTCCTCGTCCCACCCATGCACAAGAAACTAAAAACCAAGAAAATGTATGGGGTGGCAAATTTGCGTTGGCTGCCATAAAAATGATTTAATATGCGTTTTATATGAGAAAAGTTTTGCAATTTTTGCGCATTTAATGTCGGCTGCTCTCACTTGACATTTGAGGCAAGCACAAAATTGCGACTTTTTAAAGTTTAAGTCAAACTTTAAGATACGTTCCAGTTAATAATTCAAACTGGCAGCTTGGCAGGCGCTAAGCAATACTAAGAGTTGGAGTTAAGCAATCCTGAGGAGCCGACACCGGAAGTTGACTTGCCTAAATTAAATCTAATTGAATTTTAAAACTTGCGCCTTTGTTGGCTTTTATTGAGCTGCCATTTTGGCCAAATGTGATTACCGCGAATAGATGTGTATATCTCTCTCTTAGCCCACACTTGCCTATTATTCATGCCACTTCAAGTCTGACACGCCTCCGCCCAGCTCAGGGGAGTTCCGGCAAAAATACACTTGGCTAATCAGCGGCTTTGTTGCCCGCACAAAGCGGAACAAGTGAAAAGTTTGCACTTATTGAATTTAACGCAAAGTGTATTGTCGCAAAATGTTTCGTTTGCCTATTAGAAAGTTGTTGGGTCGAAATTGAAATTCCATTCTTGTTACTCTGTAGAGTGAGTGTCGTCCACCCATCCAGCAGCAGCTGCCTTTAATGTGACATACATAAACAATGTGAGCCAAAGATAAAGGAAAAACTTTGCTGCTTCTTATCTTGGACATGTTGGATATAAAGAGAGAAGATTAGGCTACTTGAACTCAAATAAAAATGTCTTATCTATGTTAACTTGTTGTTTGTACATTTACTTATATATATAATATTTTTTATTTTCAAAAAACAAAAATTAGAGAAATACGCAAAAAAGAAATTGTCTATTTTATTTGCCTGATGTGTATTTAGTATAATTTATTTAAGAAGTTAAAAAGCTCTTCAACTGTTCTACACTATATACTCAGTATACAATTATTGTTGTATTCATTTAACATTTAAGCAGCTGCCATTTTTACATCTCTTCAAACTTCTTTTTACAATCCCATTTTCAGCTCCTCAATTCGCTGGCTGTGAAAGCATTCAATTTTTTGACAGTTGTCAAAGTTCATAATGCTCCGCTGACTTTGCAGCTCTCTTTTCCCCATTGCCATGTAAATCAAAATGTATTTAAATGTGTACATACATATTTTGTATATAAGATAAATTATCATAAGCAGCGCTCTGAGAGCTTTTGGGTTGCAGCGAATGCAAATAATGCAAAATAGTTTCCAGCAGCTGTGTCCCGAACCTGAATACCCCGAAAAACTGACACTTGACATGTGGCAGCGACGGCGACAGCCAGACAATAATAACAAAAACCAAACCAACAACAACAACAAAAATATTATCAACTGACAGCCACAACAAACACTTTAAAATTACAGAAATTCAGAAATAAGTCAACAAATCCACAAGGCTTTATGTGACATAGACAAAGACAAGTTTTACAGTGTCATAAGCGACAAGTCTGTTTAATAACGGAGATAGCAGGTATATAAGTCCTTGAAATAAAAATAAATAAATTATTTTTCACAATTTGGATACATAAATAAATGTATACAAGAAATTACTTGACAAAAGATCGGGAAATAACAGAATGCAAAAGTATTTACTTTTGATACTTATCACAGCTAAGAGCTGTTAAAGTTGTGTCATCCTTGACTGTAGTCCGTGTAGCTTAAGTAACTGCTTACGATATAAAATTTAAATTAGAATTGAAATGTTAAAAGGGCAACATGAGAGACTGTGAAGATCTAGCACAGAGACTAAACACATACAACATCGAGGATATTCCCCCGTCAAATGCGAAGCGACAGATTCAATACAAAGTCTCCTTTCCCGCAAGGGGGCAGCCAGTAAAAAAACGGAAAAAAGTGTCACAGCCAAAGCCAGACTGGCAACAGACAGGCTGGCAACAAAGGCAACATTTGGTCGGACAAGTGATGGAAAGGAATGCATAATAAATAGACGTAGAAGTGGATGTGCGGACAGCCAAAAGTAGCAAAAGAACAGAGAAGCAGAAGAACGAATAATAATCAAATTCGAATAATACAACAAGCGGCAAGTTGTCAAAATGGTATCATTATGTGGTTTCTGTGGTAGCACACGCAGGAGACCCTCAAGTTTGAATGAATAAATAAAACCAACTAAGAAGTTGGAGTACCGACCTCAGAGCTTTGTGTGTAAACAGTTGAGTATACATGGAAATCAAACTTCCAGACTCTTTGGGAATACCAACTGTTATAACTGTTATGGAGACCATTTTGGCAACTGGGGGTTTGAATTACAGAAGCTAGGTTCCCTATGTGCTATCTGAGGTAACATGAATCTATACCAGCAGATTAGTAAAATATTCAGTTTGTAAAAATGCAATTGTTCATCCAATCAATATAACATTTGTTGATTCAATAATGAAACCTTTAAATTTTTAAAAGCTGCGCTTTCAAATACTGGCAATATTTTGAATATTTGACCAGAGAACTCTGGCTGAAAACAGCTGCCAGTGTTTGTGAGGAATATTTTTAAACCGTTTCAGGCAAAATTACATATGCATATAGGATCACAATACCTATAACAAATACAGTGAATTAGAAGCATTACAATGTGCTTCTAGCAACACCTGACTCTCTTTAGTTCACCTGCTGAACTTATTGCCTGTTTTTGCAATTGTAATTGTGCAGCTGGCCTGCAGGGCTTATGCGACACTCAAATATGGGTGGAGGGGGCAACGCATGCCTAATCCTTGGTGTTGCCGCATGCACTCAGAGTCGAGAGTTCGTTGCACACGGCGTGCCATTCATTGGCATTCGTAAATCGCTTACCCAAACTGCAACCTTAATCACATGTGCCCAGCAATTTGGTTGCCAGCCTGCCATAAACAACAATTTGGCAACCGATCCTGAGCCAAGAATGCAAACTTTGCCCTTCCATTACTCCGTCTATGCCCCACACCTCCTACTCCTATTCTTTGTATGTTGCCACTCAATTTACCTGCCTTGGGGCATTTTGCAACTGAAGCATTCTGTCCCAACATTTTGCGACAACTTTGAGTGGCATTGGCAATTAAGCAGCAAATGCATCCATTTCATATTTGTTGAGCCTCTCAACAGTCTCCTGCTTAGCTAATTAACATAATGCTTAACGTGGACCAATGGCATATGTTTGCTGGTTAATTAAATTTGTCTTCAATCAGGCTGGTTTTAGCTTTTAGCTGCAACGCAAATGCATTGTAATTGGGTTTGCAATTCCTAAATTATTAATGTGGCTCCAATGAGCGACCATGGCAAGCTTCCAAGTTTCATTTGCTTTCAATCGATGTGAAAATTTCACATTTGCACAATTCGCCCTTTAAAAGTCAACAGTCAACAAATTTGTCTTACAAACCGATTTCTCTTCTTTTTTTTTGGGTCAATGTCAGCGACTGGTGTTATAACAATTTATGTGTGGGTCGTGGGCTTGTAGCCTGGCCAAAAGCCGCCACACTTGTAGGCCAACCCTTATTTTTGTTAGCCATGTTCCTTTTCTGAACTTTGCTTTTTGGTCTATTTGCTCTTTTGGGCTGCAACGAAACTAGTTATCATCTGCAGAGTTGGGGCAATGTAGAAATGGTTTTGGCCACATCCCGTAGAACTGGTAAATGCTGCCTAATCTGGCATGGGGACGTGTTAAAAAATTGTAAGAGTTGTGGCAGTAAAGGATAGAAGGAGCAGGCCGGAATAAACTGATGGAGAGTTGGTGTGGGGGATGCCCAATCATTTTGTGGCGGAAAAACATGGAATAAGAAATTTCAGGCAAGATTTTTCTGAAAATCCCAGGAAGATTTTCATTTGATTTAAGAATTAAAATCTTTAAAGAAATAAATTTCTTAATTGAGTGTGTAGGATGGAGAGTATATTTTTGAGTCAGCAAGCAAGTTGATTAAATGTCTAAAATATAACAACTAATTTCAATTCGCATCACGAAATTCATAGAAAATATGTATCGTGAGAGTAAGCGAGTTGGAGGTAGAGTAAGCGAGAAAGATAGTTTAAATGATGGATACTTTTTATTTTCAGTCATATACTTAGTAAAAGGGGAACATCTTGACCAAATACATTCTGATCAAAGCTCTCAAATATTGACACACGAATCCTTTAGCACTTAACCAAACACAGTTGTCCGGACACCGCACGACATACAAATAGTTACACCACCGTTTCAGCCATAAAATAATACTGTGGGCCATTGCAGGCAAACAGCATAAAGGTCTTAAAAATAATTCTTGACCGCTTGACCTAAATTTGACAAGTTATTTTTCCCTTCTCAGTCTCAGGCGCCAGATCAAGCTGTCCGTCCGTGCGGACATCAAATGTCAACAGTGTCCGAGAAATTGTACAAGAGAAGTGTTTTAAAAATTACAACACGTACGCAATTTTGGCCTGATGCGCATAAAATAGGCATAAAATACGGGGCGTGGCTCCACAACCAATGCCAGCTAATGGTGACGAACTTCAGCAAGGGTTATCAATCTGCACACGGCCTCGAATTCAGCTCATTTGATTTCTGGCCAGCTACTTGGCCAAACAAGCTGCGCACAACGCCCGCGGCAAGGTGTTCAAAATTGATTTGAGCTCCGATAAACTTCTTGGATAACTTCTGTCAGCTGGAGGGCTGCCCGATTTATGCTACCTGGCATTAAATTAAGGGCTGGGCCAGCGGACCAAAATCACCACCTTTTTTTTGGCAGAGTGTGCACGTACAACGTTTTAGCACACTATTTAAGCAGTGTTGGGCAGATCCACGCGACGACTGCAGAATGAGTCAATTTGGCGTCATTGACAGACGGTGGCAACAATAACACACAACAAGATAAGGGACAACAAAGCAGACTGGTGGCTAATAGACTATAGAATAATAGAGTAAGTGTATATGTTAAAAAGAAAAGCCAATTGCTTTTTTGTTATACAATAAAGAAGAAAAACAGCAAAGTAATTACATTTTTGCTCTTTAACATATTCACTTATTTATACGCACCACGACCAGGTTACTATATGAACTCAACAGTTGAAAAGGAACTGAAATTTGTTAGTTAACAGCAATAAAATATTTGACGATATTTGAATATATACCATATGATAGTCTATGGTAGGTTTGTAAGAATTGAGAAGTATTTACGATGAATAATTTTTAATTTAATTTAAGGAGAGTCAAGCTTGGAACCAATCGTTTGCAATGTATTTTAAATATGTTCTCTGATTTTCCTGATCACTTAGCAAGTAGTTGAGAACTATTTACATTTTACATAATGAAAAGGTTGTTTTTATTCAAAGTCACTTGATAATATTATTTGTGTATGGTTTTGTAAAAGATATTCACCTTTGTATAAATGCAATTAATGTAAAATGTTTGTTTTTAAATGTATTAATTTTTCTGTATTATTATATTTTTACTTTTACTTTGTTTTAGTCTCACGTCTCAATCTTGATCTGCCTTTTACTACTTTTATTTACTCACTTTTAATTATTTAATATATTACATTTCAATGATGAATAAAAGTGCGAATTAACAACGATCAACTATCTTACCAGCGAAATAGGTAATAAGCTAAGGCTTTAAGCTGAATGTATAACAACATGAAAAAAAAATACTAGCACAATGCCAGCATTAGCAATGAAACATTGAAGTTGCCTGTAACTGCTGCTGCCACGCCCACTTGCCTCACAGCCAGACAGCTGTGTCACGTACTCCAGAGAAGGGGGAGAAAGTTGGAGAGCAGAAGACTTCCCCGCTTGGTTAGGCAGACAATAACTATAATTGTCGCATCAGCGTTTTTGCTGCTGTCGGCCTCCTAAAAGTATGCAGTAAAACGGCGAGTCATTTGAGGAGATGGCTCCAAGAGAGTGGGAAGGCTCACTGTGGGGGGGGGGGGGGGAGGTGAGGGGAGACGGGTGGCAGACAGCAGTGAGCAACGAGCAGTGGAATTCCATTAACCAGCAGACAGGGAAATGCTGCAGCGAAACAAGTGGCACGCATAGGCGGCAATTCCTTTTGTAGGTCTGTGGAGTGTTCTCGCATGTGTATGTGTGTGTGTGTGTGGGGAGGGGGGTATAAAAAAAAATTCTTAAATTAAAGTCAATTTGACGACACGACTCGTTGGGTGTGTTGAATGCGACTTGGGGCTTGGCTGAAGTTAAATTTAATGTTGATTAGGAAAATTAAAGTGATAATGTGTGGAGTCTGAGCTGCATATCGGAAAAGAAACATTGTGCTTAAAGCTGAAAACCAATTTCAAAAACCTGATGTAACGGTAGCCAAAAGTACAACAAGTTTAAATTAAATAAAAGTTAACAATGAAATTACTTTAAACATGGTCATTTGTGTTACATCCATAATTATTACAGCTTGTTCGCTGCGTGGCGAATCCCAATGGATACTAATTTGGGTTATTTTATAATTTTAAATATTTATTGATTTTTGCTCAACTTTATGCGTTGTTTTCCCCAGTCAATTAAATTACAAAAATCGAGTTTGTGCTAGTGAAGCAAAAAGCTTGTAAGGATGCTGAAGGCGAAAGCATCACATTATTATTATTATTATTATAAATGCTATTTTTAATGATGTGCTTAACTATTGATATTTTACATTTGTTTTTCTATTCATTTTTATTTTTAAATTTTAAGCTAAAGCATTTGTTTGAGAAATTCACGGAAAAGTTGAAGTTATCCCATTAAACTATTGTGCAGCAGTTTAAGAATTTCATGGGAAATTGCTCATTGGATGTTTTAGTGTTTTACTGAAAATTAAGAGAAGAAAACTTTTCCAGAGAATAAGCAAACCACAAAAGATATTCGTTGATGAACTAATTAATCAATAAGTTGCGGTTTTTCCCATCCATTCAACTATGCAATATTTACAAAATTGGTTTCGCAATTAAATTGAGTGTGGTTTTGGCTATGGTCAGTTCAAGAAATTTATGTACACAGCCTGCTACTAGTTTTGCCTTGTAAACAGCTCAGTTTCCGATATCCACATTAATTAACTGAAAAGCAAAGCAGATATTTTCGAGACATTTTGTGCAATTTGTAAGCAACATTTGCTTGGGCACTTCAGTCCCCTTCTTTCCCCCATTCTGTAGCACTCCAGGGCAGCATTTACGTTACGAGAACATTTTAATCTAATTTAACACACTTTAGATTTATATTTGCTTAAATAGAAGTTATCTAAGTGGCACGTGCCGGGCATACCCAATATGACCAAGCACAACAATAGACATTCCCAACCGAGTTCCGTGTTCGAATGACACTGGGCAGTGGGGATAATGGGGAAAAATTGTGAACCCAGACACATTTTTATTATAGTTTATTTTTTTGCTTTTGAGCAATTTGGCTCGAATGCGAAAATGCACTTGCGAATACGTTGGCCAATCGAATTGCGGACAACGCTTAAGACGTTTATTGGCCACAAAGCTAAATGCAATCAATTTTACAGTTGCCCGCCAACAAAGACTAATATTATACTAACCCTATAAACAACTCAACCATAAACGCGTCTCAGCAGCGTGAAGAACGAGTAAATTACGTTCAGGAGCGACTGCAGCATCTTCAGGTTCATCGGATAGACGCCGCCAACCAGTATCTGCAACAGACAACAATATTTGACACATGAATCATCAATATGTAGAAATTGCATTAGATTGCAGCTACACTCACAAAAAAATTTGCCTGAATTGTAGAAAATCGCCGCACTATTGCCGTCGAGAGTAACTCACATTATTATTCAAAAAGTATATTTCTAAAATGGAAGGTCCTTACAAAACCAGGGTTTCTCATTTCATAATTCCAAAGAACATTTTTATAAAATTTTCTTTGCGTGAGAGCTAATTTCATTGCTATTTTCCGAAGTTCAAAAATTACATTTCCTATTATATATTATTTTCTACTATTAAAAAATATATCTGAAAAATAGAAAAAGCCTTGCAAATTTTTACCCTTATTTTCATATATTTATAGGTTAATTCTAAAGTCAAGAAAAACTTTCTACTTTTTATGGCTAGGGCAATTTCCATTTAGGCAATTTTTTTCTGAGTGTAGTAGCAGGAATTTCCTTACCGCCAGTGGTTTCTGTGAGCGCATGATGAGTAATTTTAAAGTCTTCTGTGAATCGATGTCCAAGTCCATCCAATTGCTCTCGTAGGCAGCAATTGATATGTAGAAACTCTGTGCAAAGTGGTTCTTAATTCAAATTATTTACTTGTAGCTCGACTTACCTGAAAATACAGCTCGTTGGCCACGTAGTAGAGCACGAAGCTGTTGGCAAATATCATTATAAAATAGAAAATTACAATAATAATCTGGGCGATCGTTTGAGCCTGCAACAGAAATTCGGAAGATTAAAAATGTTGAGAATAGAAATGGGAGACATATTTTTATTATTATTGGCATATATATGGAAATCAGGTATAGATGGGGCGTGGCTCGGCTTTTAAAAAAGGTTATTAACAAGTTTTTTAACTCTAGTCTATCTTGATCACAGGTCAAAAATTGGGACGTAAAAACATATAATATTTTGAGCACCTAACATAAATTGAGATGGTAGCAAATTAACTCCCGTCTGCGATCTATGTAATTAATGTAATATTCGTCGTGGCTAACTTTCTTTCTTGATCGAGATGGATGAAATCTTAAAATGAATGCGATAATAACAAGGGAATGATTGTAACCTACAATAATCAACGAGAAAAGCAGCACACAAAGCATCGCCCCGAAGCACAGAAACTCCACCAGATGCAAATTGGTCATCAGCGCATTCATCGCATCGACCAGCCTGTTTGGAAGATGTAAACACAGTTAGAGCATGGTTAATTTAGAAATAGTATTGCTGGTAAGTAGCTTACCCCTCCAGCTTGATTTGATATCGTATACACCAAATAATTTCATCGCGCACCAGTGTGCCACGAAGTCGTTGCAGGGAGGTCAGCTTGTGCTGCAGCACGCGACACATGAGGATGGCAAACAGTGTGAAGGTGACCACCATACTGGTGTATGGTATGTACATGCAGCAGCCCATCGGCGCCATTATGACTTGCACCACGAAGAAGACCTCGTAGTAGGGGCTGGCGTATTTGTCAATGCCGGGCACATACATGCCATAGGGCAGCACTGCAAATACAAGCACAAACACAAACACAAACACAAATGTGTATTTGTGTAAATGGGACTTAGACTAGTTCACCCACCGCGCTCCGACCCAAAAATCGGATATGTCACAAAACCAATGCAGGTGCAACTGCCCATTAGCAAATTAATGCGGCCAATGGAGTTGGAAAGTCGCGTGGTTTCAGACACAAGTTGGCCAATGTGTTCATCCGTAGAGTTCTGTAAATAATTCATTATTCTTAAATTACTGCAATTATATTAATAATAAAGCAGTTGGCAAATTCAACACTTGAAGCAAGTAAATCTAAGTTTTACACCTACACTTGGAAATAAAATCTGCCTGAAAAATATTTCAAAGTAGAAACGCAATCCTTATTTTAATTGAACATTATTTCTGGAATATAAATATATAATATAATAATAAAAAATATATATATTCCAAATGAAAGTATGGCGATTTTGATATTCACTCTCAGTATAACTATATAACTATTACAGATCAAATTTAAATGAAATTAAATAAATAGGTGGATATTGTGTGTGAATGCAACTTTACTATTTATATTTATTGGTTCAGGTTATCTCCCAATCGAGCTTTGAAAACTAACCAATTGTTTTACGATATGATTGAATTGATTGATTACGAGTATAATGAAATAAAAATAAAATTAGTATTAAAGTAAAATTCATAAGTTTTGATCGGTATCAAGCGACTTTCTTTTATGCTCACCAAAAGTTGCAGATAGTAAACCTTGAATAGCTCCAGAAATTGCTCGTACCGCTTGCGATGCACGCAGAGGAGGACACCCCTCACAACTGTATTGGTGAAGAGCACCGCCAGATACACATTGCGTATTATGAAGTCGAGAGGTTCCGTGCTCAGATAGATGTCCACGTACTGAGGGACATTGATGGTGGCATAGGGCAAGAGGGCCACATAGCGTCGCCAATTGTGAACGAACAGATATGACCAGAACCTCATCAGCTTCAGTGTACTGCCAAAGATTGGCATATCTACCGTGGCCATAGTCTGGAGCTTCATGTTGAGTCGCAGCCGTTGCCAGAACTTTGAACCTCATGGCTGTAGTTCAAGCCGCTTTTATAGACTCGACGTAAACTTTCAAAAGTGTGGTTTGAGTTGTATTATTAACGCCGAATTAATGGGTGTCATATTGATTGTGTGTGTGTGGGCGTGTGTTAATTACTCTGCCAACGCCTAATTAAAGGTGTTAAGGGCTTAATTTTATGTGACTGATACCTGGGGCTGCTTCTAGTTCAATTTCATTTGCCACGCAAGGGTTGTATTGGTTTCGAGCCTTAGGCACAATGTGTTAATTGCCCATTTGATCTATAAGAAAATACCAACTACTTTCTTTATTTTGAAAATTGACTCTCCTGTTTTGAGAGCTTTATTTTTTTGTTGCTAATTCCTACGCACATCATATATATTGAATACGTACATCTAAAATTTGTTGAGCATGTAAATACAAAATTGGCTGATTTTTGATAGAATACTTGAAGCAGTCTGTTACATTAGTTAATTGCCTGATTCCACAATGCCAAACATTTCTTACATTCACATTCTCTTTCATTCATTCACTCAACATTCGTAAAGTATGTTAAGAAAATACACATATATACATATAACATATATATACCTATAACATATATACACATATAACATATATATACATATAACATATATACACATATAACATATATATATATATACTTCCATATATCTGCACCATCTAGTCGACTACTTGAATATGGTTCAGTAGATGATCACCAGCTGGATGCGTACGGAGTTCTCATGTGCATTATTGCCTATATTTATGCAACACATTTTTCCATTAGTTGACATTCAGGTTGGCTAATTTAAATTGTAAGCCATACCTCTAGGCAGACAATACAGTATAATATATATAAAATATTATCTGACTATATAAATTTCGTTTTCTTTTTTTCATTCCATATTTAATTAATTATTTCATTTGTTGGCATAGCTAATATGTAAGTAATTTTGTTTCATCTTTATTTTATTTACTTCTTGTTTATCTTGTATAGTTCACTGTACCAAATATAATTGCAATATTACCATTAATTTCGTTCAGACGAATAGAGTCAAAGGCATAGCTGACATTTTTTCTTCTCGATGTTAAGAACTGCTGCAGTATAAGTAAGGTTGTACATTATTCGAAAATTATAACTTTAAATGAGCTTGTTGCACTTAACAAAAAAAAAAATACAATAATATGAAAGAAATTATAAAGGTTAATATAATACAAAATAAGTGCAATAGATTTTAATATGAATTATTTTTACCAACTTAATATCAATAGTATTTAGCTAATTAGAAGGTTGGCAAAAATTCCTCAACTGAACCCTCCACGAGGGTTCCGACCAGTGGTCCTGCAAGGTACCGATGCTAGCTAAGACTCGTGTCCCGAACCTTAGACATGAACTAAGGCCGGACTAAGGTGTTATGCGACCCGTGCCGATAGTCAGCCAGGCTGGGGGCCCTTAAATAGCCCAGTCTTCCACGGAGCATAGCGGATACCTGGCGACCTCCGATATTAAATCAGCCTTACCTGCACATCACGGATCTCTGTGCAGACGGACCGGGCAGATCCACAGATACTGCCCTTCACTCTGTGGTCTCTACTATAGAGAAATCTCTACTTCATAAGGAGTACACCACCCTAATAGCGTGTCTCGACATTGAGGGCGCCTTTAACAACGTCACTCCGGCAGCCATAACCGGAGCTCTCTGCTGGGGCTGCGGATTGATACCGGTACAGTGGGACTGATCAGTCAATTGCTCACTTGCAGGACTGTGGTATCCACACTGTGCGCGTGGACCTAACAAATCCAACACATGCTTCTTGAACAATGTGCTCCAAACAATCCTTTTTACCCCGTACTTTTTGAACAATATGCAGCGTCTCTACAACTCTAATATGGTGATAGAGGTAAGCTCGAGTGAGGAATACAAGCAGAAAAAATTTCCAATCACAAAAGTAAATAAATAATGATTGTATATGATGCCTAACGATATTTCGCAAAGCCTAATTGTGCAGTTTGACAAGAGCCGTAATATAGTCTCGAAGCTAGAACCATTTGGGAATTCGTTTAAGCCACACGTTGAATGAAGCGCAACATTTTATGCAACACTTTTTTCCATAAGTTGACATTCAGTTTGACAAATTTGAATTGTAAGCCATACCTCTAGGCAGATAATACATTATAATATATATAAAATATTATCTCTCTAAATAATATATATATAGTTTCTTAAATTATGAAAAAAGTACATATTTAATTAACAATTTCATTTGTTGGCATATTTCAATTCAATTAAAATTTTTTCTTTTTGTCTCTCAATATCAGCTGTTTGTTAAATTGATGCTGCCATTGCTTTCATAATATCGATGGGTAATTCGATAAGTCATCGCAAAAAATCACGACATACTCGTGTAGAATTTTAATGTTGTCTCTTAAGAAAAATATAAGACGTACATGCAACAACTTTGGAGAAAATGAAAAATGTTGCAATTAGGCTATAAGAAATTTTGATACTGGGATCAGGCTATAACAGGTATGCAACCTTTGAATATACACAAGAGAGTGTTTGACAGCCAAAGTAACAGAGTTATAAATTGCCACAAGAATGCTTCTCCTCAATTCTTGCATAATAATCTAATTACGCAACTTACCTGAAAAGGCAACTGTTTCATGTAAACTGTATATAGATTTAAAATGATATGTTGTTAAAAGATAATTGTTACAAATAGCATTTTAAATTCGTGCCGGGTACAGCATTTTAATTTATAATTTTTGTTCGTATTCCGGTCGATCTCAATAACATGGCACATCTTTACTCTTAATGTACAATTCCAATAAAAATATAATTTTAACTGCACAATAATTCATTTTCAATTCACTGTTATTACAGTTGCAGATTGTGAGGAAACCAGGTCACCACATAAATTTTAGCGCTGTTATTTTTTGGCAAAAATTGCGACAAAGCAGAATTGTTATTAGAGTGTGGCAAATATTTGCCGGCTGTCAACTGCAAACGGCGATCTGCTGGTTTGTGGCCAAATGCGACTATCCGAATTGTAAACGTTGCCAAGAAGAGGTTTGAATGAGCCTTTAAAGTGTTTTGAACACGACCTGGGCCAATCACCAGTGCTCAGTGGTCAGTGGACATAAATTGCAGCTAAACTAACGCAAAACTACGAAAGTGTGCGTGCAAGTTGAGCAGACAGAGGCAAGTTGCACTTGACCTCTTTGGCTCTATGATTGCGGTCTCGACATTTGCAATAAACGTCGGCAAACTTTTAATTGCACCACGCAAAGCCCAACATAAACAATAATGGGCGTGGCATGTGTGCCTTGTCTTCCTGTTTGTTTGGCTCGAAATTGAAAATGTTGCCAGCCAAAAAAGTTGTGCAACCAAAAGTTTTGCCCATATGCAGATGTATGAGAAACACTCGTGTTGATTTGTTGTTTTTTGCCTGGCCAGCCGAATTGGGGGACTGGCCTGTTGTCGATAACGCTGCTTGGTCCTGTGTACTCTCATGTACTCCTGTGCGCCAAATTAAATGCATAATTACTTGATAATTGGATTTGCGGTCGGCTCAACTGGCTGTGCAACATTTTCTAATTAAAATGTTTAGTGGCTGGCGAGGCCGAGCGCCACTCCCCAATTGCCACTTGATGGCGCTAAGCCTCAGGCACGTACTCCACAACACGACCAAGTGGCTGCAGACCGCCCACTGGGAGACCACCCAAGTGAGCTGCCTCCCATATTGTTTTAATACCCTTGAACAGAGTGTTATAACTTTGATGATTTGCTAGGTGCGTGGATCCGACGGGGTAGACAAATACGCTCCCTAAGCCTACCTCAAGCCGGCAAACATCTTCATACATAATAAACACCAAACCTTGAATATTAAAGCGTAACAAGTTATCTAAATCAGTGATAAACTGCCTAAAGCCGCTAATCCAACAAAGAAAGGTTGTAAAATGCCGCATCATAATTTCAATGCCAGGACGAGATGGAACATAAGAATGAAAGACATATTCAGGTTCATTCTTTAACTTATAAAAAACTTATTGAAAAAATGTAACAATTTAAAATTTTAATTATAATTATTTAAAGTTAATGTAATAAAATAATTTCAAAGCACTTTCTCAATTAATTGTAATCTCCCTCTCCTTGAAGATTAATTGTCTAGAATCAGTTAACATTTCTTATATTATTTAATGTCTTTATATATATATTTTCCCATATTCATAAAACATGTTGACAAAAGATATATCGAAAAATTTTAATTTAATTAATTAAATTATTAATTGCAATTTATTACAATTTAGAGCTGAACGTAAAATAAAAATTAATTCATTTAAAATTTTGTTTCTTATTTATTGGATGTTGCCAGTCCTATATTTGAATTAAATATTTTATTTCTCATTTCGCAAAGACAAATGAAAATTTAAAGAACCCATATAAATTTGTTTTCCTACTGTTTTGCAGAATTGTAATTCAATGATACAGAAAAAAAAGTTGTTGATAATCCACCGAGTCGAAAACTCCTCAATAATTTAGTTATATATAAGATCAATTGAAATTCGTATTGGCCAGAAGAGTTTTTAAATTAGCCCTAAGCATATCGTTTTTTTAGTAGGTTGTAGCAGTCAAAACTAAATTGTATTTATTGCTTTACTTTGTTCACAACGATTGATGTCGTCATCTTCTTCTAGTTGACGATCGAACAATTTATATCGATCGATATCGATATCAAAGTTAAACATCGCTAGTAGCCTGTTACCGATATTTACAATTGACCTGCTGCAATAAAGTAAACTTAGATAATTTCAAATTCCTTCCTTTTTTTATTTTGCCTAAAGGATGTTTAATCAATGTTCAAAGTTTAGTTTAAAACTATCTCAGAATTGACTGCCAGAAATGTGGTATTTTTTCGATTTCTCTCACATTTATTCCTTACTCTGACTTATAAGCGAGCTCTTGAAATTATTTTCGTTCACCTTGGCGGGTCTGTTTAGGCGTGCCTCCCTAAATAAGTAATAAACACCTTTTCTGGTCTGGGACATGGTCTGCCCACGTTTCGTTGTAATAAATTTCCATTTTGGTGTTGTTGTTGTTGTTGTGGGCGTGGCAGCGCACTCGATTGGTGCAGGGGGAGGGGGAGGGTGGTGCGGCAGTAAATCTCAGTTGGGGTACATAGTTTGGCGCCTTTTAAATTTTCATAAGCAGCGTCGCATTCGTAATACAAACGGAATTTATTGCATACACTCAGGCGGCAATGCCTCCTAACTTATTCATATGAAATTGCCTGATTACCGCCCACCCGCTGCGACCCCTCTCTCTCTCTCTATATATATATATATATATATATATCCCTACCTCTGTCTGTTATTTTTTTCAGTCTCTGTATTAGGTATTGGAACGTGTTTGAATTATATGCCGGTCATGGCTTGGCAGTTGAGATTGGTAGACCTTTGCAATGTAATGCGCCTTTTTGTATGGCAATCGCTGCGCTGGGCCGCATTTTTTATGAACTGTTGGTGTGTGGGGCAAAGACTTTTATGATTTGTATTTTTGGGCTTCAACAGGAAATTGTACAGCACTCCAGTCTGTCTGTCAGTGTGAAAGTGGGTGTGAATGTGACTGTGACTTTGAGTGTGAGTGTGAGTGTGAGTGTGAGTATGAGTGCCGAATACCAACTCACAAGTGTGTAGTTTAGAGTCACTGAGGCCATTGAATTAAGCAAATGGTCAGGAAATGCGGCAAGGGGCATTCGAGTGGAGTGAGTACGAGTAAACTCTGAATCCGGTGGTTAAAGTACAGGTCGAAAATTGGACTTATACATAACTAGTTAGTCTCAATTACTACGGCTATATAATTCTTTGAAAGTAAAAATGTTATGATCTTCTAAATGACTAACATAAAACATCGCAAATTTCGAAAGATTGACTACTAAAAATGTCAAAAGATAGCTGTTTTCGCACTTCATGAAAACTTTTCGTTCAGGTCACAAAAATATTTAAAAAGTTACTCAACAAATTACGGACTTATCCATAAATAGTTCGTCTTATTTAGTTACTGCTATATCATTCCTTGGCAATACAAATTTTATAATATTGTAAATTATTAAAGTCCACATTAAAGTTGAGAGTGTTTCTTCATCTATCATTTTTAAAGTAAATGCACAAATATTTGGGATTCTAACAAGATGATTTCACCAGTTAAATGCCAATTTTTTCTATTTCTTTTGGTAGTAAGTAATATCGAAAAAATCATAGTTCCTATAGGAATTTATGTAGAAAGACATACATGTAAATATATTGATTCAAGATTTTCAATATTTACACGTGGTTTTCTGCCATTTTTTGCCATTTAAAAAAATGTCTGTCTTTCAATAAAAGTCTCTCTCTCTCTCGTTAACTTCAATTGTCCTTCGTTCTCTTAAGTGTCATATTTTAGGTAGCTTCTATGATTAGCTCTAAAGCTGTATCAATATTTCGGTGTTGTGGTAAGTCCCCCATTGCCACACACAACATATAAAAGCAAAGGATCTGCACGTGTACCAAATCTCGGCGAAACACACTTTGCACCAGCAACAACAACAGCATGAAGTAAACACCTTGGCAAGTACTAAAATATAAAATACAACTTAATCCCACTGAAATTGATATGAAATTTTATACAGTGTGTGCTTGGGCTTACAATACACGATGCGGCTCACGGGACGTATGAGCAATGTATCCACATACATATGCAGTTTAAAGTAAGTGTGCTTGTGTGCTCTGTGTGTTGGCAGAAAATTTAAATTCCACACATGAGGTGTGAACATTTTTGTGATTTGCTTGTAAAACTTTTAGCACTCTTTCACTCCACATGCGCCTATCTTATTCACACTCTCTCTGGCTTCCATATTGTGTAGATATTTCGCTTTTTACAGTGTTCCATGTTTTCTGTCTGGCTAATTTGGGATTTTTTTGGAGAGAGGGGCTCTGTAACTTTGATGTTTACTTTGATAATTTTAGATTGAAAAAGTTTCTTCTTGCCAGTTTGAGAGTCACGTCGCAGATTTGATTGAAAGTGAAATCATAGAAGAGTACAGACCGTGTGATAAGCACACTCCTTCAACCAAAACTTGTCTCTTTTTTTTGTTTTTTTGAAGAGCAGGTTCTAAAAGCTAACACAGAATTTAGCAGCGACCTTGTGCCAGTTTGTTCTCAGCCCACCATTCGCAGACTTTACAATTACTTTTAGTCAACACTCTCGTTTTGACTGGGCTGTGTAATTTCATCTCACTCATTGCGTGCTCAGCTCGCAGCTGCTTAATTTTTACACTTGACGCGCGCTCGTCGCCTTCTAAATGACATCCCTTGGGGCATGCAACACAGCACACAAACAAAAAAGAAAAGTAAGAAAAGTAAAACTGGCACAAAGTTTTTCCTGTTGTTGCTCTGCGCTGTAATTTGCCTGCGGGGTGCCACAGGGGTAAGCAAAAAGTTGCTCCTTTTGTTAAATTTAATGAATCGTGTAAGCTACTTGGGTAATAATAAAATAAAATCCATATAAGAGCTTCCCTCGAATATAAAATATATATTTTTGTTGTTCATGTGGCAAGTTTCTTAGATTTTTATTTATTTAATATTTTTGATTGCGAATCCTTCAATGAAATATATTATTAAAGCCTATAAATATGCTATATATATTAAATAACATTTATTATTAATTATAGTTCTTGGATATATTTGCTTTTCACAGTTTTGGCAGGCAATGAATTTTAGAATATATATATATGTATATATCTACTACTTATTAATCAGAAAGTACATCTCTAGTACAGAATTTTGCGTTATTCTTCTTTCGACAAATAAATATAATAATTTGTAAGCTGAAATTGTTACATAACAATTTATTAATAATATTTCTTGTTAATTTATGATATTAAATACTTAATTACTTCCTTAAATACCTAAAACATCATAAGATATAACTACAAATTTATGCAACCATTTTATATTTGTAAATGTCGGAATGCCACGGACTGTGAAATGTTTATCTGCAAAATTATAGTTAAGCGTTGCATTTGCGTTGCATGTCCACGGGGCAAACCTCAAGAGTGCAAACTAACTCAGATCCTCAATATTTATGTATACATTTTTTAGTGTATGTATGTAAGAATGTATATGCATGTGTATATAAGACCGACAAGCGTCTTAACCGCTGCTAAACAAGTAATTTTGAGCACATTTCACTTGTCATATGACACGTACTTACTTTCAACTGTGCCCCCCCTCTCTCTCTCTCTTTCTCTCTCTCTATTTATCCTTCCTTCGTTCTCTTTGTATCTAGCTGCCCGTTTGCTTGTCTGGCTGTTTGTGTTGTGTCTCGAAGCGATTTTCCTACTTAGCAGCCAGCAGAAAGTTGCAACATTCTACCACTCACGCCCTTTGCCCTTGTCTCTGGCGCATAACGCGTATTAAGTGCATCTGTACACCAGATACAAGATACAACCTGAAAGATACAAGTCTAGAGTTCGCTTGTTAGTTGACTGTGCTTCCGGTGGCAGCCAAGGAGCTGTTGCCCAGTGCTTAAAGCTGGCAATTTGAACAGCATTAAGGTATTCTTGCCAGGCATTTGCAATTGTCTTTATGCCTTTTTGTAAGCCCCCATTTAATGGCCACGTTCGGTCAATTAAAACTCTAATTGCCACGCATAAAAACTAAACGCTAAGTGTTGCCCCAACTTTAAGCAAAATCTGTGCAACCAGAAATGTCTGCCAAGTGCAGCTGAAGCCAAGCAACAGAGCCAATATATCATCGCTGTATCAAGTTGCCAACCTGCAACATTAGCCAAATCAGGCGTGGCTAATGCCATGGCTAACACCTTTGCCAGCCAACTTGGAGTACACCACGCAATGCCAGCTAATTAAGCCAAAGTTTCGTTCAATATTTCAGATATTTCATTCTTTACTTGTGTGATTGATGATGCCAGGCAGGCTGCTGGAGAGGGCAGAGTTGCCACCCTCACAGTTTGCCAATCCTAACTCAATTAAGATGGCTATCTGCAAATAACCGAAATATCTTTAGCCAATTCAAAGTGCACATACCGTACTATATAAGTTTATATATTTGTGTTTCTTTTTATTTTCTTTCAATGGATACCACAATTTAGTTACAAATTGTGTAACTGCAAAAGGCATCTTGACTTCATTGATGAGTTGATTCCATTTAGCCTCTTACATTTGAAACCCATAAAGCTCAAACATAAATAACTTATTTGAAAGATATTTTCATCAGATTTTGTGAATGGTGCATTAGATTTCTATGCGAAATCTACAATCGAGTTACACTCTCTAAAATATATTATATTTCCATTGCAAGGCGCTAAGAGTATTTAATCTTCGGTTAACTGTACTTCTTAGATTTTCTTTTTCATTTATCTTTTGCAGCCCATAAATATTTGTGGCAACAACAAAGGCGTTGTGGGTTCAAATTTCTACAAAGGTCTACAGCTGTAATTGGAGCAGTATATGAGCCATGTGTGTGTAGGTGTGTGTAGGTGTGTGTTTGTATGTGCACAGCACATTTGAGTTTTCTGCCTTTGTATAAACCACTGCGGTTCTTCTAATGAAAAAGGTTGCCTTACAATGCCTCTGTTCGTAGTTGGGTCTGCAGCATTGTGATTTGATTCGGTTTTTGGGGGTTTGGGGGGGAGCCGGACAAATTGCTGGCGATTAAGATTTTGTATCTGACAGTTAGAAAACTGCAAGAAAAATGAAAAGAATGGTCAACAAATAAGCCTCTCAATGATATATAAACTGCCTAAGTTCTGTAGTAATTATAAAGGTAGATTGTTGATATATAATAAGAAGATTAGTATTCAAGCAAATAAATTACATTGCTTAATACATTTTAATACCGTTAGTTAGCTTATTTATGTGTAATTTTTTACATTTTAAATAAACTGTTCCTTTTAATTGGCAATTTCTGTAAAATAATATCGATACAAAATTCTTTTTTTTCCATTTTGCATTAAAATTAGAAAAAAATAGTCAAAATCGCACAAATTCTGTTTTTCAGTAGAGCTCATTTAAGTGGTACTCGGCTTAATTTTTGTAAAATTTCTCTTGCAACATAAGGTTGCCTTCCACCTTGTGGCTGTCAACTGTGAACACTTTTCAAAAGTGGACTTTCAGTTGCCCACTGCGAGCAGTTCACTTGTATAGTCGCCGGCACCTATAAATAATTCATTTTAAGGTTCTAAGTTTAGCTTTTATTGGAGTACCATACCAATTATTGCCAAATTGCCATCAATCAATACCCGACTTGATGTTTTTAAACTATTTTTGTGGGCTAAGTTCTTTGGCTTAAGGCATGTTTATTTTAAGCTTAGGTCGCCTTTGCATTGACACACTTTTAGAGCAAGTGTATTCCTCCAAAAGGTGGCAAGAAAACACAAAAACTTTCAGACTTATTTTCTTGTCAGTTTCGCGTTAGGCACGTCAGAAAAGGTCGAGATTGATGGCTTGTACACTCCCCTTCCCTTCCCTTCCCTTCCCTCTTTCGATAGCCTCCTTTGAGGGAAAGGTGCTTAGGGTTAGGCGAGGCGTAAAATTTCTAGACCCTCGATTAGCATGATGGGAAAGTTACTTTAGTTTTGGCCATTATGTAATAAATTTAACCAGACTTTTGTGTGAGCTTTAAAGTGCATTAACTTACATGTTATTGTCGCTGTTATTGTTAATTTTTTTTAGTTATATAATCGCTTTTTTATTGTCTAACAAAATGTCGATAATTGTTTTTTGTTGTTCCTCTTGCAATCAATTAATTTCAAACATTTGCAGTGTGCATTTTTGAGAGAATTATTCGCAAATAGCGCCCTTTTCAATATTTGATGCACATAATTTAATTAAAAAACATAAATGAACTAAAAATTGTAATGCATTTTAATATGCGCAGTTTGTGCGAATTCTCATGCATATAAATTAGTTGCATGAATTCTTTATTACCATCAGAAGCATACAAAACCAAATGAAATGCTAGAAATGTATACATATATGTATCGGCATATTTGTATGTAATAATAAAATAGATTCTTACATCAAATGCAAAAATTGCAAATTAAATTCTAAATCAATCAATTTATATGTATGCACTCAGAAAAAATCAACACAATGAGATTAAGAAAATTGCCATGAAGACTAGAAAGTTTCTCTTAGAAAAATTTACTTTGAGCTTAAGAAATCCTGGTTTTTAGAAAAACAAAACATTCCGTTTAAGATATATATGTATATATTTTTATCAATAATGAGATTTACACTTGACGAAGATTTTATTTGAGTGTACAAACTAGAAGCAATGCCATTTACGGCATTACAAAAAAACATACACCTCTACAAACTTTTCAAATCTTTGATAGAAATAAAAAAAAGCAACTGTCGTAAAAGCATCGCCGATGAGCTACAATATGTCGAATACTTCTATTTAAAGTGTGTCGATTTGAGGGCAGGTTGTTGTCTATATATATAAACTGTCTGTTTATAAATTACTAGCTTGCTTCTTTAGGTATCCACCTGCAGCAAAGTTGGCAATCAGAAGTCAATCAATCAATAGCAAATAATACAAGTCCCGCGTCCAGGAGTCAAGTACTCGAGCCGCCCTAAGCCCTGGCCCAGTTTTGTTTTTGCGCAACTATTTGGCCAGAAAATCCACAGACAAAAACACACGAAATGCGAACAAAAACAAACAGGAAGGCGGCCCAAGCTGTGTCTCATCAATAAGCCAGTCGAATAAACAGGATGTATGCTTCAAGGCGCCGCCAGCTGCCAGGATTTGTGGCCCCGCCTCCCTCCCATCCCCTGCTCAAGGATGTTGCCAGAGTCGCTCAATCAGCGCGACCAAGCGGAAAATGCCTCCGCGTAGCGCCTGACACCTTGTTAAGCGTAGTCGAAGAGTTGGAGAACCACAGCGAACAGTGAACAGAGTACAAAAGGACTCCAACGACCGGCAGACTTATTAACATTTAGATGAAATGCCGCGCGAAGTTTGTGGGGTTGAGAGAGGCACTGCCTCACTGGTTTAGCATTTGAATGCGACGCTCTGCGGCTGCTTTTATTTACCGTGATTTAATTTATATGGTAAGGTCGAAATTGAGAACGGTGGCTCCAGTAAAAAGTAGCTGCGCTCTTTGATTTCCTGCCTAAGTACAAATCATAAATAATTTGCATAGGCTAATGAAAAGTGGACAATTTGTGATTGCCATCGAACAAAAAACCAATCTCGCCTTAAGCTCGAATACTATTCCACTTTTCTTTTACTTTTATATGTGAATGTGCTAGACTAGACCGAATTGTCTGTTGATTTTAGTTTAAAATTTATATTATTATTATTGGGGGAAGTTGCACCGCGACCTATTTGATCTATTGTGCCCCCTTCTGAGCCTATAGCTCCTCCATCAGCCCCAACTCCCTTACGAACGCGAGGATCTTTGTTGGGTTGAGGTTTACTACGACTTTGCAATTCAAAACATGCGCCCCTAGGATGCTGCTTCTTCTTCTAAAATATATATATACTATATGGATTCGGAGATTATTTCATATATTGCACAATTTAATTATTCCCTTTTAGCAAATTTAAAATGTTTTGTATTAAATATAAGTGTTTACTTCATTTAAGAAAGAAGAAAAATAATAAAAGTTTATAAAATAAGTAATAAATTAAAAGAATCATTGCCAAAGCCAAATGATAAATGATAAATTATTTATTCAATTCCTGATTTACACATCTTGCTAGCTAAATTCGACTGTATATAAATTCATAACCATATTTTCTTAATTTATTTTTATTTAGTTGATGTAGTCTAAAAACAGTAAGCTGAGTTTAGAAAAATTAAGATTTCTATTTTATTTTGGGTAAATTGTACATTTTAAAGTTTATTTAAATATTGATGGGGGACAATATTTGTGAGCATATCGACACCATTGAAGTTATAAAGAAAAAGCGCTCCTTTTCAGCACACATATTATTTATTTTTAAGAACTAGTAATAAATGTGTATTTATTTATAAAATAATGAATTAACAAATACTACTCGACAGTATATTATAAAGTAAACCTCTTAGTTTAAATTTTCAACACCTTTCACTTCAAGCATTATTTTCATGCCAAAACTTTATCAGTGTTTTTGCAACAAAAAATGTTGAAGCAAGTCTGGTACAAATTTGAACTTTCTCCAACTTTTTGCTGTCTAGTTTGTTGAAATGTTGTTGTTCAAATGAGGAGAGCCCGAGGCGACGGCAATTGCCAAACCCTGCCAGCCGGATTGACAGACGGGCGCCAATTGTCTCAATTTCTGTTTGTCGCAATTTTCATTGTCAGCTTTTGTTTCGTTTCATTTCGATTGTTGTTGTAATTTGGCTTGGAATGCAAATTTAATGCAAATGGCAATTGTTGGATGAGTTGGCCGTTCAGTTCACTCAATGTTAACTAACAAGCGGGCAGCATATTTCTCTCAGCTGCTCTCATTAGCCATGCACTCAACGTGCTAATGGCCAAGTTTGGAGGCCAATAAAACTGAAGCAAAAATGCTATGATTAGTGTAATGCCAAGCACATAAACTAACTAATAGCAATCTATTGTATGTGTGTGAGTGTGTATATATATATATATGTGTATGTTTTAGTTATAGCCAGAGCCTCAACCAGCTTAGTTGTAAGACACACAAGCGGCTGCTCTTGAATTGAATGCCAACTAAATACTTACACGCTGTGCCATTGAGATAGTCTTTAATAAGATGGCAACAAAAATTGCTTGAGATGGCAAAAATATACTCTACATGCGGTCAAAACGAAGTAAATACGCCCTGCGACTAAATAATAATAAATTAAATTATTATTTATTTAATAATAATTGTTTTGTCTGGTTAATTATTTTTTTTTTTATATTTTAGCTACGAGTTTTTCTTGGTGCTTGAACTGTGTTTAATTACCAATAACTAATTAGTCATTTTTCTTGCTTCATTTTATATATAACAAACAATTAATAAGCACTCCGAATTTGATGTAGCGCATTAAAATGTGCTTAGCCGCAAATCTTTAGCTAAATAATGAACAAGACTGCCACAGACACTGCCACAAATAGAATGGGCAAATTTACTAGCACGTCTGTTGACGGGAGTATAGTATTGTGATCCGTCAGATACTACAATACCCTTGCATATAGTACATGTTAAAATATTTAACGTGTTATGACATTATTATGACATTAAATATAATTGTGTCATATAGTAGAATATTGTTAAAAGTCAGAACTGGGACTAGATATTTGTAAAATCTTTGTTACACATTTGTTAGTCAGTGCAAAGTGGGTGCCTATCTTAAATTAATTATACTTCCGTAGAGGCTTAATGCAACTGTGGAAGAAGAAGAAAATCTGTCCTTAATATCGAATACTCTTATAGCTATAGCTTTTCCATCCACTCCAATTCTCGAGCAATTGCAAGAATCTTTGTCGAGTTATGATATTCTATGTCTCCCTAAAATGATAACATGTTTCACTAGGATACTAAATCGTCTTCTACATTCTGCACATTCTTTAATAGTATTGTATTAATATTGTTTAATCGAAGGATTGTTGTCGAAATATCAAACTAGGATGCACATAACAAATTGATTAAGCTACCGGCTCTAATTTTATTGTCTGCAAGAGGTTTCAAGGATCACCAACAAATAGCAAAGCGCAGCTTAAAAGCGGGCTAATAACACTCTTATTTTTCCAGTTTTTATTAAGTTCATTTAAATTGAGAATAGGTTTTCGTTATTTACTTCTGTGTTCCTTATCTGATATACATTGATTTCATACAGTTGATCAAGGTATCTTTAAACTTCATCGTCTATATACAAAAAGGTTGTAGATTTTTAAGACTCTAGCATATATTTACCAGTGGACAATCTTGATACCCATTTTTAATGAGTACAGGATATAAAACAGGAAGGTCTGATCCAGTTTTGCTGGTCGCAAATGATTTTCTGCAAGTGCAAAAGGTCAATCGGTTAGACAAAAATATATCTTCCTCATACAACTATCACTGCTTATTTTTTATCAGTACCTTCTCCTACAACTAGGAATACTAGAAGTATGTATTAAACACTTTAATATTCAAGAGTTTTGATTTGAACATATGAGCATACCCTGCTCATACTTGGGGTATAGGGTATAGGGAAAGAAATTACGCCCAAGTCATGCGTGTGGCACATAAACAAGTGACGCGTGCGTGTGTGTGTGATTGTGAATGTATATTTATTCACACACACACACACACACACCCATACACAGACTCCCAGACACTCATACATATGCGTGTGAGTGCGTGCGTGCCCAGCCGGAGCTGTGTGTCAGTGTTATTTGCTTACGCTGTGGTTTCTGTGTGAGGGTGTGCCACGTCTGGTGGTGCCTCTTGGCTTTGCTGTGGCAGAAGGCCCCGCCAATCAATCTTTATAAAGTGCGCTAATTATACGCATTAATAATGACAGGCAGTGAGCCAATTATGGCAGGGGATGCCCCCCAAAGAAACAGGGGCAGGAACTGTGGCAACAACACAAACAACAAATTGCTAACGCACCACACGACTTTTATTGTGGCTTAAAGTGCCAGAAAGTGCTGCAAGTTGTTCAATTTAAATGCCAATTGATTTGCATTGTTTTCCCTTTTTCATTTGTGAGTCTGAGTCTGGTTTATTTATTATTTAGAAAGCAATCTTGCAGGCGACAGATTTGTATGTGTATGTGATATATGCATAACAGTCCTTTGTATCCTTAAGTGCTTCGTGCTCAAGCGCAAAAATTATAAATAACTCTCGACCAGTTTTTAATTTCTTTTTTGGATGCCAGCGTCGTGCTGCGATGACAGCAAATTATTCGTACTACACGCAGGGATGTGGCAAGGATAAAGCAGGTGAAAGGCTCCGCAGAACAGATCAGAGCACGCAAGGAGCCTGGCATGAAATGGTATACAATTTCAGCAGAAGCATGCAAAGGACCAAGGAGCAAGCCACAAACTGAAAATGCTGGAAAGTAAGTTGTAATTAGTTGCTGTCAGTCGCCGACGGAAAACTGTGAAAATAATTTGGTTAAATTTAAAGCAAGCCAACCACAAAAAGAGGAAAGTTCAGCTTAGACTTATAAATATAAATGATTTTACGGTCTACGTGTTTGCAGCTCGTGTTGCAGTTGCACTTGAACTTCAATCTGGAACAACATTTTGCGTCCCTGACATTGGACAAACGTGCAGCAACAATGCCGCAATCAAGGGGCGGGTAGAGGAGGTCTTTTTTTTAGGGGGTTTGGGTTTTGAATTGAAAAGGAAACGGAAATGTTGTTGAATTGTCGGTTGACTCGCAAGCAGAGATTGCCTTTGAGTAATGAAAATCAATGAAATTGTATTAAAGAAATGTGTCTGGCTCGAAATTGAGTCATGAAATATATGGGAAAACGTGCTTGGCAAGTCAGTAACAAGTGTACAAAGGGGATGCCCATTTCATTTTAAATATGCGTTTCCTGTATGAAATAAGTACCCAAGTCACTTAAAAAATAATCATTATTTTGCCATGATGAAGAACTCGAATGGTTTATTGTTTAATTACATTTTGATGTCGTTTTTGGCGACATCGTTGAGTTTTGTTGATATTTTAATGGATTTTGTATTGAGTCAATTTTTGGGCTCCGACTCCGACTCCGACTCCGACATTCCCTTAGGCGCCAGTCTGTTGTCACATTGAATTCGACTCCTGAACGAGTTGAGACCCGGCAAAAGTTTCGCCAAGGCTCGTTAATGCTAACCGCAGGTGAAAAGACCCCCAAAGTCGGCTTTTGTGGCGAGGTAATCGGCAAAATGCGAATTAGCATATCTGCATGTGAAAGGGCCAAAGATGGAAATTCCTAGACAAAAAGTGCCGAAGGGCGCAGAACTTTTCTGTGTGGATAATGTTAATGGAATAAGAATAATATTTGACAAACGACTGAATTTAAGTAATGGACAGAAATCCTTTAAGACAAGCAAATGCTCTAACTCAACATGTGTCTGCCCGAAGATCCACTCTAATTGTTGACTAATGCCGTCTTTATTTGCTGGCCTTGGACAACCCACCCTGAAGCAGCCCCATTTGGCACCCTTAGCTTTACACGTCTCTGAGCTATAAATTTCAATTCATTTGTCGCATTTTATTTGAAATGACATTTTTTGTTGCTGTTGTTGTTTTTGTTGTATCTCATTCGTGACCCAGAAAAATAAGCAAATCATTCCCTTATGGCAATTTAATTTGTCCTTTTTTTGGGTTAAGATGCGCAATAAATATTTAAAAGAAGAGAGAAAAGTTAATTCAAGTTTGAAGAATATTAAACACCCTCACAGGTGTCTGTGATATACTGGAGACTTATGCCAGAATCAGAAGTAGCAACAGATACTTTTATATAATTTATTTTAAAATGATTTTTTTCATCTATATGGAGATGATCAGCTTTTCTTAATTGTTTAATAAAGGGAAAAAGAAACTTACAAACTGAGATACATATTTACATTGCTTATGAATATGGTGGGCAACATTTCGAGGCAACTTTCTAACAAGCCTCGCCATAGCAGTAATAAAGAGTGTTAAATTTATTGTTTAAAAAAAGGCAAACTAAATTTGAGACTCACATTTTTTATTTATTGCAAATGGCTAGATTATATGAGACTGTTTTCATTTAACGATGTTTTCATTTAAATGAAATGCTTTTGAAATATTTAAGAACAAGGAACTGGGGATTTCTTGGAAAATTCTATTAAATTTGTGTCAAAAATTGCAATAATGGTCAAGTAGTATGGGGTTATGTGGTCAAAAGGGGCACATAACAGATTCCCCCTTGTGCACTAAGCATGGCCATTTTGCCAGTTGCAGGTCGAAAACTATCCACAAATATAGCGCCAACTGCTACCAGTCATAAAATGCAACCAGACAATGCAAATTGCCAGCGAGACTGAGGCTGAAGCACATCTATTGCTCTTGCTGTGGCCAAGCATCGTTGGGATCTGGATTGTGGCTCCTTGTGGTCTTATTGCATGCAAATATACAGGAACAACACACAGACATTTGGCCGAGACACGTGAAATGATGTGCAAATCTTATTAACAATTGCTGCCAACAGCAGCAGAAGCAGAAGCTGAAGCAGAAGCAGTTGCTGCATCCGTCGGTCGAGTGCAGTTCAGTTGAGTGGACAGAAGGGACTGGGGGAGTCCACTGGGGTCGCTCTTTTGTTGCTCCATTCTCCCCAACTCCTGCCCAGGCTGTGCTCTTACTGCAATTGCAAAACTAAAGCGCCATTCAGCATAGTGTTTCCGAGTCCTTTGAGGGTTTATTTGAGGGTTTTAGTATAAGGTGTGTCATAGACTTGAATAGGGCTTAACGAATACGAAAATCTTCAATAGAATATATTCTAATATATTTAAAAAATTATGCGAAGATGTATACTTATTATTATTATCATTTTTATTATTATTATTATCACTTTTATTATTATTATTTAACATTTATTGAGCAGTCCATGGGAGAAGATTAATTGACGGTTAGAAATGTAAATTTAAATTAAGATTTCAAATAAATTGATAATATCAATCAAATTCACCTCGCAAAATAAAAGTAGGGAAATAAAAAACTCTTTTTATATTAAAAGAGCTGACAACTTTTTCAAAGTTAAGTTCAAAAATTATTCATACAAAGTTATCATATTGAAATGATTTAATTTTAAAGCTATGCTTAAGTCTTAGTCGGTTCATTTTATTAATTACACTTCTTCCTTAATATTTATGACATAATTGAGGAATATACTAAATTGTTCAATTTATATAATGTGCTTAATTATGCTTTCCATTAAGTTTTGCATATGTATCTTAGTTGTTCTGTGACAACTCCCAAAAAGGGATAACCCAAATTTCTTTATGGTTACCCATTACTCAGCAGCCAAAAACAATTTTGGATGCCCAACTGTTCGCCTGTTTTTCCATTAAAGTCAACTAATAAATATCCAAGTCGTTTAGAGTGGAGCAGACCGGAGCTGAAGTCTCAGACGGATATTAAACACTTAAATGCTGGCATAATTTTTACTATTCCAGCGGCTAAGTATTTAATTTAATGCGTACACCCCCCGAAAAGCTAAGCTCAGAACAAATAAATTGAGTCGGGGGCGAGGCAAGGAGCTGCCAGTCGACATTTGGATAGACAGGCAGTCTGAAGGGGTGGTCTGGGTGGAGAGGGAACACGTTGGAGTACGAGGGGAGCCACACAGTAGTGGGAAAATTAAAGATTAAACGCTGGCAAAAATATGCTATGGGGTCAGTGAGGGGAAGGAATGAGGTGCACGCTCCAAAAACAATGCCCAGCTAGACAGACATAGAAATGGGGAGTCAAAGCCGGAGATGGAGGAGGATATGGAGCTGGAGCTGGAGCTGGTTGGGGCCAAGTCAAACAAAAGCCAAACGAAATGAACGCACGCGTGTCTGTGGAGCAGCCATGAGTCGAGTCTGTCCGAGAGTCTATGGTTGGGGAATGAAGCAGTCAAAAGGACCAAGGGGTCCGCCAATTTATGCGCATTATTAAAGCGAATGCATGAAATGTTTCACATGCCAAAGGTGGGCAAAGTCTGGTCTCGTCTGGTCTACCTCTGCCCTCCCCTACTCTGCCCTGCTCTGCTCTGAGCCTGTCCATTTCTTTCCATTCCATTGCTGACTGGTGATGGCCACGTTCGTAGGTGTTGTAAGCGGACATTTATTTATTTAGATTTTAGTTGAAGGCAACAGAGTGCTCCTTTTGGGGGCCAATGTTGTTGCCCTGCGTCTTATTAGAATTATTAAATCAAGTTGGGCTTGTGTCTTTGATAAGAAGCTGTTGGGTAATTGGGTCAGCAGCGAACTTCTGGTAATGGAATGAAAGAAAAGAGAGAATAGTTTCGGGAAAAGTATAGTCATAGGACAGTATTTATTAGGTCTTGAAAAGAATAAAATGAAGATACCTGATATTATTTAATTTTTATCTTTAATATACCTAAGAAATCTATTTTTATTGCAAAGGTCACCAACTTATTTAGATAATATTTGTTTTAATAAATTAGTTTCATCAAGCGTAGTCTGTCAATTGTGTCATAGAATCATAATATATTTTCAATTCCGTTGGTATTAAGTGTTAAAAACTTATTTTTAATTAATCTCAAAAGATTTCAGACTTAAAGAACAATATTTCACTAATGGTTGAGCCAATTAGTATACATATATTTTCATTACATTATTACACATTGCATTGGTACTCATATTAACTTATAAAGATTAAATAACACTCGAGACTATTTTTGTATTTTTAAAAAGGCTTCAGGCCTAATATTAACTTACATATATTAAATTACTTAGTACAACAATGCTGTGCGTTTGAGCAATGACATCATATGTTGTGTGATATTCAATTATTTTCCTCTTCATAAATTCATATTCCGAATTATTTAGCATTTCAATTCGATCCGTTGGCCATTCGCAGCTGCATCATTAAACGCAAGCTTTTGTGGCATTAAAATTAATTTATACACACTTCAAATGTGGCCGAAATTATAAGATTTTAATACAGAGAGGCAACTGGTGCACTGCGTCGCATTAGCAACGCGCCATTTAAAGGGGCCAGGGCCAACAATAGGCATAAAATCAATTATGAGCCATTAGCCAGGCACAACGGGAGGAGAAGAAGGAGGAGGAGGAGGAGGAGGAGGTCGAACCTCTCCCCGGGCACAAGTGGAGCTCATAAATCATCTGGCAGGCTGTTGCGCCCCAGTCCAGTCCCAGACAGTCTGTATATTTTCGTAGCAACTCCTCGATTTCCCAGTTGTTCACGCATTAAATATTTATTTAGCAAGATTTTAATGGAGCCGAATAAGTTAAGTGTGCAAATGTCGAGCAAACAGCAGGTGAACCACCGAATCATTCACCCAGCCTCCTCCGACTCACGTGTCCTTTGTGGCCGTGTAGTAGGCGTATCTCCGCCTGTGTTTGCGTGTTTTCCATGTAGACGACAGCTGTAGAAGCTGTGGAAGCTGTGCTGTGGAGCCGAGAGCAGCAGACAAACTCATTTTATTTGTGCGGAAATTAAATGCACGTTTGACCTATTTAAATTTTGAGCGACGCCTGAAGAGCCTATGAAAATGAATTTATGGTGAAATTTAATTCAATGCTTTATTGAGTCCAAGTGTAAGTGGATGGTAAGTTTAATTCAGACATCATAAATTGGATTGGATCTTGTGACTGACATGCTTAGGGGACTCTTAGTAAATTTAAGAACTTTCCTAAAAATACTCGGATAGGATTATCATAATATACCAGATTGGTAACTCTTGTTTTCCAATCTTTTTTCTGTTAGTTTTTCGCACAAATGGTTCAATCTGTTAAATTTTTTAAATTCTACATCACTTTAAATATGTACAGTCAAGATTAAAAATTAGCTTTCACAAATACATATCTTCAGTAAACTGTTTGCAGTGGAGATATGTCACCCACAACTTAAACCACAATATTTATGTGAATTTTGAAAGGATGCCCGTATTTTAAAATTGTTTGGAATGTATCCCTCAAACCCAACATCATCGTTACAACTCGTAACACGCTTCCGCCCATTTGGGCAACTTTCACCATCCATTCACTTTAATTTATCTCAATTTTAACAACCCGGACATAACCTTATGCAGTTTATTGGACAGTTCGCACGCAGACGAGGGACCTTTCACGATTTTATTTACCCACACCAAAGATTTTAATACCACCTGATACACCTGATGCTGGGTGAATGGGCCAAGAATTTACCTCAAGCTGCTCATTAGCCATAAAAATAGTCACATCCACACGCAGGCCAAGTGGCAATTAAATGCCGAAAAACAACATAATCAGTCATAAAAGTAAACCCCAATCCCCAATCCCCGATCACAAAACCAGCAACGTGAGCGGCAAGTTAAGTAGCAGAGGGAGAGCCTCTTCCTGGCAGAAGTGTCAAATGACCAGATGCTGAAGGGGAAAGGGGGAATGGAATTGTGGACCGCAGTTAACTAGGTGTATGGGTGTGAGGAGGTTTTATATCGCTAATTAAGCCACAAATGCCCTACGAGTCTCTAATGAGCGAACACTCTGAAAAGACGCCCGAATGTAGGCAACAAAACACTTTTTGCATAGCTGGTTCAGCTTTAATATGGTGAACATGGCGACATCTGCGAAAATTGATTCTAATTAGCAGTAAATTTGAACAACTGCCGCATTGCTCTATAAAAATCAGCAAATCTGCCAACTGCCAGTTGCCAGGTTGTGGCCTAGATTTATTCAGGGTTGGGAACAGTCTCTAGGAGCCAGGAGTTAACTTATTTAGCGTCTGCGTCGCAAATTGCATGTCAAAAATTGTCAAGAGTCTCGGAGTAAAATAAAATGCTGGAAACATGCCACGGCGTTGAATGCAGCGAAAGCTCAGCTATGTGCAACGGCTAAATTACTCGAGCTGTTTGACTTAATGGTCGCTCAGATTGGCAGCAAACAGACGTCTACACAGTTATACATCCTTGTACACAGACAGAGACAGAAACAGGCAGATAAAGACTGCTAGAGAGAGAGAGAGAGAGACAGGGATGGAGACTGTAGATGGCATTACGCGACACAGACATGCAGACAGTTAGCGTCAAAAGAAAAAGCATTACTTGCAACTTGACGGGGCAAAAAGACGAATGCAGAAATTTCAGCTAAAATTATGCGTTTGCACAAGCCATAAAGAGTCGTAAAATATAAAATATGACAACGCAGCTATACCCTAAAAAGTCAAAAGAAATTACATAGAATAATTATAAAAATATTGAGTAAAGATAAAATTTTTTTTTTCTTTGTTCTACTAATCATTAAAGTTTACCAGTTACATTTAAAGCTGGTTTTTAAATTGTGGCAGCTTTGGATTTTTGTGGACAAGTTGATGAAAAGCCAAGGCCTTTAAAATAAATTCCAGCCTTTTAAAGCCAAATGCAGTTTAGTTAATTTTTAGTGTAGTTAATCGTTTAATGCGATATTTGACTGCCTGCCGCTTATCGAACCCATGTTTTCATTTTTCCCTATTTCACAGCTCATCCTTGTAGTAAAGATCAAATTTGGCGTCCTCCACCTCATCCCCACCCTCTGCATTCTCCACATAGCAGGTCCTCATGCATTCTGATCTTGTGGCAAAACGATTTGGATTTCCACCACAGCCACCATAAAAGTAATGGACACAACGATTGGTCAGGTAGTCGTAGCCAAAAACTCGAATTCTTCCATCGCATGGACCGATATCAGCCATAAACAGACATTGTGCTAATCAATCATTGGCCATCAATAATAGATTTGCTGATGTGATTTTACTTACGTGCCCGAATAACTTTGTTGTAGGCAGCCATTGTTCCCGCGATGAGGATCACAAAGCCAAGTAACGAGTACTTCATGTTCTTATAAATATATTGTTAAATGAAGCCTTTGAGATTGATATTTAACACAAGTTGCCAGCTTGGGGCAACTGCTGTTGACTAGTTAATTAAAGCTTACTCGATAGAATTGTAGTACAGCTCGCATGAGGAGGATATAGAGTCAGAGATCAGAGTCAAGAAACTCATATGATACACCTAAACAACTTCTTTGTTTTAGAAAAGGAAAACAGAAGTGAAGTTTTTTTATATGTTCAACAAGCCTTCAATAGAGTTTGGAATGATGTCTTCATTTCGAAAATGAATGAAAAAGAAAATTATATTTTCCTACAAAATATTGATAAATTTATCCGTGTCGAATTCTTGCAACGACGTTTTTTCTTTCTAATACTCACTTTAATAACAATAATAATTAGTAATAATAATAATAGTAATATGGATAAAATTCTTTTGCAAAATCCCTGAAAAAATCGGAATACTCTGCGCTCTTGCCCACTTCGAAGAGGGAATAACTTGAGGCAATGCTCACATTTATAGTCTCGAACTCAGCAGATTCTCGGTAAGTATGTAAGCTGCGATGCACTTTGCAGTACTCACGCAGTGCTTCATCATTTTTATTGCCACGAGACCATCCCCAAGATCCCCTCACCACTCTTCTTTCGCTATAAAACTAGATTTTTTTTGCGTATTTGACTAACGATTTGACGATCTTGATGGGGCTTTGAAATGCATTGGTAGGTGGGAAGAAAAAAACAATCCAGAAAACGAAGTTGTCGCCGCATATTTCACACAAAAGTGCAGCGGACTTAAAGTTGGCGAAACGGATGTGGCTGTGGAAGTGGCAACGGAAACGGATATGAGACGCCATAATGTAAATGTTAAGTGCGGCGTATGCGTAACTTTTGCCAAAGATTCGTATCTCGCTTTAAGTGTCTGTCTGAAAAATCGATTTAATTTCATTTGTAAAACGATTTTCACTTAAAATGTGATTACGCAAATTTTCAATTTGAAAACGATAACGAAAATTGGCAGCGCAGCTAACTGAAAATGGGGCGTCTAATAAGACCCTACCCCAGCCCCAACTGGCATGCGTTGTCCCAGGGGATGCCATTCGAAATTGTTGTACACGAGATAAGACGGCTTTGTGTCTCGCGGGTCTTTCAACGGCACACTCTTAACAAGCATAATTATATCACGTATTCATAAAAAGAATTGTCTAAAGAGGGGGGAAATTAATTTAAATAATAGCAAAAGGGAGCAGAGCCATTTCTTTTCTAAATAAATATAAAATAAAAAGTATATTTGAGAGGGAGCACCTGGCACCTATATTACATGGTTAGAAATGTTTTTTTCTCTAGTGCTTTCTACAAGTTCTCTAAAATCAGATCAATTTTTTTCAGAGCGTATTAATGTAACTGTGAAAGAATATTATAAAATTAAATCTTTATATAATCACCCATGACCAGTCCTGTGTTACCATGAACTAAACAACTGAGAAATGTTTGGAAGATTAAAAATTGTTGTCTTTTGATTATCTACGAGGTTCTTAGATGTTAATACTCAAATTTAAGATAAATATAACTATAGACTATATAAGCTTAGTTAAGCATTCATTGACTTTTAAAACTATTTTTCCATCTCTTCTTGTATTTATCTAAACAGATATCAATTCACTGCAGATGAAGTATCTTTAAAATTGCACTGAAATCAACTGCAATCCGCAAAAACCAAAACCGTTAACGTTTATCGACGGCCACAGAACAACATTTGCGAAACTTGAAAACTGGCCCAAAGGGCCTTCAACCAACACTTAATTAAGTTTCAGTTGCTGCCCCGTTAACCGTTTGCAGTTACCGACCCCAACTCCACCCGGCTGCCCCCCGCACTTGCAACATGGCACGAGGCCACAGCAAAGCTTAGTGGCGACCGCTAATGCGGTTTGGCTTTGACCCCTCCACAAATCCAAGCCGGCCATTTCCCAATTGCAGTTGGCACCGCAAAATGTAACAAAATTCTGACAGTCGCTGATTTCAGTTCGTTGATTATCGTTGACCATTGCACCTGAGCAGGCGGAAAACAGGTGGATAAAGGTTACAGTTGCAAATTGCTACAAATTTGGGACACAAGCGATTTTATTTTTAAACTTTAAATAAATAAAGAGTAGTCGTAGTTGCAGTTATGTGTGTGTGTGAGTGTGCTTGTGGCCAATGCGGAAATGCGGAAATGAACCCTCATCAAGTTCCATTAGATTGTCAAAGTTCAGTGTTGGTTGGCGTCGGTGTCGGCGAATGCGGCTCAACCGTGCGCAAAAGTGTCAAAATGTTTAACATATGCCCACATGAGACGTGTCCAATCCCCCTCCACTTCCGGCCTCTATTTGTTATTGTTGTAGTTGCTGCTGTTTATGCTGACATTGTTGATAACACTGACAATAACAAGCCGGCAGCCCACACCCCCAAAGTGGGATGCTCTGATAGAAGACCTGTTCTCATCGCCCTTGTATTGTGATTAGATACATCCCTGAGCTGCTTCTTGTGAGTAATCACATGAAATGGGCTGTTGACCCAGAAGGCAACCGTTTTTTTTTCTACTATGTTGTCACTTGAATTATATGTTTAATTTGTAAAAAAAAGTTGTACCAAAAGCAAATAAGGGTGTTCAAAGTTACTACACGAAAATGTGGCATGAGTAACCCCAAAAAGAAATCTTCAAATATAAATTAATAAATAAATGCCAAAGTTATTTTAAACAAGTAAGTTTTTCTAATTGTTAATTTATTGAAGAACCAACTGCTGTCTTAGATTTGCCGCAGATAAGATATCCTTGCAAGGGGACAGCGTTTGCATAGAAGTAGACATGCAGAGATGGACATGTCTATAACGAGTTGGCTGATTGAAAATATCTGTCTGTTTGTATGGATAAATCAGTTCTAACGAGCTTACTTGATCTGGACTAAAGCAAAACAATTAATTTAGCCATCGAAATCATCAGAAACTAAGCTTAAAATATTAAAGAAATAAATCGGATGTAATTTACAGCTTCATTTACTTTTATTTTATGTATTCCTACAATGTAATATGTATTTTTAATTAAGTTTCAGCTTATTGGTAGACATGTTAAGCTTATTTTATCGATCATTGAGATTTTGAATTATACTAGACTTAAAATATTTGCAGATTGGTACAAAATATTAGCTCTGGCTTTGCATTTGCTTGCAACCATTATGAAATTGGCTCCAGATTGGCTTTACACATTTGTTGCAGGCATATATTTGAACTTGCCACACAGCGGGGCAGTTTCAGCGCACCTCGCATGCTGTCTAACTGTCTGATTGAATATCTTTTCGTATTATCATTTTTTTTTTTCGATTTTTTTGCTGTCGCTCGCACTTTTTTTTTGCCAACCGACACTTGAACGCCTTTTTCTACGTTATGTTTTCAACTTTATGCATATTTTTTGCATTTATTGTGGCCAAAACATGAGAACGAGCTGTGGGTCTATGCCGGCAAATGTATGCTTGTCACGTTTCGCCACTTGTGTCCTGCGGGCTCCTGTCTCCTGCCTTCGTGTCTTTACATTCACTTAGTGGCAGGTCTTGGGTAAACCTCTTTTGCATATTGATATGCTTGCATATGAAATCCACTTGGTGGCATCCTGGCTCGCATCAGCCTTTTGCTTTGTAATGGAAATTAACAGCAGTTTACGTGTTGCCAGCACTGCAAGTTGCCAGCACAGATATGAGCTAATAATACGCATAGCATAAATTACATGCAGGTCAAATAAAGAAAACATTGAAGTAATTTGCTAACAACTAAATTTTGGTGCAACAAAACAAATCAAAATGATTTTCAGCTCAAAATTTGTGGACTGCTTGAAATAAATGCAGTACGTGTTCAAGTGCAGTTTTGCACTGCTTGCGAGCGAAGCAAATTAAAAGTGGAGCCCAAAAGAATGCAATAAAAAATTTAAATTTATTTTATGGTCGCTAAAACTGACCAACCCCAACAATAGACAGGGCGCAAACTGTTTGTTTTTTTGTATAAAACTTTGTAGTTAAATTGTTTGCCCGTGGACTATTAAAATGCACATAAAGGCCAAAGCGAACTGTTCTAAAATACTCCAACTCGCATATTCAGACAGCACGCAAAGCAATTAGAGCAACAACACTGCATGTGGAAAAACTTTTGGCGCCCAAATGGCGCACGAAGGCGCCTCAATGCCAGCTCATTAAAGTTTATTGGGTGATTTTGCATATATAGCCAAAACACGCCAGACAAGTGCAGCCAACCAAGGGGTGTGCCGAAGTGGTAGCTGACAGACGAGCAACATGGCTGAAGAAATGGAAACTTTTTCGGTAGCGATAAATCAGATTTTTACTCGTTAAATTGTTCGTTAAAATCAAGCACAGACGTAAAGAAAGCCCTCGGAAAAATCATATTCAAATTGTGTTTGCTTCAAAGTATTTTTTGGCATTTGGAAAGGGATAGCTACTCTCTAAGAAATTCCCAAAATGCGGTGACGGCGTCCTTGCTGACAGCTAATGAACATTTTTGGCAAACTTGGCTCAAACGGGTAGCTGGGTAATTAGCGTAGTGCATATTCCAGGGCGTTCATTTGATCGCCATAAAATATGTCAAAGTGAGCGAAAAGTGATACGCTTGAAGCGAAACAAGAAGTGTGTTTAAACTGTCCGACTATGACATACCCTGTGCACAGCCCCAGCAAAACATTTGACTCCAACAGGGCCAGAACCGTTTTGTGACATAAAAAGACACCCTGAGAAGGACACACTAGTAAATAATACAAATTAATAATAATAAATAAAATAGCAATATTTCAATTGTACGATGACAGGCGAGTTATGAAATTAAATGAACTTGATGTGCATATGGATCTTATATTCCACTCGACTAATAAGACTTGGCTAAATCTAATCTAATCCACCTTATTATTGCACAGTTTTAAATTCGTACAGGGTATTCAAAGTATTACTCTCTCTTTGATCCGTCAATTAAAATTACCGCTACAAATATGTTTGAAATATTCGATTAAATATTTATAAATAAAAATTTATAATTGTTGTAACATAATTTTTTAATACAAAAATTGCAAAATTGTGTAGTCAGAAATTAAATACAAAAAAATGCTATAAATATTTATTTAATAGTTCAATTATTATTATTCTGCAATATTAGTTTAAATTCAAATATCCTTTAAAATTGCACTATTTGATATTCAGACTTAAGGCCATTAAGCATGTCCTCGGACACTAATGCCATTACTGATAAATGAGCGCCTGACCAGTCCCAATAAATTGCCGTCCAAGTCGAATCCAAGCCATAAGTTATTACCACATTTTCGCTCTAAATTGTTATTGACAGACACGCAAATGGAAAAGAGCCAAGAAACATTTAATTATAACGATAAAGAAAAATAAAGGCGTGGCCCGGCAGGGCAAGCGAGTAAATCATATAAACCGCGAAATCGGGGCAACTTTATGAGTGGGTTGCTTGATTATTTGGTTGTTGCCAAAAAAACATGTTTACGATGTCAGTTGCCAGTTTGCTGGTTGGCAGAGCCATCAAAGGGGCTATAAATTCAATAAAGCATTTTATATAATGCATAGACTGGACTAGAAGTCAATTCACAAAGCGGACTCTTGAGATTAATATTTTTTATTTTATGTATACATTTTATATTTTTCTTTTTACTTATATTTTTAATGCATATATTAATAATCTGATGCTTATTTCGTTTGAATGAAGTTAAGAGGCAGCTGGTAGAAGCTGAGCAAAAACCTTTGGCAAAATCCATTTGTTGTAAAAAATTCAATTTATATTCGATTACGCGACGATGTCTAAGTAGAAGTCGGAAAAATCTGAAGCACTTTTTTTTATATTTTTCTTTTCTTTTTGTTGTTGTTGTTGCCTCAGGAGCGCATTGAAAATGCGCCGTCATGCGTTAAAATTGCAATTTTTCTCAACGCGCTCTCAAAGCAAAGGCGAAGCCATCTTCAGGATGGCAAAAAATGTTAAGCAAATTGATAAATGAAAAAAAAGGCTGGCGAGAAACCACCCAAATCGCACCGCCCGATATTACTCTAATTGTAAAATGTGGATCCAACGCTGTCGAGGACTGAGCAACAAACATAACAATCATAGTCAATTGTATCTAGTTAAATATTCATGGCCGACTTTCGAGGGCGAGAAATAAAACGGAACAGAAACAGTTGAACCCTCCACACACACACACACACACACACACACAAACACACATATAGATTTAGGATGGAAATGACACCCGGACACGGAAGCGGGCCGTTGATTGCCGATTGCCGATTGCCCACATGCCGTGTGCATAGAAAATGCTCATCGAGAGGCGTTCCGGTGTATTGGAAAACGATTTGAGTCTCAGCTTCGCAGAGACAAACAAACAAACAAATAGAGAGGGAGCAATTGATAAAAATAGAGAGAGAGAGAGAGATAAAAATAAAGAGAGAGTGTGTAAAATAGCAATGGCAAAACAACGGCAGCACTTGCGAATTTCATTGCAAATGAAACGAAAAACGTTTTATTTTGATTTTCTGCACGCGTTCAAAACGTTTCCAAAAGGAACAGGAGACGGCACTTCAAAAACACACTTTTTTTTACCATAATATGCCCTGCTTGTGAGCGCAGGCAGGGTATGCTGAACTAAATGCGAATATTGAAAATATGCTTTAAAGTTTATAGTTGTAGTAGTTTTTCAAATATACCCTGTAATTACAAGAATTTAAATAAGTTGTTAGCGGAAAGAGTGTCTTTCAAAAGAATAATTCTGAATTTAATCTAGAAACTGAGGATTAATGAGTATATAAAAAAAATACAAATTAGAAGCCAACCAGGTTTTAAGTTTAAGTTTAATTTAACATTGTATTTATTATTTATGTACTTCTTACTTTATATAAATTTAATTATAGTTACTTAAACAAGAAAGAGCGGCTATCTTAGGCACATCAAAGATAACAAACCCTTTCAGATATTTCTTGAATTAAGAAATCAGACAGATTGTTCCCTAAGAAACTAATGATTATTGCCTATATTTAATATATGTAATATATAAAATTAAAACGGATATCTATGCTAATCAATAGAAGATTATACTGCTTACACGGTATCTCATAGTCTATCCGTGCTCAATTCTAAAAGAACAACTTGTTTTGTCTTTATTTGCCGAACGGGGGATTTCTAGTTGTTTGTGTTTTCACGTGGCCAATTTGCGGGGAGGTGAGACAAAAAGGAAGAACGACAGACACGAATAAAGACAAAAAAAGAAAGGAAAACGTGGCGCAGTTGGAGGCATCACATGCTGACAGCCTGCCAGATCCGCCACATGGCGCAAATAAAATTAATTCATTTCAAATAGACTAAATGCAGGCCACAAGCCTTAAAAGATTTCAATAAAAAAATATTTAGAAATGTAATGAGAAAATTAATTAAATAAAAATTAAAGGTTTTAAACAGAAAAGAATATTTTAAATGCAAAATATAAAATATCCACCATATAATCAGGTAAAGAAAATTAATTAAATTAAAATTAAAGGTTTTAAACAGAAAATAATATTTTAAATGCAAAATATAAAATATCTGCCATATAACTTGGTAAAGGTATGCAAAATTAAATGCAATTTTAGATTTGTATATCCCCATATATATTATTTTTTATTTTATTACTTTTAAAAGTTTCATTTAATTATTTCATTCTAATGTGATTTTAAGCAAATTGTTTATTTTAAATGCATTTTTTTTAAATATATTTTTAAAAATACTGCAGATAATATTTTGTGTTAAAACAACATATTCAAATGTAAAAAGTGAAATGTAATTTTTTAAAATCTTTTAGAGAACAATGCTTTTTACTCTGTCGTCTGCTGCATCTCTTTGAAATAGATATATTCCTTTGGACAACACATGAACACAGCTGCTCCAACAATCGAGAACTCAAAGCCTTGCAACATAGACAATTGGCAAGTCCTTGCATTTCTCAGCCACAAACTCTAACGATGTAAGTGCAGACTATGGTTGGCAGAGGGGGAAGGGTCGTCAAAGGGAAAATGTTGCCAATGTCGATTTATGTCATTCGCATCGATGCAGTTAAAATGCTTTCCATGTAAACTGCTCAGAACGCTGCTCAAGAACTTTTCTCAAGCGGACAAATAGCTGAACATCGAGCGAGAAGATGAGCACCAAGAAAGTGGAGAGTGGGGAGGGGTTGTGGTTGGGGTAGTTCTAAGGAGACATGTCGAAAAATATCAACTGCCTGGTATCAACTTATGTAAATTGTAATGTGAGGGATAGCTGTAAGAACTTTGAATTGCTCTCACTCGCTCAGCCCATCCCCCTCCCTCTCTCTCTCTCTCTCTCTGGCTGCATAGTTGACACTATATAGAGGGGCGAGTCTGGTCCTTTAGTTGTCCTTAAGGAATTGCGGGCATGTTTGCTTCTGCTGAAATGAGCAAAAATAATTGCAAATCGTAAAAGAAAAAAAATTTGTTCAGGCTGTCGTCGCTACTCAGTACTCGACTCCCAGGGCACAGTACTCATGTGTGTTGCCAGACATCAATGCAGACAGACAGACAGACAGAGAGAGAGAGAGAGACACAGAGAGAGAGAGAGAGAGTCTGACAGACAGACAGACAGACAAACACGGACGGAAACGGAAATATGCAATGAAGCAGAAGTTGGCAGGAAATTGTTAAGACGCCGCGCCTCCGTTCATTCTACCACTCAGTCTCCCTCTCTCTCTCTCTCTCTCTCTCGCTCTTTGTGTCTCACTCACTCTTGCTCTGTTGTATTTTTCTATTTTTACGGCTGTACTTTATTTTGCATCATCGAAAGGGTTTCCCCCAAAAAGCGTTCCTTTGCCCGTTTTATGTTCTTAGACGAATTGAAAAGCCGCATGCAAATAAAATTTGCCTGTTTTTAGTGTTGTCCTTTGAACCCCGAACCCACAGTCTGCATTATTTTGTTGTTGTTGCTTTTGCCTGTTTTGTGGCTTTTATATTTCAATCGAGCTTGTTCTCTTGTTTCCACTTCTTTTTCATTTTTTATGCTGCTCCATTTTAAAGTACATATTTGCAGTTGTTTTTTTTTTTTTTTGTGTGGGTTTTCTTTTGAACGATTTCGACATTTCTATAACATTTATAAGCTACATAAATGATGATGTATTGTTGCAGTTGTACCCAAGAGGACAGCTCTAAGTACGACTTCGAGCATGTAATGGTCTTGCGTGTGTAAACAAAAAGTAATACGACTCAAGATAAGAAAGAAGGGTTGTGACTTAGACAAGTCGAACATTTCGTATTCCAGTGGAAACTATTTGATAGACTAGTCCCATGTTGATGATTTAATGCCTAGATATTTGTTGCATTATATATAGATATTTATGTGCGCGATAAGGTTCTAACTTTAAAACTTCAGCTGTAAAATAGCGGTGGAAATATGCCCGAAAAATTACAAATATATAATAAATATGCGAAAGAAAGATTATTAAATGGTATTTTATTTTAGTTTTTTCTTTTATTGTAAAGTTCATTTGATTTATATCTACACTTAAATTATATAATTACATTTTATGCGAAATTATTTTAGACACCTGAACATTTGATACGCAGCACTTGCATCTATAAAAATATGGCAGAACATTTTGGAGCAGTTAACAATCCACTTTTCGATTTGTACTAAATGAAAATTAACAAAAATTTAAAAGCAAATTAAAAACAGTTTAAGGATAATAATTTAAGGATGGAGTTCTTAGTTCGACCAGTCACTTCAACATTTTGATTCTTTGATTCTTGAAATAAGGTAAGAAATGCCTACAAAATATAATGTTAAATATATAGATTTAAGCATATCACTTTAATTTCTGTATTGTTTGTATATACAAAATTTGTCTTTTAAGTATTTGGTAGTTCTTTTAAAAATCCTTATTTTTGAAAGTATATAATCCTAATGAATAAACGAATATTGTGTGTTATTATGGTTTAGCTGGAAGCTCTGTTTTCAGCCAATAAAACGCAAAAAAAGCCTTTGTACAAAACGAAAAAAAAAACAACTAACAATTTGCATAATTTTTACAACTGTCAGCATAAATTTGCTTAACCAAAAAAAATAAAATCCACATAAAATTGTCGGCCAAATGCGAAAAGTTTTCAATGCGCCCTTGCACAAAAAAAGCAAAATAAACTGGAAAAAATAAGAAAACTCCATCAGACTGCAGAGATGCTGCCAAAAATAAGGATAAGGCATAAGTTTCGACATAAAGTAAACAATAAAATGCTGCAATTGTAATTATGTGTCGGTACCATAAGCCTAATTAGCTACAGTCTTGCCTGCGTGGAACGCACACATAAAATGTACAATTTATGCCAAGACCGTTCTGCCGGTTATATCAGCAATTATTTATCCATTTAATTATAGGCTCGAGAATTAAACTGTTTCGAAGAGCCAGTGTTCGCTGTAGTTGTGGCACATGATTTATTTATTGAATAAAAGCCAACTGAGCGCTTTAAGCGGCTAAAAAATGACATAAAATGTATATAAAAAAAAATTTTAAATTTGAAACTGCGCTTGAAAATATCGACAGATTTCTTATGCCCTGTCTCCGAAAGGAACAGGGCATATTGATTTAGTGCAATTTTCGCTTTGCTCCATGGAATGAAAGGAGTATATTTGGTATATACATATGTTTTATTAATATGACCAAAGCGAATTTAGACTCCGATTCAGAATAGCTTTTATATATTTAATAAAATTGAGCAGTCAGCAGGTAGGATGAGGTATGGTATTTATTAAAAGTATTACAGCCGAAACACATTAGAAATCAGTGCTGAGTTTCCCCGAGAGTCGCAAGTTTACTTTCACTTCCGACACACTCTTTCAAATATCAAAAAGGAGTTGCAAAATGATTGGCTTGCTGTTGATAAGCATTATTACACTGGCAGTAGAGTATTTCCTCGTCGATCATGTCTGACTTACTCTTAGGAGTAGGGGGAGTAGGAGGGTTTTGGGTTAGTGCTGAGGGAAGGGAGGGGGTTTGTTGCACTTACACATGCACACACGTGCGTCGTTTTAGAATTTTGTCTGCACGCGATTCGCGAGTCGTCCCAAAAAGTGGCTAAAAACGTGATGCGCATTTCGAATTTGGGTTGACGCCGTCCTCTGTCTGCCTCTACTACCCACCTCAGATCCCTCACCATTCACTTATCAGTTATCAGTCCCCTAGCAGCTGTGCACCTGACCTTCCCTTCGGGCCACTCTTTGCCAAGGCATTTGCATTGCGTCGACATGAAACGCTTGCACTTTTCCTTTGGCGAGGCGGGGAGAGGCCTTTGAAATTGAAAAAGTGCCTGCCCCAAAAGGCAAGCATATGGACTGTTGGAGAAGATCCTTGGAGCTTGGAGCGTTAAGTGGATGGCAGAGACAGCATTTGCATCAGGTTACATGGAGCATTTCACACGTCATTAGCTCGCTGACAGGCTGATGGGGAATGCGATGCTGTAACAGAGCTGAAGTTGGCAATAAGTTAACGTATAATATAAATGGGCGTGGATTGGCATTTTTTTCGTTACGTTCTGGTTTGAATGGTATGGTAGGTGCTCAAAAAGCATGAGATTAAATAATTTTAAGAGTTCGTTTGGGCTTTGATCAAAACAAATGCCTTGAAATACAAGTGATTAATAAAAGGTAAAAAATAAAAGGTGTTTGGGTTAAAAACAAAACATTTTGTTCAATACAAAAAAGCCAACGGTTGAAATATATTTTAATTCTTTTTTTATTCATTTTTGAATATGCTATCCAATACTTAAGAATTTGAGTTTTAGCTAAAGGCCTACAACTTCATGTTAAAATTAAATTCATTCAAAAATTCGTAACTTCCATTTGCCAAAATTCAACAGCAGTAACAAGCAGTTGTCTGCACTGCTTTAAGCTTTGCATGGGCACTGCTTTAAGCTATACATGTGCACAGCTTGAAGCTATTTGCACAGCTTCAACCATGGAACTTGTTAAACAGCATCAATATAGATGCACACAGGTTTACTGCTTTAAGCCAAGCAGGTGAAAATGTAAATTACGTCAACTTTGCCAATAATCAACACTATTTTACAAAGTTTACAACTTGCAACAGGAAATCTGCTTGTAACGAAAAATACTGCTAAGCAAAAGCAGTTCAATAAAAATATGGAATTAAAGCATCAACTAGCAATTAACATAAATAACTTTTTTGAAAGCATTCAAAATGCTTTTGTCAGAGTTTCTTATCAAGTCTTGACAAATATCGAGTTTCGCACAATTGGGCATTTGAGAGTTGCTGACTGGTAATTATTACTTAAAATGCAACTTGTGGCTTCAATGAAGTTTTTATACCACTCTAATCTTCTCTTTATCAGGCAGTCTGCCCTTCTCTTTCTAATACCTCAGTTTTTACAAATATATTGATGAAACTTAAAACAAGTGCGTCTTATTGCTACAGTCAGTACTTACTGCAATCGGTAGCCTTACCGCATATATCTCCCCTAGTAACAATCCCGTCTTTCAAATTAGATTGCAAATTTACAGGTTAAGTAGACTCTGCTCTGCAAATTTATATAATCTTCGGCATGCCAGAGATAGTTATTATTTCAACTTTACATTATTATTTGAACGCTTTGCATCCATTAAACCCAACATTGTTGTACAGTTTGTTTTAAATAATCGATTTCGGGAAACATATACATATATTATTGTGCATAAAAATAAAATATTTTATATTGTACAAAAAATAATATGTTCTAGAAGAGCAATAGGATTTCTGCTAATAACAAAATTAAGTTCTGCAAAAGGGTGGAAAAGGCAAAAGGAATCATCTCTGACCCCATAAAAGATACGTATTCTTGATACACATTCAACAGTCGAGTCGATATAGCCAAGTCCGTCTGCCCATCTGTAGGAACACATGCATCTCAGACACTTTAAGGGCTAGATACTTCAAATATAGGATATAAATATATTCGAATACTCGGTGCAGATCAGGTCTATTTCATTTGATCGATAACTTGCCCGTTTCGCGAATAATAATTCAAAACCAAATTTCCTATAGCAATGAAAGGAACAACAAACAAAGCATGCTGCAGAATTAAATACAATGTATACATGTTTTTATCTTTTATTTTATTCATATATATTATGAAAATAAGAATTATACATTCATTGTGCTTCACTTACCTTGGACATGCAGAAAGCACTGCCTCCACTCGGGTTCAGTGTCCTTTGCTGCTCGCACGCTGCGCCAAATTGGTGTCAAATTTATGACCGACAAATACAACAAAGCTCGCACTGCACACACAAGACTGTCCTGGTTCAACCCACTGTAGATGTGAAGGAACACACGTTAACTACGCCCCCTCCCCTCTCGTGTTACCACCGTCTGATTTCAGGAGCACACTTCAGTTAGTACGTGAAATGGACTGTTTGTTCACTTTTCGAGCATCATTATTGCTTTTTGATTTTGGTGGGAATTTGCAGAGCGAATGTTTCACTACGTGTGTGAGCCAGTTTGGCTATGCTTATATATATATATATATATATGTGTGTGAGTGTTTGTGTGTGTGTCTGTTTGTGGCCGAGATGAGTTATGGGCCCCAGCCCAGGCAGAGTCGCTGCCTGTGCTGTCTGACTGTGCTTTCGGTTGCATTTGTCTGCCTGCAGTTTCCAAGAACACTTGAATGCAATTTTATTTAAATTACTCAACATTTATGCTTTTTGGTGGTTTATTATTCATTTGTTTTACTAGCAACGTCCGGGCAATCCATCGATATCAGCGCCAGCTAAAGACATGTTGCAATGTCCTCGTTGTCCTTTTTTATCCTCCTCCCCTAGGCTGAATTTATTATGTATTTATCAAACAATTGATGTTGGCGTGATAGTTTTAAATGTTCATTACACTTAGTGTTGCCAATTAAAATATTAAACAGTTGACATAAGTGCCTCGTTATGCAATTTAATTCACACACTTTAAATAAAATGTGCAATTTGTAAGATGTATAATTGTGTGCTCTCAAATGATTTAAGCTATTAACTTTGCAATTGTTAAGAAGTGCAGTCTCTGGCAGAAAGTATCGGGGAATTAGCAATCGTTGCTATGCATATTGTCTGGCTTTTGTTTGTGTATTAAAGGCTTTTCTGTCATCACAAGCTCACTTCAAGTATTTTTTGGCATTTTGCAAATATGTCTAATTCTTCTGTGGCTATAAATAATCTTGCAATCGTAATAAACAAATAAATAATCGTTGTTCTTCTTGTTCTAATTACGGAAAGGTGCACATTGTAGTGCGCTTGTCCAAGTTAATAAAATGTTATGCCTACGATTATACCTTGGTTTCTTTTAATACCAAGCCGAGCTTTTGCCGACGCCCTCTATGAGAATGTAGTGCGTTTGCCCAAGTTAATAGAATTTTATGCCTACGATTATGCTTTGGTTTTTTTTAAGCCGACGCCCTCTATGAGACGGAGTACAATGTCAAGCCCTCTTTGGTTAGTTGATTAAAAGATAGTCGTGCGAGTCCCATCGACTTTGGTTTTTTTTTCTGTTTCGTGGATATAGAAAAGTTACACGTGGACGCGGTGAAAATCGTCCCTAACCCGAAATTTTTTTTTCAACTGAACGAATAATATAATTGTTGGAAATAACTGTATTTGCCTATGTACACCGCAGATTGTATTGGATTCCCGTTTTGTAGTCGTAATCTGTTGTAGCCTGCGAGCAACGGTAATTGTAAGTTCCTTATGATCAAGACCTTCTTCGATGGTATGTTTAAGCTACTTTCATGAAGTAAGAGTCAGTCGCTTTTGGTCGCTTGAATCGCATTGTATAAGTCGCATGAAGCGGACATATATTCTGTATTAAATACAAAGCTCTGAATAAATATAAACCCCAAGTTATAGTAATAATTGCCACCGGCCAAAAATTCTCTGTGGGCACGTGCGCCTCGACAAACAAATAAAAATTATTTCGTGGGGAAAATATATTCGCAAAATGTTTCATCGGCAATAACCACTAGTAAAACCATCTACAATGATTTGCCATTAAACGAGAAAAAAAGAAAAACTCTGATCTTAATTAACTATAATAAATATATTATCATTAAATATATATAAATATGATAACAAAACGTGACCTATTTGACTGCTGAAAAAAAAGAAGAAAAATATATATATGTTTTTGCCACGGGGCTGATCGGCGGATCAGCCAGCGCCAACAGCCATCGCAAACAGCCATCGCCAACTCGGGTCCACGGCACGGGCACCGCTGCACCACAGTGGTATGGAGAGTCAACATTAAGTGAAATCAAACCATGATCCATATTGAGTGTATTAGGTGCAAACAGATTATATTAAACGAACAAACAAAAAAAAAAATAAGTGAAGAAGCAAAAAAAAAAATTTACCACACTCGCCAACATTAAAATTGTTCCTTTAAATTTAACACTAATCAATTGACCTCTCAAGCCTATCAGATGCCTCGCCTACAAAAGATCTTTTGGATGTGGAGGATATTCAAGTAAGAGCATCTGATCCCAAACTTTACTTTTCGTTTAAATTTTATTGCTTACAATAATACTTCGATGTTAAAGTGTGTTAAAATGTGAAAAAGTGTTAAATTACAAGTGCAAAACTCTCTCAATTTGGCGACGAGAAAGATGTAGATAAAGGAAAAAAAACTCACTCAACTTTGATCGCCCTTACAATGAGCGGAAGAATTTTGAATGGGCTTTTAAGTTGTTAATCAAAATTAAAGCACAGCCCAAAAGTATGCTAACAGCTTAATATCGAAGTCGCTGCCGAAATATGTATATGAATGAATAAACACAGGAATAGAAATATATATATAAGAGAAATTAATCTAAATAAATAAAATATAATAAAGATATATTATTATTAATATTATCCTGGTCTAAAGAACTTGTGGGATGGTTCGGATGGGGCTGACCTGAGGCCACCAGGCGGGTCGTGGGTTGCGGATAGCGAATGGCCTCCCCCCAGGGAGGTTAGCTGCGAATAATACGAGATTCCTCGTAAATGAGCAGTCCCGGACAAACAGCGGGTGCGATATTGTCAATCGCACAGACAAGGCGCTTGTGTTGCCGCCTTTAAAGTATAGACTCACACAACCCCATATTTCCCCTCACAATTACCTACCCCATCCTATCCCCCACATTTCACTCCGGGCCGGACTAAGGCGTTATCCGAACCGTGCCGAGAGTCAGATTGGCGTGGGGCCCGGGAAAAAACCTGCCCAGTCTCGAACGGTGGGCTCAGACAAATGGCGACCGCCTGTTCTAATTTAGCCTTACCCGGATAATGCGGATTTCTGCCCGGGCGGACACTCATTTCCCCGCAGCACGTGGGAATTAATGAAGAATTCTAGGAATGCAAAAATACCGCAGGATCTCCCTGTCGCAAGACACCTAGAGGGTCGTGCCCTAAACGGGGAAAGACCCTCTCATGTGGTAGACCAACTTCCACACCGTGCTGCTCCAACACCAAACAAGAGAGTGCCGCATGCACAACAAACTCCTGCTTTGAGGCATAGGAGAGTGATGGTCGGACCACCCCGACCACCATGTCCACCAACGAACGCTGTGAGGCAGGGCGCACAGCGCCCTAAGAGGAAGGAAGAGTTCCCGCCATCGAGGGGTCAACCCGGTGGGCTGGTTGACCCGAACCGGAAATATCTCTGCGGTTCAAGGGTCCAGTGGTACCTTCGGTACCTCCAACAAGGACTCACTCCGGATGCTGCCCTGAAGAAGGCCACAGAGCCCAGGGGAGCGGCTACGGCACCAGCGCCAGCTCTCAAGAGGCGTAGCAGCGCACTCACTCCACCGGTGGCCACCCCCAAGAGGGTGTGCCCGGAGGCCAAGGGTGCTGCTCACGGCCCGGGGGCGGCGAAGGTGACGGCCGGAAAGGGAGCAGGCTTGAACCTCCGTCCGAGCACATCGCGTGCAGCGACCACGAAGCCTAGCTCGCCAGCACCCACCGAGACCCGATGGTCATATGTGGATATGGCAAGAAAGACTCAAACGACGAAAACCCAGGCGTTTCGCCTCCATATTATATTTATGAGAACGTTCTATTTAAACTCAACAATACAATATTTCACTTCAGTTTTGCTTACATTACTTTCTTTTTAATTGTTTCTCAGGTACAAAGATAGTCGAAATCTGCAGTTTTAACGTATTTAGTCGACTACAAGTTATATATGAATAGCAGAATCGTCATCTTAGTTCTCACGAATCCAACTTGAAAATGTATGTAAAAGTTTTATGTAGAACGTACAAAATCAGAAAGTCTATAATTGACCTACAAATAAATAGAAGATATTAAATTGTTTTGTGTTTGTAACATAGTAAACTTGGTCCGCCTCATTTTTAACTAAATTCTCTGGATATTTACTCTTTCCTTGGATATTCAGATTTTCCCTATTCGAAATAAACATATTACTCTACTGAAACCTTAGAAAATATGTGATAAATATCTTTTAGAAATTATATAAAAAATGTGGAGAAATTGTTGTACAAAACTGTTAATTAACAAGGTCAACCTGCTCAATATCCAGTCCCTCTGAATTGATATGTTAAATATATTAAATACGTTTTAACTTTATAGCCGACTTACATATTGAAATTTAAGCGCTTCACACGTTTACCTAAAAGTTATTCTAGTAATTATTCTCTGCATGAATCGTTTCGAGTACTTTGTAATGGTTGCAACATACTTAATCAATTCACAGTTTTCTATTTCCATCATCAGCTTAATTTGCATCTTAACTAATTCATACTAACTGCTCTTTATTCTTGGCCCGATTCACGTTGTTATTGATTTTCTGCAAACCATGTTGTACCAATTTTGCATTAAGAAGACTCCCAGAAAATTGTTTAAATGCCTAAAAATCTAAATCTATACTTATACCTATATCTATATCTATGTATATTTCTATATGTATATCTATATCTGTGTCTATCCACTGACTGTTTAAATAAATTTTGCTATCGCCAAATTTAAATTTCAAGTTGAAATCCATTCATTGCAGCTAATAGAAAATATGGAAAGTGTTAAGCGAATTGCTGAAATTGAAAACGCTTAATTTGTTTGACATTTATTTGCATTGAAAATCAAGCGAAATCGGATAAACACATGAGCACACTTGGAACTGGGCCAGAGGACGAGGCTCAATTGTGGCACATCAAAACCGAAAATGGTAAAGTGGCAAGCAGAGAACAAAAATTCAGATTTATATTAAAAATAATCGTCTACTTGTTTGGTCAAAAAGGGAAAGAAAAGAAAGCAAAGCAATCAGGAAAAAAAGGAAGAAAAAATGTTTCTTGAACTGCGCCAGAATTTTGCACGTGAGTCGTTTGTCTGAGCTGAATCCACTTCAATGCACGCCACCCACTTGGGGCACAGCGCCACAGACGCTAAGGGTGCAGGGGAAGAGGGAGCGGCAGGGGCACTTCAAGTGTGGCGTCTGGCGTAAAGTTTATTTATGTTTTTTTTTGCATGCAACTTTGTTCCTTTTTTTTAGCAAGCACAATAAATAAGAGGCCTCTATACAAGATATATACAAAAATACAAACATGCAGTTGGCGAAGGTAAAGATGAGTTCAAATATTTTTTATGATGGCAAACTATTTAATATTTTTTAATTGCACAAGTTTCACTTTTATTTAATATTTTGGAATACATCTATAAATGCATTTGCTATTCATATATGGAATATGGCTGTCTGCCCACAAAGAGCTGAGCTGAATCAGCTTAGATGTCAAAAACAGCCAAGCCCAAAAATGCATTACACAAAGGCTTGCCAATCCTTGTGTCTGTGCGAGTGGTTGCCCAGGTGAAAAGTCAGAGGTTGCCGCATTAATTCCACTTAATTAGTTTTAACCATGGAAATCAAGAGAACCAAGAACAAATAAGCCAAATATTCCTTCAATTTTGTGGCGAATGTTAAACGCATTCAAAAGCTGTTAAAGTTTCAGTCAGTTTCAGATGCTTTTATAATTTAACAGACGAAGTAAATTAGCAAGTAGTTTTAGTTAACAGTCAAAGAGAATTAAGAATTAAATAAAAAACTGTGAAGTAAATGTTAAGTGCTCATGTTATTGTTGAGTACATCATGTTCTTTAAATCTTATGCTAGCATTAACATACTCTGAAAGCAGACGAATTCAGTTAGCAGTTGGTTTCAGGTAACAGCGATTCTTGTTAACAGGTTAAATTAGCAGGTCGTTTTAGTTAACAGTCAAAGAGAATTAAATAATAGAATATTTCATTTAATTCTCTTTCGGCTTCTCCTGTTGCCTAAAACTGTAATGTCAGTGTTAACTGGTCATGTTAATGTTAAGTGCAAACTTTCTTTAAATCTTATGCTAAAATTAACATACTCTGAAAGCAGCCGAATTCAGTTAGCAGTTGGTTTTATTTAACAGCAATTCTTGTTAACACGTTAAAAACACTTTCTGTTAATAGCTATGTAAATGTAGTAACATTTACATTTTAATTCTCTTATGCTTCTATGTTAACACTCCTGCTGCCTTAAACTGTAAAGCCACTGTTATGTGGTCATGTTAACGGACTTCCCCAGCTCACTGTTAAGCACAGACTCTCTTTAACTATCATGTTAAGCTTAACTTAACTGTTAAGTAGCTTAACAGCTGCGATGCTATTTCTCTTAGGCGCCCATGTTAATAAACTTCCCCAATGTTACTGTTAAATAACAGCCGATTAACGCTTAAGTTTCACCCTCAATTACCCTTAAAATAATGGTAAATTTATCCCTTTGAAAAGCTCTTTTCCTGTTAAGCTCGCAAGCTCTATTGCCTAGCTTTTGCCGGCATGAGTACAGCTTTCGCTCTCAAGTCACGCTGAGAGCGCCCACGCCAATACTGTGCTGCTTAGAAATTGAACGCGTTTTTCTTATTGGCTGAGCGGTGCTTATAAAAGTCCAGGCAGCACCCAATTAAAGTTCAGTTGGGGTCTGCACTTTGTCGATGAATGCCGCTTTTTTTGTACTTAGGGTTCTTTTGTGGTGGTGTGGAACTTATGCGTTTGCCAGGCGTTGATTGATAGAAAGTTGTATGTCCTGGAGCCAGTATTTGAACCAGTAAAATTTATCATTTGATTTAATGCTTCTTATTTAAATGGATATTAAAATGCTTATGCTCAAAGTTGTAGAGAGCAATGGAGAACTTAAAAATCATATTTAGTATATAAATATTGCAGATAATTAAGCATTCCCAAAAAAATTATTTTGAATTAATTATTTAAATAAAATCTATAATTCTTACTTTTTGTTTAGACATTTAATTCTTCAACTAATATTAGTCGACTCAGAAGAACAGAAGAGTAAAAAATTAATCAAAGTAGACTTGAATTAAAATTAAATATTTTAATTTAAATGCCCCAAATGGAAAAACGTAATCTAAAAAATAAATAATAATCTTAAAAATGTCGTCAAAATAAAAAAAAAAAACATATAATTTTGGTTTAACTTTGACTTAATTACAATCAATATTTATATTTATTTTAATCTTGATTTATTATTTGTATTCCATAAAAAATATTGACCCATTTTTTGCAATTTGTCTTACAGCAAGAATACATTTCAAAATTATATCTGGAAAGTTAACACATTTTTTCAAACATATGTAAATAGATATATAACTTAGCTAAATACTGTGTCTATAAATGCTTAAATACAATTAAAACAATTACATAATTTCAACAGTAAAATAAGAAGAAGTAATGTTAAATAAAGCATCAATTGATTAGTTGCTCAAATGGAGCTTAGCCAATTATTACATCCCCAGTAATATGCCTGAAGTTAGCAGCCAAATGCAATTTTTCCATTGCTCAGCAAAAGAGAACTTGGAATGATTAATGCAGTCATCATCATCGAGTTGGTGGCACTGGCCTAATTGCAGACAATTAACCAGGTCAAATTACCGCAATCCCGTTGTAGTAATTCATGTCCAAAATACGCGGCCAAAGTTCAACAAATACATGGGAAATTAAATGCTGCACTCTTCGAGCTGGCTCTGCAGCAAATTGGCGAGGCACAGACCAAAATATATAAAATGCAATTGAAAATGCAGCCAGCGTGGCAATTTGGCGGAAAGAAATAAAATGCTTCACGCCAAAATGGTTTGAACTTGCGGCAATAAATTCATTTTGTTGCTGGCCAAAAAGAAATAAAAACCCCTAATGAAGAGGGCACAGCCTACATATTGTATTATGGTTTTTCTACACTATTTGCCCTATTTTCTATTGCACAGCACTCAAAAATGTTGAGCGATGGTTATGCCCTAGAGAAAATATCTATAAGATATCAGCTGCATCAGCTGAAGTTACTATTTAAACATTAAATATAATACAAATATGCACTAAACAGTTCAAAAATTAAAATTTGAAAAAGTCAATTAGATATAGTTGGGCTTCTGTTGTCAGATTCTGCGACACACAAGGTTTTTTACATATATAAACTGGACCCGTAAAGAAGCTAGGATATTTAATAAAAATGTTATATAAAAATTCAAAAATTAAAAAAAACAGCCTTTAATATTTAATATATAATTTTATTTTTAAATAAATAGAATTAATATATATAAGATATCAGTCAGAATTAGAAGGTAGCAATTTGTAATAAAAAGTTTAATAAAGAGTCAACAAATTAATAAAAACAACTAAACTATTTGAAGTTAATTTGTTTTTGGCAGATTCTTGAATAAATCAATATGTATATAGTTACATAGATACAATTATATTCTTCGCTACCAATGCTTACAGAAATATACAAACTACTAAACAAATTTTTGTTTTTTTTTTTTAAATCTGTTAAAACAGTATTTTAATTAGAGTTAAAATTTATATTTGCAAATACCTTTGACATAATTTATATTATTGTTTGGCACGTATACAAAGTAGATATTATCTAAAAATAATAACAGGGTATTTAATAGTTGCAAAATACTTTACAGCAGCCATTGCTCTTTAGCATTTCTTTCGACTTCATAACGATTGGCAGCCATACATATAAATATATATATATATATGTGTGTGTGAGAGAGTGTGTGTGTGTGTGTCTGTGCAGATGAATGCTTTGAAAAATTACTCACGTATCAGAGAGCGCAGAGAGCCTTTCTCTAATCCCCGCAAGCGTGACAGGCGCTGCCCGGAATCGAAACAAGCAGAGAGAAAAAAAAAACAAGTAAGAGTGCTGTAGTCGAGTGAGCTCGCTACGATATACCCTAAAGCCAGTTGTTAAATATATTCTAGTTTTATTGGCAAATTTCCCTCTATAAAGTTTTGCACCAAAATGTGAGCAGCTCTGCAAGCGCGCTCTGACGGCAAACACGTGAATAATCATACATACATACATATATATGTACACGCAATCGTAACGGGATAACGGGGCTCTGCAGAACACACACAAAAACATATTGACGGCGTCGTTTATCATGCCATCTCTTTCTTGTTCGCATACTTATGCATACAGAAAATGGTTGCAGCTGCTGATTGACATGTTGTTCGACTATAACTTGTGTGTTTATTATTTGATCTTGATGCAATTTGGGAAGTTGATCAATAATATGCATATGTATATTCTATATAAATTATAAGATTCTGCCTTTAAAATTGTAGCATTCATTGCTATCGGAAATCGAAATTAATCGATATTCGAGAAACGAAGACAGTTATCGATAAAATAAAGTAAACTGAACTGCGCCGGGTATACGAGAACTTATATTCCAAACTTTAAGTCAATAAGTCTCATAGTCTCTGAGATCTGCGTGTGCATACAGATAGACGGACATGGCTATATCGACCCAGCTGTTGACCCTGATCAAGAATATTTATAACTTATGGAGTCGGAGATGATTCCTTCTGCCTGTTACATTCATTTGCACAAAGCCATTATACCCTTTGTTGCATTTGCAGACGTATCGACAGGCAATTATCGTAGAGCACCATCAAAAGGGAAATTTAAAGGGCCACATTGCTGAAAAAGGGAAGCAAGTTGGCAGGGTCAGCGAGATCAGCGTTGCATGTAGCGGCATTTTTCGCAAGGTGACGTGTTGTGGGTTAGGGAGAATTAGCACATGTGAAAAAAGCGCAGTGAGGCAGGTCGTGTTCCGTGGCGCGTAGATTTTTGTTCCGTGCAAGCAAAGGTTGGAGTGTCTTTAGGAGTGCACTAACCCTCCGTTATACTTTAGGCTTTGTGGAGTCAAATTCGGCGCAAGTGTGTCTGTTTAAATAATTGTTGTGCTGTTTTAATTGGTTTATGTGGTTTATGCTCAGGTGGCCGATGGCAAAATTATAATTTATGTTATATATAATTTGCTGGGCGACCAAAAACTCGTCTGAAGTTGACGCAACGACGAATTTGCCAGGAGCAGAATTGCTGGATACGGCCTCGTCACTACTGCGAGGGAATCACTGGGCAAATTCACCATCTTTAATATTGGGAGCACGCATGCGCACCGACGGCGTATCTTTTCAGCCGGTGAGTGCCATTACATGCTCCTAGGATAAGCCTTCAGTAACCGAAGTCGCACGTATCTGGATCCCGGCCTCCTTAAAGGAACCGGACCAGGTGCTCAACCTGCTGCAACTCTGCAATCCATCTCTCCCCACCCATGATTGGAGGGTGGTGAAGATCGAGGCCACCGAGGGGCCAACGAATCAGGCCGTCCTGATCCTGAATAAGGAATCGCTGGCCCCCATAGAAGCCGCCAAGGGCGAGCTAAACTTCGGCTTCGGCTCCGTAACCGTAAAGGTGTACAAGTCGGATGCGCCGGCCGGAGGAGACCCTGCTGTCTGTAGCAAGACGGCTGAACAGGGCCCTGCGGCGGAGATCGGAGCAACCGATGAGGAGCCGGAGCCGGGCTATACGTCGGACACTTCGACCCTGACTCGGGGCCTTGCGGCCTTATGTCAGGAGTTGGATGAGGACGACTTTATGCTGTCGGACGAGGACGACGACAGTAATAACACGGTGGTGAGGGTAGAATCTCCGGATGTCTCTGAGACTACGGCAGATAAACCTTCACCACAGTAAAGCAGCGTCCGCTGCTCTGATGCTCCGCCTGGCTGGAGGCGGAGACGATATAGTACTAGTCCAAGAACCTTGGGTAATTGGAGGAAAGGTTTGCGGACTAGGCAACAAAGACTATAAGCTATTAGTAGCTGGCACTGAAGGTAAAAAACGCACCTGCATCCTCGCGAAAAAATTCCTAAACATTTTTCTGCTCCATAATTTTAGCAATGACGACAATACAGCGGTAAGCCTGGAGCTCAAATCAGCTTCGGTAAGGCTACTGTCTGTCTACATGGCCTATGACAGCGCCGGCCCGCCACCAGACGAAACAACGAGGCTAATCGTCCAAGAGTGCGAGAAGCACAAGATTGGCCTAATCATAGGCTGTGATGCCAATGCTCACCACACTCAGTGGGGGAGTACGGGCACAAATCCGAGGGGTGAGTCACTCCTATCCTTCATTTTAAATACTAACCTTCTAGTATGTAACACGGGTAACGAACCCACCTTTATCATTAAGAATAGACGAGAGGTCATTGATCTGACACTCATCTCACAATCTCTGAGTGATCAGCTAATAGGGTGGAGAGTGTCTGACGACCACTCCTTCTCTGATCACAGATACATAGAGTTTGAGCTTCTCGCAAGCCACCCAGAACCAGTTCACTTCACAAATCAGAAGAAGGCGAACTGGGAAATTTTCAAAACCAAACTTGACCGGATCCTTCCGGAACACCCACCTAAAGGTCCGGACAATATAGCTCATCTCTGCAATCTTACAGAGACTTTTACCATAGCATGCAACAAGGCTTTTAAGGCAGCGTGCCCCATTAGTAAGCCAATGCGCAAGAAGAAACCACCATGGTGGACACCTCAACTAAACGTCCTTCGACAAAGTTGCAGGTCTCTCTTCAATGCAGCGAAAGCGCAAAACAATGACCAGCAATGGTCCAAATATAAATCAAGTCTGGCCGAATATAAAAAAGCCACCAGACGAGAAAGAAGGAAATCTTGGAGAGATTTCTGCACGGACATTGATTCAACTACTGAAGCTGCAAGGCTTAGAAAAGTTTTATCAAAAACCACACCCACACTGGGCTACCTGAAAAAGGATGATAGCTCTTGGTCGGTCTCCAGTGAAGAGTCACTGGAAATCCTCCTTAAAACACACTTCCCTGGCTGCTCTGAGCAGACGCCGAGGTGCGCAGAAACCACCGGTATAGATAACTTATCTCTGAAATCCCTGATACACAGAGGGAACATTAAATGGGCAGTGAACAGCTTCAAGCCGTTCAAATCCCCAGGCCCAGATCAAATAAGCCCAGTCCAATTACAAAAGGCTGGAAATACAGCCATAAATTGGCTACATGAGATCTTCGGGAAGATTCTGAAGACTGGTCGCATCCCACCAAAATGGCTCCAGTCAAAAATAACATTTATACCCAAAGCTGGGAAGCCATCGCACACCAGCGCCAAAGATTTTCGACCCATCAGTCTGTCATCTTTCATGCTAAAGACCTTGGAACGGCTTATAAGTCTCCATCTCACAGCATCCATCGACCCAAGGCTTATGTCGGGGTCCCAACATGCGTACAAGAAGGGCAGATCCACAGACACTGCCCTTCATTCTGTGGTCTCCACTATAGAGAAATCTCTTCTCCACAAGGAGTACACCCTAATAGCGTTTCTTGACATTGAGGGCGCCTTTAACAACGTCACTCCGGCAGCCATAGTCGGAGCTCTGCTGGGGCTGGGGATTGATACCGGTACAGTGGGACTGATCAGTCAATTGCTCACTTGCAGGACTGTGATATCCACACTGGGGTCGTCAACTCTCTCCAGGTCCGTAAGCAGAGGTACGCCACAAGGAGGCGTCCTGTCACCCCTACTATGGAACATAGCTATTAACAAACTGCTGTGGGACATGGAGGGGGGCGGCTGCAAAATAGTGGCATATGCGGATGACGTTGCTGTAATTTTCAAGGGAAAATACCCACAAACTCTCTGTGACCTCATGACTAGTAAATTAAATATACTTTCATGCTGGGCAAAGGAGAGCGGTTTAGGGGTAAACCCAAATAAGACGGAACTGGTTCTTTTCTCAAGAAACTACAAGATCCCTTCTCTTGTCCCACCACGACTAAATAATATAAGCTTGACTTTCAACAAAAGTGCCAATTTCCTAGGATTGACACTGGACAGAAAACTAGACTGGAACCTAAATACCCAATCACGGGTTAAGAAGGCAACAGTCGCTCTATACACGTGTAGAAAATCTATTGGGCTGAAATGGGGTATGTCCCCACACATCGTTCAATGGCTATACACATCTATAGTCAGACCCATACTTCTGTACGGCGTCGCAGTATGGTGGCCCTGTTTGAAAAAGAATACCACCCTCTCTAAACTAAACAAGGTTCAGCGTATGGCTGAACTATGCATATCAGGGGCGCTTCGTACCACACCTAGTGCGGCACTTGACGCCATCCTGGACATCCCGTGTCTGGAAGGACAAGGAATGGAAAATGCAACCCTCACGGCCATAAGACTCAGAGAATCTCACGCCTGGGAAAATCAGAGCACTGGTCATGCATCAATCCTTGAAGGGAAATTAACCATCCCTCCAAAGACAGACTACTGCATGCCAGTAACTCAACTGGATACGCCCTTCCACATATACTTCCCTCAAAGGGAGGAATGGGTTCATGGCACCCCCGGTCCGCCGGCGACCATAACCTTCTTTACAGATGGCTCCAAACTAGACAACCGCGTAGGCGGAGGGGTCTACTCCGAGCAACTCAATATACAGCTATCCTTCAGCCTTCCGACACACTGCAGTGTTTTTCAAGCTGAGGTACTGGCCATTAAAGAAGCTATAGACTGCCTAGAAAGGCTCAAAGTCAGCCCTAGCAATATAAACATTTATATTGACAGTCAGGCGGCAATTAAATCCATCAGCTCGATATCTTCAAACTCGATATCAGTAACAAGCTGTCGCAAATCTCTACACGAGATGGCAAAACAGCATGTTATTAGCCTAATATGGGTCCCTGGTCACCAGGACATTGAAGGCAACTGTAAAGCCGATGAGCTAGCTAGGAAAGGTACTTTACTACCACTCCTCGCGGACAAGGAAGATATAAGTATGCCTCTAGCTACGTGTAGGCTCAATATCAAGGAGGAGTATAGGCGCAGGTCATGCAGAAAATGGCAAGGTGCCACCTGCGCTCGCATAGCACACCAGACATGGCCAATCGTAAACCCCAAGCGCAGCAAAGAGCTGTGCAGTCTGAGCCGGACCAACTGCTCTGCAGTGATCCGGGCTCTAACTGGGCACTGGCTGGTCGGCAGCCATGCCAACAGACTCCAGGCGCCACATAATGACTTTTGCAGAAGCTGCAAAGATGAGGAAGAGGTGGAATCTGTGGAACACTTCTTTTGCCACTGCCCAGCACTTGCTAGAAAAAGGCTGGAACTCCTGGGTAACTACTCCCTAACTGATTTATCGGAGCTCCGACATATAAGACCGGCCAAGATAGTAAAGTTTATCAACGCATCTGGCTGGTTAAATACTTAAATGTCACGACTGCACGACTGCAGGAGGAAACCCCCCCCTCTAGATCCCACCCCTTTTCGGTATCACAACGGGCCAAATATGGCCTAAGTGTGTCAGCCCTTCGGGCTGACAGCCGACTTAACCTAACCTAACCTAACCGAAGTCGCATAGTTCGAGCGCATTAAATTTAATCGAACCCACAATTTAAATTCTAACGCATGAGCAGAAGAAAATTATTGTCACGCCCAAATGTTAAATTGCGTACTTTATATTAAAACACAAATTGTAAAAAAAAGAAACACATGTGATCAGAGCCAAACAAATCATACATTGTACCGAACCCAAATTCAGCACCCAGGGCTCCAGCGCATCCATTCCTCATTCAGAATATTTATGTAAATCTTGTATTTAGGCAATTATCTATGTATTTGAATGTTATGTTAAGTAATTTGTATTTCTATTAGTTATTCATGTTCATATATTTATTTATTCACATATTTATTATTAATTTAAATATCTAAGTACCACTGTTCTTTAACAAAATCCGGCGTCCGGACTTTTGCCAAATTGGGGAAACAATTTTTGCATTATGTAGTGTTGTGTATGTCGAGTTTTTTTTTTGAGTCTGTACCGTCCACGGGCAGGGTTGGAGTTACCCATCTCTGGGAATACTGAGTTAGCCGAGGTTGCCCACTGGGAAACACTGAACGTGTTACACTTTTCACCCATGACTAGCAGATGTTAATGTAGCCTACAAGAAGTGGTGCACGCGCTGGCTCCGGCTGTGTGATCGGTGGGAGGTCGGGGTTCCTTAAGGTTCCTTGCGCTACGTGCTCGCTGTATATAATATTAATGAAAAAATATCGCGTGCGGGTATCGCTCGACCAAATTACCGGGAAGGGGGAAGCGAGGAAAAGGGAATTGCACGATCTCACAAATATAACATGGAGGCGACACTCCAGGGTTTTCGTCGTTGGAGCTGGGCCGGTGTTATTGCCACAGCAGATGCCCACCCTACCTAGATCATCAGGCACCTAAACATAATAATCTTCGATGATCCCTAAAACAACGACTACTTATTTCATCCACTATTCAGTGTGCGTTTCATGATGTGACTCAAATGATTGCAATGTAACAATCTGGCAACCCTCGTTTAGCTTATCCCAAGTTTCGTTCGCATGTACGCAAATATTAATCTCTCAATAGTTCTATACTCCACTCCGTTTTTGACTGCCGAATGCGTCGCGTCATTAGACTAATGAAAGTGTGATTCCTGCATATCGTTATCTTGTTTGTGTACGCTGTAAAACTGTGCGCGTGGATCTAACAAATCCAACGCATGACTCCCATGAGCAATCTTGAAAACACATGCTTCTTGAACAATGTGCTCCAAACACTCCTTTTTACCCCGTACTTTTTGTACAATCTGCAGCATCTCATCTACAACTTGAATATGGTGGTAGAGGTTAGCTCGACTGAGGAATACAGGCAGAAAAAATTTCCAATCACAAAAGTAAATAAATAAAGATTGTGTAGGAGGCCTAACGACATTTCACAAGGCCTAATTGTGCAGTTCAACAAGAGCCGTAATATAGTCTCGAAGCTTGAACCATTTGGGAATTCGTTTAAGCCACACTTTGAATGAAGCGCAACATTTTATGCAACACTTTTTTCCAGTTGACATTCAGGTTGGCTAATTTTGTAAAATTGTAAGCCATACCTCTAGGCAGACAATACATTATAATATATATAAAATATTATCTGACCATATAAATTTATTTTTCTTTTTTTCATTCCATATTTAATTAATTATTTCATTTGTTGGCATAGCTAATATGTAAGTAATTTTGTTTAATCTTTATTTTATTTACTTTTTGTTTATCTTGTTTAGTTCACTGTACCAAATATAATTGCAATATTACCATTCATATCGCCAGCTCCCAAGAGGCGTAGCAGCGCACTCACTCCACCGGTGGCCACCCCCAAGAGGGTGTGCCCGGAGGCCAAGAGTGCTGCTCACGGCCCGGGGGCGACGAAGGTTCCTCCGTCCGAGCACATCGTAGCCCAGCTCGCCAGCGCCCACCAAGCCCCGATTGTCATATGCTGATATGGCAAGAAAGGTAAAGGTGGCCGTGTTGCCTGTGGATTTCCCACGGGCAATGCTCAGTCGCGGAGACTTGTCTGTGTAGGAAGAGCCCATCATTGACGAAGTCATTGCGTCTGGTGGGGATACCGGGTCGGTTTCCTGGTCATTGAGTGCTTGGATGAGGCCTCAGCGGACTGGCTGAGAACCGCAACGCCGCGGCTAAAATCGTGGAAGGGCGTGCCCCTTGAATGCAAAGTGGGGGACAACATTCCGTCGCCCCACTCCATCACGCTGTTTTGCCCCAGAAATGTAGATCGGTCGACCGAATCCCTGTTGGTTCTGCTGAGGAACCAGAACAGGATCGAGACCGACACATGGAAAGTGATGTCCAGGAGGAACGAGGGCGGAGGAGCCCTCCTGGTCATCGGGATAGAAGAGCTATCCAAGGACATCATTGTGGAGAAGGGGCACCAGATCTACTTCCGCTACGGGACCATCCCCGTTTAAAGAGGAGAGCTGGAGCTAAGCCTCAATCTGAGCCAAGTGGCAGGGTGGCTGTCAATGTGGCACCACAACCACAGAAGACACTCCTGCCGCAGCTCATAGCAGTTGCACTGCGCCTAGCATTTGCAACGCCCTCTAGGGGTTAGAGTAAAATGCCAAGCTTTTTTTTGTTAGTTGACCAAAAATTTTTTTTGACTGGAGCTTGAGTTTTTGTCTGCCAATGGGGACAGTCGTGCGCGTCCCCTCGACTTTGGTTTTTTTTTCTCTTGGTTTCGCGGTGGTAGAAGAATTACACGTGGGCACGATGGAATTCGTCCATAACCCGAAAATGTTTTTTTTTCGCCTGTATTAATAATATAATTGCCACCGGCCAAGGAAAAAAAATTCAGTTTGTGTACGTGCGTCAAACAAATAACAAATGAACAAAAAAAAAACTATTTAGTGGGGAAAAATATGCTCCCAAATTGTTAATCGGCAATAACCGCCAATGAAACCATTTACCCTGACTTGCCATTGAAAAAGAAGAGAAAAAAAACTCTAAATTAAATAAATATATGGTCGCTAAATATATATCGATAACGAAACGCGATCCATTGGACTGCTTAGAAAAAGAAAGGAAGGAGAACGAGCGTTTTTTTTGCCACGGAACTGATCGGCTGATCAGCCAGTGCCAATCGCATTGCCAATGCGGGACCACGGTACAGTCGCCGCTGGAGTGGATTGAGGCTGTCCCTACGTTGGCAGCATCGAGTCATCGGGCGATGCAGCTTATGCGCCCACAACGGACCTAGCCTTATCAATTTTTTTTTATTATTCGTAACATGAAACCAAGACAAAATTTAATAATCATTAAAATAAAAAAAAAAAAATTAAATTCCTTAAGTATTACAATTACCCAAGTCACCAGCAAGTGAAATCAATCATAGACCATATGTAGTGAGAACAGTGAACACTGAACAGTGAATGAAATAAGGGTCGTTGTATTAGGGATTATCCAACATTATTATGTTTAGGTGTTTGATGATCTAGGTAGGGTGGGCATCTGCTGTGGCAATAACACCGGCCCAGCTCCAACGACGAAAACCCTGGAGTGTCGCCTCCATGTTATATTTGTGAGATCGTGCAATTCCCTTTTCGTCTCTTCCCCCTTCCCGGTAATTTGGTCGAGCGATACCCGCACGCGATATTTTTTAATTAATATTATATACAGCGAGCAAATAGCGCAAGGAACCTTAAGGAACCCCGACCTCCCACCGATCACACAGCCGGAGCCAGCGCGCCAAAATACCAGGTTATACGCTACATAGATTAAAATTTCATGAACAGTATTGATTTGTGATGAACCTGTCAGTAATCTCCTTTAAACCTTCGGACCTGTGCACTAAGGTTTCGGTTAATTTATGTATGAAACGAATGTACTCAGTGTAGAGAATTTCGGATATAAAACAGCGTCTTGAATACAAGTATCTCATTCAAAAAGATGTCGAAGTACATTCAGGAGCTGTTCAATTTCATGGACGACGAGGAGAATTCAATGAATTTTCAATTGGGACAGCTGAGTCCATCGGAATGGCTTGAGCTCTTGGAAATTTCACCTAGAGAGAAAAGGAAAATCGAGGAGGAGGAGGACACTTCTTTCCACAAGAAGCAAAAGGTTGACGACTCGGAAACCTTCATCATCGATATAACCGAGGAGGGACAAAGGATGGAGCCCACCTTCGATGAGCTTCTTCTCGAGGAGCCCATTGCTGAGGAATGGGACATAAAGAAAATATTCGATGCTGACGATGTTTTAGAAAATTCAGTAGAATGTTTAAACTTTATTAAAAATATTTAATAATAAATACTAAATTTAATCAATTCTATTTCATTTATTCATTACATTTAAATAAATAAAAGAAAACATTACAAAATACATATTTCTTTGTGTTATTATTTATTCCACACATACATATTTATTCCATACACACACACACATACACTTTATTTTCAGCTTCATGAATTCAAATAAAATGCATATATGTACAATATAAAATCATGTGTTTATCATCTTCATCTTCTTTTTATTGAGGTAGACTGCATTTTTAATAGACACGCGCAGGTACAGAAGCACACACTTGCAACCTCAAGTCTTGTGTTTATCTTCTCCTTTCTTTTTTTTTTACAGGTACACTGCATTTCTAAATAGAGGCACAAACAGATACACAAACACACACACACACACTTCTACTTCTTTTTGGTTTTAAATATTCATTTATTTTTTTTTTGTTCTTCTTCTTAATTTTATTTATATTTTCTTTTTCCACTTAATTTTGTTAACATTTTTCATTTTGTGTATATTAATTAATTTATTATTATTTATTTATTTATTTCGTCTTTTTTTTCTTACTACTATAATGCCCTCAGGCATATGTATTTATCCCATCTTCTTTTATTTTTCTCTTATCATCTCTAGAACTTAAAGTGGTTTTTCTTATTCTATGTGTATGTAAATTGTGAATCTTAGATCTAAACATCAACATGCTATCACAAAATGTCTTTTTTTCAAATAGACATTGCTTATAACTATTTATAGTCAACTTATCTAATGCAGACTTTTTAACACCTTTTGATTTTTTTATGCATCCACCCCTTTCAAGAGACAAGGAATACATTTTGGCTCTAAGAACAACAAACTCCAACATTCTTTTTCCACTGTTTCTTTTTCTTCATACTTTGGCTTCACGTAATCATAATGAAAATCGTACATTTGCCATTTTGACAGTTCGAGAACTGTAAAACCTAAGTACATTGGCTTATCATACACATTATGGAGTCGATTCATTTGAATCGCATACATATCTTCAGAAAATTGTGCTGAACTATGGAAATTGGCCTTTGCAATGAGGGCACGAGCACCCAATCTATTGCGATTAGTGGTTTCCCACGATGTGACCAGTTTGATGTCTTTATGTTTTTCTACGTTTTCCATCGTTTTTCCATAGACAGCGTTATTTAATAATTTGAAAAAGTCTTTTCCAAAATTATTTTTTGCTAGCGTTCTATGATATGTATTTAAGTCTATGTACTTTTTAAGCCAGGGAGACTGCTTAAACTCTAAAATGTTGTGTATTTTTGTTAACATTAAGCCATTTCTTAGGCATTGCTGAAGATTTTTATAATGGATAGGATACTTTATTTTTGACCTAAGGTCAGCAACAAGTTTTTCAACTTTAGCCTCCGGAGTATGCTTTTGGTTTAATGGGCAAAAAGGTAGATCATTATGGTAATCGTGAAGAGACTCTGGATACAAAAGATCTACCTCGAGAATGTACCCAGACTCTGAATTATCTTTGATAGATGAAATATCAAATGCATTCAATTCTGCATCATTCATCCATCTAAAGCCGGAATATGGGAGATATTGCAACATTGCCCAGCCATATAAATTATTGGCATCTAAATACATCAGGAATTCTGATGGCTTAGTGCTGTCATAATTCTCCATATACATATGGTTGGCTTTCGAATAGCGCTTGCAGCACTGAACTAATCCACCACGAATACCATTTTGAATGAACCTATACATATTAATGTCAGTTAATAATTCTAGTTCTATTTTTGGGGTCTTCAACATTGCATCCCATGAGAGACCGGGTGTAGTGTAATAATGGGCGGGATCTAATGAATACATTTTCTTGCAAATTGCACGAAAATTTTGAAAGACATCCGACAGTAAAAGAACATCAGTCTTAAGATACAATTCCATGTAATCTTTACGACTTTGACATCCGGAAATTGACCAGACTTTTTGAGCGTGGGAATAGTCTTCGAAGAATTTATCTCTGTGGGGAAGAGCCGACTCATCTAATCTGCTCTCTGAGTCAATATACTCATAAGGAAATACCCCCGTATAGTTGTTCTATACTCATACTCCACTCCGTTTTTGACTGCCGAATGCGTCGCGTCATTAGACTAATGAAAGTGTGATTCCTGCATATCGTTATCTTGTTTGTGTACGCTGTAAAACTGTGCGCGTGGATCTAACAAATCTAACACATGACTCCCATGAGCAATCTTGAAAACACATGCTTCTTGAACAATGTACTCCAAACACTCCTTTTTACCCCGTACTTTTTGTACAATCTGCAGCATCTCATCTACAACTTGAATATGGTGGTAGAGGTTAGCTCGACTGAGGAATACAGGCAGAAAAAATTTCCAATCACAAAAGTAAATAAATAATGATTGTGTTGGAGGCCTAACGGTATTTCGAAAGGCATAATTGTGCAGTTCAACAAGAGCCGTAATATAGTCTCGAAGCTAGAACCATTTGGGAATTCGTTTAAGCCGCACGTTGAATGAAGCGCAACATTTTATGCAACACTTTTTTCCATAAGTTGACATTCAGGTTGACTGGCTGAGAACCGCAGCGCCGCGGCTAAAATCGTGGAAGGGCGTGCCCCTTGTAATGGTCAGCACGCCACGTACAAAAATATAGAGTTGCAGCGCTAATCGTTTGCGACAAATTTGTCGCCTGCGCTGTAACGGACTAATAGTACACAAAGCAGTGCATCTGAGCACGCAAAACTGAGCCTCCAAAAAAATAAAATTTTACGCCAACGGAGCATGCTCAAGGTTAGCGATAGATCGCTTAAGGGAGCTTTCAAAACGCAGCCAACTTTGCTGTCTCCGCTTGCATCCGGCGGCTTGAGCGTACACAACCAGGTATGAAAGGGAGCTGATCTCAGCTAAAGCCCTCCTTTTTTTTTACAATTATTGCAACGTGCGGATGCAACTCAAAGTAAAACGTCGGTCGGCGGAAATTTATATAACACGTGGCGGCTGAACAAAAGAAAAAAAAATTAAAATAGTGCCGAATTCTTTTCACATTAAACCAGAAAGAACACCAACAAAAAAAAACCAACAATTTAAAGACACCAGAACCACAAATAAAGTTCTAACAATTGTGCACGAGAAAAAAACGAACCACCCAAATAATTATAACCGCTCCATATATAACTTGTGCACGTGTCACGTATCATCCCGTGCCCGGCCAGGACGGCCGTAACCAAAGCCCTCTGGAAGCGCAGAGGCACCGCCGCTGGACTTTTTCCGAAACCTCGGGAAGCCCGCGGCCCCGATCGCTACTCCATGACGCTAGGAAGAGAGCCCCATTTTTTTCATCCCCTGGAGAAGGAGACAACTCATCGGCAGCAGCAGCCACACCGGCGAATTAATTAATCCATATTAATTATAAACCAAACCAACACAGACTCCAGCAACAAAATATTAAAAAAAAGGAGAAAAATTGTGTATGACCTAAATGCTTAAATAAGAAAATTAAGAAAGTTATTGTGTGTCATAAGTAAATCTGCAAAAAAATATTACACATTAATAAGAATAAAAAAATTAAATGCCAAAAAGAAAAAAAACAATAACTTAAAATACTAAAAAGGCCAGAGAAATTAACACCAACATCATTAAAACTACTTGGTCTAAAGAACTTGTGGGATGGTTCGGATGGGGCTGAGCTGAGGCTACCAGGCGGGTCGCGGGTTGCGGATAGCGAATGGCCTCCCCCCGGGGAGGTTAGCTGCGAATAATGCGAGATTCCTCGTAAATAAGCAGTCCCGGACAAACAGCGGGAGCGATATTGTCAATCGCACTGACAATGCGCTTGTGTTGCCGCCTTCAAAGTATAGCCTCACAATCCCCTATCTCCCCCCACAATTACCTACCCCATCCTATCCCCACATCTCACTCCGGGCCAAACTAAGGCAAATGGCGACCGCCTGTTCTAATTTAGCCTTACCCGGGTAATGCGGATCTCTGCCCGGGCGGACACTCATTTCTCTGCAGCACGTGGGAACCAATGAAAGATTCCAGAAGAACTGAAATACCGCAGGATCTCCCTGCGGAGTATGTCGCAAGACATCTAGAGGGGCTTGCCCTAGACGGGGAAAAGACCCTCCCATGTGGTAGACCAACCTCCACACCGTACTGCTCCAAAACCAAACGGTGGGCTGAACGACCCGAACCGGAGAAATCTCTGCGGTTCAAGGGTCAAATGGTACCTTCGGTACCTCCAGCAAGGACTCACTCCGGATGCTGCCCTGAAGAAGGCCACAGAGCCAAGGGAAGCGGCTACGGCACCAGCGCCAGCCCCTAAGAGGCGTAGCAGCGCACTCACTCCACCGGTAGCCACCCCCAAGAGGGCGTGCCCGTAGGCCAAAGGGGGCGGCAAAGGTGACGGCCAGAAAGGAAGCAGTCCTGGATCTCCGTCCGAGCACGGCCCGATTGTCATATACTGATATGGCAAGAAAGGTAAAGGTGGCCGTGTTGCCCGTGGATTTCCCACGAGCAATGCTCTGTCGCGGAGACTTGTCTGTGCTGGAAGAGGCCATCATAGACGAAGTCATTGCGTCTGGTGGGGATGTTGCGGTCTCATTCGCGGGCATTCATTTCCGGGTTGGTTTACTGGTCATCGAGTGCTTGGATGAGGCCTCAGCCGACTGGCTGAGAACCGCAGCGCCGCGGCTAAAATCGTGGAAGGGCGTGCCCCTTGAAAGCAAAGTGGGGGACAACCTTCCGTCGCCCCACTCCATCACGCTGTTTTGCCCAAGAAGTGTGGATCGGTCGACCGAATGTCATCGGGATAGACGAACTATCCAAGGATGTCATTGATCTGGAGCTAAGCCTCAGACTGAGCAAAGCGGCAGGGTGGCTGTCAACGTGGACATCACAACCACAGAAGACACTCCTACCGCAGTTCAAAGCAGTTGCACTGCGCGGTCCGCCGACTCGGTGGAGGACCTCGCAGAAGATGAGGAGTTGGCGGACAAAACGCTCTGCCAAATGAACATACTGGGAGATGAAGACATCCCCATGTCCTCACAGGAGCTGGCGGAGGAGCTGCTGGATGCGGGAGCAGCTGACGTCGAAGTGACGTGCAGCGGTGACGGGGGCAACTCCAGGCCCCAATCACCGTGTCAACTGGAGCCTCCCCAGCAATAGATGGCCAGAGTCACCGGCACATGGCTGGCTCAGGTAAACATCCACCAAACAACACCTTGGGCTGGCCCTAATACAGGAGCCATGGGTGCACAATGGCATTAAAGGCCTGTACACGGCTGACTCGAAGGTAATCTGGGATCGGAGAGATCCAGCACCCAGAGCATGCATAATGGTAAGGAAAAGTATTAACTTTACTATCCTTTCAGAATTCCTGACTAGGGACTGCGTTCCCATATTGGTACAGACCAAGAACAGCGCGGCCCCTACGGCCATGGTGTCTGCGTATTTCGCAGGAGATGGAGCCTGCCCACCACCAGAAATAGAAAAATTGGTGGATTACTGCAGGAGGGAGAAAATCTCAGTGCTCATCGGATATGGGGAAGCAGCGATATCAATCTGAGGGGTGAGTGCCTAACGGACTTTATATTCAAATATAATCTAGAATTAGGCAATGTCGGATCTGCACCGACATTTGTAACTAGAATCAGGGAGGAGGTGCTAGACATCACCCTGATTAGTCGGTCCCTAAAACCTCACCTTAGGGACTGGCACGTTTCCCAAGAGGAATCAATGTCTGATCACAGAATTATCCTATTTAAGTTACAATTAAATACGGATAGTAGTACACCAGGTCGCAACCCCAGGAAACCCAACTGGGACGGTTATAAGTCGGCCTTAGGGCTCTCCCTAGCCAACGGGTTATCTGGTATACCCAGGGAACCACTAGAGCTGGACAGGGCTATTGGTGACCTTAACAAGTGCACAACCAATGCATTTGAGGATAACTGCCCGGTAGGGAAAAAGTACTTGGAGAAAGATGCCCCATTGTGGAGCGACAGCCTAGAAAGGCTGCGCGTGACCACACGTCGCCTCTTCAATGAAGCAAAGAGAGACGGAATGTGAGAGCAGTACCGTGAAAGCCTGACCTCCTATAATAAGGAGATAAGGAAGGCCAAACGGAAGAATTACAGGAACTTCTGTGAAAGTATAGTCGGCACAAGCGAAGGTGCCAGGCTCCATAGAGCACTGGCGAAACGAACGCCTGCTGCGAATTTAGCCCTGAAGCGTGGGGATAACTCCTTTACGAGCAGTAATTTGCAGAAACTGGTGTTACTTTTTGAGACGCACTTCCCAGGAAGCACACCCCTGCAGGAAGAGGCTATCGAAAGGGAAAGTAGATACAGGCCGTCAACTGACGACTGGGCATGCGCCAAGTCGACAGTCTCAAGGGAGAGACTTAATTGGGCAATCGGAACATTCCAGCCCTATAAGTCCCCTGCTGCGACGCAATTGATATTAAGGAAGTAGTACTGTGGGCCTTCTTAGATATAGAAGGTGCCTTTGATAACACATCTCACGATGCAATCAATGCTACCCTTGAGAGAAGAGGCCTGGACCATACTACCAGCAGATGGATACTCGCACTGCTACGGTCCAGACAAGCCACGGCATCATTACATAATGGCACTCTAACAGTCCTAACCACCAAAGGCTGTCCCCAAGGAGGGGTGTTGTCTCCGCTACTCTGGAGTCTGTTAATAGACGAACTACTAAACAGACTTGCTAACAGTGGTATTCAATGTCAAGGTTATGCCGATGACATTGTTATCATAGCGGCAAATTTGAAGAATCACTCTGTGACATAGTCCAGTCAGTGCTAAGGATAACGTATGACTGGTGTATGGAGGTTAGACTCAACCTAAACCATACGAAAACAGTCATCGTCCTCTTTACCAGACGACATAAGTTACAGAGGATGAGACAAATATGGCTCTCAGGGACTCTACCAGAAACCTGGGAGTCATATTTGACAGCAGGCGCAGAAGCCCACATAGCGCACCAATCGTGATGGTGAAAAAGAAAACGGGAAAATGGCGTCTCTGTATGGACTTTCGGCAACTAAACGGCAAATCTATAAAAGATGCATATCCGTTGCCGCGAGTCCACCACATTCTGGACCAGCTGAGAGAGGCAAAATTCATAACGAGCTTGGACCTGAAAGATGGATACTGGCAGATCCGATGGAGAAGGAGAGTCGAGCGATGACGGCATTCACAGTTCCAGGGAAACGACTGTTTCAATGGAAAGTAATGCCATTACGACTCCATTCGGCGCCAGCCACGTTCCAGAGGGCCCTCGATCATGGTACAGGCGGTTCGTTCCAGATTTTGCCACCACAGTACACCCACTACACACACTATTGAAGAAAGGTACAAAATGGGAATGGACCGTAGAGCACCAAGAAGCTTTCGAAAAGGTCAAAGCTAAGCTAGCACAATCCCCAGTGCCAGCATGCCCAGACTTCTCTAGGCCATTTTGCTTGCAAACGGATGCAAGCAACTATGACTTGGGGGCGATACTGACCTAAGACTCAGAGGAGGACGAACGGGTCATATCGTATGCAAGCAGATCTTTAAATGGTGCGGAGCGTAACTACTCTGCGACCGAAAAAGAGTGCCTTGCGATAATCTGGGGCATAAGGAAGCTAAGACCGTACTTGGAAGGATACCACTTCACTGTCATCACGGATCATATGGCACTGAAGTGGCTGAGCTCCATCGAAAGCCCATCAGGCAGGATCGCGAGATGGGCACTGGAACTGCAACAATTTGACTTTGACGTCAAATACAGAAAGGGAAAGAGCAACAACAACTTGTGCAGGTGCAGCGAGAGGCACATAATTAAATAGAGCGCACAAGCACAAAGAGAGATAAAACGTCTGCGCTTGGAGATGCGTACCCGAAGGGCAAAAGAGAGCACTTTTGCCGGTGTGTAGGCGTGCGCCCGAAGTTCGACACAAGCTCAGCTCTTATACTAGTACTTGGGCGTGCATTAGAATTTTGAGAATGTGTACTAGAGCTTTGCGAGTGAGAATTCGGGCATCACGATCAAACACACCCACACGCACACGCCTCAAAAGGGTATAAAAGGCAGAAGCAACCACGCGCTCAGCTTCTTTGGAAAAAAAAATCGCAAACAAACCAGCATCAGGATGGAAGCAACCCAGTACACGAGCATGGACATCAGCGGGTCGACATCAGGCCGCCGCCGCACCTCGGACCCAAATTTCTTTGGCCGGCCCAGCGAAGCTGGGGTCCCGTGCGACGAGAGAGCCGGTCCGGGTGCGCGCACGGCTACTGATCGCCGGCCGCGACGCCCACAGGGGAGAAGGATGCGCCTGGTGCGCGAGGTACGCGTGGTGCGCATCGAGAGACGCCGAGTTCTGCGTCGCATCGCGCAGGAGCTGCGAAACCGCCGACTCGACGAAATCGAGCTGCTGGCGTCGCCGCTCCACGCCCCCAGCGTCGAGGGAGACGCATGGAGTGAGAGCGACGAGGGAGAAGTGGCATCACCGCCACACACCCCCAGCATGGGAGAAGATGCTGTGGGGGGCGCAGTTCTGGAGGCCGACGAGGAGGCACAGCCACGACGCCGACGCTACCCAAGCAACATGGACGACGTCAATCCGGAGTGGCTTCGTTGGCAGTATCCAGAACTGCCCCCGCCGCCGGACGCCGACAACACCGAAGTACGGTTCGCCGGGCCACGCCCCCGCACCGATTCTTGGGAGGCGGCCGAGCCGGCCGAACCCGAAGAGGAACCCATGGTCTTGTCATCCGAGGACGATGAGGACACCGGCGAGGAGCAGCTGGCATCGTCGTCTCCGGTAAACCCGGACAACGAGGAGACGATGCCGTGGCCACAAACGGAGCCGGAGCCGGAGGTGATCGTCATCTCGGACGAAGAGGAGGAGGAAGATCAGCGCGCGGACGGAGGGGCGCAGGGACAGGGCGAACGCCCGCAGATCCCGCCACCCACCGCGACCGCCACCTACGCGAGGGCCTTCGCAGACGGCCACTGGAGGCACGAGGTAACCCTGGTGTGTGCCTGGGAGGAGGAGGCGGGGTTGCCACCCACCTGGCAGCTGGAGGAGGAGCAACCTCCCGCAGGCCCCAACCCCCCGCGACCCCGGAGCCCAGCGCCGCTCGCCGCGGAATCACCACCACCCCCGCCGCCGGAATGGAGACCCCCATTCTAACGCCAGGCGTCGTGCCCCGACCCACCCGACCGACGCTCCAGCGACAAAGCTCGGCGCCGGAAGGAGAGGCTGGATGGCAGGAGCTGCCACCGTCGGCTTGGCCACCTGGCGTTACGGCGATGACCGATGCCCAGCCAGGACCAAGTCGACGGGCGTCGAGGATCGTGTGGCAGGACGGGCACCACTATCGGGTGAAGACGTCGATACGGGGCACGCGCGTCTTCCGCAAGGAGTAGCGCCCCAAAAAAAAAAAAATAAATAAAAAAAAATATATATGTATATCAAGGAAAAAAATATAAGAAAATCTAGACATGTCTGCTCTATTTACATTTTAGGGTTTGTTTTCTCCTTTTAGGTTGGAAAGTGGAAACTTTCCGCTGTCGAAGAAAGAGGAGAGTGTGAGGAGCCATGTAACCATGCACTTGTGGGCATGCATGTATATGTATGTTTGTGATTGAAACATATATATGTATGCATGTTCGCGAGCGGGCATGCAAAATGCCCGTGAGCATGTTATATGCGCCCTCACAACAACTGGCATCCAGACCGTAATCCGGCCCTGATGCAGTTGCGGCGAATTCGCTCTCTTTCGCCCACTCCCTCTCTAACGCAGGTGTTCAGCCATTTGATCGTGTCTGACACACATGCCCATCAGGACATGTGCCGTTAGTGTGTGAGGAGTATTGCGGGAGCAATACTGTTGTCCACACTCACACTGACGGCAGACAATGGCTGGCGCCAGCAATAGGGCAGTGGAAAAGTACCAGAAGATCACGCCACCGGGGTACAGTCCCGGCAAAAGGTGGCCAGCCAAGGCCTATAAAAGGAACGCCGCCGCACAAGAGAGGATAGGAGATACGCGGCTGCGAAAGTGAACACGCTGTGAATAAACACGCGAGACAGTGAAATTAAACAAGAGAGGCGGCGCGCATATACAGACCGGGCGAAGCAAGCGAGGCTTGGTCTGTGCTGAGCCAGAGAGTGACACGCGAATCCTGACTCCCAAGAGTACTAGGGGCGATCCTTGAGGAACAAGGAAACCACTAGTCCTGGTGAGCATCAGGAGTGCTGTACGAAATCTCTGGTGGGCAGGCTGAGATCCGGGCTTGCATAGCTGGCGGGCGGAGTGCCTGGGGCAGATTTTGGCGCACAGGAGCTCGCTTCCAACCGACCAAGGACACCGATGTGTGGCGAGACGCTACGAAGCAAGTAACAATTAAGCGATCAGAAACCAACAGTGGAAAGTGCAATTTCTAGCAATAGAAGTGAAAATAAATAAAGCAAGTTTTAATATATTGACGCAGTGTTATTAATTATTGCAAACGCAATACAAATTTGTTGCACGAACCCACAGCTCGACTGAGTTATAGCCTAGCTAAAACACAACCTAGGAAAAAGGTTCGTTACAGCACACTGAAAGTTGAATGAAAAAGGGTCGTTGTATTAGGGATCATCCAACATTATTATGTTTAGGTGCTTGATGATCTAGGTAGGGTGGGCATCTGCTGTGGCAATAACACCGGCCCAGCTCCAACGACGAAAACCCTGGAGTGTCGCCTCCATGTTATATTTGTGAGATCGTGCAATTCCCTTTTCCTCTCTTCCCCCCTCCCGGTAATTTGGTCGAGCGATACCCGCACGCGATATTTTTTCAATTAATATTATATACAGCGAGCAAATAGCGCAAGGAACCTTAAGGAACCCCGACCTCCCGCCGATCACACAGCCGGAGCCAGCGCGTGCACCCCTCCTTGTAGACTACACTCACATCCGCTCGCCAAAATACAAGGTTATATGCTACATAGATTAAAATTTCATGAACAGTATTGATTTGTGATGAACCTGTCAGTAATCTCCTTTAAACCTTCGGACCTGTGCACTAAGGTTTCGGTTAATTTATGTATGAAACGAATGTACTCAGTGTAGAGAATTTCGGATATAAAAGAGCGTCTTGAATACAAGTATCTCATTCAAAAAGATGTCGAAGTACATTCAGGAGCTGTTCAATTTCATGGACGATGAGGAGAATTCGATGAATTTTCAAATGGGACAGCTGAGTCCATCGGAATGGCTTGAGCTCTTGGAAATTTCACCTAGAGAGAAGAGGAAAATCGAGGAGGAGGAGGACGCTTCTTTCCACAAGAAGCAAAAGGTGGAGGATGTGGAAACCATCATCGATATAACCGAGGAGGGACAAAGGATGGAACCCACCTTCGCTGAGCTTCTTGCCGAGGAGCCCATTGCTGAGGAATGGGACATAAAGAAAATTTTCACTGCTGACGATGTTCTAGAAAATTCAGTAGAATTTTTAAACCTCATTAAAAATATTTCATAATAAATACTAAATTTAATCAATTCTATTTCATTTATTCATTACATTTAAATAAATAAAAAATAAACATTACAATATACACATTTCTTTGTGTTATTATTTATTCCAGCTTCATGAATTCAAATAAAATGCATATATGTACAACATAAAATCATGTGTTTATCATCTTCTTTTTATTGAGGTAGACTGCATTTTTACTCCTTATTAAGGGGGAGTACTTTTATATCACCTTCAACTTTATTTAATTACCTAACGAACAAATGAGAATCATATTTAGAAAAGTTGTGGAAAAATACAGGAACAGTTAAATGGCAATGATCCCTAACTCGATCATTGCCCAAAGTTTTTCACAGATGTGACAAATGGCTGCATTTTGAAAACTAAACTCATCATCTGCACTCATATTTATGGGCTTGATGGTGCTTAGATAACAGCTATAAATATCGTTTACATCTCTGATAAGAGACTTGACGAATTTTATACCTGCATCTACCCCAGTTTCTAAAACAAGCTTATCTAACGTTGGGTTATAGGTGTACTTTATATAGTATGAATAAGCTATGGGGATATGCTGAGAAGTTGCTATAACTCTCCCACTCAATTGTGAACGTGTTACACTTTTCACCCATGACGAGCAGATGTTAATGTAGCCTACAAGAAGTGGTGCACGCGCTGGTTCCGGCTGTATGATCGGTAGTTGGTCGGGGTTCCTTAAAGTTCCTTGCGCTATTTGCTCGCTGTGTATAATACCAATTAAAAGATATCGCGTGCGGTTATAGTTCGAACAAATTACTGGGAAAGGGGAAGAGAGGAGAAGGGAATAGGAACGATCTCATCATCGTTGCATGATGATGTTGCAAATGTGACTCAAATGATTGCAATGTAACAATCTGGCAACCCTCGTTTAATCTCTCAATAGTTCTATACTCCACTCCGTTTTTGACTGCCGAATGCGTCGCGTCATTAGACTAATGAAAGTGTGATTCCTGCATATCGTTATCTTGTTTGTGTACGCTGTAAAACTGTGCGCGTGGATCTAACAAATCCAACACATGACTCCCATGAGCAATCTTGAAAACACATGCTTCTTGAACAATGTACTCCAAACACTCCTTTTTACCCCGTACTTTTTGTACAATCTGCAGCATCTCATCTACAACTTGAATATGGTGGTAGAGGTTAGCTCGACTGAGGAATACAGGCAGAAAAAATTTCCAATCACAAAAGTAAATAAATAATGATTGTGTTGGAGGCCTAACGGTATTTCGAAAGGCATAATTGTGCAGTTCAACAAGAGCCGTAATATAGTCTCGAAGCTAGAACCATTTGGGAATTCGTTTAAGCCACACGTTGAATAAAGCGCAACATTTTATGCAACACTTTTTTCCATAAGTTGACATTCAGGTTGGCTAATTTTGTAAAATTGTAAGCCATACCTCTAGGCAGACAATACAGCATAATATATATAAAATATTATCTGACCATATAAATTTCTTTTTCTTTTTTTCATTCCATATTTAATTAATTATTTCATTTGTTGGCATAGCAAATATGTAAGTAATTTTGTTTAATCTTTATTTTATTTACTTTTTGTTTATCTTGTTTAGTTCACTGTACCAAATATAATTGCAATATTACCATTCATATCGCAAGCTCCCAAGAGGCGTGGCAGCGCACTCACTCCACCGGTGGCCACCCCCAAGAGGGTGTGCCCGGAGGCCAAGAGTGCTGCTCACGGCCCGGGGGCGGCGAAGGTGACGGCCGAAAAGGGAGCAGGCTTCAACCTCCGTCCGAGCATCGTGTGCAGCGGCCACGAAGCCCAGCTCGCCAGCGCCCACCAAGCCCCGATTGTCATATGCTGATATGGCAAGAAACGGGCAATGCTCAGTCGCGGAGACTTGTCTGTGTTGGAAGAGGCCATCATTGACGAAGTCATTGCGTCTGGTGGGGATGCCGGGTCGGTTTCCTGGTCATTGAGTGCTTGGATGAGGCCTCAGCCGACTGGCTGAGAACCGCAGCGCCGCGGCTAAAATCGTGGAAGGGCGTGCCCCTTGAATGCAAAGTGGGAGACAACATTCCGTCGCCCCACTGCATCACGCTGTTTTGCCCCAGAAATGTAGATCGGTCGACCGAATCCCTGTTGGTTCTGCTGAGGAACCAGAACAGGATCGAGACCGACACTTGGAAAGTGATGTCCAGGAGGAACGAGGGCGGAGGAGCCCTCCTGGTCATCGGGATAAAAGAGCTATCCAAGGACATCATTGTGGAGAAGGGGCACCAGATCTACTTCCGCTACGGGACCATCCCCGTAAGCGGTTTAAAGAGGAGAGCTGGAGCTAAGCCTCAATCTGAGCCAAGTAGCAGGGTGGTTGTCAATGTGGACACCACAACCACAGAAGACACTCCTGCCGCAGATCAGAGCAGTTGCACTGCGCGGCCCACCGATTCGATGGAGGACCTCGCAGAAGATGAGGAGTTGGCGGACAAAACGCGCTGCCAAATAGATATGTTGGGAGATGAGCTCGGGGAAATACTCCTCTCCCGTATTAGGAAAGCATTAGTAAGTAGCCTAGCCCTCGGATACAAACCGGGCGCATGGAGGACAGCGAGGGTAGTCTTCATCCCCAAGGCAGGGAAGAAAGACATTACCAACCCAAAGTCCTTCAGACCCATCAGCTTAACATCGTTTTTTCTGAAAACGTTGGAAAAGCTGGTGGACTACAAAATCAGAAGCACTTTGCTTAAACAAAGGCCGCTGCACCCAACGCAGCATGCATACAGAGTAGGCAGGTCCACGGACACAGCACTTTATCAGCTGCGACGCAATTGATATTAAGGAAGTAGCACTGTGGGCCTTCTTAGATATAGAAGGTGCCTTTGATAACACATCTCACGATGCAATCAATGCTACCCTTGAGAGAAGAGGCCTGGACCATACTACCAGCAGATGGATACTCGAACTGCTACGGTCCTGACAAGCCACGGCATCATTACATAATGGCACTCTAACAGTCCTAACCACCAAAGGCTGTCCCGAAGGAGGAGTGTTGTCTCCGCTACTCTGGAGTCTGTTAATAGACGAACTACTAAACAGACTTGCAACAGTGGTATTCAATGTCAAGGTTATGCCGATGACATTGTTATCATAGCGCGAGGCAAATTTGAAGAATCACTCTGTGACATAGTCCAGTCAGGGCTAAGGATAACGTATGACTGGTGTATGGAGGTTGGACTCAACCTAAACCATACGAAAACAGTCATCGTCCTCTTTACCAGACGACATAAGTTACAGAGGATGAGACAGAGTCAGAGACTCTACCAGAAACGAGTAGGGAGGTCAAATATCTGGTAGTCACATTTGACAGCAGGCTTAACTTTGGCACCCATGTGCAAAACACGGTATTAAAGTGCTCCAGTGCGCTTTATACATGGCGTAGTATTGCCGGTAAATCATGGGGTACATCACCAAAGATATTAAGATGACTGTACCTGATGGTAGTAAGACCCACGGCACGGGTCTTGGAGTGGTGGGTCCTCGGGTATTCTACCATGAATCCCTGGGAACGCACACCAGCATATTTCAGGCTGAGGTGTGTGCGATAGGGAGATGTGCGGACTTCAACATAGAACGTAACTATCGGAATACGAATATATCCATCCTATCCGATAATCAAGCAGCATTGAACGCTATAATGGGGACTAATATAACCTCGAAGGTAGTCCATGAAGTTCGTTCAAAGCTAGACCTACTCGGGACTCACAACAGGCTCACCCTACGATGGGTCCCGGGCCACAGGGACATAGCGGGAAACGAGGCGGCTGACAAGCAAACAGGACCAGAACCTTATTGTGGCATAGGGAAGCACACTATACGACTGGAACTTAGAAACGAGTAGAGGCAGAGACAGCAACAGTGCTGGTCGGAGGCAGTAGGACTCCGACAAGCCAGATGTCTCCTAGGCGGTGTAGTGCGCTTGCCAAAGTAATAAAATGTTATGCTTAGGGTTTTGCTTTGGTTTTTTTTAAGCCGAGCTTTTGCCGACGCCCTCTAGGAGATAAAGTACACTATCAAGCCCTTTTTGGGTAGTCGATTAAAATTTGTTCTGATAGCGGGCTTGAGTTTTTGTCTGCCAAAGGGGATAGTTGTGCGAGTTCCATCGACTTTGGTTTTTTTTTGTGGTGATAGAAAATTAACACGTGATGCGATGGAAATCGTCTATAACCCGAAATTTTTTTTCTCGTCTGAATTAATAATATAATTGCCACCGGGCAAAAAAAATTCCAAACCATAATCCATATTAAGTGTATTGGGTGCAACCAGAATATATAAAACGAAAAAAAAAAAAAAAATAAGTGAAGAGACAATGAAAAAAATATTTTCAACACTCGCCAACATTAAAATGGTTCCGTTAAATTTTATATTTCCGATAAATTTTATACCAATCCCAAGCCCAACAGATGCCCCGCCCACAAAAGATCTTTTGGACGTGGAGTATAGTCAAGTAAGTGCATCTGTTCCCTAACTGTACTTTTCTTTAAATTTTATTGTTGGTAAGCAGCAATACTTACTTCGATGTTAAAGTGTGTTAAAAATTCAAAAAAAAAAGTGTAAAAGTACAGGTGCAAAACTCACTCAATTTGGGGATGAGAAAGACATAGAAAAAAAAACTCACTCAACCTTGATCGCTCTTACAAAGAGCGGTTGAATTTTTGAGTGGGCTTTTAAGTGTTGATCGAAATTAAATCACATCCCGAAAGCATGCTACAACTTTAATATCGAAGTCGCTGCCAAAAAAGATATCATTGAACACACACAGAACTAGAAATGAAACCTTCGAATTCAAAAAAAAGTAAATGAATAAATAAATACATAAGGAAAATAAATAAAATATAAATAATATAATAAATATATATTATTATAAATATTATGAAGAAAAAGAAAAATAAATAATCATAATATTGAAGTAATATATACATATCAGTAGAGTTTAGGTGCCAGATGATCTAGGTAGGGTGGGCATCTGCTGTGGCAATTACATCAGCCCAGCTCAAACGACGAAATCCCAAGAGTGTCTCCTCCATATTATATTTATGAGATCGTTCCCATTCCCTTCTCCTCTCTTCCCCCTTTTTAGTAATTTGTCCGAACTATAACCGCACGCGATATCTTTTAATTGGTATTATGCACAGCGAGCACGTAGCGCAAAGAATCTTTAAGTAACCCCGACCAACTACCGATCATACAGCCGGAACCAGCGCGTGCACCACTTCTTGTAGGCTACATTAACATCTGCTCGTCAAAATACCAGGTTATATGCTACAGCGGCTATAATTTTGTTCGATTTGAACAGATTATAACCATGGGAAAGAACAGCCTTAGGATACTTACCGGTCTATTGACAGGACACTGTAGACTAAGAAGTCACCTGACAAAATTGTGTATATATAGTAGAGATCTCTGCAGGTTTTGTGAAAGAGAGGAGGAATCCTCGATGCACATCCTGCCAGAATGTGTCGCCTTAATTAGAAGAAGAAGCAGCATCCTAAGGGCGCATGTTTTGAATTGCAAAGACATAGTAGACCTCAACCCAACAAAGATCCTCACGTTCGTACGGGAGTTGGGGCCGATGGAAGAGCTATAGGCTCAGAAGGGGGCACAATAGATCAAATAGGTCGCGGTGCAGCTTCCCCCCAATAATAATAATAATAATAACAATCTGGCAACCCTCGTTTAGCTTATCCTCTCTATTAATCTCTCAATAGTTCTGTACTCCACTCCGTTTTTGACTGCCGAATGCGTCGCGTCATTAGACTAATGAAAGTGTGATTCCTGCATATCGTTATCTTGTTTGTAAGTCGATGGGTCTCGCACGACTATCCCTTTCGGCAGGCATCGTAGGCATAAAATTCTATTAACTTGGGCAAGCGCACTACATGGAAACCGCATTTATATATAGAAATGAAATCGAGAACTCAGCTCAGATACTCAATATCAATGGTAATTGGGATATTTAACTATTCCGCAATTCAGTTAACTTTGATCTACAACTTTCTGACGGCCCCCAAGACAACTATCCAGTGTTAACTAACCATTTAACGGTTCGCCCATTAACGTTCTGCTTGACTTCATTCGAGTGTTGTTGTTGGGTGTTGTCGGAAAGTTGTGTTAAGGCCCCTAAACATATGCCGCAAATAATTTGTTATTCAATACGAAACACAAAAGTACACAAAGCGGCAAACGAGCTAAACACACACACACACAGTCAGACACACACACATTGGAACATTTTTAGTAAATTGGCCAACAACTTTTTGCTGGGGACTCCTTTAACTTGTTGTTGTGCCTTGAATGTGGCTGTCTTTGGTTGCTGTTGCCCCGTTGTTGGCCAGCCTGTTGTCCTGTGTTGTGTTGTGTTGTCTTGTGTCTTGTTAAATATGCTTGACCGCAAAGCAAAAACCGGATACATGCCAAATAAAGGATTAAACAACAGTCGACACAGCCCGTTGCGACATATTTATTGCAATGGAATCAACTAAATAAAATAATAATAAGCGTATTAATATTTGTATTAAATTGAATTAGATGGAAATAATAAAATATTAATCATAATAATATTATTATTAAACATTTGAGCTTATAGTAAATACTTTATAAGTTTGACAAACACTGTTGAAAGTTAACTCTGAATAAAACCGCGCTTCCTTGCACACATCGGGCCATATTCAGGATGGACAGATGCTTCCTTCAGTCATCAGTTCCAACTATTGCTTCCAAGCCATTTCTTGAATAGTCGTCGCATTCGAGATCGGGTCGATTGTGCTGGAAATCTTCCGATTTCTTGAATTCCCGTTGACTTTACCTCCGGCAGCTTCTTAATGATCTGCAAAAGTCAATGACATTTAGCTCATTAATTGCAATAACTCTTGCAATCCCTGGCAACTTTAGTAGTATTTCCGGCAGAGGTATTAGCTCGATTCCTGCTGCAACTCTCCTCTACCATCAGATCAGTATGCTCAGTGGATATGTACAGGAAATTCAGGGAAGCGAGTATCGGTGGTGCTGACTCGGTAGCATTTAATCATGCATCCGTCAGAAACAACTAATATTCGGAACTCTTCTACTTTTTGTACAATCTGCAGCGTCTCTACAACTCCAATATGGTGATAAAGGTTAGCTCGAGTGAGGAATACAAGCAGAAAAAATTTCCAATCACAAAAGTAAATAAATAATGATTGTGTAGGAGGCCTAACGGTATTTCGAAACGCCTAATTGTGCAGTTCAACAAGAGCCGTAATATAGTCTCGAAGCTAGAACCATTTGGGAATTCGTTTAAGCCACACGTTGAATGAAGCGCAACATTTTATGCAACACTATTTTCCATAAGTTGACATTGACAGGTTGGCTAATTTGAATAAGCCTAGAGGTATTCTAGGCAGATAATACTGTATAATATATAAAATATTATCTGACTAAATAATATATATATAGTTTTTTTAAATTATGAAAAAAGTGCATATTTAATTAACAATTTCATATTTCATAGCATAACTAATATGTAAGTAATTTTGTTTAATCTTTATTTTATTTACTTTTTGTTTATCTTGTTTAGTTCACTGTACCAAATATAATTGCAATATTATCATTCATATCATTCAGACGAATAGAGTCAAAGGCATCGCTGGCACTTTTTCTTCTCGATATTAAGAACTGCTGCAGTATAAGTAAGGTATTAAAATATATTATGTATAAATCTACCTACTAGATAACATCGGAGATTTTAATTATTCGCAATGGCAACTCTCAGTGTATTAGTTCACTGGGCTACTGTCAGGGGTAAAATAAATATGCGTTTGTTCCCCTTTCCCTTCCCCTATCGGGATGCACATTTTGTAATGTATTTGTGTCAAGGCGTAGTCGTGACTGCAGTAAATTCTTTGTAACAAAACACTCGCAACTGAAATGCACATTTCAACAATATCAAGTATGTCTGCAATTTTTTAAGCAAACATTTTATTTGCAGAGTTGCCGAAAAGAAAAACAAACGAGACTTGAGACAACTCCACAGTCCACATAAAAAGAGCAAGAGAGCAGCTCCTTTGCCATTCTGCTCGCATTTCCTTGCTGCTGTGCGAGTTGCTCTTGTTGTTGTTGTTGTTGACATAGGTTGCTGTTGACATTCTGATACAAATCTTCAATAAAAGAAAAGCAGCTCAAGTAGCCACAGCAACAGCAAGAACAACGGCAACAACAATGGAGCAAGCGAAATATCTAAAATAAGCAAAACAATAACAAGTTGATGGATATCTGCTGCTTACAGAATGTGGCATAGACCAAAAGTTAAGAGGAAAATAGCTGAATGTTAAATCATTCCATAAGTGCCACTGCAGCATTGTCCGACATTCGACTGGATGAGCCAGTTAAGTGCAGTCAGCTTTTAATGCTGAATAGTAAATAATTGTAATCTTGATATTATTGTTAGTAGGTTTTAATTATTATCGATATACATTTGATAAACGTTTCCACTAGCTTAGAGGGTTTGTTCGCCTTTATAAATGACATCTGACTAGCTTTTGTTTCAGTGCTTATATATTTTATAATAATTATTTATAATATATTATTATAATTGACTGAAATTTTAACAACACTTTCATTTGTTTATTCTATTATTAACAAAAAATCAGAACTGTTTGCTTTACGCTAATTTATATATATATACAGTACAGTATACTCAGATAAGAAATCTCCTAGAACTTTAGAAATTTGTCTTAGTATATTTCTAAAAACCATAAAATATTTCTAGAGTTTTCTGAGTGTATTTTAATTTGCAACAGCTTCTGCTAGTACTTAAATCCGCTAATCAAGGTTACACTTCGATTTCAAAACGAAAAGGTATTTTTACATGCTAACTTTCCGTCATTATTTTTCCTATTACATTTATCCATTTGCATTCTTTCCTTAGAAAATTTCGAGTTGTACGCAAACCGAATTAGCTTTGTCTCAAATTTCAACCGTGCATAAGAATGAATTTCATTTGAAGAAGAACAACAGCAGTAAGAATATATATTGTGCGATTCACAATACTCGACTCCTTGAGGCAAGTGGAGTTAGGATTATTTTACATAAAGCATACGCCATGTTGCTTAGATGAGGAGATCTGTATGCAGTTCGTAGTTAATCAAATTGCCAGCAAAAGAAACGACAAACATTGAAACAAATGTCTTGAAACAAAAAACACACAGTATCTGATGGAATGCCGAGCTCCCCTCCCATTTAAGTGCCCCCCCCTCAGATCGTGACTGTTGGGTTTATTTTGCGGGGGGGGAGAGGGTAGGGGAATAGCATTTGTTGGCCATGTGTGCTTGGGCATGGCTGATATATTAAATGTACTGTTTCCACATTGACTTTGAGCAGGTTACATCAAATCAACACAAACACAAATTCAATTACTCAACAACAAGCAGCAACAGCAGCAGCAGCAGCGGCAAAACAGAAAAAGCAAAATGGAAACTGGCACACGCGGCGTATGAGTGACATTAATGCGATTTGGCCAACTGTCAATCATTTTTGTTTGCCATCACCTAAAAATAATGTTGTTCTGCATTGTTTTTTGAGTGTTGCCTTTTGATGTCTGTTGGCATTCAATTTGCAATTAAATTGATCTCTTTTAAACCTACAAAATAAATACAGATATGTTTTCTTATTGCACAGTTGCGTGGGCTACGATTCGTTTTCGCCTAGTTTTTGCAGCGAAATATGTTGAATATTTTCATTCAAACTCAATTTAAGTTTCAAAAGGAGAGTATTAATAAAAATATTAAATTTAATTCGCTTTGTCGAAATACATTAGTGTATTTTGACTAGCACAGAGAACTAAGAGCTTTTTATCGCATTTAAAAAAGATTTTAATTTATTTAATGTCAACTAAGATCAGTGGACACCAAAAAATATATAAATAGTTTAAAATAAATTAAATTTGAAGTTTTTTTATATATTATATATTTTCAGAATAAATAATAAATAAAAGGCTGGACTGAAACCACCGAAACACATATGTAAATTATAAAAAGATGTCACCAAACAATAAGCAATTAAATTATAAATAATATTTAATATTTATGCTTTTAACATTAAGCTAAAGAAATAAAAAAAACATAACATTTCTGTATATAAATACATTTTTAAAAACTTTTAAACAGAAGTTGTTTGATGTCTAAATATATTCACTAAAATTTAGATGTATTCTGTTTTTTTAAGGCTTATAAATAATAAAAAAAAATTCGGCCTATTCAACTCATGACTATTAATGAAAAAATCATACATTTCTTAACAGCATATCAAATATCTTTTAGAGAAAATAGCGATAGGTTCTTAAAATTATAATTAAATTATTTATCACTTAAAACGTTTCTTTATTTTAAATTTAGATTTACTTATTTTCTTCGGTAACTTCCAGCAACTTGCATAGTTATTAACAACGTTTTTTACTAACTGGCTTGCTTTAGCGAAATTGTGGAAATTGAGTCGAAATCGTTTTGGCAATTGCTCCAATGTTGTTCAATGTTCTTATCTTGATGCAGTGTGTGGGCTAATGAATAAATAACATGCTGGCACACTCATTAAGACCACAATCGGAAGGAAAAATAAACGACAACAAATATAAATAGAATGGTAAATAGAATAGTAAAGGCAGAACAACAACATGCGAATTGAAGGTAACAATGTGAAACGCCTGTCGCAGATTAAAAATACAATTTACGGCAAATCAATTGCGGCTAACATGGCGACGACAGCAAACGAAAATTAAAATGGCCAACGGAGAACAGAGGCAAGATAAAAGACAAAGAGAGAGGGAGAAGGAGCAGCAGCTCGAGCAAAAAATTAAAAACAAACAGCAAAGTTGGCAACACAAAAAAAAGCAGCGGAGCAGAGCAAAGTGAAAACAACAAAATAAAAACCCAACCCGCACCCCCACCCCCACCCCACCCCTCTTGAAGCCAAAGGAAACACTGTGAATTGTGGTGGGCACCAGGATACTAACAACAACAGATGTTGGCATAAATTTGTGTGCATAATAAACAATTTACGACGCCGACTTTGACTCCATTTATGGCTGTCGCTCCTCGTGCCGACTGCTTCGCTCCGCCTGCAACTGGAACAGGCGCAGGGCACGCAGCCGATCCTCGCGCCTCAGCTGACAGAAGCAGAGCAGTCCGCGGGCATAGTTGGACAGTTCACGGGCACACGACAGCAGGCACTCGTCCGCCTCCGGTCGAGGCAGCTGCCACAGCAGCTGCACCAGAAACTCACGCCACTGGGCCGGCGCCAGGGTGAACAGCAGCAGACCCGAGGGCAGCAGCGTGAGCATGCCCAGCGTGAAGTACTCGCACCAGCGACAGTTCAGGTTCAGGTTCAGGCAAATCAGATGGCTCAGCTGGTGGACCAGTCGCTCGTAGCTGCACCAGCCGATTAGCATGGCCAGCTCCGAGACGAAGACGCTGCCCAGCAGCTCCACGCAAGTGTGGATGCGTGGATAGACGCTCGCATAGCGTTTGGGCAACAGCTCACACCTCCAGAGCAGCAGCACCAGGCTGAGCCCGAACAGCCACTTCGCCTGGCAGGGAGCTGGCGAGCACGGCGTCTCCGCCGGCTGCCTGATGAACAGCGAGACGCCGCAGATCTGCAGCAGCGTTGCGGCCACTATCGAGGGCGGGGAAACCATCTCCGACGGCGAGCTGAAGCGGAAGACTATCGTGCAAATTGAATATTCCTCACTCTTTGCGTTGCGCTCGTCTTTTTTGGTGCTTTTTTATTTTTGTTTTGGAATTTGGCTAAGTTTCAAAATCATTTCAGAAATATATGTTCGAGCAGCAAGCGCCTGCTCAAGCAGCCCCGGCTTTATAAAGTGACTTTTGGGAGTCGATATTTTTTAATTATTAAAACAATTAAAATATTTTGTGAGATTGCTTAACTTGCGTATTTTAGATGGAATCAGCTCCAGTTAATTATCACCAAATTAAGCACTCATCTAAATACTTAGGGCTGATTCTTGGCAAGTCACTTGCCTTAAGATCTTACATAGATTAAACAAATCTTAATTATAAAAGAAAAAGTTAAGATTTTTTGTCAAATTCCTACCTTTTATGTACTTTTGGCATTGCTATTTGAGGACTGTCTCCACAATCTCACAAAAACTGAATGCCATAAAGTCATATTTTGGAATCTTCCTCAATTAAGCAGAGATACCTCAATTTTGAACCTTAATAAAAATAGTAAGAAATAAATTAAATTAAATAAAATCTAATATCTTAACTTAAATGAACAAAATACTTCCGTTAAAATTTGTAAAACTTCTGGCATAGCAAAATAAATAAAAAATAAAATATGTGCAATATGTGTAACCAATAATGTTTGTCTTCCATAATTTGTTTTTAGACATTACATTAAAATGTAAATATAATCAAGCAGCAGAATATCCCGATATCCGTCAGTCTGCATTAACAATTTTATAATAAGAATTAACTACTTAGATCAACAAAGTACACAATATATTGGGGTGGGAAATGTCTTCTTCTGATTGTTTTTTATTATTGTCTATGACTTAATTGCAATCCTGAATTAATACAAATATTTTATTTTATTGAAGTACCCAATGCAATATTCTTAAAATCAATTCTTTAGTCTTAAAGGAACATTTTATTAATAATTAAATAACAATAATCTTAATTTATACCAAATGTTACGAAAAAAAACACATATATTATAAAACTTATTATTGCAATACTCTTGAAGAGGGTTTCAAACTGAAGTTGTCTTTTGCAATGCGTTCCACACTTAGCACCAAAGTTTTAATACCATTGTATTTATATTTTATAATAATTTAAAATGAAAATGCGCATTAAACAAATGCAAAAGAGTGTTGAAAATCGTTGTCTACGCTTTACTTGGGTCTTTGTCCGTTTAAGCATTATCATTGTGGAAAATCTTATAAAGTGTTAGACACAATCACACTCAGACATACACACACATACACACACACACACGCACAAATACATACATAATCGCACATTGCTTCAACACCTTTGAAACTGCTTCAGTCCAATCTGTCTGGGCTCAGTTTCACGCTTCACTGACTGTCATACACACGCCAGCATATATATATATATATATATATATATATATATATAGGTATACAGACACACACACACAGACTCAGCTACACACTCAACTACCTTCTGCAACATCTCGACTTTTACTTGGAGCTGTCGCTTTGCTTTTAACCACCTTATAAGCCAGCTTGTGGGAGGCCGCAATTGCTTGGCCTTAACATTTATAGCATACTTTTCAGGGCGCTTCAAATTACGAGTAGTTTGTGTGCCTGTTTTTTGTGGCTGTGCCCATGAAATCAAACAGAATGTGCTAAAAGTGAGGTATGTGATGGATTGGGTAGCGTATGTCATCAGCAGCGAAACAGCAAACAAAATTTAAAATATGAACTTGCAGTTGACCCCTGAGAATCATATTGGTTATTCATATAAAACATCTATATAAAACATCTATGAATAATACAATTAATAATTAATGTTTACTAACAAATTGATCAAACATGTGGTTGCCAAAACGAGGGCTGAGTTGTATATTCAAACTGACATTATTTCTTAATAGTTTATTTTTTATTTATTTATTCATACGATGAATTTAAGATATCCCTGCTGAGGTTTAAGTTCCTTTCTGAGGGATGGAAATGATAAACTGAATTAATATTTGGTTACCAAAATAGAAACTTAGAGAAATACGTTTTTAACATTTTCTTAATTATATAGTTTTAATATAAATTTACGTAGTAACTCTAGGACCTCATTTAATTTAAATTATTTAAGCATATAAATCAATCATTTTTTACATTTAATTTGTATTTCAATTCCAATAATACACTCAGAAAAAAGTGCAAAGTAAAACACTTTATTTCAGATAGATACAACCTTTTAGAAATATACTTTCTAAATAGTGAAGCCCGAAAAAAAGGTGGTTAACAAATGCAAGTGCGATTACTTTTCAACTCTTTCATTAACTTTCTTATAGTTGATTGCCCTCAAAGTACGTTAAGTTATTCCCAGCGTCTCAAGCAGACCATTTCAATGTCACAATTCCCTCAGAATGTCCTTTTAAGTTTTGCCGCAGAGCATTTCAGTGTCGCAATGCGCTCAGAATGTCCTGTTAAGTTGTTCCGCAATTAATGTCCGGAATGTGTGTCTAAGCTTGTGGCTTTTGATTTTCATTGGTTTCAATAAAATAATTTGTAGCACTCAAATTTCAGATTGTTGCAATTTTAGTGCACACTTTGAGGAGCTTTGAGTGAGCAATCAAACAATTTGATGGCCCACATAAAGTTGAATAGTGGAAGGCCAGACTTTATCGGAAAGGCAACATTCAGCAGCAGACATCACTTTAAACGGGCAGAAATTGATTTGCATAGAGACTAGAGAGTCAAGTTGGTTCACGCCCTAATTAGGCATTGGCCGAGTCAATGACAAAACTTTTTGGCAAGCAATAAAAATCAACATTATTATGTTAATTGGCCTGGATGTCCGCTGCGTAAGGATAGAGTGAGGGGGTGGGGGTTGATAGGGAATATGAGGCAGCCTCTGGCGTTTGAGGTGCACGACGGCAGAAGCAGCTGCTTCGCAGATTTTAATCACTAAATTAGTTTACAAAAATAAAATGTATGCCGTAGCCGGAACTGGAAAAGCGCCTAAAAGCATGCGGCCTTTATTTGTGTAACGGTTTCGGTTTTTCCACAGCGGTGGAAAAAAGGTACACAAAGCTTTTGTTAACTGCGTAAACTTTGCGCCCCTCAAAATAATAAGTAAACATTATTTATTTTAAAAGAAGAAAAGCCGTTGCATAGCTCCAGGCGCCTCTCAACTTAGAGGAGGTCAGATGGCTGGTGCTGCGGCGGAGGCGGGGGTGGAGGCGGGTGCTGAGTCGCGGGCTGGGGCAAAACGTCAAAGTAATTAAACAAAAGTAATTAAGATTAGCGCGCTTGGAGTAGCTGCAAGTCATCAAGAAGCTAGCGGTCCACGCTCGTCCATTATCGTCATTATCATTATCATACTCATAGTGGCGCTGTGTACAGGTAACAAGGGCAAGTTGAGCTAACGGGCTGCTTGGATAACGGCAACAATATGAGTAAAAGTGCTGCCAAGTTTGACGTCATTATAGCCGGCATAGCTACGAGTCAGATATTGTTGGCCCCTCGTTATGGTCGCTTCCGAAAGTGTTGCTGCTGCTAATATACCCTGTAGCTGTAGGCAATGAGCAGAAGGGTTAGAGATATACAGTTAATCAGCTCTTATTTGCTTAAGCTTGTTTTATTTATTTGTTTATTATAAAATTAAAATTAAAGTTATAAACTAAAAGTTAATAATTAAATCTAAGTTCAAAATTAAAAAAACAACAAAACTTAAATTAAGCCCGAAGTGAAAATATGATAAATTGTGCAATATTCATTGCAAGATAAGATTATTAAACATTTGTAGCTTTATAAGGAAAGTTGAAAGTGAAGAAGGCAAATATAAAGAGTGTCAGAGAAAATATAGAAACCAAAGACAATCTCTGAAGATAAATTTACCATAGTAAAGATGCATCCCAGGGATATGTTAGGATTTCAAATTTAATTATAGTAAGAGCGATTTCCACCGAGAACACATGAAAAAAGGCATTATAAAAGGCAATTAGTTGTACATGAAGGCAATATCAGGATTACAAATTTCATGGTATTTCTACTAGGAATAGAAAAATTAGGACGAACTATTGGAAAACGGCATTCGATCTTGTTTGTTTTTATACGAATCGATCAACTTGCCCTGCATATATTTCGAATCGCGGGCAGCAGACACACGGGTATTCTTGCAGGATTTGCTATAGTCCTTAGATATATACAGCTTCTATATCTGAATCGATCCATATTTTCATTCACAAAAGATGCATACAAAAATATTTTCCTGGGTAATACATTTACAGGATATTGTCAGTGAGCCATATCTTCTATTTATAAATTTATTTATATATCTTCGTTTAATATATTCCATACATCTCCTAATTTTATTTTCCAGTATTGCAACACTGTCTACTTGGCGGAGCCTGATTTTCAGCTTACCAAGTTCTACAGGGTATCTATAAGTCACGTATCTATCAGTTACTTATTCCGATTGTTGTTTTTGGTTTTTTGCAGCTCCTTTGGGCTATTTTCTGAATTATTATTGTTCGACAGCGAAGTTTCCCGCGTTGCTGAAACTTTCGAGCAACGCCTTTGGCCTTCAGGTGTTCGCATTTTTTTCTTCTGTTTTTTCTCTTTTTTGGTTTTTTTTTTTTTGTTACGTACTTGTCAGAATAAAGTTTGGCTTAAACTCGCTTGCGCTGATCAACTACAATGGGAATGGGAAGGGAAAAATTCGTTGCGCAACCAATCAGCAAGAGATCATAACCTCGCACGAGCCATTGACTCACACACACAAAGACACACACACACACCCGCTGTGAATCCCATAAGACCCTTGGCTTATGTGGCAGCCAAAAAGAAATGCCGAGATTCGAGTGGAGCACTAACACTAAATAAAACTCTCTCATGGTCAGTTGTAGACAAGTTTCTCATGCATTGATTTTGGCTTGCCTTAAATTATGTTTGGCAATGGCAAAGGTTAAGTTTAAGCCTCCAAATGAGATTTATTAGCATTCAAAGCGGCATTTTAGCCGCTTTCGGCTGGGCCTATTGGCTATTTTTCATCCCGGCCAACTTTTGTTTTGATTAAACGAAGCTTAACGAGCAGACCAGGCAGAAAGCAAAAAGCAGAAGGCACGTGTCAGGTAACAGTGACTATGGAAGAGACGAGGCTGAGGGGGGCTTCTGCCAACTTAACTAATGAGCTGATTTACTGCCCAGCAACACGTCGGGGCCAGGGCCACAACTGCAGTTCAAATTCTAGCCTGGGCAGTTCATGCCAGTGTCGTATGACAAATGCGCTTTGCGTTATTTATGGTCACCGCAGGACAAGATGGCCTACGTGTGCTCATTAGGCGGTTCTCCGGTGTTTCTGATACTTTCTCTGGTGTTTCGCAAGCGTTTTGCAGGCTTTTTACCCAACTTTAAACTTGCAATACAATCACGCAATGATAAAAGCAAATTTGACAAATAGCTAATTCTGGAAAGTTTTAGCAAATGTATAATATAATACTACTTAATAATGTACAAACAACTACTTTTAAGAAGGAAAAGCGACTGTCTTTTAAGCCGATGCAAAAAGCAAAGCCGTCCTGAATTTAGAGATTCGACGTAAAATTAAAATCGACCTGAAAACTAGAAAGAGTTTCTTATTTTTGTAAAAATTGTATAATATAGACGTTGAATAATTAGGAAACTTTTGCATATCTTTAAGAAATAGTATCTTTTATTTGGAAATATATTTTAAACAAAGTTAAAATCAGTATACAAAATACATATTTTGAGAAAAACTTTTTTCTGAAATTCAGTATATAATAATGAAATAAAAATCCTCGTTTTTAAAAATAATTTCTAAATATACGATACAAATTTTCCCAAATTAAAATGGTTGTTTTCTTTTTCAAAAATATTTTCTATTATCAAGACAAATATTTCTGAGATGGCATGACAGGTAATGAAATTAGTTTTCTTGACTTCTTTTTCCATTGCGAAGTCATTTAATTCGCTAAAAAAAAGGGTCATCATCTTAATTATATGAATTTATAATTTATCTAAAATGTGTGTGGTCTTAAAGCACTAATGTTTAATAACTAATGCTGTAAGTAACAAAAATGTGTACACAAATAACTAAAACTACGACAATTGCTTATTTAAATGAGATGTAAAAGAAAATAAAATTACCTTTTCAAAAAGTATAGCCTTATTTGTGTAGTCCTTTCATAAATATAAGCAAAAAACTACAAAAAAATAATCGATGTTTGAATTAATAGTTGGAGTTTAGAAATCTTCTATATAAATTTTGCACAAATCGGTTCATGAATTGGGAAAACATAAATCCTGGTTGCTTGAAATATAAATTCCATATATTAAGGAAACTATTCTTCGCTGCAAATTAAGGCGATTTTTTCAATTTCAGATCGATTTTTGATTTAAGTGTACAAATAGCACAATATAAAATAAAAAGCAATAACTGTGTAATAAATTTAATATAGTTGCATTTGTAAACAAACACTACTTTATTGTACAGCAATAAATTTTCAATTACCAAAATATTCAAATTGTGAATTGGGTTTGTGAGCATTCTAATTTGTGTTGCGTAAGCAGTTTATGCAGAGTTATGGGTAAAATCGGAAATTTGATAGGCTTTGACAATTTGGCAATTGGCAAAATGAAGTCTCAAATCCTGACAGACAAAGTGTCAATGTGACACTGCCACCGCCCGGCCGTCCTGTCGTCCTGCATTCTTAAGTCTTTTGTGTCCTTTGTGTTGTGTTCCATCCGCCATAATCCCTAATTAGGCATTTGATATATATGAGCCGCAGTTGGCAGTCGACGAGGCCAAGACACAACCTGAGCCGCAAGCTGACAAATTGTAATTGCGTGGCAAACAAGCGGAAATCGGCTTAGCTGGCGAGGAAGTGAGCTGCTGACACGTGGCTATGGGGGGCCGGGGGAGGGTTGGGTTGATTCTTTTATTGAGTTATTAGCCGCTGAAATGCGGCTGCATACTTTCAGGCGCCACGCGACTCAATCTTGGCCAAACGCTTAGTCACGGCGTCAAATAAAGCGTTGCCTACTTTTGGGGGCGATGCAAATTTTGTTGAATGACAAAACACATTCTAATCACAATTTCACTTTATTTTTAAAAGCATCATTTTACGCATGGCTTCGCACGGATGTGTTTTTGGCGTAAGTTGCTGCTTTGGGGGCGTGGCATTACGAACCTCTTTTCGACAAAAAATATACATACAACTGTATCTTTTGGAAGCTGGCAATTTTCGTCATGTCATTTTATTAAATTCGTTGAAAAAAAACGAGTTTCCTTTTTCCTTTTCTTGTCAGTTGCAAGGTGGTTGAGGGGAGGTGGGGGTGTTGGAGATGTATGGCAATGATGTGGTGCAGTTATGCGTAGCATTGCGTAAGTGCAGCTGTCAACCAAAGCAGCGGCAAGTAGAAGACGAAGAAGAAGAGTGCATGTGTGGCATATGCATTGCATGGCAGCTTGACTCTGAAAATTGCTGATGAGTATGCAGCGAAACTTGATATTTTTTGCCATTGAAGCAAATATGCGAGATTTTTGAGAGATTTTCTTTCATATGGCAGTGATTGTTGCGTCTTGCACCACATTTTTGAAATGAAATTATATTTAAGTGGCGCAACTGAAAATGTTTCTTTTCGCTTATTTTTGGCTGTAAAAATCATTTTTGAAGTGTAATTAAATTATTTCCGCTCACAATAAAAATAGTTTTGAAATTCATGTAACATAAAAACCAAATAATTATTATTCTTTATATAGTTTATGAAAGCGATGAGTAAAATTTGCTTTAAGCTAATAACATTCTTATTATCAGTTCTAGTTTTAATTTATATTTCGTATAGAAGACAATCAGAGTTGCTGATGAACTGATATGTGAACTAGAACAATTAAAATCTAAAAAATTTTACATTAGCAACCAAATTCAAATACAAGCTGCTAAAACATTATAAATATATTTTCTTTAATATTATAATAATAATGCATATAAAGAATAAGATGTGTAATCATATCAGAAGACTTTGCAGCTAAAATAAATTTGTTACAAATATTATTGCCAACAATACTTTCCTCAGTTGAATAAATGATGTTTATATTTCTTCTATGCGGATGAAAACTTCATGGCAGGAGTTTCTATTTTGCTTCTATTCACTCGGATACTACTTACTCATACACCTGAGGAATCTCAGGTTTTTCGACTGCTTTTCTTTTCTTTTTATTTTTGTGGCACAAAGTAACTTGAATATCTGCCGCATAAATCTTTATATTGCTGAACAAAAGTTTGCCCGTCCGTACAAGGCGATTTCCCAAACTATTTTAACTGATTTGCTGAAAGCTACGACTAGACATATATTTAAGAGTAGCATACAAGTGTGAGAGAGACGAATAGAGAGCGAGAGACAGACAGACAGAGCGGGAGAGAGAGAGAAAAAAAAACAAGTTTTATATAAAGTTGCAAAAGTCGAAGCGCAACTGCAAAACAAAAAACTTTCCATTTTCAATTTCCTGCAAGTTTATTTTCATTTTTTCTGCTAAGTATACTAACTGAATTTTTTCTAGGCGCCGGCTGCTTTAAGCCAAGAGCAACAACAATAACCGTGCTGAACCGGAAGAATAAAATTGAACACCAAACAATCAGCAGTCAAAATTTTCATTGTCGAGCCAAACTGAAAACAACAACAAAAACAGGAACGGAAAGTAAAACTTTCAACAAGGCGTGAAAAATACAAAGAGGTTGCAAAAAAAGTAGAGGAAAAGCGAGCAAGAAGATAAAATACTCTATCAGAAGAGAGTCCAACTGCGCACATCCAAAATGTAGACTTAAGATTTGCTTGAGAAACAGATAGATGGACCCAAAGATCAGGCGCATATATCTAAAGGGAGTCAGAGCTTTCATCCTTATTGATTTTTACCCTTGTCAACATTTATTATATTCCCGAGTGTATATAGAATTTAAAGTTGTAGACTGTCCACTTCCTATAAGGAACAACATTCTGTACATTCAACATTCGTAAAGAATGTTGCCAATTTTTAAAGTTCGCCACTAAAAATTTCCTTTTTTTGCGATGATATATGGAATTTAGTATCGATGTTGAGAAAAGTATGGCAATTAAATTGTCACAATCAATTGATATTTCAAGAGAGGTAAGCGCTTATCAAGAATACAATTATAATTAAATTAAAGTGATTAATTTTATAATTTATAAGGATCTAATTCGATGAGCAAAATTTAAATTAATCATTAAATTTGTTTTTTTTTTCATTCAGTTCATTCAAAGAAGACTCTTGGTGGAATCTGGCTATTCTTCACGTTGTGACAAAGTTCAAATACCTTTTGCGAGAGTGTGGAAAAACAACTTTTTTTTTACGGGGCCAAACAACTTAACAAAGCAGCCAACAAAATGTTGTAATGGCCGGCAAAGGAGCTGCCCCCAATCATAGCAACCCCACTCATCTCCTCTTCTCACGACTCCTCTCCTGACCACTCCTTACACACTCGACTTTTGGCGTCACAATAGCAGCAACAAAATGTGTTGCAACGACCTTTGTGGCCTCTGCGCCGCATGCTGCACACACACCACAATCACAGCAGACGCAACAGTCGGCAGCATGCCACGCCCACACACCCACATGTTGAAAACCATACCACCCCCCACCTTCCCCCCTTCCCCTTGGGAAAAGGCCTTACATAATGAAGATGCCAAGTGGCGACTGAGTTTCTTCTTGTTGTTTTTGTTGTTGCTGACTGTGGCACGTTCTCTCATGTTTGACTGTTCCAACTACCACCCACCCCTGCCCCCTCCCACCACTCCTTACTGGGTGTGTCTAGCCTTGTCAGTTTTAATGTTGTTGGCATTGAGCGATGCCTGTGATTTGAAAGAGTTCATTAAGCTTGTTATTTAGTTTGTGCCCCCTCCCCACCCCCAACTCCAATGAATTCCTTCTGGTTTTTTTTCTATTTGCCCCTCTTCTTCATCTTCTTCTTATTCTGCTTCTTGCTGATATTTCCACAGTTCAACGACAGCTGGCGATTGTCTGAGGAATTCAGGTTTTAAAGTTTGGCATATAAAACTTAATCTAAGCACATTTTGTGGCAGGAACTTAATTAAGATAAAATAAAAATATTGCTTGTATTTTAAGAGAATTGTCAGAAATGTGTAGAGAACTATAAATACGATGTTGATATGGAAAGATTGGATTTCAACATATTTATATGTGGGTTTCATTATAACAGATTATGACGAACATAATTATAATAGTAATTTAACAACTTTATATTGTGTTGTATCGTTGTTGTTTCCGGGGATCGTCGTTGTTGTTAGGATTGGCCTCAGAAGCCACCATCCTACATATTATATATGGATATATATTTTTTGCATACATTTCGATGTTGTCATTGAAATGAATAAAGACATCAGTGTTGGATTTTTAGTACATTTAAATACTTTTAAATTATACATAAAAAATAAAAATAACTGCTGTGTCCAGGATTTTATTATATATTTATTCTAAAGAAATAGGTCATCAGAACAATACCCGATATAAATATTGGATAAAACATAAGTTTTGGGTAAAAGGTTAATAATCCGAACAAGAAACGATATAAACAAAGATTATTTAACAGATTGACTCTGGTCTACAAGTGTATTTGATCTTTTATATATTTATTTAGCATAAAATTGACAAATCAATTTTTAAGAAAAACTGAACATAATCAATTAAATTTTAATGAAAGCATCGATAACTTTTATTCAAATATATATATGTATAATAACAAATCAATTTATTCTAAAGTAATATGCATATTTAAGCTGAAATTTAAAATGTGAAAAATAAAATAAAATGCATAATTTAAAAAATAATAATGCAAATTTACAATACGAATTTGCAGGATGAAATTCAATTTATCTAAAAATAATTGGCTTTAAATAAAGTGAAATGTTTAGTTGAAATTTAATGTGCACAACTCAAATAAAATCAAATTTAAATGTTTTAGGTTAGCAGTTTTCAGGTAATTTTTCATATTTTGTAAAATCAACATCACAATTTCAATGAGCCTTTTGAATACCAATTAATAAAATTTTATTAGCTTTGAGCAAGAACAATTATTTTCAAATTTGCCACCGGAAGGGCATATTAAATGAATTTCACAGTCGACCACACACATCATGCGAAATGAAATAAAAGGCAAATAAATTAAATTAATTAACTTGCTTAATTAAATGCACCATATGTAGAGACCCAAAATCAGACGAACTTTGTTGCATTTTTTTGTTTTTTATTTGCATTCATTCAATTAAACAGAAAATGGACAAATGGCCAAATGCTCTGCCCCAAAACAGTAACAGAGCTGGCCAGCGACATGTCAACTTGTTGCAAGTTGGCATTGGTTTTGGTTCGAAGCTAACCAGGCGCAAGCACACACAACTCAAACCCAGCATCGACACTCAACAGTCCGGAAGTCATTTACATGCCATGTAAAATGGTAACGGTATGTTTTTGGGTGACGTTGATGGCTGCCGGCAGTCGGGCAGCGGTATGTAATGCGGTCTGCTTCGGTATGGGAGCTCAGTTAACATTTTTGTCGCGTGTTTTGCGGTCTGTTGTTGCGGTTGCGGTTGCACGCAGACTACAAGCCAACCGACACGACACGGCTTGTGCCGGCTATCACAACAACAATAGCACCAGCAACCACAACGAACAGCGTTTCAGACGATGCCAGCCGAAGCCACTTCGTGTGTGGCGCACTCGGCTTTTCGCCTGTTATCATTCGTTTGCCATGGCGCCGCTTATGTGTTTTTTTTCTCTCGCCCATTCGTCGGTTATTCTTTTTGTTGTTGGCCTTTGCCTATGACATTTTATTCTCGTTGTTGTTGCCGCTGCCGTTGTTGTTGTTGTTATACGACAGCCGGCTTAGCGTATTGTGTGCGTATTGCGTCTGTCGACGAATCAGTTTCGCTACGGATTCTGCACGAAGCGGACGCGTCGAGTTGTAAGTCGCATTCACTTGCCGGAGAATCCTTTAACGAAATCTCGTCTTTTGACTGTTTCCACTGACTCTTCTCTCGAATGTGTTGTGCTTGTGATTTGAGTTGAAACTAAGAAACTACGAAAGAAAAAATATAAAACTCAGCCTTAAAATATACGATAAATAATACTTTTTTCAAAGGTCAAAAACAATATGGCATATGTAAATCCTACGTGAATAATCTGTTTTCTGTGTACTCTATATTTAGAAAAAAACGAACGATTTTGAAAAAAAATTCAACAATTATTATATTATTACTAGGAACATTGCTCTCGTCATGAACCAAAAGATTTCATTGTGTCTATTTTTCAAATTTTTATTTAAATAATACAATTTTTTAAATAACTTGGCCTTTGAGCTATGGATTTGAGTTTTTTTTTTTAAATAGCAGTTGATAAATTGTGATAAGGCATGATATTCGTGATCTATTTTTGTTTATTGATTAGTATATTTCTTTAATATAAGATTGATCCTTGATTGCTGATTACAATAAAATACTCGATAAATATTTCCTATAGTATAAGGACCTTTGGACTCATTTCAAAAGAATGGTGTTTTTCTGATATGCATAAGGAGTATGCTATTTTAGACTAATTGTAATCCCGATTTTCTTTCACTGGGGACAGTCCAAAAATTTAAATGTCGATCAGATGAAAACTAAAAAGTTTCATGCCAATTTTAAAAGCACTTTAAACTTGTATTTGCATAAATATTTTGTTTGAAATTTATATGCAAGATTGTGATTTATATGCTAGAATTAAATTAATTGCGAATCGAAGAAGTCTAAGAATTAATTTAGCATTTAAAAATACAAAACTAGCTGACTTGTGAGTAAAGTAAAATATACAAAGCTTTACCCATATATTCCGAGTCATATATTTTTTTGAATTAAAAAATCAAAATCTTCAATCGAATCAAGGCTCAACACTAACATGAAATTTGGCAACACTACAAAATCCTTTGGCTGTGTTTTTAGTGCTTTGCATGTGCAAACAATTAACAGTTCTCTCAGCTAATGCACATTTCATGCCATAAAAGCAAACAGCAAGAGTAACAGCAACAGCAAAAACAACAACAGCAATCAGAAGAGCAACAAGAAGCACAAAAAACTTGAGAGAAACTTATGAGCGTCGTCTAAATGAATAAACCAAAGTTAATGGAGACTTGACTTCAAGCCCTACAATAAACACACACCCACACACACGGGAAGTTGTGAGTTTTGAGAGAGAGAGATAGAGAGAGAGAGAGAGAGAGAGAGAGAGAGATGGAGAGAGAAGTGCAACTGCCAAACACAAACGAAAACAGCAAAGCAAATATAAACATAGAATTTAGCTTAAAAATACATTAAACCAACACAAACACACGCACACACACGCACACAAAGAGAGCTGCAGAAAATGAGCACACAAAAAGAGAGCTCAGTCGCAGCAATCAGCTTCAACTGCATACGTAATGTAGTCTCTGTTTGTCTGTCTATTCGTATGCGTATATGCATAGGTGTGTGCGTGTCTCTGCTGGCATCGATGCAGATCAATGGCAGATGACGCCACGCACAACAACCAAAAAGGGGGAAGAAAAGTTTTTTTACAGCCAGCGTCCATTGAAGCTTATTGTTTTCTCTTTGGTTTTGCGACTCTTGCGGGCTGAGCTTTAGTTTTTGTGTCTCTCTTTTGACGTAACGAATTTACAAAATGTGCAGAGCAAGGCAAACAAATTGCAAAAATATGATGCCATTGCCTGCCAGGATGATGATGATGATGATGAGGTGGATGAGGAGGGGGAGGATGATGCAGAGACAGAACTTTTGGTGCGATTGCCGGATTGCCCTTTGAACACTGCGACAAATTGTGTGAATTTGTTTTGTTGAGTGGGGGAAGCGGGGAGCGGTGGGCGACACAAGTGGAAAGTTATTGATGCAACTCAATGGGGCACAATAGCTGTATTTGTTTTTTGTATCGATATTCGACAATCTGTCGGCATCGGCATCATTGGCATTGATATGCTGGTTGCTACCAACTACAAATTGACAGCAATTTGTAAGGAGTGTTTTTTTTCCTCATCAGCTTACGATTTAAGATGCTTTTTATTCAGTCAGAAAAGGCAAACCAAATAAATACATATTTTAACATAAAAAGATTGACAATTCAGAATTCCAAATCCTGAATGTGATTCTCAAAATTCGTCTTAGTTGGAGAAAGTTGTAAATTCAATTTAATTCACATTATAATAAGCTAAAATGTAATGTAGATTAAAGAAAAGTATTGCACTCAATCAGTCTGCAGATTTCATTATGATAATAAAGTACTAAATGATTAATTAATTATAATTTGCAACTTATAAAATTATATGCCAGAAGAACTGAATTAAACAAATTAGATTCAAAATAGTTCACAGAGAATTTTCGTAATAATCGGACTCCAATCTTTATTATTTAAATATAATATTTCAGAATAATTGACCTGAATCTGGGAATTTACATTTAAATTTGGATTTATTTTATTTACCTTTATTTATTTACCTTTATTATCACGAAGGGAGAATAGAATTTAATTTATGATTGAATTACCAGACTTGAACTAAGAATATATTATATGCTTATATTATATAATATATTATTGAGTTTTGCAGCTTTATTTCCATTGTTTTGATACGAGTGTATTACTCGTATTATTTGAAAAAAAAATCGATTTTTCCGTATGTATAAAATATACAATAGAGCAGTCTTAGTTATGAGCGTATATAAAAATATTGTTTGTGCAGTTAAAAACACAGCGAAGAAAATATCACAAAAGGCTAAAAAAAAAATACAGAGATTGTTAACTTTTAATAATTAAAAAAGAAACTCAACAAGTAGATTCTCTCCATCACCTGGATCTCTTGGGTTTCACGTTATCGATGAAATCCAAATCGAATAATAAAAAAAATAGATTGTTGCGTTGCATGAAAACAAAGTATTAAATTGCAATCAATTTTTGCTTTTTCAGTCGGTTTCGCAACTTTGTTTTCACAAAAGATAATTAAATGAAGATAACAATTGTTGGGCAAATTTTGGTCTCTCCAAAAATAGTTTTTTTCCCCTGCAAAAATCGCTTATATATAGAACTTTTCAACTTTGTGATAATATTTTATCAATTTCACTGCCGTTGAGTTGGAATATCTCAAAAATGGGAAAAATTTTATCTTTAGTGTTCTACAAAACAATTCTGTTTTTGAATTTTTTTAAATATTAAATCTTGTGCATATTTAATTTTGATTGAATTACTGCACGAAAAGTAATTTTATGATTAATTAATATAATATTGATCAAGAACCAAAGTATCAAGCTGGGATTGAAATCAAATTCAGAAGTGCATTTTACCCAAATGAATTTCAGTATTTTTCTATTCCGAAAACTGCAACTGATATTATTTGTATCGGACAGAGTGTAACATAAAAATCAAGATACCAATAGAGTACAAAACTACTAGGAATGACTAGCTGTATTTGTATAATTTAGGTATTTGGTATTTGCTTCAGTTTGACATTCTTTTTTTATACGTAAGGAATTGGGTTAAAAAAATTTTCCAGCCAATACATGAATAAAACTAAGTCCCAGCTCGATGATAAGCAAATAAACCTGTATTTTAATCGGTTCTCCATCGAGTTACAGAAAATGGGATCTTTAAAAGAAATACACACAATTCAAATAAAAGCAAAAAACAGCTGTGAAATATTTCATGTGCATTACAAATCAGCTAATTCATTAAGGCTTTAACGAATTGTTGTCATTGAGGGCAGCTCCCAAAAGTCCAAAAATATTTGTAGGCACCTGAAATACTCGTCGAGCTTGAGGCACATTAAAGTAGAGCACACTTTGCCAAATGATAATTTGTTCTGTGGCGGCTTTTCATTGTAAACATGGCAGGACAACAATGAACCTTGTGTTATCCTCGACCTCTCTCATCCCACATTCTGCTCCCCCTTATAGTCCCTGGCCCTCTGTAACCGACAAATTCTATTACCCGCAGCAAATGTCGCAGCGCTGAAAGCCAAAAGCTGTCAGCATTTAGCGACTGTGGCTTAGGCCAAAAACAAATATATATATAAAAAATGGGTGGGTTGGGGGTGGTGGTTGGAGGGGGTGTATTACACTTAGGCTGGTGATTTTACATGTCCAGGGGGTAACTCAGCTGCCCCAGCTTATTATTATCATTATTTAATTTTTCCTTTTCCGCCCTTGTTTACAATTTAAGCAATTTATGCACTCATTCTGCTGATTGAGAAGCTCTTTAAGAATTTATATCTTTAAATAAATTGCGGTTATATGCCATCCATCCACTCAACATTCTGTTCGCAAATGTGTCACACATTCTTTTAATTAGGCTGGCAAAAAAGAAGTGCTGAAAGAGGAACGTGTGCCTGGCATGACTAACTAATGTCAGCCAATGCGACAATCGCATTTCTGTTTGTCTTCTCTGAATCCATTTTTTGTCTCCCTGAAGAATTTGCCAACTTGCCATCCTTTGGATCCGGCTCTCCAAATAGTCCTTCAGCATTTTGGCGCTAATTGGTCACATGTCTGGTTTTGTCTAGGTCGCAGTAACGAATTCCCCTCCCCCTTACTCATACCTGGCTGTATTTTATTTCATTTTGAGTTTGGGGTCAGTCGGTGCATTGATTTGATTGTCCTTTGCATTTCTGATGAGCATGGGAAAACTCGGCGCTGATGTAATTTCAGCTTACAAAGCATTGATTGCGAAACAATGACTTAAGCTAACATCGAGTTAATTAAAACGAATCAAAAAACTTATAATTTTTCATGCAGAAATTTAATGAAGTAACATAATCAATTATTACGAATTTATAAAAACTGCATAAAATATAACAATGAAGTAGGTCAAAGAATATAAAAAAAAACAAAAACAATCAATTTTATTTACATGTTGAAATATCTATTAAATTATACAATTTTTTGCTTAATATATGTTGTCAAAGAAACAATTGTTTAAGGTTTAATTTCTTAATAGCCAGAACTGTGTATAAATTTTTAGTAGGCCATATTAATAAGTTGGCTTCATTCAAAAGATATTAATTATAAATATTAATAACTTATTTTCTACTTATGTTATATATCGTAGCGCTACAAGTTTCGAACTTACAAATGATTGATATTTAAATAAAATGAAGTTATAAATAATAATAACGCCTCAATCGAATTAATATACAATCAGTTATTCGCAACATTGAGTAGTTAATTTAATTAAATTGTCAATATGTTGTGCATTTATTCTGTTGTTGTGCAGCTTATAAAATTCAGCATTTTTACTTGCCTACTTTGAAGCGTTGATAACATTTTTTTTTATAACTTAAATATGTTTTTGCTGGCTTCAGGTGGCAAACCAATTAAATCAGAAATTAACCTAAATTAAATAATTAAATTAATAAAATAATGATTGAAATGCGTTACGCTACATATGGATGTATGAGAAAAGAGCAACTGCTTCTTCAATCTAAATAAAATTCGATATTGACAACTGATTTCAATTATGTGTTCTTCTACAATGAGCAAACTAGAGATTTTCTGCATTGGCTCTTTGGTTGGGATTTGTTAACTCCAACATCAATGCCCTTTTTCGGTTCAAATTCAAGTCATATCCAAAGCATACTCTTTTGGACCACAGTCTTCAATTTGAATATAATAAAATTTCAAAAACATCCCATTGATTACATAGATTGCTTAAACTTATGATATATATATTGACTATAACAAATTTTGAATTGGTAATATAATTGCTACTCCATAACTATGTAAGACTTTTATAATGTGATCTGTATGCATGCTCTCCAAAGAATGACTTGCTGATCTCTGATTCAGCAATGGATACATCTTCTTATTTGTTCTAATTAAAATTCTAGTGAAATATGCTGCTCCCAGCCTTAAAAGATTTTACCATAGCTTCAGGCAACATGTTCCTCAGTTTCCATGTTCACTTGTGCATTGAGTAACTCATTGTTTAGCTGCATGTTTTTTATGTCCCTGGTTTGGGCAGTTTTTGCTCACTTCCCAGTAAATCCGAATAACAAGTTTCCCATTTCTCTAATACCCCCCCCCCCCCCCTCCCACTTGAAGAAAAAATTGTAAAAGAAATGCAAACCAAAAAGCCAGAAAGTATGCACGCAGAAATTGCTTAATTCTCGACTTTTCCATATGACTTTGGTGCCCATAAATTTGGTTTCAATGCACTACTCTGCCCTTGTCCCCGCCCTCTCCCACAGCCCTTGCCAGCTAACTGTGCCATGTCAATTGTTTGCTGTCTAGCAAGTTGTGCGTTCAGTTTCCCGACCATGCCGAGCCGGGCCGGGCCGGGCCGGGTTGGGTCGGGCGAACCTTACAGATGCCACGCAGATTTGCCTGGGAATTCAATAAAGTTTGGCAAAATATTATGGCGGGTAAGCCGCCATATTCCAGATACAGATGCCACGCCCATTTTTGCAGTTGCTTCTGCTGCTGCTGCTGCTGCTGCTGCTGCTGCTGCTGCTGCTGCTGCTGCACGTGCCACACAAAAGTTTTTAGCCATTTGGAGAAAAAAGCGAAAGAAAACCCTTTCGCCAGACCGAGACTCAGAAAGCCATAAAGATTTGCCTCTTAGTTTGTTGGCAAAGGCTGTAGCGCCCTCTGGCGGCCAATTGATATATGGTCGGGGTTATCTGGTCGCAAGGTATTCGAGTTTGTGGATACAATGCTGCTCCAGTTTCCAGATAACACAATTACTCGGCAGCAGGCACAAGGCTTGCCACACTATTTGCATTCGTTGTGGCAAATGGAATGGGAAAGTTTCTAATTCTCAGCATCGAAAACATAGTTTGAGGGGAGCCAAAGACTGGAGATGGGCATTGGAAAGTCTACTTTTACTGTTAATTGTGGTATGTCTCTGCATATCACATCAAAATCAAGCACTAAGAGAAAAACTTATGAAAGAAGTATTCCCAAATCGAATACTTCGAAAGTCCTTTATTTTATACCGATTATTTTGCGAGACTATCAAAATTTCTAACGATTAAAATTCAGAATCGGAATCGGAGTAAGAACCCAGATTCTAAATTTGTTTATATCCTATATACCGAAGCAGATTATGTTTGTTTCGAAGATATGGTATCTGAATATCATTAAAGTCGATCCCGTTACTTAGGCGTATGTATTTGCACGTGGCTTTGTTCAAGTTGATATACGAGAATTCATATTCCAAATTTGAACTTTGTAGGTGTAATAGTTTCTAAGATCCCCAACTTCATATCAAATTAAAACTATTTGTGGGTTAGTGAAGATACACATAGATAACTCATCTGACAGGTAATTAATTTAAAAGATGTTTTCACTTATGTTTTTCTTAAGTTGGTCAGCTTTCGCTTAACTCGGTCAACATACTTAGCTATTCAGCTCCCTCCGAACATAACTTTCTCTGTCATGCGTGTTGTTGGCAATTTGCCCATATTAAAAACAGAAAACAAAAAAAAAATGAATAAACTTTCTCTGTGGGATTCATACTTTTTTATGGCTTTTAAGCATGCCGCCTTCGGGGGAGGGACTTATATCCATCCACAGCTTGCGGTACGAGGCAAAGCGCACAAAACTTTTTCCCTTATGACTCGCTTATGAAATTAAGCAAAATTTCTAGCGGCATCCCCCATCTTCTCACCCTCTCACCACTCCCCGCTTCCCCTTCCCCCTTCCCTAGTCTCATGCATGATGACGTTTTGGCTTAGACAAAAACAGATTTACAAACAAAATCTGAAGAAAAAGTGTAGCATAAAGTAGGTATAACAAATTTTATGCACTTTTTATGAGTTTGGCAAGTGTTTGTAATTAAATTAATAAATTCTGCTTGGCTGCAAACACTTTTTATGTGACTGCAAATTCAAATTTAATTGCTGAGCTTAATTTGCTTTTTATGCGGTCATTTTGTAGATGTTTCATTGCTTCTAATCGTTGAAGTTTGATGTGTGGCAGCTTCGTAGATTAGAGCAAAGTGGTTGCCTCTAAATTAATTTGAATAGTCAATTGGGACTCAATGAAACTTATCAAAAACCGTCAATAAAGCAAATCAAAATGCAATGTTTCTCTTTCGAGTCTTCGTTGCTGTGACTGATAAAATTACTCTTTGGTCGTTAATAAAACCGATGTGTGACCCAATTTGTTTTTGCGAAATCAATGATAAAATCATAATGAATTTAAATATAAGTTAATCTATTACCATATTCTGTACACATTTTTTAAGACATGATATTGAGATACTTCGATAAATCACCGCAGAAAACACGAAATCCTCGGGTCGAATTTTTATTTTATTTTATAAATTCATTTAATTTTATTTGAGAATAAATAACAATTTTAAAGGAAAACGAACTCGCGAACCAAAGTTTTTAATTTCAATAAGTCTGTGATTCTATATTTATTTTATTAAATTCTTACTAAGAATTGGCGAAAATATTTTCATGAAGAAACTGCATATTACAAATATAATGAAAAATTAATATATATGTTCTTGATGAGTATAAAAAAATGAGTAACTTGGCTTGAAAAGACGATTCGACTCCGAGATAAAGGCACTAAATGCTATATGATATCTGTGTTGTTCCTTTCCTATTTATAGCAGTGAAAAGTTCGCACACTCAAAAGGAATTTAAATTAATACGTTTTAAAACTGCTGAGTCAAAAATGATGTGAAAAAAAAGTTACGAAAATAGACCGTGTGAAAAGCTAAGCTATAAAAAGCGAAAACAAAGTACGAACAATATTTAATCGCACCGCTGGCCAAATTTGAGAGGCGGGAGGGAAGAGAAGCTAAATTGGGCGGCTCGCGGAGTGCTCGCGTGGAGAGATGCACTTAGGCCAGGCGAGGAGGCCAACGTTAGTGCTCCTGGCTGGGGAAAGTGGCAAGGCAACGGCAAGTTGATGTTGCTGCCGTCTTGGCATCTGATTGGGGCCCTCCTAGTGCTCATGGCAACAGCGGGGGACTCCACCAATAAGATCATCTTGCCGCAGATACTCAACGGCAACGTCGACAGCGGCAGCAACAGTGGCTTTGGTGCCTCCGGCACCAGCAGTGCCAAGCATAACAGTGGCACCAACAAGTCAGCGGCACCAGCAACTGGCAACGGTGGCGCCACCGCCAACGGCAACACCGTCCTCGGCAGCAACGGCATAATTGTCGCCGGCGGTGTGCCCAATGTGCCAACATCGAATTTAAATGGTAAGCACGCCCCACAATCAACTCTCAATAGCTACTTCAAGGCATCAAATAAATATTGTATTTTTTGAATATGGATGCAAGTCATAACAATAGTTGATAATATCAAAACGTGTACAGAGTTTATTATTTTAAAATTATGACTAGTTTAAATATGTTCATATGCATATCTGTTTAATTTATCGGAAGTAATATTTTGTTAATGTAGCCTTGTGTTTAAATTTAACTGATAGTTAAACTTGTAAATTAAAATATTTTTTTTTCCGTTCGGTAAATATAAATATTTGACTATGCATGATAAAACTAAAATTCCAAAACAAAATAAAAAAATTATAAAAAACTTTTGATGATAATTTAATTAAAATAATTGGTTTAACATTCAATGCAGGGTTTCGGGAAATCCCAATAAGTCACATAACAAAAAGAGTTTGTAATCCTCCAGTGCTCATTGCCACCATTTGTTGCGCAAAGTTTTTTTTCGCGTTAATTCGCTTTAAAATTTCGTGGAATTTTTTGTTTTGTCTGACATGAGTAGCACAAAAATGATTTTACGGCGTTTTTTGCTTTTGATTAGATTAATTATCGAATATGCATTTTATAATTAGTGAAGTTCGAAAAAAATATTTATTTTGCAAGAATTGTAAATTTCAAAATTGACTAATACAAATATTCTTATAGAGCTAGTGAAAGTTATCAATTTGCTTCAATTTGTGGTAAAATTCAACTTACTTAAGCATAAAAACAGCTATTTTTAAGAGGTTTTCGCGTTATCCTTTCAAGCCTAGCAAATCAACGATATTTTGAGTAATTCGTGGAGAAGCAAAATTCAGTCATTGAAGGTCCTGAAAAAGAAAATCGCTCTACAAAATTAGTAAAACAAATTCAATTCAAAAATTTAAGAAACAAAATATTAGCAAAGACAAAATTTATTTGTTGTTATCAATTTGACTGCTATTTAATTCGTTTTCTAAAAACATTAAATAAACTTAAACCATCTAGCGCCCAATTCTTTTTTTTTAATTTTATTTTGAGCAGCATTTATGTTTTAAATAATTTCTGTTTGTTTTATGTCTAAGTTTAAGTCTAGGAAAAATGCCTTGGGAAGGAATGTGCCAAAAAATGTAAAGAACTTAATTGTTTCGCACGAATGCTCTGTTTATTAGGCTGGTTTTTTATAGAAATTTGTGAAAAAGTCACGTTTTCCTTTCATTAGGAATAGGATTGAAAAAAATAACTGATGAACATTTTAAATATTTGTGTAAGAAATATAAATATAATTTAAACATAAATATAAATTTTTGCGTTTTATTTGTGTTTTAAGTCGTAAGAGAAAGGCACAGATTAAAATTAAGCTTTCGACATACAATTTAAGTTTCGGATTGTGATATTTACCAGTATTCAAAGCCGATATTGTCTTCAGGAGGTATAAAATAAATTGCTGTATAATTTAAACATATTCAACATAATATAGAAAAGATTATAAGGATTATATTAAATATAACTGGTTAATAGTATATTCAATAAATTGGAATAGATCCTGTTGATTATTCTGCCTTTCTTTCAATACAATGACATATTTTCCTGTTGGGTAGTTTTAAAATCAATCCGAGTCCCATAAGCTTTTCTTACTTTATTCTTTCGAAGCCATGTGCAGGGTATTTGATAGCCAGGTAGTTGCTATGAAGCAATCCAATTGCTTGCGAGTTTGCAATTTTGTGTAATATGGCATACTTATCTTGGTTATCTTTATGCCAGCTCTGCCTGTGGGCCTGACATGAGTGTCTGATGCTATCAATGGCACTCGGCTCGTAGGCGCCATACCTCGGGCAATCATATTTACACACTGACAGTGAGACAGACAGGCAGCCAACCAGCCAGGCAGACAGCCAGACAGACAGACGCAGACACAGAGAGAGAGAGAGAGAGAAAGAGGCGAGTGAAGTGCGACAGGACGAGATAAAATGTCGCCGTGGGTCATAAGTGAAACACGGCTATATGCCAAAAATTGAAAGCTAGCTGCTGCTGCACAGATACGACACGTGAAAAAAGAAAATCCCAGACCCAGAAAGGGAGAGATAGAGATAGACGATATATAAAGAGAAAGGGAGAGATAGCCCATGCCGGCTGTCATTGTTCTCAGGTGCAGCCAGAGTCAGAAGTGGCAAAAAAAACAACAACAACAAAAATACGAAAACAGCAACAAATATCGCTTAACTGTGCGCAAAATTCATTCAGGCAATGCAATTTATGTCGCAACAGGCGACATCAACCATATCAACAAAGACTCCCCTCCCACCAGTCAACCACATCCCACCACTCGTTGCTGTTCCGTTCTTTTCTTCCAATTACCATTCAAACTCGTCTCCCGCTCTGACATCAATTGCTGCTGGCCAATATCATTGCCAACTTTTTTCTGCCAAGCCAGACGTAAAAACCTGCCAAAAGTGGGTACATTGCATATTGGAAAGAGACTGAACAGTTTTGGGTATTATTTATAGCCCATACATATATTAACTGGCAAATATTTGGCTCTTATCGATCTACCCCTTAAAAAATAATGATAGGTAGTTGATTTGCCAGCTTTTTAGCGTACTTAATCCGTAAACCAGAATATATTTCAAGTTTCAAGGGTGCTAACCAATCAAAGCATAAATCTTTTAATACTTTTAAAATAATATGTGTGGATAAATAAATTTGAATATTTTTCTATGGCGAAAGCTATCAGTTTATTTTCAAACAGTTTGAGCTTGAATCCATATCTGACTAGAACACGAATCCCTACGGGCTCATTAGTTTATATATAAGAAATAAAATACACACTTCTCTTAGAGAAAGCAAAAACTATTTTTAAGCAAGAAAATTAAAATATTTGGCTGGAAAAAGGCTTCAAAAAGCATTGGACAACAGCATTATTACAATTTTCTCCACTTAAAGTTTGATTAGTTTTAACTTAGTTGAGATGCATATTCAGCTTAATATAAAACTCTTTTCTAATTGAAATATGTTTTTAAATAGTTTGCTCTTTTATAATTGAACAAACTTCAAGATAAACAGGCTTTTTCAATTAATCTAATTTTAGCCTTTGCAATCACTTTCACTTTTTCAATAACATTCGTTAAATTTCTTCATTTTTTACACTTTTTAAATTAAACTAAAATTAATAAATTAAATGTTTTCAAGAAAATACATCACCTTAAAGCAAATTAAAATTATTTGTTGAATTTACATTAAGCAGGACATCAGTAAGTCGTTTTACTCTATTTTTTAGGCCTTGAGTTGTTGTAGTTTGCCAAGTGGGCGAAGTGGGGGAGCAGACAGGTGAGGGGTGTGGGTGGTCTGACAAAAATTTATATGCAGACACGCGCTCTGGCGCGAAAATTGCAGCTGGATGAAATCCCATGATTATGCAGAGAATTTGACGCTGCTGCAAAAAGGTTGCACGCTTGAGCTGCAACAGCATTTAAACATTTTTTTTTTGTCTGTTCGCTATTCCTTGTTGTTGTTCTGTGCTTTATGTTTTTCAATTGAATTCAAGTGCATGCGGCACTGGATGAAAAAGAGTCGACATGAATGTCATGGTTACATTTGCCTTAACTGCTACTAATTTATGCAACATTTCCCCTTCCATCCACTGCCCATTCCTCTGCCTCGCCAGCTGTTGTTTCATAATTAGATGGTTTCACTCATGTTGTGGGCGTGGCAAATACAATGCTCTATGTCAAATGCCAGAAGGCTGCATTAGTGCGCTTATAGACGAGTGTGTACATGTGTGTGTGTATTTTTGGGTGTGTTTAGACCCCAGGGCCCAGTTGAATTGGCAACGCTAACCAAATTGTATTGACTTTTGCCTTATGCACTATGCCATATTACATGAATTTCTTTGTATGTGTGTGGTGTGTGTGTGTGTTGTGTGTGTGTGTGTGTGTGTAAGTGTATGTTTTCGTGAGAGATTGAGTGTGAGGCTGCCGGGCATTATAAATAACTAATTAGGCGCAAAACTGTTGCATACAAGCGGACTGCGTGAATCGTAGCCACAGAAAATTAAGTTAAGCACACACAAAAGTTTACATAAATAACAATAGAAATTGAATTCATTAGTGAGCTAGAGTTATATAAGCAAAATCGATACTCAATAATAATATTATGTATTTCAAATTGAAAATGATGTGACAAAAAGCGAACACTTTATAAATGCATATTCGAAGTGTTAAAAATTATATAAATATTTAGATTATCATTATGTACATAGGCAGATACAATAAAAACTAAAAAAAAACACACAACTGGTCTATGCATATTTGAACTGTAAGAGATTACATAGTTACGAACAATACTTTTAATAAAATCTATGTATTTTTCCGTATAACTTCTCATTTTTTGCAAAAACATCATTTTCTGAGATGATTGACTTTGTAGAATATAAACTTGTTTAAATATTTAACCGTTATTAATAAATATAGGAATCGAAGTTAAGAAATTGAGTGGTATTATATAAATAAATGACAATAATGAATATTTGCCGCACTTTCTGCATAACTAATAAAATGCAAATGAATTCAGTGAAATCATCTAGAAGCACGAAGAAAGAAAATTGTCTTTAGTATATTTGACAACTTTAGAAATACATTTACTATTTATTTTTATTTGTTAATTAAGTCAAATGATTTTCAGAATTTGCACTGGTTTCATAATTATGCACATTAAAAGCACTTTTGAGCCTTCTTAGCTTCATTTCTGCCTTTCGGCCATGTGATTCAATAACATTTCTGTTAAACAGTTAATTGAATTGCAACGGTATTTTATTAGTACACGTCTCAAAGCAATTGAATTCAATTAAACAAACATTCTAAAGCCGCACAAAGCAAAGCAAAGTATCTAATGTGTATTTATAAATTGCAGAAAATCAGAAATTATCCTGAATTATTGAAATTCAACATACTCTTGGCGCCTATTTTAGTAATTGTTGATGAATGGATACAAATCGATAGCTTATAAAATTATTTTGCAACTTATATTGAATTGTATTATTCTGATTTGTGTATTTCTTAAGTGGTTAGCAAAATTGGCCATCTTTTAAAACAGATTTTATATCGTAAGCTTAACAAATAATTTTCATTGTATGAACATAAGTTCACCCCGCAGAGCTTTTAAAATTGATTTTACATACATATTTATTTTAAATTAAAGTAAGAACTCAAACTGTTGAATTTTAAACATCAGCGAACATTCGCAAGAGAAACAAGTTGTTTGTTCTTTAATTAAATAATAATGAAAGTTGTGATGAAATAAAAGAAGGGAAATTTTAACTGATTGTGAGCAAAAAAATTCGAAGAATAAAAATGGTTTAACTTGTTGATATTGAGTGTGTGTACTTATATGATTATGTTGACTTTCAATTGAATACAACTTAATTCTTTTACACTGATATTTTGTTTAATAATTGTTATTTGCCTATGAAAATTATGCGCATTCATATTTTTTTTATAATTCTATAATAAAATTTAGCGAAAAACATTTTAACTATCAAAATATATATACTTAATTGTTGGAAATACATAAATGGTGTTCTATTTTTATTCATTGTTGCAGTTGTTGTTGAAGAACCCGAATTTACCGAATACATCGAAAACGTAACTGTACCTGCTGGACGTAATGTCAAATTGGGTTGCTCCGTTAAAAATCTTGGCTCCTACAAGGTGGGTACTACGAAAAATCTCTATTTGATACACAGTTTAAGTTGCAGAAGTTTTAAGTTTTCGTTTTTGCTACTTGGAAACAGATCAAAATTACGTGCTGCCTTAAGACCTTAACTGACTAAAAGGAAGCCAAAGTGGCACTCATTTTACGATAGGTAGGATCAGCTAAATAGCATTGAAATCCATAACAATTCCGACTGCAAGTCCACTATTCCAATATTTGGTTAAGAAGCTCACTTAACGAAATGCCAAGCCAAATTTTTGCATACCTGTGCAGCGGGCATAAACACGTTTAGTGGTTTTTGCCCGGTTGTCCCTTTAAAAACTATTTAATAACATCTAACGACATGCAACATACCACGCTGCATACACTCAGTGTTGCAAGGAGCAGCGCAATGTGCACACGTACACGACTGCAATTTCACAGCTCAGCATCAGTATCAGGATCACACACAAAAACCAAAAATAAAAAATAAAAAAGAGGAAAAATGAGAAAAGTAGGTGAAAAGTAAAAAAGAAAAAAGAATTGGTAAACCCAGAAGCGATGGTAAAAAGCGGAAGCGAGAAAATTGCATCATAGTGTCGCATATAAAAATAAACTCGACTGGTTTCATGAGCGGGCCGAAACTGTTTGTCTGTGTGTGTGTGTCTGTGTGTGTGTGTCTGATAGCTATGAATAACACGCATGCAATACATGTAACCGAGAAGCTGCCTGTCAACGGTTTGGCAATGGAAGGGGCTGAAGGGCGGGTGAATGGGCAGATGGGTAGTGTTGCTCACCAGCACACAGACACAGCTACTTAAACATGCCATCAGACGGTCTACGCTTTTTGCCACCTGTTTACCCCCCCTTATTCCCTTACTGTTTTGGCCATTTCATTTACTTGATGCGGTGCACGTTTCTGGTGTGTGAAAAAAGATGCTTTGTCGTCACTGCTCGTTTTCTTGTCGCTCGCATTTACACCTCAATTTGATTCTATTTCCTGGATATGGCAAGCCAAAAATACATCCAAGATATCAGCTGGCATAGCCACACCCTCTCTCTCACTCTGTTTCTCTCTCTCTCTCTCTCTCTTTCCTTCTCTCTCTGTCAGTAAGTTGGGCTTAGCTTCTTGAGCCAGCTTTTAGAGTGCTCAGTAATGATGCTCGGAGGCGCCGCTACAGCAATTGAAGTGCTATTCACATTCATAGCATTGCTCCCCATTTTCCATGCTAATGATGTCTTTGGGGTTCAGCTGCAACTTGCCGTGATCCTTGCATTTGTGGTGCAACCATCGAAAAGCTGATTTTTGTGGCATTTAGTTGAATTGCTTATTTGGCTCTTGGGTCACAAGGCGAATGCGCAATGTGGGTCACCAATTAGTTGACTTCTGCTGTCGTCATCACTTTGGCCTTTATTCAATCTGCCGTCCAATGCATTTCCCTCACTTCATCATTTTCTGCTTCACATTTTATCTAGCCTCGTTAATCGGTTTTCTTTTGCCCTTTCTGCCGAGTAATCAAATCATTAGCACTCATTACACGCTGATTTCTTGCAAGCTGCTTAATTAATAAATCATTTTGCGTTTTTTCTCTTTGCTTTTTTCACTTGCCAGACCTCAAGAAAAACAGCTAATAAAATTATTGACGTTTGAATTTACCGACTGGAAAATACTTTGAGAGCACTGCAATGAAATAATATTTGTCTGAGCGTATTTATCTATTAATTAGATATCACAAAGAAATCTCATCTCAAAAGGAGATCATTAATTAAATGAAAATAAATATAATATTACATACATCTTGCTTGTATTCATTATTATCACATTATGAATAATTAAGCTTCTTTCAATTCGAAAAGTGTTGATTGCTCAAATCTAATCCAACCTTCATCATAAAGTGAACAGTGTATAAATATGCTAATGGTGCATGAAAGGAAGAGGCGACTTGTTTTTTGTTTTGGCCCCTTGCTCTTTCTGCTTCATTGCACTTCCACAGAAGTTTTCCAAAGGAAGCGTGAGTTATTTGAATAAAAGAGAAAGCAGCTTGTTTATTAATCAGTTTTCGCAACGTTTGGTCGAGTCTGTTAGCAGTAAGACTAACATGGAGGTTGGTCTGGCAAAACAACTTGTTTACAGCAGATGCAGAAAGAAGAGAACTCTGATACTTGGTTTGTTTATTTATTTAACCAGCTTTGTTAAATCAATGGCTAATCCAAGTATTGTGTAGCACTAGCCAGAGCATTCGTTGTTTAAATGCAAACGAATTAAATTTATAACTATGATAACAGGGTTGTTGATATTCGTTCTATTTGACTAACTATTTATTGTCGCTGCTGAATTCATAATTTGAACATTTCTGTATTTATTTTGAATAAATGGCTTGTATAACAATAAATGAGAATAACTTTTGATCTTATCTGTGGAAGTGGCTCGACTTTTTGATCTCTGAAAGAGCTTACCAGAACATTTATAGGTCAACATTGAGAAAAGAGGTTACCAGCAATTTAGCTTCAAAATATGTTGGCTATAACCTAAAAATTATGCGATTTACTCTTTGAGGTTTATAAAGCAGCTAAACTCTAATTTTGCAGTCGAGAAATCAAATCAAAAAGAAGTGTATTTATTCTCATTTAGAACCAACATAATATATTCGCCCGTATTTCCCTTTTATTATCCATCTCTGTTGCTATTCCTGACTGATGACAGATCGATTGCTTTCTACATCTTCCCTTCTATGCAAATATGAATATCACATTTGTAAATAATGTCGAATTTACACAATTATATTAATTTTGCAGGTCGCTTGGATGCACTTTGAGCAATCGGCCATTCTCACGGTGCACAATCACGTGATCACGCGCAACCCGCGCATCAGTGTCACGCACGACAAGCACGACAGACATCGGACCTGGTATCTGCACATCAACAATGTGCACGAGGAGGACAAGGGTCGCTACATGTGCCAGATCAATACGGTGACGGCCAAAACGCAGTTTGGCTATCTGAATGTTGTTGGTGAGTCGGGTCGGATCGGGTCGGGTCGGGTCGGGTCTGGTCGGGAAAAGGAATGGGGTCTAGCAAAATCAACAAGTAAGCGTGGCCAGCTCTAATCAGCAATTGGCCAGCCCCAAAGGTGGGCGCAAAAAACATACGAAAATCCTGTACAAACACTCTCCGTATTGAAAAAATTAATTCATTAGGCTTTCAGAGAGCTCCAACAAAACCCGGTAAAACAAGTAAGGATGCTCGACTATGACATACCCTGCTGATAGAAATCAGATCCATATAACAATTCGTTTTCGATTATAACTCGGATGTTTCTTATACGATCTTAATGAAATTTGATCATTAATATGACTATCTATATAATGAGCTATACGGGAATTTGTATTTGAAATTTGTCTCTAGTTCTTATAATCTCTGAGATGGAAATGGCTAGATCGACTCGGCTTTCGATCCTCATCAAGAATACACTTTATGGAGTCAGAGATGCTTTCTTCTGCCTGTTATATACTTTTCGACACAATCATTATACTCTTTTTTATCCATTTTTAATGGGTTAAGGGAATAAAAACACTAACAATGGGAACGGGAACAGAACTTCAGACCAGAGGAAGCCAAAAGCAAAAGCAAATTTTGGTGCGTTTTTTAATTTTTGTGTGTGTGAGCTCAGCGCACAGTTCAGTGATTCTTTTGGTCAGACGAAATTGTTTTCCTGGATGGCAAACAAAACAAATTATTAAAAATGCATGCGAGATTCGGTCAAAAGGGAGCGCATATTTTTAATGAAAAAATTATATGCTGCAATAAAAGAAATTCAACAAAACAGCTTACTGCGAAATTGTGCAGAGCCTGTTTCACTGCCAAATATTTGCATTTGTTCTGGTTAAAATCATTTGCACTAATCAGAGCACGTTACAAAAAGTTTTTAATTTCATAAAGTTAAAAGGGTATTTTTTAATTTAATGACAGAATATATTTGCAAATGCGTTCAATTCATAAATAAATCAATTGTTAAACGTACATTGAGCTATATTTGGATAGATAAAATATAAGAGGAAATGCCCAGTAAGGGATAATAAATATAAAATAAAATAAACGAGAGGAATAATAAATGTAAATCTGAATGACAGCTTCAATTCCATTCGATAGCTCTTAAGCGATATTGGATGGAATGAATATTAGATTTTCTGAATATTGCAATAGCTTTTAAAGTTGTCTCCTAATTGGCTGTAACAAATCAATTACAATAACGCGGATATTGTGCATTTGAATCAACTGCAAAATAATTATAAAATGCATATTCAATGCATGAAAAATTGAAATTGAAAACATTTCAATTGCAATTTCCTGTTGCACACAAAATTGACACCAACAAACAATGAAATTTATTACCTATTTTAGCTGAGGGACGCTTAAAATTCAGCTTATTTGGACAGACTCATTGTATTTGGACAGAGTGGGTGGTGATTTATACATGCGTCTAAATGCAGCTGGCACATGCATTTATTACGGAATGCATTCTCTTTAATCTTAAATGGTTTTCATGATTACCACTCGCATTATTTCTACTTAAGCGGATTATAAATATAACAATTTACAGATGGCAACAACTAACTCTCAAACACAGCTGAGCTCTGTTGTTTAGCATTTAATTTGTGGCAGGTTGTCAAACGAAAACAAATTTAGGTTCCTTTTCCCATTTTGGTACGTTAGATACAAGAAATCCGATTTGGTTACGTATTGTCAATCTTGAGTTTTACCAGAAGTTACTGGTACAATATAGAAGTTTGAAGAGAAAAGTGAGAACGTTCTACTCGAGCATAACTCGGATACTATTTGAACAAAAAATTACTAACTTTAGACAAATACATATGTATATATATATATATATACATATATGCATGGTATTTATAATAGGAGATAAACAAACAGAAGCGGTCAAAGCAATCTGGCAACCTTGTTGCCATTGTCCCGATACTATTGTGAGCAAGTAATCGAGTCAGTATCTATATGAGTGAAGTATCGATATCTGATTATCATCGAGTTCGGTTAAAGCACTAAGCAGGCAACAGTGGTTGCTGCCAGCGGTAGAAGAAATAACCACGAAACGCAATTAAGTATAAATTCAACCTCAATAATAAACCGAAGCATACCAATGTATATCGCTAAGCCACCCATTATAATACAATAAATACAATGCATAACATAATATCTACAAAAATATTCTCACTCACGGCCAAGAGTCGAGAACAAGCGGATATCTGAGCCTATAAGAGCTAATGACTTGAAATTTTGAATACACATATTCCAGCTTGAACAAAGACACATTCACATGCAGCTGAGCTCTATTTGATTCAGGTACAGTCTGTTTTTGGGTTTTCAAAAATTGTTTAGCTTAGGCTCTGATTCGAGATTCCGATGCTGAATTTCAGTCGGTAAAAATGCAGTTCTGCATCTCGATTCCCATTCTGGTTCGACATCTTGATTCGTAGTGAATTTAGTAAAAATTCGACATACCTTTAACGTAACCAACGTACGTAACCAATTTTGCAGTGCCACCAAATATCGATGATTCACTGAGCTCCAGCGATGTCATCGTTCGCGAGGGCGCCAACATTTCCCTGAGGTGTCGGGCGAGCGGCAGTCCCCGGCCCATCATCAAATGGAAAAGGGATGATAATTCGCGCATAGCCATCAATAAGAATCACATAGGTAAGTGCAAAAGCAAACGCAGTGGACATCGGCAGCTGCATCAATCATTTAAGCGACTTCAAACGACTCTGACTCTCTCTCTCTCTCTCTCTCTCTCTCTCTCTGTCTCTTTCGATTACAGTGAACGAGTGGGAAGGCGATACGCTGGAGATAACTCGCATTTCTCGCCTGGATATGGGCGCCTATCTCTGCATTGCATCCAACGGCGTGCCCCCAACGGTTTCCAAGCGCATCAAAGTCAGCGTGGACTGTGAGTATACATCAAAGGGGGTGGCTGGGGTATGGTATGGGTGCTTATCAGATATGTCAGGACAAAAATGATAAAGTGATTCTTCCGTTCTACTGACCAGAATTCTGTATTTCATACTATTTGCAAAGCACTTGCTGCGTTTACAGATTTGTTCGCACAAACCAATATTGGAATGTTTCAAAAAATTGAAAACATTTGCTTAAATTGTAGAAATTGACCAAAAAAGTAAACACAGCTTTATAGTTTTGGGCCTGGGACAACGATTTTCAATTTATTTTTTGTTACGTGTCAGCCAACATCGTTTGATGGCTAAAAACAACCTTTATGAATTCGTGGAGTGTCCGCTTTCTAGTTTGCTGCTGCTGTTTGTTTTGCTGTTCCGCAGCAACTCATATTTCCATTTCGCGGCTGAAGATTAAACTTGATCTGATAGTCACATTGTAAATGTGCACAGTGGTGGAACTCGGTCAATTTATACTATTTCTTTTTTTTTTGTGGTTAATTTGAATTTATAAATCGGGAATTGAGTACATATCTTAGTATCTGTTTGTACTATCGGCGATTTGTTTGCCAGTATTTAAATATATATATACATATATATAAAAATAATTACCATTTTATTATATTATCCAGCTATATTGTATTTTATATTTTATATTTCCTTTTGTTTGATACCTTTCAAATTTTAGCTTAACTGATATTTTTAAGTTTAGAAAAATTATTTATTTCCAATTTTATAAATTTTAAGTCTTTATAAATGTATTTAACAATATTTTCATTTGAATACCAACATTTTCTTTTATTTGTTACATATTAAATTTTATCTCAACTATTCTTTTGAATGTTAAACCAATTGCTTTATATGCAATTTTTTCTTTTATTTAGGATCATATCTACTTATTTCATCCAATCAGAAAATATACATTTGTCCACTGTTCTTGGCTGATCGTAATTCAAGGCGCCACTTGTGGATGTTGCCGCAATTTTGAAAACAAAAAACTCAGCAAAATGAATGCAAGAAAAAAGGGGACAACTTCAAATCAGTGTGCAGTTGTTTTTAAGATTTATTACAAGCGACAGTCGCATCAGATGTTGACCGTGTGCTGTCATGTCAGCAGCCAACAATCAAGGGGCGTGGCCGTCAGGTAGGCGGTCGTCGCAGAAAATTTGCTCGTTGGCTGTCACTTAAAAATGCCGCAAGCATAAATCTATTTTTGTTTCGTGCTCGACATTCGCTTGGCAGCTAACAAAACAAACTAAACGACAGCCAAACAAACTCCGAGGCCACAGGCCAACACCAGTAGCCAGTATGCAGTAACTGGTACCTAGTGCTTACTACCCACTAGGAGGTCACTCCCCAACAGCAACAGCAACAGCAACAGCAATAGCAATAGCAAAAAGTGCAACACGAGTTGCACGCGTGCGAAGCGAAGCCATTAAAAAAGAAGTGGAAATGCCTGATTGCCACAGACGAACCCGGGAATAAATGTGCATTGGCATTGAGTGGGGCACTCAAAGACTGGGAAAATATGAAAACATGAAAAATACGAGGAAAAACTAAACAGATTTGATGCACTTGAGATTGTTTGAACAAATTATACAAAACTCAAATGGAATAGTATAATCTTGAAGAATGGTTAGCTTAAAAACGCCGAAGATTAAATACCCTTGCAGACCGGAGTCCTAATATCAAATTTTAATCAAACTTATCAAAATTAAAATGATCATCATTAATTTTTTGTTAATATATATATATATATATATATATATATATATATATATATATCTGAGAAAACAAATCAATTGCATCTGTCAACCGCAAGTTCAGTTTTCTAAGAAAAATTAATATTCCTTAAGTGTGTTGATATTTTTGTTCTTGGATTTATCTTTTATCAATATTATTTTAGGACATGAACAAATAAACTGCCGAAAATATATTTTTTATCGAATTTATGAAAAATGAATTGATCCATATTATTTAATATGTGTTTATCAAGCAGATCTTTCTTTCCAAAAAGATTCAGCTAAAAATTATTGATTTTATTCAATTTGATACTTCTTTCAAGTAGATAGTAAACATCTGAAAACAATAGTTTAATTATTAAGTAAATATAATTCCTTCGACACTTTATTATATTTTTATTCTAAGTGTGACAGCATTTAGCAATTTTAAATACTGCTTGGTCTTCAAATTGCAAATATCCCAAGTCCAGTGCTCGATTGCAATAGTTTGTATTGAGAACTAGCATATTTACTTAAGCATGGATTTGATTTTTAAATATGGTCGAGACAAATTTGAAAGTCATGTCTGTCAAAAAAAAGAAAAATAAAATAAATAAAATAAAGTGTGCAGCAGCTCCCCAGACAATTTGTTAAAACAACTGTGACAGCTTGCATATGTCCTTTAGCCAGGAAACACACACATACACTGCTCCTTCTTCCTCTATTTTTTATTTCTCTTTTACTTTATTTTGCTGTGTGCTTGTGGCGTGCGTTGCTTAACAAACAGGAAGCAACAAATTCAGCTACTGTTTCCGGTTTGAGTGTGCGTCTGTGTGTGTGTGTATGTGTGTGTGTGTTTGTATCGAATTTGTTTCTTATTTTTGTGACTGCATACTGATTTGTTTGCTTTGTGCAGCACCAGCAGCAGCAGCAGCAGAACATAAGGACGACATATGCTGCAAACGACCCTTAACCTGAGCCACTCCAGCAAAAAAAAAACACACACACAATTTCTAGCCTTTTGGTTTTGTGAATCGTTAACTTAAGCAGCTAATTTGGTATGCAATTCAGATATTCAGCATTTATATAATTTCTTGGGACTTTTTATACAATTTGTCGACGCTTAGCAGAGCTTTAAAACACCGACAACTGACTGAGCTCAACTGGCTTACATTTCACCCAGTGCACAATATCTCATAACGGCACAGAAGAGGTGAAAGCTGAAAGTTGAATCTGATATGAGAATGAAAATTATATACAAAGTGCCGACTATTAAATATTATAGCTCACTTAATCATATCATCTGGAGTTAAATATATAAAGCTGTTTTAAAATTTGCGATTCATGATATGATTTGTAAAAATAAGGAACAAATTATGGAAATGTAATTATATTATTTTTTAAATGCTTATTATTATGTATAGCTTAAATAATCTTTTGAGCACTTGCTGTAATTTAACTATCGATATTGATACAATAAGGAATAACGCATGTATATATAAAATTGACTACTTATGTTCGAAGATATTTAGGGTCGGAGCCCAAAATGATTCCTTCTGCTTGTTACATAATTTTGCTAAGCTGCATTACAAAATTTTTATCGATATTGAACGTGCTCGGTTTAGATACAATTTATTATTTATTTACTTTTATTTATTTTTTAATTTTAAATGAAAATTTAATTACTCTCTTTAAATTAAATTAAAATTTGTATTTTGAATAAATTGATTTTTAGACCATATTAAATAAATATAGTAAATTAATTCCAAATAGTAAATTATCACAAGAATCAAATGTTTATCTTAATTTTGTGTGAGGCAGACGTAAAAAATAAATTTGGTGATTTATTTTGTATTTTAATATATATATGGGTTGCACACGATGACTGGCAAAATGATAATGCCCACTGTAAGAGAATAGATGAGAAAATACTGAAGTACTTAACGACAGGACAAACATTTTCAGCATTTCCTGTCCAGTCCTTGGCGGTGATTTAAATTACAATTGAGTGGCGACAATATTGTAAGAGCTGAACTCAAGAAAGCAGCCAGCGAAGTTGCTAAGTGGCCAGCCAGTCAGCCAGTCAAGTAGCTGCAAAAAAGGTCCTGAGTCAACAATAATTTAGAATGGCAGTAGGCGGATGACTGGCGGAGTGGTGGGTGGTGCGAGATGGGTGGTTGCGCTGAGTGGCTTGGTGCTTGCGCCTCAGTAGTCAGCGGACAGTTGAGTGGCAGTTTTGTCTAGCAGCTCCAAGAAAACTGCAAGGTGCCATTGCTGAGTGTAAACAACTTGAAAATTAGCAGTTAATGAAGCCTCGTTACGGTTGAAAGGAGGAGGTACAGCCCGAGATTGCCGTTAAAATACACCGGCATTGTTTGGCGTAAAGGTAGACTTGATTGCACCAAGGCATGTTAGTGCAATATTTGCGGAATTAGTGTAATGGCAAGTGGACAAGATGATGGCAACGAGCTGATTGTACTGCGATTGACCGAAAGGGGTTGACACAAAGGGGGTGGGGAAGAAAGGAGAGAGTAGACAATAAAGATGGACAAGGGAATTGGCCACTGCACGTGCCGTTTGAGGAGAGTATGATAACAAATCCAAATTGGAATTGAAAATCAGTTGACAAGCGTAAGAAATAAAGGATAATTCAAACATTTAATTCTCAATCTGCTGCCAGTCAAAACTAATGGGTTCTCTTAAAGCTTCCTGTTCTTTCACTTTGAGACTTCTGCTCTCTGTGTCAATTCATATTTTAAAACGTATTTCAAGTTTTGTCTTTCTTCTCTAATTTAGAAACAATAATCATTCTATTTGCTATATATGCAATTCGATTATAGCATAAAAGGAGCAGCCTCAAAATGGCAGCTTTCATTTTGCTCTCAGTTTGAATGAGATTATTCTATCATAACGACGGGTACTTCATTGACCATACAATCTCCTTAATCCATTTCGGTAACTTTATAAGTTGCTCCTTGCTGCATATTGACTAGCAAAGTTTCAACTCAAATTTATGCATGCATTCTATTCATTTTGCTCGTCCAGCATTTATATATGTATCTGTGAGTATATAAAGATATATGTATATATATATATATACAATGCATGTATATAGTGGTTTTTTCTGGCTTTGGTTTATGCAAATGCAAGTCGAGCCAGATCTTAAGTATAATTTTTTATGCAACTGATTTTCATTTAAATTGAGAGCGAAGACAAGTCAGAACTACACGAGGCTGCGTCTTTTCTTTGCCCGGTAGGAAAAGTTCGCCTTACCTCGCACACACACACACACACATACACACACACACAAACAAGTCATATTCAAAGTGAGTATAAATAGGAAAAAGAGAAGAGAAAAAAAAACTATTTTTCTTTCAGCGAGCGCAGCTCATGAAAAATCTTATGAATAGCATTATTCAGTATTTTGCTTGGCTTGTTTTTTTCTTCAACGACTTGGAGTCTATTTGTTATTTGTGTGCATCTGTTGAGCTTCTGCGCCTCGTCGGTAATTTCTATAAAAGGACACCTATACAAAAATATGTCAATGTGCACCGAAAATCCCTAAAGGTATACAAGACATACTTAGTATCCCAAACAGAACTTTTGCCACACTTCAGGTGCACTACCGCGCACATTTTTAATTAAGAGATTAAATGCGAGTCGTATTTTCCTCGTACTTTTTTCGTCAATGGGCACTAATGAACATTTTTTTAGTATTCCTTTGCATTTTGCATTTGCCACAGCTATTGTCAGAGAGAGAGAGAAATATATATATACATAGAGAGAAAGAGAGAAGTAGAGCATACAAGAGAGGATCCCGAGTCTGTCATCATCATTAGGCTGAGCAGAATGGCTTCTCCATTCATTCATCGGTTTTACCTTGTCATTTTGCGGCTGTTTTACCTTTTGTTGATTTATGCGACAGGCCATGAGCTGGCAATTAAGCTGCGGCTCAATTCTGAAGGGTTCTCCAGCCCCCCTCTTTTTCTGAGTCGTAATTCCCATCTGCCCCAAGCCAATTGAAATTTTAATCAGCTTGGACACAAATTAGCGTCGTTTTTATGTTTACGAAAAGTAGCCTTAAGTATCTCTGCCTTTTGACGGTTTGGCTGGTCACCTTTTAGTTGTCGTTTTTTTTAATATCCTTAATCAAAAGGATATTAAGTGTCACGCGGCTTAAGTGTGACAAAATGCGCAACTTAATTAACTTGTCAACGGGTTAAGTGAGGTGACTGGCTATTATGGACGCTGTAGTGCTTTGCAGCAAAGAAGAGCCTTGAAAGCTGAAAGTTATTTGGATTAATTCAGAAACTTCACAGTGCTGATGATATCAGCCTAATTAGTTAAGTGAAAATTACTCAAGTACAGCATAGTAAAAGTACTAGCATGGGAAACATCATATTTGATAGTTGTTCTGCTATTGAAACCGATGTGCTCTCGAAGCAAGTTTAAGTTTAATCACTAATATGTATTGTACTAGAAGATAAGGAATTGCTGATAATTTACCTTGAAAATTGTTAGCCCTATCTCTAAAACAGCAGGATAGATGTTTAATAATTTGTTTGAAGTCTGAAGTTTTAATAGTATCTAAAACATTTCAGTACAAAAACTCTGCAAAAATTATACACTTCAATAATACAACGTGCTTAAGCATTTTGCTAATGCTTTTAAACATTTGTTTTTTATAATTGCTTCTTTAAATAAATACTTATATTTTTTTCTTATTCAACATCAATTTTAGTTCCGCCCATGTTGCTCATACCACATCAATTGGTTGGTGCACCCGAAGGTTTCAACGTAACCATCGAATGTTTTACGGAGGCGCATCCAACATCCTTGAATTATTGGACACGCGGCGAGGGACCAATCATACATGACTCGTATAAATACAAGTAAGTTGAAAGTAAAATGAAAAAGTATTAATGTTGTAAAATTGTTTCAATATTTTTTTAATATGAAGCCCAGAAAAAACTCAAAGCTTATAATAAACAAAATAGAAATACTTTAATACGTTCCTTCGAAGTTTGGTAACTATAGCTCTAAAATTTCGGAGATCTGGAGTTTTGAAGTGGGCGTGACCGAAAAAATTATCAGAGAAAGTTCCTAGCAATCTTTCTTCCAAGTTTGCTAACTGCACTTATTAAATTGCGGCAGATATAGGCTTCTGACAATTTTGGTGGTGGAAGTGGGCGTGGCCAAAAAAATTTGTTGTACTATCTTAGTAATCTGCCTTCCAAGTTTGGTAGGTGTAGCTCTTAAATTGAAGGAAGATATGGACTACCAGCAAGTCACCTTCCAAGTTTGGTTACTCTATCTTCTGAATTGTGAGAGATATGCGGGCTTATCGAATTACTCTTTCCGAAATATCGGCATTAGCGATTATGGGCGTAGATGTGGGCGTGGCCATAAAATTATGTTGTTGGTTCTTAAAGGCTACCAGTAACATACCTACCTAATTTGACGGCTCTAACTCAAAAACTACAGAATATATAGCCACTTGAAATTTATTTCGGCGAGGGGCGTGTGGGCGCCGGAGGTGGGCGTGGCATATACCGAACTTTGAAGGACATTGCCAACAAACTACCACCTAAATTTTGTGACGGAAGCCTTAAAATTGTGGGAAATAGTTGCTTTTATCGATTTGCGAATATCGATTTTTATCGATTTCCTATCAAAGTATAAAAATACTTTGTGTGAATTAATTCCAACCATAAGTGAATGCTAAAATGTTAATCTTTATTGCCACAAGTAAGAAATTAGTTCACAATGGTTATTGGTTGGTTAAATTAACCGTATATTTTCCAGATTAGTTTTATATGTGTGGCTTTAATTTAAGTTTTGGATTGGGTTAATCATCAAGAGCAATTCGGTGTATATCATTAAAACTTTTGTTGAATGTGTCTGCATATCAGAAAATGTGATTTTTACCATACTGTTTTTCTATTCTGCTTTCTCCAGAGTCGAATCGAGCATCGGCGTGCCTGCTTATAAGACCCACATGAAGCTGACAATTATCAATGTTGGCAGCGGCGACGATGGCATTTATAAATGCGTAGCCAAGAATCCGAGAGGCGAAACGGACGGCATTATACGATTATATGGTAAGTAAATAAGTTATAATCGCAAAAATGCTGACAGCAGACATTCAGCACACGTCGCGCAATTCGTCAGCTTGTTCAAAAAAAGTTGCCATCAAATGCATTTTGAGTTGTTTGGCAAACAAAAGTTGAAAGAACTAAATAGCAAATGCATAGTGGAAGGCAGTTAAGGAACGTATGTTGCGTATACGCAGCATGGAACATTAGTGTTCTGCAAATGAAAAGTCAGCATTTGAGTAAGTTGCTTGTGTTTTTATTTTAATGGAAATTGCCTTTTTCGTGAAATGTGTGTGCAGAGAGTAAATAAGTGCGTCATGGGGATGTGTTCAAATTAAGAAATATGTTGAACAAGCAAATTTTACAACAATATTTACACAAGTCGCAAGCTGAAATGCGACGCGTAAAGAAACTTTGAATAGCTATTATAATATTTAAGAAATATTGAAAACTTTGTCAGACAAGTCATTTTATCATTCGGCTATTAAATCAAGATTCAAACGAACTTATGAAATATTGTATATTTTGTTATTTGTGTGAATTGTTTGTGTTTCAATTGCCGTTTTGATCACAATCAAATGTTTGTGGGTGTCTATGTTTATATTGGAATTAACCCATACAATTTCATGTTGTGGATTTTAGCACTTCATAAAATAATTTGGGTATAGCCACACATTGTGGCTGGATTGGTTAACTAATTAAGCAATTTAAATGTGCAATGATTGCTTCGACAAACTTACTTCCTGCTTACAAACAACTCAAATGCTGTCTTCATAGATTATTCTGCACGAAAAAATAAAATAAATGTTTAACATATATTAAATAAATTCCTAAAGAGAAGAAGAATCTAAAATCAGTATTGAAAAAAATGTTATAAAATATTCTCTTTTCACTATTTTCTATCCCAACATTCCTGTTTCCACTAGAAACTAATCCTCTTCCGATATGCACGACTAACTACGCTTTGCTCAGCACTTTGCGAGTTATTTGTTCATCTTGTAAATCCTTGTTTCACGGTGGAGCCATTTTTATTTAGCACAACTCTGGTCTGAATATTTACATTAATATTGTGATTTTAAAAGCCAACCTGCCCGCTCGTCATAAACAATATTTTGATATAGTGACTACATTTAACTATGTTTAAAAGTGTTTACATTTCTTTCAAGAAATATAAATGGAAGCAACTGAAGCTGAAGTGCATTAATTCAATCCCAATAAAATCGTAAAGTTACGTAACGAGCTCTGGCTACAGCTGGCTAATTAAGAGATCCATGTCCGGAGGTGAAAAAACCTCACCCACATATTGAAAAAGTGCCGCATTGGCCCTAACACGAATTGACAAATTTCAACCAATTAGCCATTGAGGCGAAAAGCAGAACAAAGAAAATCTCAACCGCAATAGCCCAGCAATGGTCGGACTTAATTGCCTGGCGCTCTGATGACCAGCGTTCCGACCTTCTCCAAAGAGGGGGAGGGAATAAGACGGATGCCCAACACCTTGCAATGTGGAGCGGGGTTTGGTGTCGGCATTAGGGTTCGGGTTTAGGGTGAAACGAAACGGAACGGAACGAAATGCCCTAACGATAGTGGGGTAAGGCAGCTGAGCTGAGGCATTATCAGGCCACTGAAAATCAAGTCACGTGCACTCTGCCTGAGGTGTGGAATTGGCTGGGCAGGCTTTGCCGAATTGTCCTGACGGAAGTTTCAAGTCGATGCGTTGGGAAGAGATTGGCAATGGCTGGGCTGAGTTGGGCGGGAATATGCTGTATTTTGACTCACATGTGCTACGGACTTAAATTTTCTTTTGCATCGATGGCAAGGAAAGTGTGTAACTTTTCTTTTTGCAACTCTCTTGAATTTTGCAGCTCAAGCTGGGAGTTAATATCACGTTTTTAGTTTAATTACGTGATGGATTTGCTGAGGGCAGCTTAAAGTTGCCAAATGTGGCTTGGAATGGCTTCAACTACAAACTAAATTATATATCAGAGTCTAATTATAAATAATTGTGTAATGAAAAATAATAGGCCATCCATTTGTGAAGAAGGAAATTGGAACTAAATCAAGTCTGGCTAAAGTTCTGAGTATTGCATAATTAAAGTGAAAATGAATTTAAACATCATCCTTCAAAATATCGCAAAGTAAATTTGGCATGTTTCAAAATCAATGTTTTAATTATTTTCTAATGAGATTCGCGCAGTGAACGTTCAATATTTAATTTAATAAGTACTATCGTGACCAATAACCGTTTGACAATCAAAATGATTATGCATATTTAAAATAAGTCGTGGAAAGTGCAGAAACCTTTTTAGGCAAATGAGCAGAAAAATGCTAGGGGTGGCATAATTAAAACGTGTTTTCATTGAAAATATCAATGATGTTGCCGGGAAAGCGGCGAGCTTTAATATTAATGGGCAAATGCAATTTGCTGATGATGGGCAACAGGAGGACAGGAAAGGGGCGGAGCTGAGAACTGTGCATATTGTCACATAATGAAAATCCAAAATAATTAGCATTTTGTTATATCTACTCGGGCGTATGAAATAAATGGAGTGAGAGATGGCAAAACAAAAACAGGCAGCACGAGTTTTAAATAAATCGCATAACAAATCAAATGAAATGAAACAGGCTAAAAATGGCAAGTTGATAAATTTACATGCCAACTTGGATGACAGCAACACGAATAAAAATAAATTTATGCAAATGAATCATAAACAATAAGACCAGCTTGGCACCTACTGCTATTTTGACAGTGTAACCCAAGCATATGGCTGTTGTATCAACAAATTGAATACCGTATAATATCAGGGAATATTTACATTAGTTAAACACAATTCATTTGACCGGATCACAAATTCTCTTCAACAGTTTCTTATCCCCCAACAACTGCCTCTTCGGGTCTCTACACAAGCGAGTCGCATTGGAACGAGAACGGCAATAATATTCTCGGCTATGGCAACTCGGACTCGACGCGTTCGATTTACGGCCAGGATAAAAGTGAGTAGTTGGGCAGCTGATCATCAGCTGATCATCAGAACAATTCGAGATACTCGCTGGCATCTTGTTCATTTTACCACAACAATTTTTTTATTTTTGTTCCCTGTTTTTCGTTTCCTCTGTTTATATTCCCTTCTTACTCACTCACTGTCTCTCTTTATCTCTCTCTCTCTCTCTTTCTGTGTTTTGTGCTCTCATCATCATAAACAAACCAAACAAACAAAAAGATACGCGCTATCAATCGAACTTGAATGAAATCGGTTTATCAGAACAAAAATCCTTCCTAGATAAATCGCAGACTGCGATAAGCGGAAATGGCAATTCTGCAGGCGTCGCCGTCGACGGCAGCAGCGACAGCGCCAACTGCGCTGTGGCAATAGCGTGGCTGGCACTGTTACCAACATTAATGGTAATGACGTCACTTGGCGCGGTTTGTTCTGGACCTAGTTAAGTGTGTGTGTGTGTGTTAACTGAGAGCTACATGTCCGTATGGAGTAAGGCTTGAGGCAAACAACTAGCGCAAAACAATATCTACATACTAATTATAAACGAGTACTCATATAGGCCCTAGTTATGACCTAACCAGACCCTAGTTATGATCCGCCCCAAAAAACAAACGTATGCAACAAAGCCAAACAGAGCTTGCTGCACTGATAATGTGACAACCCAATGAGTAACCTTAGCAAACATAATAGCTTAGCATTTATCTATATACACATCTATATATATATGTATATATATATATATATATACAAATATTTAAACATATATTACATGTATAGTTAAAATTTATTAACTTTCATAAGAGTAAACAATTGCAATTTAATTTTGCATCAATGCTTTTGGGCTTAAAGAAGAAAGAGATTAAAAATGGATAATTAAACCTTTTAATGCACTCAAGTTGAGTAATGCTTAAATAATTATATGATGACATATATATATATACACACATATATATATATATATATATTTCTGCGTTAAACGCTAATGGCATTTGTTTACCCATATACGCACACAAACACACACACACACATACATGCAGACTTAAATGGACAAACGCCTTGAGGTATGCAAAATGAAATTGCGAAAATAGTAAAAGCAAACAACAACAACAACAACACATATCGAGTATAAAAATCATTTAAATTAAATAGCATATAGATACGTGTATAAATACACACGTGAATTGGAAACTGTGCGTGTTTATTATTAATTTGTAGAGTCTTCTGTGTTAAAAGTATTCGTCGGTATTATTAATAGCTCTCTAAGACGGTATATGGTCAAGCGCTTTATAGCTAATGCTGCTCTCAAATTGTAAGTACTTAACTGAGTTGACGAGTTGTTAATGTGCTTCAAGCCTAAGATTTTCGATAGAAAGTAGAACACATAATCATAGCTGCCACACTTGTCATAGTTCTAAATATGCATATTTCCAGACGTTGAACAAATAAATCAAATCAGAAGCACAATACTTTGTATTCCCAGAAGTTTTCCAGCTTTTCTCATTTATATGTTGAAATATTTAAGCATAAACTTAAGTAAATTGTAACTAAAGCTTATACATTATTGTAAAAAATACTTCATGCAAATGTTAAACATTTAAGAGTTGTGTTGCTTTCAATGCAAAACAAGAAGTGTTAATTATACATATAAATATATATATATATACATATACATGAGTTACGAGTAAATGCAAAGCTAACGGCACACAAGAATACGCATATAAAAATACATATATGCATATCAATATATATATATATATACACATATATATATGTACGAGTTTATACATAAGCCCATATAGACATACATATATATACAATATAACTATGTAACTTGTATTTAAGAATACGAAATGAGCTGTAATTGCAATGGCAATGGCATTGATATAAGCCCAAATCCAAATGAGCAAATTAAAATAAAAATCAACAACAACAACAAACAAATAATAAGTGTGTGTGTGTGAAATGCTTGATTGTCAACCATATTAAACAACACCAAGAACTCAAACAGCTACCACAACACCAACAATCAGCAAATATTTGCAATACGTAATGAAACAAATACGAACGTTCTGGTCTGTTCTGCTATTGGACCAAAGAATACCCTGTTTCTATGCAGATCTGAGAAATACTAACCAATGTTGCACCATTCTAAGGTAAGTGCACTTAAATAATAAATATTTATTGTCAGTAGATCAAACACTATTCATTGTCCTGCTTTTGCTTTCGAAAAGACAATTAAGATCGAATACAGTTGAAGGATTCCACGTTGTGTGTATATTCTTGAAGATGATGAATATCTTTTTGGCTTACCAAGATTACCAGTCCAAGATTAGTCAATATAAATGTTGCCTCTCGCAATCGGGCAGTTTTTGAAATGTGTAATAAAATTATGAAGTAATCAAGCTGATATTGCTGAACAAATATATTTTGCACACACGCCTCTCACGAAATGCATACCATTCTGTTTCGCATTTACAGGGTATACGGAATACATCACATTAATAAACAATTAGTTGTTTCCCAAAGTGTGAGGTAACTTCAAACCTATTGAACCGAGTATGGTGACCGCAATTATTTTTTATGCAATTTAATTTATTCATTTTTTATCACGCAATTTTTTCAAGAGAATGCAAACATTAAAAAAATTCGTAACAATAATAATAATAAATTTGTCATATTCAATTTAATTATCGTGCACGTAGTTTGACAGAAATTCGAATTTTTCATTGCAGTTCTTCAATATTTACTAATAAATTTAAGTGCAAATGTTTTTATATTGCTAATGGGAAAAGTGGATTCGGTGTGTAGCGAATAAATGGGAAATAGAGATATGTCAATTAAAGTGAAAATCTGTGGACTTGGCAGTGAAAAGTACCTTTTAATGGTCAAGTTTCATAAAATACATATTAATATGTATATTATATATATTTCCCTTCACTCTGAATTTATGTAATTCCAGTTTATATCACCCAGAGAGTATATCGAAGACGGAGGTATTTTTATAATTTCAAGAAAGGAAAACTTTCTAGGTTTCAGTGTGATTTTTTGTTTGTTTTTAAAGTAAAGTTATATCAAGTGGATTTTATATGTGGGATGGCCAGGCCATCAATGCGCTTCATGTTTAATTATTGTTTTTTTTAATATCATTACATTATTTAATTTCAATTAACATACCTTTATTAATTACACGGAACATTTGTTAAAAGTTATTAAATATCGTTAGACAATGTAAAATGTTAACTAAAATTGTCATGAAAACACATTTTTTTAACGTTTGCCATGGCTCCCATTTCACTAATGTTTTCTCTTAATAATTTACTTACTAAGAAGTGTCCTTTAAATTATTTAATAATATTAAATTATAAGAGAAATAAAAATAGTTATGAGAAATGTTGCCATGTAAATTATGTCGACCGTAAATCTGTTCTGTCCACAATCATCTCAGGCGTCACAGCAATTTAATAACATGCAAGTCGTAATTTTCTTTTCGAGTTTTCTTATCTGCCAATTAAAATATTACATTTGATTTTAAAAAGTAAATATTCAATTACGTTTTCAATTTTTTTATTTTTGCATACTTATTAAGGGGTGGCTAAGAAGCCAAACAAGCCGGAAATTGAATTGCAAGGCGTGCAAGAGTAAATGTTCAAATTCGGATGTTTGTGTTTGCCTCCTTCGATTCCGTTCTCGAGATGATGGGAGTGCAGGGACCACAGAAAGCGCAGCAAGATAATAAGGAAAAGAAAGCGAAGAACGAAATAAGCTTGAAATCGCGACACAAGATGTCAATTTCATTACGAGAGAGGACGTTGGCCATGACAGTGTGCACAACTCATCTGCATAAGGGGGAAATTACTTTTGCTACCAACTGCCAACAACTACAGCAACAACTAAATGGCAAAAGCAATCACAGCTGCTTGGACAAAGTTTTGTACGCCAAAAAATACGGGGAAAAAATTACAAAACGGCAAAAATAAATCCAGGCAAAAAGTAAAATGCTGAAATGAACTATTCACGACAATTTCCGCAGTGCAAGAAAAAAGCAACCAACTGAAATTTATGTAGAGCAACAACAAATACAAAGTCAACAAACAAATACAAATGAAGCCAAGTACGGAAAAAGTAAATTACCCCCAAAAAGAAAATAACAAGAAGAACAAGTCAAAAATAAAGAAACATTTGCAATTGGGTACTTGGAAAAAATGCAATTATACTTATGAAAAATGCATTTTACAACAACTATTTTCTATTAACCGAAAAAATATCCCGTGACCTCCTTAAAATATGCTACGAAATAGCTGCATACTTTTGAACCAACCAACCAGTTATTTGTGCCTTCCTCACAAGCCTAAAACAGTCACGAGGAAGAGCGGGACGAGGCAGAATTTTGATAAAGGACCTGTATGTGTATGTGGCAAAGTTTTGTGCGGAACATGCTTGCCATACTTTTTATCTGGACCCAATTCCTTATGCGAGCAGTTTATTAAAGGATGCGAACAACAGCCAAGGAGTCCTGCATGGTAGTGCGTGTATGTGTGTGTGTGTGTGTGTGGGTCTAGAAAGTTGTAAGTGCATTTCGCATAAATGGAAAATTGTTCAATTTATCGGCGCACAAAGGAGCACACGATCTGGGAACGAGGCCAAGAAATAACTTGTAAAACTTTATGCAATTGAATAGATAAATGTTTATGTTGGTCAACTGGTTGGTCGGGTAACTCTTGTAACTAAGCCTCAGAATTATGAATATGATGACCATATCTCTAGCCGCCCTCTACAAAGTACTCGCCTCAAGTAATTGCCACAAATGAGGCGCATCAAATTTGATTTGATTTGAGCTCTTAAACCACAACAACAATTGAAGAACAACATTTAAAGTGCTGTAAGCAGCCATAAGCAGGATAAAGAGCTGTGTAACGAGGATGATAAAAATATCAACAAGCCAGCAATAAAACATTCAACATTCAAGGAGTGCACCGAGCTGAGCAGCCAAGTGAACATTGGACCATTGTCGAAATGACATCAATAAAATATTTAAGGCGACAACAAAGAGAAGCAGCCACCAGCACCACATTCGCATCGAGGAATGGCCTTCAAGCTTCAACTACCTCATCCACATGCCCCTGCCTCTGCCCAAACACCTACTCCTGTCCCTGCCACGCCCCACAGTTGGCAAAACAAACTCAAGGAGGGCGCTGAATGGAGAACTCCACTCGACTAGCGCCGTGGCAAACGAGCTTAACAGGATAAACCGATGAGAACTGACGAAGGCAATGTGCAATGTGAAGCAACTTGAGATTGGGGAGGAGGACGAGTTTGAGTTTAAGATGGAAGATGGAAGATGAGGATGAGGATGAAGACGAGCAAGTCACTTGGAACCAGCTTCAGGTTTTCACTCGTCTCGGTTTCAACTCGACTTTGAAGTGCAATAGCGGAATTTGAATTCAATCGCAATTGCAATCGCTTCCCTTCCAGCAACAGTCCTCCAACCAGTCCCCCAACTTCATCCCCTGCCTTGAAAGCAACTCCATAACTGGCTTTTTATTGTGGCTCCCCTTCTGTTCCATTCACTGTGTGTTATTTGTGGCTGCCTCGTGGCAAGCGGCTTAGACTTGTTAGCAACGTCTTCCAACTGTTTACGGGTCTTAGACTCTCACAGGGTGTGGGAGCAGGGATGGGCTTTAAAGGGGACTAAGTTTGGTCTGGAAATCACAGCTGACAATCAGGGATAGCCCCAAGATGGGTTGCCGCAGATTGGCGGAAGACAGCAATTGGAATTGGAATTGGAATCAGAATTGGGCAGTTATTTCAAATGTTGACCAAATAGGCCATTGAGTGGATGTTCCCCCGGCTCGGTTTCGGTTTCGTTTTCGATTTCGATTTCGATTTCTCATAATTTGCATCGTTATTTTAGTAACTGCCTCCGGTTCAACAGAATTCTTATCTTTAGTATTTGTGCATTTTTTTTATTTTACATTTACATATTTTAATCAGCTAGCGTCGATTTCCCAGCGGCAATCAATTTACTGGCAACGAACGCTTCGCTTCATCTTTCAACTCAACAATCAGTTGAGATTTTCGCTTTAGATTTTCTTTGATCTAATTTCGCTGGGTAGTTGCAATTTGTAAGGCACACTTTATGGCTTCTGCTTTAATATTTGAAGCTAAATTTCTGTCCTCACCTTGGCACGTTCTAGGCAGTATCTGGTATGGATTTGCCGGGCTGTCGAGCAACTGTGGATAGATATGATAAATGACGGTTTCCGTTCACGCACTCGATTGTCGCTGGTTGTGGCAAATTTGCATTTCATTTTAAAGTGTTTTGGACTATTAATATGCAGACAATTTGAGGGGTCGTGCTTCTGTGGGGTCAATAAAGTATCAAATTACCATTTCGGTCCGAAGGCAATTCGTCTAATGGGTTAACGCTTTTGAAGTAGTTGGCCGCTGGCGAATATTCGAAGGAAGCAATAAATTAGTCAAGACTTAATAGCCATCATTCCATTTAATGATAATTAAATATGGTCTTTCCATTAGTACTCTAACGTAGTCTTGATAAAATAAAGATAATGATAATAATATTTTATTGTTTCTTATGTTTGTTTAATATTAATAAATATGCGAGGCTGAATTTCCATTTTAATTTATTTTATTTTTAACATAAGCTTATGCTATTGTTTAGGCTTTTTTGGAATTAATATTATTGTAATTAATACTGGTAATTCATCCTGAAAAACAGAACTAAAACTTTTGCGCATTATAAAAAAATATATTTTTCCTTTGTCAGGTCGAGTTTTTATACAACTTATGCTGCATTAATTTTCACAGAACACAATAAGTTCCAAAGTAATGATGAATAATCCAACTACAAATTAATTCCCAATTAATTATGTATTTAAATATACGTATTTGAGAAATAAATGGACATGGAACAGATCACTACATCATATAAAAATATATTTTACAGATTTTCATATTTGGACAAAAAATCAAATTTAGTTTTCCGGTAGCTGTTTTAGCTTATGAAATTTAAATGTCCGCTGACTCCAAGTGAATAAACTTCGCCGTTCTTTATTGATTTAATATTAATTTAAAATCTATATTTTTTTGACTTGTTAGTTGACTTAATTTGTAGCTTTTCAAGATTTCTCTGACTGAATATGCTCACTTCAACGAAATTCATATAACATAAAGGAAGTCGTGAAAATATTATTCGTAGAAGCACTTAAGCTTCATCTTGAGTGATTGACACTGACAAAGATAATAATGATTACTTAATAATTATTTCACATGCATTGTTAGTCCACTGAGATATAAACTTGAAATGCCTTTCTTTTGAGTGTTCTCGAATTATTTCTAATAATTAAATCATATTGCTGGCATTTTAAGAGTTGTATTTTCTGAGCGTCTCTCAGCTATAATTTTTGCAGCTTGGCAAACAATATTTCACACAGGCGGCAATTAATACAATTATT